>OY992525.1:5101126-5707625 GCA_963921215.1 Scoparia ambigualis | reverse complement strand
CTCTACTCGAAGCATATAAAATAATTCAGAAAACCGATGTTACAATTTCATGAAATTTCCCGTTTATGTTTGGGCACCCTAGCGCTTTTGTGAGCGTGTTCGGTGTGTGACCCGTTTTTTCTTCATACTTTAAACCTGGCTTAGGACAGGCAAAAATACTTAGTTAAATGGTTAATAGTTTAATAAGTAGGTAGTTATTTGTTAAATTATGCAATACAAATCTAAATTTTAAGTCACAACAAAAAAGCATGCAAAATGACAAACCTAAGTAGTTTTGGCGTATTTAAAAAAGGGAATCACAACTATTTACAACGATTAATCAGCTATTTACACCTATTCATAACACCTATTTACACTTATTTACACTAATCGCAAGTATTGCTCAAAATGAGCACCACCTCGTTCTATGCATAGTTCGGCTCGTTTCCGCATATTAATAATAACACTATTAAGCACAAACGGATTATTTCGTACGTGGTTAAAGGCTTCCGTAATACGGACCTTTAACTCATCCCTAGTTGAATACTCCGTAGAGTACACGAGTCTTTTTAGTTCACCCCACAAATAAAAGTCCAACGGGGTGAGATCGGGAGAGCGAGCGGGCCATGGCACTGGCCCTCCCCGACCTATCCACCTTTCGACAAAATGGTTCGGTAAAAACTCACGAACTCGTACCCGATAGTGCGTGGGCGCGCCGTCGCCGCGTCGTGCTGGTAAAACAGGTTTTGTAACGAACCGAGGGGCACTTCGTCCAACATGTCGTTCACCACACAATTTAAAACATTCAAATAAGATGCACTGACAGCAGTTGTTTAAAATAACAAAAACCAGCGGCAAAAGTTCACTCGCGGTTCGTGGTCATTGAGCCCGAGCTCTTGTACAGGTCTAAAATAGTATGGGTGCATTCTTTCCACGTGGAGGAGCTTCCACACAGTCCAGTGTGATACGCCGAATCGCCTCGCGGCATTTCTGGTACTTTCTTGAGGATTTTGCTCAAAGTACTCGATGATGGCTTCTTGCAGGTCGACAGGAAGAGGAGCTCCGCCTCGTCCGTGTGCGTGTGTCGGCACCGTGAACTGGCCATATGTTCAAAGCCGGTGGTTGACTCCTAACATCAGGTTGTACGAAGGTGCATGGCGATTTGGAAACATCTCACGGTAGAGATTGATGGCCCTCCGAACACTATTTGTTATTGCGTAAGCACGAACCATATCCCAATATTCTTCGTTAGTGTACTGATGAGGCATTTTTACGTCGTTCGAACGCGGAAGTGCAAAGCAACGGCGGTGACTCGCACAGCGCAGACGCAGATCACGCAGACCTAAGAGGATGTAAGTTCGGGACTCTCATACTACAAATTGAAAATGTACTTTTGTATGAAATTAATATCGAGATTCACTACCAACATCGGAATCATAAATGGCGCCAACGGTGCCAACATAACAAAATAAAATTAGGAATGTTCCACGGGACCAGTACTGTTTTAAATCGATATCGATGTTTTACGCTTTTTGCAGATACCCGATCTTCGTTGACGAGCTATGGATAAACTTGACATGATTGTCGTCCCTAATTAATAAAAAAAGTTGTTTACAATGTATTTTTTTTATTAAAACAATAGTACGTATTTTACAGTTTTTGCATTAGTACAACCCGCATAATAGACCAAGTATTCATGTTCATTTCCAGTGGCTGCTACCCACTGTTTATATCTGAAACAAAACCATTATTTAGGTCATCAACTCATCTCATACAAAGAGGACATAAATAAAATAATCGATAGATTTTTCGATCACTATTGACACCACTATTGTTTACGTGAAAGTGAAAGGTTAGGGTTATATTTTAGGGTAAAACTAATTTTTCAACGTATTAAACAACTAAACATATCTTAATACGTTAATGAATGTTATTCTGTACTCACCGATAAGCATTCAGTGGAAATTTTGCCTTAAATGTTCTTTTTGGTCGCCTGTCCGACTTGTTTCTAAATGGCATAATTCACATGTTATTTTGTTCGGTACTGACAGTTTTCGTAGTGCAGACTTAAGGTTGAACTTTTAACAATTAGCACTTAAAAGCGGAACAATTATAAAATTCACCAAAACAATAAACTTTACTTCAGAGTAAGAACTTCTTTCATCGCCCTAAGTTGATGACATAGACAATATAGACATTAGAAATAGACAATATAATCCGGTTAAGTTTGAAAGCGCACGGTTTTAATAGTACTAGTTGGTTGTCAGCGTTCTTCTTGTCTTGAACGGGTTATATGCGCCATTAAAATTGCACCAAATTTCATAGAATGATTTTTTCTTAGAGAGTTTCGCCAGCCTGACGCAGACTGCCCGCCCGCGCCGAGGTACGCGTCGCGGGGCGGGGGTGGTCTCGCGGGGGTGCGTGCGGGGTGTGCAAAGCAAAGTGACCTTTCATATAAGTATTTAGTTTTAGTTCATGGTGGCAACAATAAAAGAAAATTATGATGTCTTAAACGAAATAATTTATTTTAAATTAAATTGTTATTATTTGCTTAAATTCTTGCTTCTTTTTTCTCATTAAAAATAGTAACATTGAATTTAAAATGCATTTGATTTATCCCACTTTTATTAATTTACTATAATTATGAGTGATAAACGTTTCACTAGCCGAGCCTCAGACCTAAAAAAAGGAAAGTATAGCCTGTATACTGTCCTACTGTAAAGGTAAAAGCCTCTTTGAAATCAAGTCTTCGCTATAATAGGCTAGTTGACAAATTTGAAATTCATATTGAAACGGTACCTGTTTACTAATTTTATCCTAAAAATTCATTATTTTTGAAAAAATCGATTATTTACAATATTTATTTTGCGTTTTTATATTCCGATTTTACAACAAAAACGCCTAAGACCGCCATGTCAACGTGAATGACGTCACGCCATGCCAAACATCTGTATCGTTCGAGGCTTGTTCCAGCTTGTTCAGCTTGTTCTTTAGAAATGTCACAACAATAAAATGAAATTTGGCGTGATGTCACGACTTTTGATTGGCGTTTCATGTCATATGACTAAATGCGTATTACTCACAGACGTACTATTATATACTTCTGTGGTATTACTGTCGATTTTTTTCTTTAAAATATTAATAATCCCAATTTTTTATACATATTTCGACTATAAATGTTACTCTATGCACAAGAAACATTTGAGTGCAATCATTAAAATTATACACCTATCTATTTCATTTGCGTACTATTTCGTATCTTTTGTTTTACTTAACATTGAAACTTGTCAATGTAAGGTTTTGGATTGCTCGGAACAGATTTTAAACGCAAATTACTATGAACGTAACATATCTATAGTTTATAATATCATTGGTCAACACAATCTGGTGCAAACTCTTCAAGTGTTGAAGCACAATTAAGTCAATTTAATGTGGTGATATCAGTGATTGTTGACATATTCATAATTATCATGGCATATTTTTTATACAAAAGATGCCACAAATCCAGGAAGCGATGGGTACATCGACAAGTACTAGCGGCAACACCGCAAGCAATACAAAGTATACAAACACAAGGAAAACGTCGATTGCAATGCCTGTGACGTCAAATTCGACGCCGCCTAAAGTGAAAGTTACAACTTTCACTTTAGCGGCATCTAAGCAAGTTCACAGTGCAACGATATTTTTTAATTATTTTGTGTTATGATTCTAAATTAAAAAAGGACATAGTTATCATAAATATTGATGTTTTGCGTTTTGTTTGTTTAAAACTAATTTGCCTACCAATTCCTATTATAAGACAAAGGTGTTAAGATAAATGATTTCTATGTTATAATGACTAGAAAATAATAAGTTTACAAATGTATAAATAAAACAAGTTATTAGTAAGGGGAATTTATTGTTTATCGATTTATTAATATGTATTCAGAAACAAATATAGTAAGGGTTATATTATCTATTATGTAATACTTATCTTAAAATGTACATCTTTCTTTTAAATTTTTTTTTACAAAAAGTAAGCAAATAAACAATGTAAGTACTTACTTTACTTAAAAGTAAATAACAATGTCATTTTTATAAAAGCATAACAAAGACGTACAATGTTAAATCGTCGATTATATAAATAGATTGTTCATATTCTTAATTCAGTTCAATTGTAATGTTTAGTTGAAATAGGTAGGTACTATAGGTAGCAGTATATTGCATCAACATTCCGAGCCACAGCGACCAGCGATAACGTTACACTCTGTCAGCATTTCCGCTGTGCCTCGCATTGTTTTGTGTAGACTTTTAGCACGTTTAAATATTGAAGTTATAACTTTGTGGAGATAATCAAAAAATTTTTTTTAAAAAAGGGGTGGTTTTATGTGATGACTACTGATGACATAGTTAGGTAAAGTTGTGCGTAAGCAAATTCGTTCTCGGCTAACTTTGATTGACCAGTCATCCCTGAATCCTCGCCTTAGGTACTCGCGCGTCTGCGTTACGCTCTGTAGTGTAGTATTACGTAAATGTAAAGTGTCTAAAAATAGCTTTTATAGAGTTCAATATATTAACTGTTGTGCATAATAATTATGCACAACAGTTAATATATTGAACTCTCTTAATTATTAACTGTTTCATTTCTTTGACCCGATACTCACTCCAGACTGACAGCAGACACGATCCTTCGATAACAAAGAATAGACTAAAGTGAACATATTACTAAATATCCAATAATTTCATATCGATTGAACAAGTAAAAGTAGCTTAGAATCCCTCACCAACTTATTCCCATTTTTTTCCTGCTCCATTATCAGATTTTGATCACCACCTTGCTAAAACCTATTTGTTGAGACCATTCCAATGAGCCCAAACACGATCACGATACCTATGTTGTAAGTTGGTAAGGAATTAGGTATTCTTACAGATGCTGCAGAATCAGGTCAAGGTTACCATGTTCTTTCAATATCATTTAATAGGGTATCACAATTTGAATCGATCAGACTTATGAAAGTTGCTCAAATCCTTTTCTCGACTATATACGGAGCTGATGATCTTTAAAAGGCTAAATAGATTTTTTAAAACATAATGCTCCTTAAAAAATAAAAACCTTTTGATTGATTGATAGATTCTCGATCAAGACACCTCTCAAATAAAAAAAAACAAATCAAAATCCCACAGAAATATAATCCGTTAGGGAGCTACGATAATTAAACCAAATACTTACCTACTCTAATACACACTTTAAACTTACAACACCCTTTAGTTTTGCGTCGGGGGTTAATAAAATGTGTTAAATTGAAGTTACATTATAATTTTAAATACATTATAATAAAAATTAATTAATAGACATTATAATAAAAAAAATAAAAAAACAACTACTTACATTATAATAATACAATTATTTACATTGGAATTCGGCTTTACAAATATAATTTACACTACTTTTCCGGCAGTAGTTTCATAATGATAAAGTTAACTTAAGTAGGTACTTACCGTAATACCGTTTAATTTTGCCAGATTTTTTTATATTTTGTTGATTTTCTCAAAAATATAAGGTGGCTGCTAGAAACCGCAAAAACTTCAAGGGCTGGTCAGGTCAAGTATTTTAAACATGACAAAAATTATAAAAAAGGAATTCGTGCTTTTTCCGCGTCAGCTGGGCGATATGTACCTACGTTGACGGGTCAACAGACGGCCGGCTGGCCGTTGCCCTCGCGTTGTAAAAGATCGTTATTTTTAATGTTTTCATTTTATTTTTCTTATGTTATTGCTTTCAAATAAATTAGATACTCAAAGACTATCCAATTAAAATTCACAAAATGATTTATTTAATCAAAAATGAAAAATAAAACACGAATTCCTTTTTTGTAATTTTTGTCATGTTTAAAACACTTGCCCTGACCAGGCCTTGAAGTTTCTTACGGTTTCTAGCAGTCACCTTATATTATATGATTTGAACTACTTTTTATGATCAAATTATGACTAAGCTGATTATAGAATTGCGTTAAAGTTGTGTATTCCGACTTATTTACATAAGATGAAAAGTTTTGTAATATTTAGATGGCGGGCAAACTTACCTCCATTTTCGTCCATGTTTGCCCGCACCCATTATTTGCTAAACTATAGCTCTTACGGCGTTCTTATCTAAGAACCATTAAAAGTTTAACGGCAAAGTTGCCGGTTTAACGTGGTGCCGATTGCTAATTCACAACCACAACAGATTTATTCAAGTGGGCAAATTTAACCGCCAATATTCAGTTTTTTTCATACAAGCAACTATCATGTGTTAGGGTTGTCAAAAAGCTGGATGTTAGGTAATGGATACTTAAAGATAATTTTTATAAGAAGAAATCTTTTATTTCAAAGTCATTTTTGTAATGAGAAATAAACGATTAGGTACCTACCTATAGATTAATAGTAATACGTAGTCAACTATTGACAGTAACGATACATACTTAGTACGTAGTCTTATACTATTGACAGTAACGATACATACTGATGGGTAAGAAATAAAAGTTGCGGACTGATGATCTGAGAGTAAACTGTTGCAACAGAAAAAAAAGGTCTTCGCATACGTAACGTGAAATTTCCCGGACGGGACGGGGCACGCGGCACGGGCCGCACGGGGCGTCCGGGACGAGGCTTCCCGTCCCGTCCCGCCCCGCACGCCCGCGTGCCCCCTCCCGAACCCTCCGGGAAATTTCCCGTTACGTATGTGAAGACCTTTTTTACTTCAACGGTCCTGATCGTCAACTTAGCTGTTGTGTTGTGATTGATTCAGAATAAATTGTTACTTATTCACATTGATGTATTCATCACGGGAATAAATAGCCGTGGATCACAATATTTATTGAACGTGTAGCCTTCGTCTAAAAGACAGACGAGGCACGCCCTTAATTGCTCATTTATTTAACTCATTACTTACTAACTTACGCCCACTAAATTACACAAAATAATTTAAAATGGGTTTCATTTAAGCTATCGCCAATTTAATAAGTTTTTAGTTTCTTAAATAATAGGGTTTGCCCGCAAAATAGTATATTTGTCACCAAAATGTAGTCACCAAACAATATTCAGTTCCACAATAAATCACCTAAAATCATGGAGATATAGGGTCTAGTACCAAATAAATGTTTTTGTATGTATTATAATAGGTTTGTCCTAATAAGTTGTACTAATAAGTTGTTGTAAGGTTGTGCCTGCTAACTTGACGTCAAGATAGCAGGCACCTTAAGAAATACAATTCGTATCAATGTGATTTATATGTCAAAAAACTGTGTATAAATAGTGAATCGTATACGCAAAATTTCAACAATTGTACTTAAATACAAACCGAGATATTACGGTCTCTAAGTGGGCTGCCAACTTGACGATTCTTGCGATGGCGATTCCAGAGAAACGGGTTGAAGTTTTAAACAAATAAATACATGAAAAAATTGTGTGTGAAATTGTGAATCTTTCAATATCAATAAAAAAAGAATTCTTCTTTGCTATTTTCCAAAAATCCAATGTAAACTTCTACAATACATTCGATTTTAAGTACAATCGTGCACAACTTTGTTTATTGACTTAAGATAACGACACGATGACGATAGACGTTTATCATAATTGTTAAATGATTAACAATCTAAATATATTGCACTTCAATTAGTTTACACATGCTGAGTGCTCAGATTTTAAAATGGAATATCGAAGAAGATACGTTTGTAAATTATTGAACAACTGTGATAAACTTCTAGCTGACATGCGCCTAATTATGTTGGTCGACTAATACGTATTACTTCATAGTAGGTACTTACCAAGCTAATCTTTCGTAAAGTTATCTAGGGTCAAGTATATTCCTAGTGCATTAAATGTTAAAGTTACCTGCCTAGTCTTTTATGACTAATAAACAAAGAATAAGCTACGAATAGTTATTCCGTGTTTTGTTCCTGCCATTTAAACGTAATTTTTAATTAGAGTAAAAGAGACAAAACACAACAAATCGTGCACAATTTTGACTTAAGTCAATAAATTTTTTTTTTATACTAAGCCCGTCAAATGACCTCACTCCACCTGATGTTAAGTGGAAATGAGGTCCAGGCGCGAGGACAACTGGTGCAGCGTAAGAGACGTAGCATCAGTCATCCTCACTCTGCCGGCCCACAAAGTGCTTCTTCGCGCCTCGTTTGAAGGACCCTATGTCGTAGGTAGGAGGGAATACGTGTGCTGGTAGACTATTCCATCTTTTGGAAGTGCGGCAAAGAAACGAGTCACCAAATTTCTTTTTGTTTGTGCACGATTGTACTTAAAATCGAATGTATGGTAGAAGTTTACATTAGATTTTTGGAAAATATCAATGAAGAATTCTTTTTTTATTGATATTGAAAGATTCACAATTTCACACACGATTTTTTCATGTATTTATTTGTTTAAAACTTCAACCCGTTTCTCTGGAATCGCCATCGCAAGAATCGTCAAGTTGGCAGCCCACTTAGAGACCGTAATATCTCGGTTTGTATTAAAGTACAATTGTTGAAATTTTGCGTATACGATTCACTATTTATACACAGTTTTTTGACATATAAATCACATTGATACGAATTGTATTTCTTAAGGTGCCTGCTATCTTGACGTCAAGTTAGCAGGCACACCAAGATACTCAAATATCTTTTGAACCACAGTATCACTATTTATATGCTATACGTCACTATTTATACACAATTTTTTGACATAGTCAAAACCGTCTAATTCCGTGGTGTGCCTGCAAACTTGACGCTTACGCGCGGGCAGCGAGATGCAAGTTTACTTCATTCGCGTCGATTCCACGTTCATTGTTGTGGGTGCATTTTTTAATCATTGTGGATAATTTGATGTTTTTGTAATTTCTATTATCCGATTAGCCATACTCTTAAACCTGGCCAACCTTCCACCAAAAGCAAAAAATGTGCTTAATGCTGGATTTACAGTAGTTACCTACGCTACGACCCATTGTGTTGAGGTCGGATTGGTCATTTTTAAAAGAGCGCTAATTTGTCTCTGCCTCTTTGAACATATTTTCATTAAAATTATAAATTGATGTAAGTATTAAAAAGGTAACGAATACTATTATTTTAATAACTGAACGAAATAAAATGTAACTACTGTATTGGTGACAAAATAACAAATAGAAAGTAGTCGCAGTCAGGGATCGTTAATCGATTTATTTGGTGACAGATCTACCATTCTGAGCACAAAGCTATTATTTAAGTAATAAAACTATTATTATAAGAACGAAATTTATATTCACTTAATGCACTACAATTTTATTGGTAATCCATCTCTTATTTTACACATAGTTATATTAACATTAATTTGATAATTCATACCTGAGAACACTTTTTGTTTATCTGAGAACGAAAATATTTCGTGGCGATAGATCTATTTATTAGGTGATACAACTTGATGACAAATATAAATTTTGGTGACAAGAAATATAATCCCCACCTAGAATAGAATTAGCACTAGTATCTATCTCAATGATTAGCACGATACACTTCGATAAATTTTTGGCTGTGGATAGAGTTAGTACGATCGGTTACGATGCCGTAATTACGGCATCCTAGTGCAAAGTGTAGGCAGTGAATAGAGTGCCACAAGCGGCAACTTAGTACGATCGGTTACGATGCCTTAATTTGACGGCATCCTAGTACGAAGCGTATAGAGTGCCACAAGTGGCATTATATCTCAATCGGTTCGGGAACCGTAATATATTTTTTATTTGTCATAATGTTCAGACGACTTATTATTCAAAAGATATTTTTGTATGGAGTTAGATTTCTGTTGTCTAATAAAAAAATACAATTTCATACATATAAAGCGAAAAAACATAATATTGCCATACAATAAAATAATAATAAAATTGACATCGTAAATAGAACAGTATTTTTAGCTATTAACTTAAGACGAAAATTGCAATTGGAAAGCACACATAGACATCTTATAAAATAAATAGGTTTGTATTTGCATTATATAGAGTCAAAAATGTTGCGTCATTTTAAGTGGCCCTTCAAGCGTACCACGGATACGTATCTTCTCTGCTGCGTTACGGTGTGGTAATGTGGGGTAATAGCGTTGACATGGAAAGGGTATTTAAAGCTCAGAAAAAATGCATTCGTGCCTTGTATGGAATTAAACAAAGAGATTCATGTAAATCACTATTTACAACACATAAAATACTCCCTCTACCCTGTATGTACCTACATTCTAGAAATGTGTCTATTGGTTAAGAAATACCCGGAATATTTTGTAAATAATAAAGACATCAAATAAATTTACGGGATTCAAGAAAGAATAAATTGGCTATACCTAAATGTAATCTCACCTTATTCCAGAAAAACGTATTTTACATGACCATAAAAATATCGAATAAATTAACCGTTAGACATGATGATCTCCCGTTAGAAAGAAATAGATTTAAAAATAATTCATCACAATGGCTCTAAAAGCACAATTTCTACTCCGTCAAAGAATATTTGGAAATATGACATCTTGCTTTTAATAACATTGACATTATCACTAACTCATAATTTGAAATAATATTAATTCTTAAAATTATGACATTTGAATGAATTTTAATTTACTTGTATGGTTTGTATAAATTGTAACGACATTTTTGGGTATTAAGTAAAAATTATACTAACAATAATAATTAATTTCAGACAAAGAATCAATTGATTGTAGTTATAATTATGGATATTTGCATGCCTACATACTTATGGCAGAATATTGTTGATACCTTAAATCATTGTCTTACATCTCAATGTTGTGTACATGATATTCCGCAAATAAATGATTTATGATTCAGCATGTTGATTCTCTAAAACTCGATCGTAAACTCGCCTCTCACTTTGATTCTCACGTTCCGAACAAGTGTGACTTCTTCGACGTTTATATAGAGTCGAATTTAGAGAAAGCGTATTGATAACTCACTGCAGATTCAGGATCGAGTTTTGAATCTAGCCTTTACAGAAGCGCACTGCTGGGTACCAGATTTAGGGGTAAGTGTACTCTAGTAAGTTTTAGTAAGTATAATAATAATAATAATATACTCCTTGACACGGCACGTATTGTCAGGAGGTTCCTCACTCTGCAGCCCTAACCACCGATAGCTTGGGTCTATCCCCGCTGCCGGTGGCAACCTAGGTTAAGTTTTTTATTATATTTTATATTGTAAATAGGTTTTTATATAAAATATTGTAAAAAATTAAACTTAAGAATAATGTTAAATAAAGAGAATAATAATAATAAAAAATATTTATTGGTCTAAATAAAATAACATTTTACATTTAAAACATATTAAACGTTCGTTTACATAATGATGCTTAAGTACCTAAACTAGGTCTACCTGTTATTATAGGTACTTATGCTCCTTGACATAGGTAGGTACATGTTTTAGAGTTAACATGCAGTGTGCGCAATGTCACTATGATAATGATACTTCTTCAAAGTTCAAACTTCAAGAATGTTACAATTTTTATATTAAATTTTTGACATTAATTTAAGTATACTTATTACAAATCTACAAATTTTACATCATTACAGTGTGTATATTATATTCATTATCATTAGATACTTAAAAAGTGTCTGTGGCTCCATTTTCTTATTCTAAACAAAGCAATGGATTTTTATGCGGTTTGCGGACATTGTACAAATTCAGGGTACTTAAAAAAGTACGAATCGTGAATGTTTATCAATTGTACGAAATATTAATTGTACGAACTGCCCGGCAAGCGGAATTTTATGCGGATTTCGCTAACAGAAAGAGCGATAGTTATCCGAGGGTGGTTATAGTATAAAATTTGTAGATATCTTGTATAAATGGCTGAAGTATGACGGTGATTCAGAGTCAGCGTGGACTAAGGCGCGGGCGGGCCGCTAGCATCCTATACAAAGGCACACCTGCAGGTCTGATGCTGCTCATCGCTCGGTGACATGGCCATGACCTGGAGCGCCCTACTGTAACTCGTAGAGCAGTACTAATATGTGAAAAGTAGGCTAACGAGCGGACTGGTCACCTGATGGAAAAAATCACCGAAGTCCATAGGTATACACCAGCATAAAACAGATGAGCCGCAGATGCGTCTCCGACCTTGAGGATGGGAGTATGAATGGTGAGGGGGAAGTATGAAGTGTATGTTGTAATTAATCAACTAGTAATGCAAGCCTATCATACTACAAAAAGCTAGGCCTTCGGTACTTTCACTCTCCGGACGAAACACAACAGCAACGAATGCCATTGTTTCACGCCGACATTCCGTGAGTATTAAAAGTAAGTGTTACGCCGGGCGAGCTGCCCAATTCGTGTTGAAACGCAGCGTGGCTCTACCACTCAGACTGTGGAACTCATTTAGCACCGTCCAGGGGTCACCTGTTGGGGCTCAAGGCAAACCTAAGGCGCCAATGTCTTAACCCCCAAAATATAACGCATAGTAAAATAAAAGTAATACTGTTCTTAAGAGCTGATGGTAGGGCTTATCGTAAAACTTCTACTCCAATCGCAATACTTTTCAAATAGAAGTAAGTTTATTGCATCGCTAGTAAAATTAGACAATGTACTTCAAACGTTTTGCGATAGGTGTCAAAATTAGACAAGCTCTTTTAGGCATCTAAAGTCGAATTTAAACAAACGTCATCCCTCACTCTTGACCGGAACGTGAGGATCGAAGTGAATTACACTGATATGGTTTCTCGCCCGTGTGAGTCCTTGCATGTAGAGTCAAATAAGGTTTAAGTGAAAAATATTTAATACAAACATTACACTGATACAAGTTTACGATCGAGCTATAGAGAATCTATTCCATCACTCTCACTCATCACTTGTCTAGGACCACCATGAACCTACAGGTTCATGAGGACCACAGCTGTCCTCAGAGGACTGTCAAGTGGCATGAACGCTACGTTATTAAACATCACTTATTTTATAATTTTAATACTGTTAGCGACTGCCTCCTCCTTGCCATACTGGCAGGTTTACTATTAGTTTCATAAACTTCACTTTTAAATTTAATACTATTGTCATATTTTCCAATTGTCATTGTTCCTTTTGCCTTTGTACTGTTGTGCCGTTATTTTAATTAAATTGTGTTAAACCGTGTCAAATACTTGTGTCCATCATCTCCACATTTATACAGTCCACCGCTCATTGCACTGCTTGTTATGAAATACTTTTAACAGTTAATTTGTGAAGCATAATTTTTTATTTAAGTAAAGTAAATTACAGCCTGTTTAGTGTGTTCTGCCCCACTGCTGGGCAGAGGCCTCCATCATTGCAATCAAGGCATCGCTACAGTTGATGGGTATTATTGGCTTAATCGCCACGCTTGCCGAATGCGGATTGGTGATCACCACGAAATAGATAATAACTGTTCTGTGGCGATCACAAACCCGGGCTATGAATCGAAAAATCCGAAACACCCCTGTCCCGAACTGGGAACTGAACCCGGACCTCCAGATATTGTGTCGAGCGCTTGACCACTTAGCCACCGAGGCGTTAGGGTTATTGTTTACTTAATAAATCATTATTCAATGCTAGCGATCGACTAGAGTTAGCATTCGCCAAGTATCTGTAAAATTGTCTACCAATTTACTATTGACAAACGTCGACGAATGGACTTGGAGCGTTGGCCACTTGTCTATGAGGGCTGCTTTTGATAATTAACCTTCGTACATTTGTATATATTTGCATTTTAAAACTACTGACATGCTTTTTCGGTTTCTAGATTTTTATGGTGATCTATAATGTGAACGGTAAGCCTGTGTTTACGTGCGAAATATGTATTACAATATTTACACTGATACGATTTATCGCCCGAGTGTCTCCTTATATGTGACGCTAAATTTTGTTTTTGTGAAAAATACTTATTACAAATATTACACTGATATGGTTTCTCGCCCGTGTGAGTCCTAATATGTGCAGTCAAATGAGATTGTCGTGCAAAATACTTATTACATACATTACACTGATACGGTTTTTCGCCCGTGTGAGTCCTAATATGTTTACGCAAATCACTTTTACCTGAGAAAGCCTTATTACAAACATTACACTGATATGGTTTCTCGCCCGTGTGAGTCCTTAAATGTGTAATTAAATTATTTTTTAGAGAAAAATACTTATTACAAACATTACACTCATATGGTTTCTCGCCCGTGTGAGTCCTTGCATGTAGAGTCAAATAAGGTTTAAGTGAAAAATATTTATTACAAACATTACACTGATATGGTTTCTCGCCTGTGTGCCGCCTAATATGAAGATTAAAAGCACTTCTATCTGAGAAAGACTTATTACAAACATTACACTGATATGGTTTCTCGCCCGTGTGAGTCCTTTCATGTATAGTCAAATTAGGTTTTAGTGAAAAATACTTATTACAAACATTACACTGATATGGTTTTTCGCCCGTGTGAGTCCTTACATGTACAGTCAAAGAACACTGGCGTGCAAAATACTTATCACAAACATTACACTGATAAGGTTTCTCGCCCGTGTGGGTCCTTTGATGGATAGTCAAATTAGGTTTTAATGCAAAATACTTATTACATACATTACACTGATATGGTTTTTCGCCCGTGTGAGTCCTTACATGTAAAGTCAAAGAACACTGACGTGCAAAATACTTATCACAAACATTACACTGATATGGCTTCTCGCCCGTGTGAGTCCTAATATGTGACGACAAAACACTTTTACATGAGAAAAACTTATTACAAACGTCACACTGATATGGCTTCTCGCCCGTGTGAGTCATTTCATGTTTATTCAAATTATTTTTTTGTGAAAAACACATTTTACAAACATTACACTGATATGGTTTCTCACCCGTGTGAGTCCTAATATGTAAAGTCAAGTCACATTTACGTACAAAAAACTTATTACAAAAATTACATACTTTGCCTTTTAGGATTTGTTCATTGTTTTTAACGATGTTTGCATTTTTTTTTTTATGTGTTATGGCATGATTAGAACTCAGTGTATTATGTGTTTGCCTTAATACTGAATAATGTGAATTCATGTGACTTTCTAGAATGATTTTGCAATTAAAATTTATTTTGCAAACGTCACATGTATAGTTGTTCATACGTTTCTGAATATTTCTAATATTGTTTTTAACAATTATACATTTTTCCTGTTTGTTTTGGCCGTCTCCCATATTAGCATTGCTTATAGTACTATCTTCATTACTATATTTAAATACAGTCGATATCTTCATAATTGGTTTTATCTTCTTCAGTTGCCAGAGACGTCTGATTTACTCTATTGCCAGTATCAGTACCTTTTTTACGTTTTTTCTGTACTGTAACACCTGCAAAACATTATATTATAGGTTAATTTATATAATTATAACTTGTAGTATAAGGATTTAATTAAATTAGAATTTGCAAGCGCTGTTTCGTAGTTTGTGCAGTTTTATTGATCAATTATAGAACAGATGAATTAAGTATTGTTTTTTTTTACTTTTCATATACCACAGTGCATATGAGATACAAATTTTATTAACAATTCGACCTATTAAGCTTATACTAGAATTTAATGTATGACATAGAAGCAGTTACGATTTGGTTCCATAAGCTCGCCACGGGTCACGCACGGGTAACGCTGAATCGAAACCATACGTATTTTATATTATGTAGCGTTACTCGTTTGTGAAAAACTCGCGCTCGTTGGGAATTTATATAATCTGGATTTGCGAAACCTTAATTCTGTGGTCTAGTACCTACTCCAGTGGTTCATCTCAGACGCAGAGGTCACACGTTCGATTCCCAAACGGGGTTGTTTCAAATCAGCTTGACCATCTACCACCATGTTACCATGTTATCTACACTTCTGGACACATCTATTGGCCCACCTTAGAGTTTAGATTTCTATGGCTCCTACTTAAATATGATTGCTAGATTGAACAAAAACTATTGATGTAGTTTTAAACCTGATACATTTTACCATCTTTTTCGACCGTATTACTCTTAAATTTGAATTCAGAATACCACACGACATGGAGCTACGCCTAACAAGTCGGGTATGCGCCTTGATGAACGCAGTTGATTTTTGAATAAAAAACATGTTTTATCAAATAAAGGGCATGTGTGGGCATGGGCATTTAGGACCGACAGCTCTTATACGATTAGGCATAGAGTTTATCAACCGCTCTATGAAATTTTAAGGGATCATCTCCCATTCCTCTTCTATGGCAGTTTTCAACTCCTGCATCGTCTGGGCAACTGGCTGACGAGCCCTAACACGTCTTTTTAGCTCGTCCCACATGTGCTCAATCGGGTCATGTCTAGGCTTCTGGCTGGCCAGTTCATAACTGTGATGTTCACATCCCGAATATATTCCCTGACGATGCCGGCCGTATGGGCTCTTGCATTATCATGAATAAAAAGGAAATTTGGGCTCACATGGTCCACGTATGGCACCACGTGAGGTTCTAAGCACTCACGAATGTACCTTTCAGCATTTAATGTTGGCAGCCGTAGTCCCGTAATAACCTCAAGTTGAGTTTGCCGCTCGCGGATATACCGCCCCAGACAGTCCATGAGCCACCGCCATAAGCAACCCTCTCTTCAAAGCAGCATTGTTCAAAACGCTCTCCCTTACGTCGGTAGACCTTCTTCCTTCCATCATTGCCATGTAACGCAATTTTAGACTCATCAGAAGAGAGTACACGGCTCCAATGCTGCTGAGTCTAAATGAGTGCGCGCGAAATGAAGACGCGCTGTTCAGTGGGCTCGCGTTAGTTTGGGGCCATTAGCTGGCTTGTGTGGTACCATATCGCGTTCTTTTAACCTTCTCCAAACAGTTCGAGCGCTCACAGATACTCCGTGGAAGTCGCGAAGTTGGTTTTGTATCTCAATGGAAGTAAGGTGACGATTTCTCAAACTGGTCGTCACGATGAATCGATTCTGCCTTTCAGTTGTGACCCGAGATCGTGGCCTTCCTTGGCGACGAACAAAGCCGCCAGTCTCTAGGTACCTCCGATAAACATTTCGGGCCGCAGATCGACTTAAATTAAGTCGAGCACTCACATTTCTTTGGCTGTGTCCGGCCTGGATAAGTGCCACAGCTTGGGCGGCGACTTCAGGCGAAGTATCCATAGATTATTGATAGAACCCTCACCTTAATGTTAAGAATAAGAAATCTTTGTTGCAAAACCAAAGAGAAAAATCACACTTTCAAGAATTAAATCAAAGTAAACCAATAAAATCAAGTTTTCTTAGTATTCGATTGTTTGATATTAACGAACAGGCTCCAAATTGTCTTTTGTTTCTTTAAATTCTGTGTTCGAAATTTAAAAAAAGGCTATTTAATAAAATTATGAATGTGCCTGGTTCAAAACTGTATAAAAACTTTTTGCTTGACCTAATATAAATTTTTAGCTAGGACTAAACGCAACTGAAAATGCAAGGTGGGATAATAGATGTGTCTAGAAGTGTATGTTTGTCGCCATGATAACAGCGAGAACTATAGGAGTATTGCTGTGTTCCGGCAGTTAGTAGGTAAGATTCTGGGAGAACGTTTCCGTAATGAAAGAAATAAATTAACGAAAGACGGTAAATTATATAGGCTCACAATATGACAATTTCTTTCCACGCAAGAGCACGTTTTATAAATAGATTGATATACTCTCACCAAATTTCTGCGCGTATACCGATATGGGCTGTTGTAGTGTTTCAAGTTGACGTCCAACAGACGCGCGTACTCGCCGCTGTAGAACCGTAGCTCCGTGAAACGAAAGATTATTTTAATAGTCCTAAATAAAAATATACATTTAGTAATTACACTAAAAAGGATTTATAAAAAACTTACAATCCGGTTCTGCAGCTACCTTTACCTATTAAGTAAGTTTCATGAGTTTTATTGAAATTGCTTATTATTCTTTAATAAGTTATAATAAATTAAGCTGTTTGGTGGCGTCCCATTAGAAGAATACCTACTACCGACCCGCCTCTTCCTTTGGGTGTCGTAAATAAAAGGCGACTAACGGACCAAAGACTGCACAAACCCTTCAGGGATAACAGTCGTGAATATATGTGTTCGAAATAGAACGGCGTGAAATGGAACGCGTCCCTCTACATATATTTAAAAAGTGTATGTATTCTCTGGCAGCGCCATGATGGCTGTCAGTAAATGACGTTTTCACTCACATTGACAATTGGACTAGTAAATTTGGCTTGAAAATGGGCCGGTGATAATTTAACTAAAACTGTGTGGCCACGTAACTATTTTCATTGCGAGTAATATAAATCTGATTTGGTCGACGGGTCGACTCTGACGCACGTGGCGTGACTTCAGTTTGATTGTGAACTATAATACTTAAGTACTAATGAGTGAACTAAAGCAGACTTTAGGTTACAAAGGGTTAAGCAGCTGAAGAGGACTTCAAGCTGCACGGGTTGTTATTGTTATTTATTATTATTTATTTGGAAGACCAACAGCTAATACACATAATTATAACTTTAAAAAACACCAAACAGCCAATTATAAGTCCTCACAAGTAGATTGTGCAGTCTCACTGCTGGGCGGTGGGATAGGACGCGGGCCTTCTGGTGAACATCTTTCTTGTCTGGGTTTTGAGAGCTCTGTATTTGAGAGGTGTAGTCGGGTTAGTTTAGAACAGTTAGACCCATGACCAGCGGCCAGCTGGTGGCCAGCGACCAGTCCCCACAGCAGCCGGAGGCGCGGCGGGCGCAGAGGAACGGCCCGCATGGCCGAAGGATCGGCGTTCTTCTTGGAAGACTAGATGTAAGTTTTTGTTTATCTATTATCCCCTCGTCTATGGCAAGGAATATTCCGCCGTGCCCCTGGATCTGCCACTGGGTACACATATGGCAAGGACTCCTAGAGCTCGATAACAATAGAAATTCTATTGTGTCTGGTATTTCAACAGGTGTCCTATTGCATAAGTTAATTGTAAGGTGTTATGGTCTAGAGGTTCAGCGGCTGGGCCTTTAGATCATACAATATGTATGTATGTATGTATAGTATACTCGTATCTGCCATGTATCGGAGGGTGTATCATCAGTAAGTAGTTATCATAATATATGATTGTAGTATATCTGCTCTGTGTTATTATGTGGTGTAGTTGTAGCAGGTTGTAGAGTACCTACCCGCTTGTAGTTAATGTCATGTGTCGGAGGGTGTAGTTGTCGTAATATATTTTCTTGTAGCTATAAGCTTCAAGTCCGCTTAATGACAAATCCTAGTTCTGAGCTAGAGCCGAAAAAAGCGGCAAGTTTCAAACCGATACTCATTTATTATAAACATTTAGTCATGTTGCCGGATACCAAAAGACAGGCTTTCTTTTTAACTTAAACATGAAATTGGTTGATTTTGTTAAACAGGTAATGATATTTATGTACTTAGCTAAATACATATTTTCCTTTCGATCCTTCTAAAATTTTAAAGATCGTTCTATGTGTGCAGAACTAAATGGCGGTTAAAAATTCTTAACTGCTTTATAGTTATGGATTTATCGATAACTGCCAGAAGTATTTTTTGAGACAGGAAGTTATCAACATTTACATAGATATAATAAATAATAATAATAAATACTAGAAACAAAGCAATAAGTATTAATTTTTTGCGTTTGTTAAACCTGGAACTGGATGAATTTATATTGATCTTATCCATAACAATAACGCGGCTAACTACACATAGCTGCCTTTTAGCCAAGTGATATCGCTTAACTTCTCTTCTATTATTTTTAACAACTTTTTATACAGCTGTGCATATCTTAAAAGCGGCTAAATATAAAACCTTTTCATATAACTTCGTTTTAGGCTAGCATTTACCTTATTATTTTAAAAATTTGTAAAATTATACGTTAAACTTACAAAATCAAACCAAGTTTTTGCAAAGCGAGTTATTTATTGCCACAAAACTATACACCAGTACTCCTAGCACGAACAACTCTCGTAATAGTATAGTAATCGTATTTGCTTACTATTTGATAACGCTCACGATAGTATTTTGGTAGTATGAAATATTTAAAGTTTATATCGTGCACTCACACAGAAAAAGTGCGTTCATAAATCCATGTGGGTCATTTTAGTTTACAAATAAATAAATTAACTACTTAATAGGGACTATATTTATTAAAAACTTGAATTTTTATTTACTTTTATACTAACCGTAACCAAATATTTCGCTAAACTTAATATTTACGGCATAAGTTAATGTTTTGTAGTTTTCTCGACATGAACCCACTAACTAACTAAGTTTCTGTACGTACGCAATTTGTCATGTCCAATAAAAATGTCAACTACTATCAAGTGTATCAATATTTTAGCAACTCCATCTTCGATCAACAATACCAACTAGATAACGCGTCACGTACAAAATCAAAGCAAAATTCTGTCCACGTGAATAAATACTTTTTTATAGCAATAAATTACTCCTGTCACTTAATTGAAAAGACGTCAATAACATTTAGTGGTGAAATCAACCCTAAGTGGAAACAAATATAGTACTTTTACTGTAATGCCTTGCGAAAAAATAAGAGCTCACTTGTCAAGTGCGCTCTTATTTACCGAGACACATTTTTAGCGCCGACCTGACATCTAGTTGTATTGTTGATCAAAGAACTCCATAAACAAAACCCCTTAAACAAAAATCTCAGAGTCAAGTGGAATTCAAGTGAATTTATTGTTAAATGTGCTTATACAAGATGTACAGATAATTGATTTCTAAGGTTTAAGCGAGCACTATACGTTGCTATGAAACACTTTTTACGGATTAACTCGCGTTTAATTTGACTACATTACATAGTTTTTTAGTTTCCTGACGTTTCGGAACCTTTACAGGATCCGTGGTCACAGGAAGACTGTGTGTCCTTAATGTAATGTGATGTAAAGTATGTAAAACTATGTAATGTAGTCAAATTAAACGCGAGTTAATCCGTAAAAAGGGTTTCATTTCAATGTACAGATAAAGTTAAAATAGTGCTTTTTGAAGCCTATTGTCAATTATTTTACTCGAGCGGGCTGTGGGTTAGTTATACGCGGCGAGCCTACAATACCCAACTTGTCCAGCTATGCGATTCTCTAAGCGAAACATAGACGCTGCGTGGCTGTGATCTGCTGTCCCTTTCCAATTCTATGAATATGAAAGAGTTAGTCAATTCTTAGTGCTGCGGCAGCCGCTGCTACCAAGGCTTTAACTTAGAGAATCGCACTGCAGTACAACAAGTTCAAGATGTTGCTGGGGCCACCACGGAGCTGTAGTGCGTCGTGTGCTACTATAGAAGCATTAAACCCACCACCAAAACAATAGTTACATACCTACGTCAATACTTTCTAAAAATTTAAAAGCCTTTACATAAATATATTCAAAACGGTCAGCAAATAAATGTCGACATGATCACACTGAGCGAGCATTTGGTGCAATCTCGGCATACTTCGTGCGCGTGACAGGTTTTTTTTTTTTTTTTTTTGCTTTGCTCCCCGCTTTTTTGCAGGCCTTTTTTTTCTGTTTTTGTTTTTGTCTTCTTTTTTGGATGGGGGGTTAATAAGCTTGAGCTTTATGAGCTCGACTCTAATTTATTTTCTTTCTTTTCTTTTTTTGTTTCTTTTTTTTTGTATCTTTATCTTTTGTACAACTTTTCTCTTTTATTTTCTAATGCATTCTTTTCATATTTTTACAATATCTTATACAGTATATATTATCCTAATATTTTTACTCTATACATTTGTTTTCTTCTACTTGATATTTTTCTTAATATGATACATTTCTTTATCTAAATTGACTATCCATTTTTATTTACTATAACATGCTTTTCTTTATTACTTTACACTCCTTTTCTTATATACTATTCCATTTTCTTTCTTATTTATATATATTTCCTATTCTATTTACATTTCTTTTCTTATATACTATTACATTTCTTTTCCTATTACTACGCATGTTTTCCCCTTATATATCTGTCTCAATATATATACTTTATTTAATATTATAGTTACATTTATTTTTATTTGCTCTCTTTATTACCTATTTTAATTATAGCATTATATTGTACGTTTTCCCTTCTTTTATTCTTAATATTTTATTCCCCTTTATACTTATTTATATACTTAAGTTTTAATCCTGCCACTTATGTGGTCTTTGCATCTATATTTAGTCCTATTTCCTTTTATTTACTTTTCCATAACTTCTTTCCCTTTGTTTGTCTTTGCTTATTTTGTATCTTTTGTGTTTTGTGTACCTACCATGTATTTAGTGTTTTTTTTTTTTTTTTCTATTTAAGGAGGGGGGGGGGGGGGGCGCGCCCACCACGGCCGCACGTGTTCCAACCGTAGAGCCATCTCTACACGATGTCTTTCTGGGGTTGCATGAGCCAATCCCATTAGGAAGTGTCGCCTCCACGAATGGAGGGTCATAAAGACCATCTTTATATCCTCCATTCGCTTTGGCTGCACTTCTTCCTGTCACCCTGTGGTCCTCATTCTTCCCCAGTTTCAACACCCCTAGGTGAAAGCCGTCGGCCGTAGTGTGCGCCGACTCCCTCGTCATACCGTCTCTCACTGTAGGTACCTTACTGCATTTTGCTGTCTGTTCCGGATTTGACGCGGGGCCCTTAGCACATATACGCCACCTTTGAGCGAGCCAGCCGGTCCCATTTGGCCCTAATGGGACATGCCACACTGAAAGTATTGTGGCACTTATCTTCCAGACTGGCTCTCGTGCAATTCAGGCAGCTGGGGGGACTATCTTTCTTCTCGCACGTCGCGTACAAATGGTTGCCCCCACAGTGGCTGCAACTGTCCAGCTGCTCCTCACAGACCCGCTTGATATGGCCGTAGCCCAAGCAGCGGGAACACTGGATTAGCGGGGACTGATCCTCTACTCTGGAACTTCCCCATTGCAGATGAAGAGTCCCCGCCTCTGTCAGTTGCAGCCATATCCGGGGGGTCACCTTGACCACTACGTGTGCGACGTGCGGGTTCCTTGTCTTCCTTTCAAAAATTACCTCTATTTCTTTCTCACCGTTCTTGGTTTCCGTGACAGGTTTGCGCAGCAATCTGAGGGCCTAGTCAATTGGCAAACAAATTAAACGCTACGAAATTAACGCTACGATAAACAGAATGTATGGGTTTGACATAAGCAAAAGTTACCTACGTCGTAAAATTTACGCTAAAATAGACCTAATTGACAGTTTGACAAGCCAAGAATCGCTAATCTAGCGATCACTCAAACCTTGAAGATAAAAATTAACGCTTATCGTCACACAAAATGGCGATTGTTTGATCAGCTGATGAAGGAAGAGTTGTGTTGTGTTGAAAGTTTTGTTTATAATGCTCTTTTTAGGGCTATTGTATGCAATAATGAAATATTGGTGCTCCGCCTGAGCACCAATATTACTTACACCTAAGGAAAAAATGTTTCCCGACGTTGCTTGGAGCAAATTAAGGAAATCCCGAGTTTGTTGTACTTGTGAATAGTTCTCGGACTTCTTGTTTACGAACTTTCAGTTATCTAACTAAGGTCTGCCGGGAATTGTGTGCTAATATCGTTGTTGCGACGTGAGTGACCAATAATTGTGTGTCATGCAACATTTTCCACAACGAAAAGCTAGTCGCAGCATGACAATTTGTGGAGGCTCTCAACCATACAAACATTTTGGCCAAATAAATCCACCTAAGTACAGTAAGGGACTTTCTATATAAATATTAAATTTAACCTATCTATAATGTACATTTATCAATTTATAACTTAGATTGCCTATTTGTTTTACATGTTCCAAGGAAGATTTAATTTGCCAGGTGTAGGCTTAGAGCATTAAACCAACGCTCTTAAGTGTAGTATGGTGTACCTTATTGACTGTTATGTGTAGTATGGTGTACCTATTGTTGTACCCTTAAAGCTGATAAATCTTATACAGACAAGCATATTTCATAATAGGAAAAGATATCAGTCCTTATGTTCAAACGGTAAGTTTTAATAAATAAATTATTACTTACATAAAGGTAAGTATTATGCCTATTATTATATTGGGATTAACCAGGAAATATCAGTTTTGTTAAAATTGCTAGAATAAAGAGTATTGACATAAAGATAAAACTATTTTATGTGGTTTTGCAGATTTGAGACGACGATTCAAAAATCTTAAATGTTACCTCATAATTTGGAGGATGGACTTCCTCAGAATGGTGAACAAACATGGTTATTTGGTAAAAACAATATCAAGCAATTTTGTATAATACATAGGTACTTACCTACTAACTTTTTATCTATGACAATTTTCTATAAGTACCTAAGTATATATTGTTCTAATTTCTTAGGAGATTATGGATACCTTCAAAAAGCATGGTTAATGATTATAACAACAATATTTAAGAGCGTTTACGCCGAGCGCGAGACCTCAAGTTTAGGTTTTTAAGTCCAAATATCACGCACACAGAAGCGAGCTGTGAGCGCGCGCGACTGTGTGTGTAGAATAGGCTAGTTCTGCTTACTATAGTCAAACTTGATCACTTGATCCGTTAGATTGAATTTGCTTTTTCGTAATAGGTACTTCGATTTTTTTTTAAATATGGGCAATGCATGAAATAAGTAAGTATAATATTATATTGCATGTATTTTTATTAAACTTGCAATGTATGCTATGTATGTCTTGTTCGGGTGGAATTTTGCAACTCAATTTTGACCCACTTCCCGTTTACTGATTGAGCTGAAAATTTGCATACATGTGTAAATCGCGTATCAATGCAATTTTATGACTGACATGGTGCTGATCTGTTGATGGAGATGGAAGGTAGCCATTGAAACTTTGTAATAAAATAGCACAACCTAATCGAGTTTGGGCTCGTTTGAATCGTCTTGACGAGTAGTTTGTCTTTCAATGGTAACCAGGGTCTGATGATGGAGCTGGATGGTGGTCATAAGAACTCTGTAATAAAACGACGCAACCCCATCGAGTTTCGGCTCGTCTCATTCGTCTTGATGAGTCCTTTGTTTTTAGATGGTTACCAAGGTCTGATCTGATGATGGAGCTGAAAGGTAGTCATAGGAACTCATTGAAGAAACGATGCAACCCAATCGATTCGCGGCTCGTTTGATTCATCTTGACGAGTACTTTGGTGCTAGATGGTAACCAGAGTCTGATGATGGAGCTGGAAGATGGCCATAAGAACTGAGTAATAAAACAACATAATAACCCCATCGAGTAAGTCTAGACGAGTACTTTGCTGCTAGATGGTAACCAGGGTCTGCTGATGGAGCTGGAAGGTGGCCATAAGAACTCTATAATAAAAGGACGCAACCCCATCGAGTTTTTGCTCGTCTCATTGGTCTTGACGAGTACTTTGTTTTTAGATGGTTACCAGGGTCTGATCTGATGATGGAGCTAAAAGGTGGTCATAGGAACTCAGTAAAGAAACGACGCATCCCCATCGAGTCTCGGCTTGTTTGATTCGTCTTGACGAGTACTTTGGTGCTAGAAAGAAAGAACTTAAAATGTATTTTCTTTTCAGGTTATCGAAGATGAGGTTCCACAAACAACAAATAAGGTTGAAGGTCGAAGACTTGTAGATTTTCAATACTTTTTGGACCAAATTAAAATACTTAGTAACCACAATAGAGCCACAGGATGTACAATAGATAATTTACAAGTGATAAAAGAGCATAATGTAGGCTTATTATCTACATTTTTAATTAAGTATAACATTTACCTTTAGATAAGTCTAAGAATCATGTAAAATCCTGTTTACATAAGAAAGGTCAAAGTATATTTAGTTGACAATACAGCCTGGTCATAATTATATTTTCACATTATAGTTTCTTAGTCAATTATTTTTATAACTAATTAATTTTTAGCTGGTATGATAGCCTTTAACAGCAGTGTCTTACAGACAAAGGTACCTACTCAAAATTTAAGTTGCGTTTAAAGTAATGTTCTCTTACTTTCGTTGGAGTTGCTCGAGTGTGTCATGCTATCTCAAAGTGTCTCTGCGGTGGTGGCATGTGCGTCGGGTCGTTACGTTCCCTCGAACATGGCTAAACGAAGCGAATGCTGATTCACATGTTCATTTTTATTCAAGTTCATTTATTCAATTTATGCTACAACAATGAGCACTTATGAATGTCGCTATGCAATCGGTTCGTAAGTCCTAACTATGGAGCGGGAGCCTTGTACTGAGAAGAACCGATAAGAAACTCAGCAAGGGCATTTCTTTTCTCGCTTTCTTTTACAGCGTTAATACAAATTGGAAAATGCCCTCGCAATTATAGAAGGACATTTTCTATTACAACAAAAAAAACATTTAATACGATTTCAAGACAACACAACTCATACAAAAGAATATCCAATAAAAACAAGTATTGCTCGATATAAAATAAAATAAACAACGTCTTACAGTATCTCTGAAACAAGAAAAAGAAAGACTATTCAATATTACCAGTAAAAAATAAGATTGCAAAAGCAGACCAGCCTCCACAGGCGGCACCCGTTCACGAGTATGACATGTGAATCAGCCATCGCTTCGTTTAACCATGTTTGAGGGAACGTAACGACCCGACGCACATGCCACCACCGCGCAGAGACACTTTGAGAGAGCATGACACACTCGAGCAACTCCAACGAAAGTAAGAGAACATGACTTAAAACGCAACATAAATTTTGAGTAGGTACCTTTGTCTGTAAGACACTGCTGTTAAAGGCTATCATACCAGCGTAAAATTAATTAGTTATAAAAATAATTGACTAAGAAACTATAATGTGAAAATATAATTATGACCAGGCTGTTTTGTCAACTAAATATACTTTGACCTTTCTTATGTAAACAAGATTTTACATGATTCTTAGACTTATCTAAAGGTAAATGTTATACTTCATTAAAAATGTAGATAATAAGCTTACTTTATGCTCTTTTATCACTTGTAAATTATCAATTGTACATCTTGTGGCTCTATTGCGGTTACTAAGTATTTTAATTTGATCCAAAAAGTATTGAAAATCTACTAGTCTTCGATCTTCAACCTTATTTGTTGTTTGTGGAACCTCATCTTCGATAACCTGAAATGAAAATACATTTTAAGTTCTTTCTTTCTAGCACCAAAGTACTCGTCAAGACGAATCAAACAAGCCGAGACTCGATGGGGTTGCGTCATTTCTTTACTGAGTTCCTATGACCACCTTTCAGCTCCATCATCAGATCAGACCCTGATAACCATCTAAAACCAAAGTACTCGTCAAGACGAATGAGACGAGCAAAAACTCGATGGGGTTGCGTCATTTTATTACAGAGTTCCTATGGCCACCTTCCAGCTTCATCAGCAGACCCTGGTTACCATCTAGCAGCAAAGTACTCGTCTAGATGAATTAAACGAGCCCTTACTCGATGGGGTTATTACGTTGTTTTATTACTCAGTTCCTATGGCTATCTTCCAGCTCCATCATCAGACCCTGGTTACCATCTATCACCATAGCACTCGTCAAGATGAATCAAACGAGCTGAGACTCGATGGGATTGCGTCGTTTCTTTAATTAGTTCCTATGACCACCTTTCAGCTCCATCATCAGATCAGACCCTGGTAACCATCTAAAAACAAAGTACTTGTCAAGACGAATGAGACGAGTCGAAACAAACTCGATGGGGTTGCGTCGTTTTATTACAGAGTTCTTATGACCACCATCCAGCTCCATCATCAGACCACGGTTACTATTGAAAGACAAACTAGTCGTCAAGACGATTTAAACGAGCCCAAACTCGATTAGGTTGTGTTATTTAATTGCTAAGTTCCAATGGCCACATTTCAGCTCCATCATCAGACCCTGGTTACCATCTAACAGCAAAGTACTCGTCTAGACGATTTAAACGAGCCCTTACTCGATGGGGTTAAGGGGTTATTATGTTGTTTAATTACTCAGTTCCTATGGCCATCTTCCAGCTCCATCATCAGACTCTGGTTACCATCTAGCACCAAAGTACTCGTCAAGATAATCAAACGAGCCGCGACTCGATTAGGTTGTGTTATTTCATTGCGAAGTTCCAATGGCCACATTCCAGCTCCATCATCAGACCCTGGTTACCATCTAACAGCAAAGTACTCGTCTAGACGATTTAAACGAGCCCTTACTCGAAGGGGTTATGTTGTTTAATTACTGAGTTTCTATGGCCATCTTCCAGCTCCATCATCAGACCCAGGTTACTATCTAGCACCAAAGTACTCGTCAAGACGAATCAAACGAGCCGAGTCTCGATGGGGTTGCGTCGTTTCTTTACTGAGTTACTATGACCACCTTTCAGCTCCAACGTAAAGTAAGTATTAACAGATATTAAGAGGTTTAAAAAGTACAGTTCTTGAGCAAAACGGCGCAAAAGGACGTAAACGCTCTTAATGCTGCATCAGGCTCACAAGACAGGAGGGGTGTGTACCACATGTCATATCCAACAATGAAACTGCATTGAACATGGCTTTGGCTTGCTCAAGTCACGCTGGAGGTGTTTGCTCAAGCACCAGAGTGGTTAGATAGTACAATTTAGTTATTTACATGATTTTATTTTGTGGAGCTCTAATGTTGACAACGTTTTTATTTTACAAAAAGGAGCAGTCTGTGCCATAAATATATTTAACCCATAAAATAGTAATTTGGCTTATATGATGGGGAAAAATTCAGTATAAAGTTAATTTAGCTCTAAGTTTATTGTGCTCTAGGTATTTCAAAAGGAATACTTAGGTACAAAAAAAACAGTACCTTCGTTGACAACATTTTTATTCTACAAAAAGGAACAGTGTGCCATAAATATATTTAACCCATAAAATAGTGATTTGGTTTATATGATGGGGAAAAATTAAGTATAAAGTTAATTTAGTTCTAAGTTTATTGTACTTTATTAAAAAGATTTACTTAGGTACCTAGGTACTAAAAAATTAGTACCTACTTTCTTGTACACACAATTGGCATTTATTTGTAGGGTTACATATAGTTTTAATGTCAATAAGAGAAAGTGAAGCCTTATATTTAATAAACTTTGACTTTGAGAGAGTTAGGTAAAGAAATAAGAAAATATTAAGAAATACAACAATAACGTTATTTTTTACTTGATATTTAATTTTACTTGCTGTAGGTACCTATAGAAAATGTTTAAGTATATCAATTTCTACTAGTGATAACATTAAGCTATTGAAGTTGTACTTGATTCATTATCAACATACTAGGGTAATTATATAAAATTAATTGTTTTAAAATTATTTTTGGAAAATATATAAATAAGCCTATGTTTTATTTCGAAACATTATCAACCAACCAACTCATAATTAATGATAATGACAGTGAAATAAATAGTGTAAAATAAATAAATATTTTAACATGTCGCGTAGAGACCACGATCATATTGTCATTGTGTCTGTGAAGGCGTATATTTAATAAATGATTTGACTTTCATTTTCAATTATTTTCGGTACGAAAAACGACAGCACTAAAGGAGACTGGGCTATAACAGGCAACGCCCTGAGCCAATACAGCCGCAGTGTGCTTTACGTGCCTTCCGAAGCAAGGAGGAGCCCGAGACGCTTTTTATTTGGTTACCCATCCTTTAACTCGGTAATGTGTAAGTTGCGTAACTGGCAAGATCACAGGGGCGGCGCGGGCGGGGACTTTTTGTATAAGTTGAACCTATAGCATTACCTTTCAAGTAACAGTAAGTACATTGCTTCGCTAGTTTGCATATTTTAAAATTAGTTTTAAGCTAACTAGCAAAACAATGTACTTGAAATGTTTTTAATTTTATTTTATTTAGGACAATAATCAATTACACAAGTAATGTGATGGGTGTTGTAGTTAGACAATTAAACCCGAAAGCCTTAGCCGCTACGCCATAGAGTTACTTAGGCGATGTACTCATACTAGATGCAAACGTTTGAAACACGCATCTTAGATCAAACTGTTTAAATGTTCGCGCGGTTTGTAACATTTAGTGTTATCACTTATTTCATTACAGACGTCAAGATGATAATATTTATGAGAAATTCTTGGCAGTAAGCGTTTGCTTGTAGTCTTTAGTCTTAATTTATTTATATTATAAGCTGAAAAATGGGTTTGGTCTCATATCAATGTCATATTATGGTAGATCAGTCACTCGTCATCAAATAAGTACTTATTTACAAACGTGCTTGCCTGGCGAACTTCCGGCGAAAAAAGCGATTCACTTTTCAAATTGTCTCAAGGAGTCTACCCGAATTTCTTAGTAAAGTGACATTAAATTCACTAAAACTCAAAAGGTTCGGTGATCGGTGTGGTTACTACCTATTTATTAATCTCACATAAGCGTTAGATTATCATCAAACAAAAAATTACTAAGACAAGCCTGTATGTTCTATACCCCTTAGCTTATCGATGTCGATATATCGTAGCGAATTTGATGAGCGATTTTGTCGCTGTCACCGCTCGAGCATTTGCCAGTTGACTAGGCCCTCTGGGCTGACAGCGCGGAGCACTCACCACTACCCCATCCCAAGGGACGCGCGTGGGCACCTGAAGGTTCACCTTAGCCACCAAGTCACCGTCTAGCCTATGGTGTAACACCGCAATGAAATGGGCGAACAGTTGGCCTTTCCGCCCAAGATAATGTATTGAGGTCTAACATACCAGCAACTTGACGCTAAATAAACACGCTTGCGTCTTGGTGGCGTTAAACTTCATCAAATTGGCCTCGCCCCATTCGGAGACAGCTTGGAAGGCCAAGTCAATACGCTCGACCAAATCAACTCTCAGGGCGTGAGTTTCGTCCTTGGTAGCTCGTGCATTGCAATAGTATCTGTCCACAACTGTGCTGTCATATGCATACCCAATAATACCGGGTTTCAGCAGATCATTTATGTGCAGCAGGAAAAGTGTTGCAGACAGAACGGACCCTTGAGGTACCCCGGCATCTATCGCCATTAAATCGGAAGATTGGCCGCCGAGGACCACTCGAATCGATCGTTCCCTCAAGAAGTCTTGTATCCAAACACACAAACCGACGGGGATCCCATAACTTGGAAGTTTGCTAAGTAAGTTCACATGCCATACCATATCAACAGCCTTAGAAATGTCTAAAGGCACGGCAAGGGCTTCACCGTGCTTTTCAATCGCTTCTCTCCACAGATGTGCTGCATAGATTAGTAGATCTCCCGTAGGCCGCCCTGGACGAAATCCGAATTGAGCAAGGAGCTTGTTGTTTGAAACACATTCCAAACATTTACAAAGTGTGGACGTAATGGCGATGGGTCGATAATTTGTAGGGCCAGATGGCTACCTTTTTTCAGACTTTTAAGCTCTAGGAACAAGGCCAGCCTTTAAAGATTGTCGAAATAGGCGTGTTAAAACTGGAGACAGCTTAGGCGTGCAAGTCCGCAGAATATTTGCTGGAATGCCATCTGGTCCACTGGCTTTGTTCACATCTAAAGTCCGAAGTGTCTTAAGTACCTCTTTTTGGTAAATGCAGACCTCAGGGATTTGTGATCCGCAGTGAGGTAATACAAGTGGAGAGAGACTGCCCGCATTCAGATGCGAATTGGACGCCAAGAGAGAGGCAAACAAGTTCGCCTTCTCTACCGCGGTATGTGCCAGCGAACCATCGGACTTCAGCATGGAAGGCATTGACAGAAGGCAAAATTTCGATTGGACAGATTTGGCAAGAGACTAAAAAGCATTACTACTTGCTGGGTAAGAGGCGATTTTTTATTTTTGCGGTTAGGGCTGTCACCTCTATTCACTGTTTCAAATTCTTAAATGTCTTAGAGTGCTGATTTACTAACTTTTATTTGTAAATATATTTTTAAAAGGTGGAATTTTTTTCGTTAAAGGAGATGTCCCAAAATGTATGAAGTCTGGGCAAACTCCCACTTCATTCACACTTGTAATAAAACAACATTTTTCCTGTAAAAAGAATTTCCGGATTTACTAGGACTTAACGAATAAATAATCTTTTTTTTCAAAATTCCGAAATTGACGGAGTTAGTTTCATAAGCAATTTCCGAAACTGAAATCAAACGAAATTGCACGCCCTAGTACATACTGTGGGGAAAATTTTGAAAAAAAGACATGGTACTTCTGGAACTGAGGACAATGTTGTGTGTACACCAAAAACAAGGAGAAAAAGCAAGCCAGTCACGGGTATCGATAATTTCGACGCAGATGCCACAAGAAACCACGTGTATGGATATTACACACGACGAGAATATCCAGTAGTGAGAAAACTAGTGGTTTCTCTAAAAGAAGCTGGTTTATTTACTGAAAGCCCATCTTCTTTAGATAAATAAGTAATACTGGTTTTGAGTATAAGCAATGCGACCGAAGGAAAATAATGATGGACAGATTTGACTTGAAACTACAACAAGTCGCTTTTCTACACAAAATGAACAATAAAACAGATTGGAACAAAGTCGTATTTTTGGTATTTTTGAAACATGGTTAAATGCAAACCATACCGTATCAAAGTCTTCGACGGACGATACTCCATCTTCTAGCTCAAAAGTACCTATTGGGAAAGGAAGTCGATTAATTATTTGTCATGCTGGATCTGCGGGAGGTTTTATAGAAAATTGTTTGTTAGCGTTTGAGTCAATGAGCACGAAAGAATACCACCAAGAGATGGACTCAGACAAAGGAGATCATTCGGACTCCATACATTTTTGGGCCTTTTGAAAAAGCCAACAAAAAAAATTAGTACATATTGTTAGAACTAGCTATTTGGAGTAATATCATAATAGCTTCCAAATTCTATACTTACTTTTAAATTTAACACGAGAAGTACGAATAGGTTATTTATGTAAAATTATAGTCGTAGATAGTTTAAATTTTCTCATTTAGTGTATATGTTAAAAAATAATGTACATAAGAGAAAAAAAATTCCGCTGACTGGAGGTTTCTTTGCAGCTTGATTGTGGCTGAAGTAAGGACGTTAGAAGAATGTTTTTTGTTTTGGTAAACAAAACAATTACACAGATCTAAAACTTAATACCAATTTATAGTTCATCAGACGTAACTTTGGTAAATATCCCGCTGGCTGGGTCGGTTAGAAAAGTTTATATTTCTGTTGTTTAAACGGAACATATTCTGAGTTCAGCATAATTCAATACAACAAATCCAGATCTAATTCTTTGCAACACTCATAAGTCTCCCAGATATGTGATCCCTCTGGGTGTAGACACAATGTCAAAATGGAGTCCAAAGGTGAAAAAAAATATTGATTTTCATAAATTATTTTTAAAGAAACTTCGAATCTCCTAGAAGTGAAACTTTGCACAAATTACTTCTTTATTACAGATCTTTTGGCTTGGACTTTATGTGGCTGCACACGAATTTGTGTAGTATGTTACTTTATTCAAAAAAATCCAGAGATTCTAATGCTGATGTTCATTTTCTGCGGAAATAATTAAGTTTTCAAGATATAGGTCTTAAAGTTTTATTATTTTTGACAACAATTACTATCGATTTTGACATAATGACGTTTTGACATTCACAGATTAATAGATGAGAAAACTTTTCTAAAAGAAATAATGTATGAAGTAATGTGAGTAAATCTGTCACAAGTATATTTAGTCAACTCCGATTCCACCAAGCTGCGTAGGTCTGCCCTACTCCTGTAGGTCAGGTAGGTAGATACTAAATCTGTCACAGAATCGAATTAGTCAACCCCGAATACACGTAGTACTAGTCTGCCCTTCCCTAGAGTATATATAAAAAGCCGGAGGCGCAGAGACGCGGCCGAAGCTGTGTAGGCAAGCCTGGGTCACTACCTACGTTTTGTTACACAGGGGTGGAGGGGCTGCCCTTACCGCAGCGTCGGAGCTGTCACAGACCGAAATTAGGGTGATAAATTATTGATTTTAAGGTCAGGATTCACAAATTTTTAAAAATTAATATCTCTGAAACTATTCATTTCCGCAAAGTGGGAGTACTACCAAAGGATAACCCTCTCCCCCCCCCCCTTAATTCCTGCGCAGCTATATAAAACTTTTACCGATCCTTTTAATAAAAAATTACGAGCATTCAACTTAGGAGACGCGTTTGTACATTTTAGCCAATGTATGCAGTCAAGTAACCAACAAACAGAGGTTATGTTGACGTATATAAGTCGAAATTAAATTAGGTAAGTAGTTAAAATTAAACTAGATACGAATAATAATTACCACATCATCACTTTACGCTGCATAATGATTAATGTTTTAATAAAAATAGTAATAAGGGTAAGTACCTCGAAGATGACAACGACTCACATCACAATCTTCTTCTTCCTTATTCGATGGCGTTTAATATAGTAGATTTTTCCAGTACTTATCTAGTATTCTGCTTTTTGTTGAAGTAAAGTTTCATGAAAACACAAAGTAGCTATGCAGGTGATAACCAAAACTACTGCTTGATTAATATGTCCACAGACTCACAGACTGACTACCAGCAGATAAAGTAATTGTGTTCTGTTCTGTGTGTGACTCAGCAGCATAGAAAACATTTACTTGCTTTCTTTATATTTATTCTGAGCATATAAATAAGCTCAGCAGAGAGATCGAACAAACAAAACTCAACTCAAACTGAACGCAGTTGTCAGATGTCAGTCAGTGCGTTCAACGCACTGACTGACATCTGTCCTGTCAGTCCAGTGTTGCCAGACGACCGACTCGCGTTCACCACAAATCTTTCCCGAAATCCCCCCAAAATTCAGGTTTTGAAAAAAAAACCCCCTACAATTGGCAAAATATTTATCTAGGTATAGGTATAGACTTAATATTATAAAGCTGAAGATTTTGTTTATTTGTTTGCCTAAACGCGCTCATCTCCGGAACTACTGGTCTAATTTGAAAAAAGTCTTTCAGTGTTAGATAGCCCATATATCGAGAAAGGCTTTCTAGGCTATATAATCATCACGCTAAGACCAATAGGAGCGGAGCACCAATGAAGATTGTTTCAAAATCAGTGGTTTTTTTTCCTTTTGAGAGCTGCGTGCACTGCGTAAACGGTTTATGTTTCGCAAAAATCATGTACCACAGAATTGTTCCCCTTTAAAAGTTCTAAAAAAGTCTGCGACAGCATATGTCTATCTTTTAAGGTTGGCTAATTGGTCGGTGGCCACTTCGCTACTATCCTAGGAGCCTGTAATGTAGCCGATTTAGAGGAGTATAAAGATATATAGCTACATAATACAACACATCTAAATAGGTAAATTTGACTATTCGACGTATGTGATTCAAATGGTCACTGTTAATGTGACTTTTATCATGTTATTGCATGTATTTTAATCATAAATTTAATCATAAAAATCCCCCAAATCCCTTCAAACCAATTGTTTTCTCTCCAAATATCCCCCCAACAATATTTTCCCTCCAATCGGCGATTTTCCGAGATCAAAAAAAAAAGAAATTGGTTCGTAAATGACTTCATAGATGACGCTTAGCATAGATTAGTATGGCGCATGGTAAAAGGCGGGTTCATGAAGAGCACGTGTATGGCTGCGTAATATTTATTCTATTCCAAAATAGAAATAGGTTCTGGATGTCCTGAATATAAATAGGTAAGGACTTACTATTTTTTAATTATTTTGGTAGACAAGTAAAAGTGTAGAATTTATTACAGCTCTTAGGCAATGATGTATAAAGTTATAGATGCGTTGTACACGCTCTAGAATGGCAATACGAATGTAAGGTAATTGCCCGACTCGCATTCAGTCAGGCACGCTCTCGCGTCCCGGCTAAACATCGCTACAGCGCGTGAATTTATCAAGTTTTTCGTGGCCAAAATGCCTTTCTGTGTTTTTAGGCGGTGCACAAATTACACGGCAACTGTTAGAGACAAGAAAAACGTGTCATTTCATTCGTAAGTACTGATTTTTTAAAAATAAACATTAAATGCCCGATAAATAAACTGCTGGCTGCTATTCACGTGGGTTTCATTCACTATGCGTGAGAGTGAAACAGACTATGTTAGCGCGGTCTAATGGCGGCCGTCGCCATGGAAACTCACATGCGTATAGAGCGAGATGTATATTTATCTCTTTCTAACCACATAATGTGTCTCTTGTTAGCGCAACGTGTCATAATAAATAACTGTATACGTAGATATAGTACTACTTGCAGCACTTTAAAATGCAATAATGTTAGCGTGTAACCTGTCTATCTTTTATATGCCTTTGCCCTTAGGTAGGTACGGCTGGTGGCCGGCTTTTATAAAACGACATCTATCGGGTGTTTTTGAACTAATTTTTACTTTTTAATTTGGGCTGTCAGAAAATCGCCCATTGTCCCCCCATAACTGAGGAGTGTCCGTTCAAAACTAGCTATTTACGTTTTGTGCTGGTTTCGTTTTTTTTTCAATTTGTGCTCTCTGACTTGAATTTCTTGAATTTCGGGAATAAATTTGATCAAAACTTGCCGTTTACAGGCTAAAACACAATATAAAAATATCAAATTTGATCAAAACTTGCTATTTACAAAATAAAATATATTGTTTTTTATGACCATGAAGTTTTCGATGATAATGGTCTATTTACTGTATTATTTTATTGACTTTATTGAGATTTTGAACAAAAGTGTCCAAATACTGCGTGTCAGGATATTACGAAGTTAGAGACTGTAACGGGAAAGATATTATAAACCTGGCTGCATGGTATGATACCTTGGCCATCTTAATGTAACTGAGTACCGCACTCTAAGAAAATTGATTGTCATTGTCAATGTCATAAGTCAAACAAAATCTAAGTAACGTCTGTCTGAGGTTTTTAAACTTTGTGTTGGTCGCCGAAGACTAGACTTTTATCCCTTTTTATTGTTTTATCATTAGAAAAATGGAAGGAGATATTTTTGAAAATAATAATAGCAGAAGTCGCAAGAAAAAGCGTGTAGTTAGTACTTCCAAACACAAAGTATACGTGGATAAAGATCCTTTGGGGACTTAGATTAAAACAAAAAGGGAAGATACGGCATGCTCCTACTTGTAGTAGGCTTGTTGAAAAAATATCGATACATCGATATATCGATATTTTTTGTTCAATATATCGATATTTTTAGGCGATATTTTTTTTCGATATATCGATACAAATTAAACAATATCGAAATTCGTATCAAAATCGATATTTTTTTATTTATTATCATCGCATCCCGATCTAACTTTTTAACACGTTAGAATTCAAAGCCGTAAAAATAGTAAAAAAAACCTTATTGTTGCTGAATTTCATTGATGTAATCTGTGGTAGTGAGTGTGTGACTGTCACTGGCAGTGCGTTGCTTCAATCTACTTCATGTCATGTGTGCATGTGTGCTACGTAAACGCAACGGAAATATTTAACACATACGGCTTCCTCCGTGCCGTCAGAGAGCGGCTTTTACGGTAAATATGGTGGTTCCTAACAACAGGAGCCGACTGAGTTGTTCGGCATGGTTCACAGGTTCACTGTCCTAAAAATATAACAATAGGTTAATCAATTGTTATGGCCCTTATGTGGGTTACGGAACTGTGAACCGGTTAAAACCATAATGGGCGATTTTCCGAGATCAAAAAAAAAAAGAAATTGGTTCGTAAATGACTTCATAGATGGCGCTTAGCATAGATTAGTATGGCGCATGGTAAAAGGCGGGTTCATGAAGAGCACGTGTATGGCTGCGTAATATTTATTCTATTCCAAAATAGAAATAGGTTCTGGATGTCCTGAATATAAATAGGTAAGGACTTACTATTGTTTTATTCTTTTGGTAGACAAGTAAAAGTGTAGAATTTATTACAGCCCTTAAGTAGGTACGGCTTTTATAAAACGACATCTATCGGGTGTTTTTGAACTAATTTTTACTTTTTAATTTGGGCTGTCAGAAAATCGCCCATTTAAAATAAAAAATCTGTTTTTATTACTGGGCTAGGCTCACCTAAATAATTTTTTAACCGATTTTAAGAAAAAGCAGGTGGTTTTCCCTTATTTAAATACGGTGACAAATTTGACCGATATATCGATATATCGATATTTTTTTCGCGAAATATCGAGCCCGATATTGATATTTTTAAAAATATCGATGTATCGATATATCGAATTTTTTTTTTATTTCCGACATCGCTAACTTGTAGTCAATCAAAATATAGTCCTACTCAACTACACTTGCAAACACTCACACACGCACACCTATAAAGTGTAAATCGAGCGAGCGAGACAGAGCAGTAAGTTTCAACGTCAGCGCGAGGGAGTCAGCGAGTAGCGCGTTGACGTCTCGGTCGTTTCGTAACAGACGAGTACGTACGACCGATTCCGACGCCACTGCGGAGTAGCGTCTTTCTCTTTTTATCACAGCAGAATGACCGCAATAGTACGATGTAGCCTGTACGCTCGGCAAATTGTGACTGAAGTGAAATTGTGCCTTTAGGCCTAATTTTGGCGGCTCACTCACGAGACGCTAATGCCGTATCTTCCCTTTTTGTTTTAATCTAAGTTTGGGGATTAATTTTCAGACACCGTGCAATCACAAAAGCGACATCAAATTTATAAGCTCATCTGTTACAATTGACTAAGTGTTGGTGATCATGAACAACATGACCATGGAGATGAAGGCTGTGTCTGCTTAGAATGTGATATTTGAGAGCTTAGAGTGTAGTTTGAGTATTACGTAATGGATTTAATAAAAATAGTTGATTTTATTTTTTTTCTTTTATTCTAAAATGCAATTATTTCAATATAACATTTCTCATCAAAATTAGTTATTTACGAATGTTTTTTTATCAAACTAGTCTATTTACCAAATAATCCAAAACTAAAGTGTTTATTTACTACCATCTGCATCAAAAGTGTCTATTTACAAAATCATTTTTTTTTTGAAAATATATAAAGTATTTTAAAAAAATGATCATAAAGATAACTAGCCAACTAAACCTCATACGACATACCACTAAAAATTAATATATATATATTGGACTTTTCAAATTATTCATTTTGGCATTTCCTCTAAAGTTTGTTCTTATGTAATTAGCTACTTTTGAACAGACACTCCTCAACTATTAACTACCCCCAAATATGGGGGGATTCCCTCCAATCTGGCATCACTGTGTCAGTCAGTCCCCTCCTGTCATTGTATTTTTTTAAATCGGACTGTGAGCATACGGGCTAAAGGTTTAAGGCCATCTTCCTATAAAGATACATAACAATATTTACGAATGTGGTGTTATCAAGGCGTACAAGACTCAGGTGCGATGCGATCGAGTATGGAGTACTGTTCCCATCTATGGGACGGCTCCGTTAAATATAAATCGGACTCAGTGTGATAGCATCTTTTTATACTTACTTATTTTTGTTTAAGGGGATTCTGATCACTATGTCTGTGATTCTGATGAACAGATGAGTTCACGGGGATCCCCTGGGGATCGGGTTATGGGATCCTAGTGGACGAAACGTTAATTACCTCCTCAATGCACTTTATAGACTGCAAAGGCGAGCGGTAGGTACGCATTATTAGAGATGATGAGGTTGTGGTGACACAGTTGATAAAGTTACGTGTAAGCAAATTCGTTTTCGGCTAACGTTGATTGAGCAGTCATCCCTGAATCCTCGCCTTAGGTACTCGCGCGTCTGCGTTACGCGCCGCGTCGTATTACGTAAATGTCTAAAAATAGCTTTTGTAGAGTTCAATATATTAACTGTTGTGCTTAACTAACTATTTCATTTCTTCGACCCGATACTCACTCCAGACTGATAGCAGACACGATCCTTCTGATAACAAAGAATAGACTAAAGTGAACATAATACTGAAGTGGTGACCCGTGAATAAGTTCGACGTGGAGTGATATCGGGACCGTAGTGACGTTTTAACCGGGGGGTGACTCAATTTAGCCCGAGGCGAGGATCTTTAAATAATATTGGGTATAGTTATCCATTGGTGTTTATCCAAGAATAACATTTTTGTGCATAATGATTAATGACGCAAGATACTGCAAAAACAGTTTACGGTGAATCATTAGAAATGACTGAAGAACAACCTTTGAGTACGATATCGGTGACACCAAAAATACCCGATTTTTGGCAAGATGCACCACGACTTTGGTTTATCCAATTTGAAGCTGTGTTTAAACCCCAGCATGTGTCGGAGGAATCAAAGTACCACTTGGTCATATCAAAGCTGGGCAAGGAAGTAATCACGCAAGTTACAGATATATTAATTGCTCCACCAGAAAAAGATAAATATAAAACACTTAAGCACCGATTATTAACAATTTATGAAGAATCACATAACAGACAAGTACCGAAGTTAATCGGGGAAATGGAGTTGGGTAATCAAAAACCTTCTCAATTGCTTCGCCGTATGAAAGATCTGGCAAGAGATAAGGTATCCGATGAAGCCTTGCAGATTATGTGGCAAAATCATCTACCATCTACTGTGCGAGGAGTGTTAGCAGTAGCAGACTCTAAAGACCTCAGCACACTTGCTTTGATTGCTGATAAAGTGTTGAAAACAGCACAACCTTTAAACACAATTAACAGGATAGATCAGAAACAGCCGAAATCAGAAAATAAAGATTTAGTTGCCGAGATTCGCAGTTTGAACAACCGCATTCGTAACTTGGAGATGGACCGTGGCAGACCAAGACATCGAGCTTTTCAGAGGAATTTTTCGTCGCCAAAAGGACGAAGTCATAATCGTAGTGCCAGTCGTAGAGGTACTCCTGAGGATCCAAACTGGTTATGTAGCTACCATTTTCGGTATCGGCATAGGGCAAATAAATGCGTAGAGCCATGCAACTGGAATAAACGAAAATGGAACCAGCAAGGTGACAGTAAGGTAACGAAACGTAAGGAGGAGCAGGAAAACTAAAGACAGTGCAGGCGACGGTGGACCCCTGCGCTGCTGCATTCAATCACCGCCTCAGCGTGAGAGACATCAACACAGGTTTGAGTTTTTTAATTGATAGTGGCGCGAATGTTTCAGTGTTTCCGCGTATGTTATTAAAAAATCGGTTAAAAGTGAATGAAAGTGAAAATTATAAACTGTATGCAGCCAATGAAACTCAAATTAAAACATATGGAGTGAAAACTTAATATTTAAATTTAAAATTAAGACGCAATTTTCGATGGATGTTTATAATAGCAGATGTCAAGCAACCTATAATAGGTGCAGACTTTTTAACTAAATATAGATTACTAATTGATTTAGCTGGATGTAGATTAATCGATCAAATTACAAATTTTAATGTGTTGGCAGGAACGCAGTGACGGCAAAGTAAAACTTCGTAGTTGTCTGAACGAATGCTTTTATTAAAGTAAAGGTCGCTCCGTTGGCACACACAACGGTTTTATAATGAAAAGTCGTTTGAGTGACTAATACAAAAATAGTGATGTTACACAAAGTAATCGTATAGTATAATCAATAGATACAATTGAATAGAGTATTTTCGTATATTCCAACAGTCCCCCTCGAAAATATAATATACTTACTTTAACAAAAATAGCAAATAGCTGCTTAAAATAGACTGAGGTAGCTCTTTCCTTAATAATTACAATGTAACATATAATAATATTCAACTTAATAAGTGTTGGAGTTGATTTGTAGGATGCATGATTTAATTTATTTGCTTTTAAAATGTCAAAAAAAGAACATGCTGTCATTGGTAAAACTGGCGCGTTCTTCTACCATGTAATGTCGTTAGCGGTAATAGTTTTGTGATTATAAAATAAAGTAACTCATAGTAATAAAGCTTTATTATTTTAATAGTTAAAAACGTAGTAGTCGTGAACTAAAATCTTGACCAGCTAGGCGATTGCGTAAAGTCAATCGTATTCATTTGACAGTTCATATTGTATCATAATAAATGTCATTCCATACAAATTGCAGCCGATGGTTAGACAGAGTGGTCCGTACGAGCCCGGATGGAATAGGTTTGATCGTATTTGTTTGGACTAAAAGTGGATTGTAATAGTGAAAAAACTGTGAAATTGTGTGAAGTGTTGTGTTTGCTTATTGGATTGCATTGTGTGGATTACCCTACTGATTGGACTGGAGTAAGATTAGATAATAAGACTTTCTAGTGAAATGGACCTAAAGAAATTATCAAACAGTTCACATTAACATTTGTTTCTGACTTACCTTCAACTTAAATTATTAAAAGTGAACAATTATAAAATAAAACTTTGTTGAACAATATCAGTGTTGGACTAATAACAAATAGCATTCTATGGACCTCAATGAACATAAAACTGTTTGAACTTTGTGTTTGTTGTGAAACATTTTAAACATTTTTTGAACTCTAACTGTGTGTTGTAAAATAAAACTTGAAAAATGGAAAATTTATTAATATTGCAAGATGACAACCTGTCAACTTTACGTAAAAGTATATCCAATTTTAAGAAAACTCCAAAGGTAAGATTGATTAAAAGCTACATTAAAGTGAGATTAGAAAACATAGATAAACATTGGGAGATTTTTAGCGAGACTCATAGGGAAATAGTAAAGGCGTCCACGGCTGAACAGAAAAAGATACATGAGTATTTTAAACAGGATACATTTTCAACTTGTGAAGAAGAATATCTTTTGTGTAAAGCAGATATGATAGAGATGTTAGATAGTTTAGAAGTTGTGAAGGTGAGCCCCGAGCCACAAGTCAAAATGAATAGCAATACTCAGGAAGTAAAGTTGCCAAAAATAAACATTCCATTATTTAAAGGAGATTACAATGAGTGGGTGACCTTCAAGGATTTATATGTGTCATTGATCCATAATAATAAAATATTAAGCGATGTACAGAAATTGCACTATTTGAAGAGCAGCGTTATTGGTGAACCTGAACAGTTACTAAAACACATTCAAATAACAGAGAAGAATTATCAGATGGCTGGGACTACACTTCACCAAAGATACAATAATAAAAGGATAATAGTAAATTCAATTCTAAATAGATTAATGTTACAAAGAAAGTTGCATTCTGAAACAGCAAAAGGAATGAAAGACCTTTTAGATACCACCAACGAGTGTTTGAATAATTTAAAGAATAATGATGTCGACATTAAGAACTGGGATCCATTAATAATTTACATCATTGTTAGTAAACTAGATCAAGATTCACATAAGTTGTGGGAGGAAGAATTACAGAACTTACCTGTTGAAGAGTTGCCTAAGTTTGAACTATTTACTAAGTTTTTAGAAGGAAGATTTAGAGTGACAGAGATGTTACAGACGTCACATGTAAAGGAGAGAGTCCCTACCAAACCAAAATCATTTGCGACAACTTCAAATAATTACAGAAATGATAACACGGAGCAAACAAAACAAATAATTGAGTGTAAATATTGTAAAGGAAATCATTATCTTTCTATTTGTAATGAATATGCGAACCTAGATCCATTGAAGAAAACCGAGTATGTTCAGAGAGAAAAACTATGTTTCAATTGTTTACGACCTGGCCATACTGTAAAGTTTTGCAAACTTAGATTGAGATGTAACATCTGTAAAAGAAAACATAGCACGCTACTACATTCAGACAAACCAAACCAAGAGAATAATAATACTATGAGAGAAGTGAGAAATACCAAAGAACCAATGAACCAAAATGTACTGTCACATGCATCTATGTCCACCCGAGGAAGAGTGTCATTGTTAGCTACTGCGTTAATAACCATTGAGACAAACAGAAGTCCACAAATTGTACGAGCTCTAATAGACCCCTGCTCTGAAGAGTCATTTATAAGTGAGGCAGTAGTAAAGAGGTTACAGTTAAGACGCATTGAGAAAAAGGGACAAGTATCAGCAGTTGGACAAATGTCAACCCCGATCAATCATGCGGCGGAGATTATGTTGACGTCAAGAGTTAATACAGAGTTTAAAATAAAATGCACTGCTTATGTAGTAAATAATGTGACAGATATAATACCAGCAACGAAAATTGAACATAAGGGTTGGACTCATTCCCAAAATATAAAACTGGCAGATCCAACATTCCATACCCCTGGTGAGATAGACCTTTTACTTGGTGTACATGTGTATGCAGAGATATTAATGGATGGTGTTTTAAAAAGACATCCCGGTGAACCCATTGCCCAACAGACTAGCTTTGGCTGGATAATATCTGGTGGTGATTCAGTGGAGAGAATACCAAGTAATGGTCAAATAATTAGTATGCATTTGAGTGTTTCATTAGACAACATGCTACAAAAGTTTTGGGAATGTGAATCTTTGGGAAATGAGAATAAGAGAACACTTACCTTAGCCGAAGCTAAAGCTGAAGAGATTTATGAGAAAACGGTGACTAGAAATAAAGAAGGGAGATACACCGTCAGCCTGCCTTTTGCGAAAGATGATCCAGTGTTACCTGAGAATTCTAAATCATAGCACTGAAGAGATTAAAAAGTTTAGAAAAGAGACTATGTGGCAATGAAAGTTAAAAGAGAGAATACGATAATGTATTAAGAGAATATCTTACTTTAAACCATATGGAGTTGGTCACATGTGATGATAATGATAAAGATACAGTCTACTTACCTCATCACGCTGTCGTGAGAGATGATAAACAAACTACCAAAGTACGTGTAGTGTTTGATGCTTCCTGTCAGGGTAGTAATGGAGTGTCACTTAATAATGAACTACTAATTGGTCCTAGTTTACAAGAAGAACTAAGAGATATCATACTGAGATGGAGAACCAATAAAGTATGTTTTGTTGGAGACCTCATTAAAATGTATCGCCAAGTGTTAATAAATGAAAAGGACACAAATTATCAAAGAATATTATATAGATTTGCACTTGATGAAGAAATTAAAACATACAAATTACTAACTGTCACGTTTGGTACTGCTTCAGCGCCTTATTTAGCTATAAAAACATTAAGACAGCTAGCCAAAGATGAAGGTGCCCAGTATCCTGTAGCATCAAAAATAGTATGTCAACAGTTTTTTGTTGATGATGTTCTCAGCGGGTTTGATGATGTTAGCTCAGCAATAAATGCTTTAAACCAGTTATCTCAAATGTTATCAAGTGGAGGATTTCAGCTTCAAAAAATATCTTCCAATAACCAAGAATTTATGATGTCCGTAGAACCTGGAATGAGAGCTAACAATAAAGAGTTAAAAATAAACCAATAGGAGATGATAAAAACATTAGGCATTCTATGGGATACAAATAAAGATACATTAAAGATAGCACAGAAACGTGTAGATAAAGATAATATTAATGAGATAAGTTACTAACCAAAAGAAATGTACTTCGTCAAACAGCTTCACTATTCGATCCCTTAGGATGGATTTCACCTGCAATAATAATAGCTAAAATATTTATGCAAAAGTTATGGTCGAGACAAATAGAGTGGGACGATAGGATTCCCGATGATCTGAAAGAAGAATGGTACAATTTTAAGGATGACTTACCCGTACTGGAAAATATTGAAAGTCAGAGATGGATTGCAAGCACTACAGATCTTGATGTAGAGCTGCATGGCTTCGCAGACGCGTCGCAAGTTGGATACGCGGCTGTAGTCTATACTAGAGTATGGTGTAAAGAGAATAATACATTTAAAATAACTTTGATTATGTCGAAAACTAAAGTTGCACCTATAAAACAGATATCGTTACCGCGCTTAGAATTTTGCGCTGCTCTGCTACACTGTTGAGCAAATTACTAAAACATGTTAGTGAAGTGCTTTCCATAAATCCTAGTAAAACATTTGCATAAAGTGATGCCAAAGTAGTTTATGCATGGATAAAGGGAGATCCCAATAAATGGACACCGTTTGTGAAAAATAGAGTTATTGAAATAAGAAACAATTTAGAGCCACAATGGTTTTATGTTAAAAGTAAAGAGAATCCTGCAGATCTAGCATCCAGGGGAGTCTTGCCAAGTAAGTTAATAGAAAGTGAGTTATGGTGGCAAGGTCCAGAATTTCTACATAAACAAGAGTTCACTGTAAGCAAAGAATTAATTCCAGATACAGAGTTAGAAAGAAGATTAAATGTCAAATGTAAATTAACTAACATTACAATAAATGAAGAAAACGATAAACTTACCTTACTAAAGAAGTATTCTTCGTTGAAGAAATTGTTGACTGTCATAGCTATATGTTGTAGATGGTTGAAGAAACTGAAAAAGGAGACTACTCGTACCACACCTAAAGTTAATCATACTGATAGAGAAGAGGCACTTACCGTATGTGTTAAGTGGTCCCAAATTGTAGATTTTCCTGAAGAAATAGATTGCCTAAAAAAGAAAAAATATATAAAAAGAAGCAGTCGACTATTACCTTTATGTCCTTACCTAGATGAAAATGAAGTATTGAGAGTGGGTGGTAGATTGAAGCACGCAAACCTGGAACATGATAGGAAATATCCAATTATACTTGCCAAAGAAAGTCCACTTATTCCGCTTTTGTTAGATGATGCACATAGAGCTACGCTGCATGGTGGTCCTAGCTTGATGACTGCTTACCTGCAAAATAAATATTGGATAATTAATGGAGGTCAAACTATAAAAAGATTTTATCGGCAATGTGAAAAATGTATGAGATATAATGCTACTTCGAAAATTCAATTGATGGGAGACTTACCTGAAATCCGTGTAAAACCATCACGTCCATTTTCGATAAGTGGCGGAGATTTCGCTGGACCCATCTTATGTAGAATGAGCAAAGGACGAGGAGCCAAGACGTACAAATTTTTGTTTGTTTGCATGGCCACCAAAGCAATACATATAGAGTTAGTTAGCGACATGACTACAGAAGCCTTTATTGCTTATTTTAAACGATTTGTTGCACGGAGAGGACGATGTTTTGAATTACGGAGTGATCATGGTACAACATTTGTATCAGCTGAGAAAACATTGTTCGAGATGTGGGAACAGGGTAAAAATGAATTGCCGGAAGATTTAAGAGATATGTTGGATAACAGAGGCACATCTTGGAAATACATACCAACTGTAGCTCCCAACTTTGGAGGACTATGGGAGGCTGGCGTGAAGTCAGTAAAATACCATTTAAAGCGTATAGTCGGTAATGCAACGCTGACCTTTGAAGAGTTGTACACAGTTCTGAAGCAAGTAGAAGCTTGCCTCAATTCCCGCCCTTTAACGCCTTTGGATGACAATTACGAGTACCTTACACCTGCACATTTTTTGATTGGAGAGCCTACAATAACAGTACCAGAGAGAGATTACAAGGAAGTAAATATGTCTAGTTTAACAAGATGGCAATTAACCCAAAGAATGGTTCGAGACTTTTGGACCAAGTGGCAGTCTGAATATTTGTCAAGATTACAGCAACGTCCAAAATGGATGCGACCCCAAAAAGACTTTGAGATTGATGACTTAGTTTTAATTAAAGATCCAAGACTTTCTCCAACTTGTTGGAAACTCGGACGTATACAAAAGAAATTCACAGGTCCTGATGGCCTTACAAGAATGTATGAAGTTCGTACTGCTACTGGTGTTCTTCAGAGAGCCGTTTCCAAACTATGTAGACTACCAAACTAGATAAAGTTAGAGATGCACAAGGATAAAAAATATCCTTGGCGGCGGAGGACGTTGGAGTTAATTTGTAGGATGCATGATTTAATTTATTTGCTTTTAAAATGTCAAAAAAAGAACATGCTGTCATTGATAAAACTGGCGCGTTCTTCTACCACGTAATGTCGTTAGCGGTAATAGTTTTGTGATTATAAAATAAAATAACTCATAGTAATAAAGCTTTATTATTTTAATAGTTAAAAACGTAGTAGTCGTGAACTAAAATCTTGACCAGGTTAGACAATAAGTAATTTAACGCATTCTTTGATAAATTAACATCTTATGTTATGTAGATACATCATAATTTATTACATGTTATTAACATCATAAGTTATGTATGTTCAATTTAATAAGTAATTTAATACATTCTTTGATAAATTAACATCTTATGTTATGACTGGTCACCTATACTTTTGTCTGACGATATTGATTTCATGACAGAATATTTCTCTGTTGAACTGACCAATGTTTTCGATATACATGCTCCAGTACGACCTGTACGCATAAAGCACGTTCCTGCCCCTTGGCTAACACTTGTTATTAGGAGGATAATGGCGAAACGTGACAAAGCTAAAAGTCAATATAAAAAAACTCCCACACCTGATAACCTACTTGCCTACAAAAAACTGCGTAACGTTTGTAACAGAATGTGTAGAGACGCAAAGCGTAAATATATTCACGAGAAAATTGAAAATATTGGTCAGAAACATATTTGGAGCTTCTTGGGGACGTTGGGCGTGGGCAAGCCTGCTGTTGCCTGCCAGAGTTCAGTGGATCTGGATGCACTAAACAATCATTTTTCCTCTCCTACAACTTTAGATATAGTTACTAAATCAGCATCCCTTTCTTTTCTCTCTAGTATTCCTACACCTGATTGCCCATCCTTTTCCTTTAGTACAGTTACCGAAGACGCCATCACGAAGGCTATCCGCTCCATCACGACTAAGGCCGTGGGCAGTGATGGTCTAAGCTTGGACATGCTTCTTCCGGTGCTGGAGGACATTGTGTCAGTAATCACATTTATTATTAACTTTTCTCTTACTCACAATGTCTTTCCAGCTTCGTGGAAGAAAGCGTATGTCATACCTCTTCCCAAAAATCCAAACCCTTCGGCCTTCTCCCAGTATCGCCCTATATCCATACTCCCGATCCTGTCTAAAATCCTAGAATCCGTGGTACATAAGCAACTATACTCCTTTCTTGCATCCAACTCCCTGTTATGTCCTTTCCAATCCGGTTTTCGACCTTCCCATAGCACTGTTGGTGCACTGCTGAATATCACGGAAGACATCCGGTGGGCTATGGAAAACACCACGGCAATGGTCTTGTTGGATTTCAGTAGTGCATTCAACTCTGTTGACTTCGACCTTCTCCTTGGCACTCTTCGCACAATGAACATCTCTGCACCGGTGTTGGAGTGGTTTCGCTCGTACCTCAATGGCCGTGTGCAGTGTGTGAAGCATCATGATGCATCTTCTGGCTGGATTTGTTTATCGGCTGGAGTGCCTCAGGGTGGTGTGCTGTCTCCTCTTCTCTTTTCTGTGTTTATCAATAAGATCTCATCTGTTATTTCTTCTCCTTTCCATCTTTACGCTGACGACCTTCAAATTTACCAGCATTTTTCACTCTCGGAGGTAACGGAGACGATTCAAGCTTTAAATCAAGACCTTGCTGCTGTCCAAGCATGGGCTAAATCTTTCGGTCTGATTGTGAATCCCGCGAAGTCACAAGCCATGATTTTGGGCAGTAGTAGGTTGAGAGGCAGGCTGGATTGGTGCTCTGTTCCTGTGCTCGTTTACGACAGCGTCCCTATCAAGTACAACGACAGAATGAGGAACTTGGGTCTGACTTTGGACTGTAACATGTCCTGGACAGCTCACATTAGTGAAACCAGCAAACGTCTACATTTTAGTTTCCACTCTCAAGCGGCTTCAATACTTTCTCCCCTTCAAAACCAAAATTATGCTCGCGCAATCTCTTCTTCTTTCTATCCTAGACTACGCCGATGTATGTTACTTGGACGTGACCGAGGAGCAATTGCTAAAGTTAAAACGTCTACAGAATCTGGCCATAAGATTCATTTTTGGTTTACGGAAGTATGACCATGTATCTCACTGTCGTGCAGAACTAAAGTGGCTTCCGATTAGACACCGCCGCAATATGCACATCCTCTCCATTCTCTATAACATCCTGAACGACCCCAATGCTCCCTCCTACCTTCGTTCCCGGTTCCATCTCTTGCCCCCGCCCTGTCGCTCAAGACGTGCTTGCATAACCAAAACGCTTGAGACCCCCAAGGTCAATACCAATTTCTTCCTGCACTCATTTACTGTCCGAGCTGCGCAGCTTTGGAACAAGCTGCCAACAGGCATTCAGGATAGTTCGTCGGTTGCATCCTTTAAAAGAAAAGTAAAGGATCACTTTTTGACGCTCATCTCATCAGAATCTTAAACAATTTATTTTTATTTTTTATTTCATAGTTTATTATTATTATGTTACTTATTAGATTTATTATTATTGTTTACATCTATATAATACTTACATTAGTTATTAGTTATATATTATATATATTTGTATGTAGTAGGTCATAATAAGATATATTTAAGTAGTTATTGTAAATATTATTATTATCTTAGGATTTATTTTATTTTATTTTGTTTAGCTTAATTTTTTTTTTTTGCATTTTTGTCGCTCTCACCGGTTCACCAATCTCCCATTCCACCTTAGGTTGGCTGGAAGAGATCTCTTTCAGAGATAAGTCCACCTTTGCTCATCATTGTTTGTTATGTTTTTTCTGTATATGTGTTTTTTGTGCAATAAAGAATATATAATAATAATAAAGAATATATGTATGTTCAACTTAATAAGTAATTTAATGCATTCTTTGATAAATTAACATCTTATGTTATGTAGGTACATCACATGTTATTAACATATTAAATTATGTATGTTCAACTTAATAAGTAATTTAATATATTCTTTGTTATATTAACATCTTATTGTTTAAAGTTTAGTATTTTTGCACCAATTAGGAATCAAAGAATATTAATTTATTTCTCAATTCCTGGAACTTTGTAGAGGGCATCGCTTTCGAGAAAATTTCAGCTTGTTGGTCTCCTGTGGAGATAATATTCAAGCTTTATTACTTTGTTAGTAATTTGCTCTCTTGAGTGGTACCTCTAATTTCTATCTGTTTATACTTTTTATGATCTGTGGGATTGTTAGCAAAGCTGATACAACCGTTATTATATTGAAATATAAATATCGGTTATGTTATTAGAATCTTAATACTATTTTAAATGTATAGTTCCTTTAATGCTTTAAACATTTCCTCCTCATTAATTTTACTTTATTAAAACGATTTCAAATACTGATAGCTGCACAGATGTCTCGTCTATTTAATTCGTGTACAAAGCATAGCGTACATTAAACAATCTATTACAATATGACAAGGTGCATCACAATATTCGTAGGAGTTCACATCTAAGTAATTAAATGTAGAAGGTAATGATGATTTTGAAGAATTGCAATCATTCATGGATATTTTGTTTTTGTAAAACATTTGGTAAATAAATAAATTGATCTAAAGTTATTGTGTTCTTTGTTCTTTCAATTTTAATACCCAGAAACAATTTTACTTTATTTATATAAATCAGTTATGTCAGAATCATGTCAGTTTTAATAACTCATTCACAATTTTAATAATATTTTGTAAGGTTTGTTCATTGTGTGTGTCACTAAACTAAACCATCAACATAATAGCACTACGTACTACACTATGTAGTTGTTTATATCTAGTCAATAAAGACATGGATTTCAGAATTATGAAAACTCATACCTTTAAGGTTACGATCGAAAACAAACAACATCGCGAGGATTGCTTCAGTCAATATAATGTTTTGCTTAATTAACAAACTTGGTTTGGTATACCAACAATAGGTAATACCTCCAGGTATTTTCATACAAATATCCTCTTTAACTACGCCATTTAAAAAAAACATTTTTTACGTCCATGTGATGGACTTAGAGGTCAAACTAAATAGCAAAAGTTAGAAAAAATCTAAAAATAATGATACTAGTAATAATTAATTCGCGCAACAGGTGCAAACGTTTCGTCGTAATCTTGTTAGTATGTATAGGTAAAAAAAAACGGACACTAGACGAGCCTTTTATCGCACCGGTTCCCCGTTTCCGTTTACTTTAAAAACCCATTTACTACTGACAATATTCATATTTTTAGGTCTATCAACAAATGTCCATATGTGATTATTGTACAGAGATTCGATTTCACAATGTATGGCGGAAAACTATTTATCAGTATCACACCATTAAAAACGCCACTGTAACATAGTGGTAAGGAATGAGAAGTATTCAAAAGAGAAATACAAATCGGGGTCAGTCATTTTCTTATAAATTTTCGGGGATAGATTGCTAATCCGTTCGCTACGTCTGACAATTTTGATTGACTGAGTATCGTCTATTACTATTGTCTCGTCGGTTGGAATTTGGTGTTTCTTGCCTATTAGTTGTTCAGAGACCTCAACGGACTGACTAATTTTGGCGGGAATTTATACTTGATATTGCTCATCACTTTTAAATATTGACCAAGAATTTTCTAAAATTACATCTGTCAAATATTACATCTCTTGCAAGGAAAAAATTGCTTATTTTCGACATTAAACAATTTGTATCCATTTTTGCTGTAACCGACAATATCGACTAGTTGTTATTTTTTTAATATTTTTTATCATGTAAATAGTTAATTAAACTCGATCGTAAACTCGCATCTCGCTTTGACCCTCACGTTCCGAACAAGTGTGTCTTCTGCGACGTTTAGGTATATACAGTCGAATTTAGAGAAAGCGTATTTGATAACTCAATGCGGATTCAGGATCGAGTTTTGAATCTAGCCTTTACAGAAGCGCACTGCTGGGTACCAGATGTAGGGGTAAGTGTAGGTACTCTATTAAGTTTTAGTATATTATCTTCTATTTTTATCATCGAGGAGCTCGATGGCGCAGCGGCTAGCGCGTTCGGCTTGCGGTCTTGCTCGCTAAGCCACTTTCGCAATGGCGGGTCGCTGGATGGGTGACCAATTATTAACATCTCGAGCTCCTCCGTGCTTCGGAAGGCACGTTAAGCCGTTGGTCCCGGTTGTTGTCGTAAGATGACAGTCGTTAAAACCTACCAACCCGCATTGGGCCAGCGTGGTGGGTTATGGCCCAATATCCTCACGTGCTATTGTCCACGTGGGAGGCCTGTGGCCAGTAGTGGGACGTTTATAGGCTGATGATGATGATATTATCTTCATTATCATTAGATGCTTAAAAAGTGTCTGTGGCTCCACTTTCTTATTCTAAACCAAGCAATGGATTTATATGCGGTTTGCGGACATTGTACAAATTCAGGATACTAATAAAAGTACGAATCGTGAATGTTTATCAATTGTACGAAATAGTAATTGTACGAACTGCCCGGCAAGCGCAGTTTTATGCGGTTTTCGCTAACAGAAAGAGCGATAGTTATCCAAGGGTGGTTAGTTTATTATTTGTAGATATTTTGTACAAAATGGCTGAAGTATGACAGTGATTCAAAGTCAGCGTGGACAAAGGCGCGGGCGGGCCGCTAGCATCCTATACAAAGGCACACCTGCAGGTCTGATGCTGGTCATCGCTCGGTGACATGGCCATGACCTGGAGCCCTACTGTAACTCTTAGAGCAGTATTGTTATGTGAAAAGTAGGCTAACGAGCGAAATGGTCACAAGATGGAAAAAATCACCGCCGTCCATAGGTATACACCAGCATAATCAGATCTGTACCTACCTGTGGTACTACCGATGGACCTACTGGTAGTACCACGGGATATTTTACATTACCCGTGGTACTACTTAAAAATTAAATATTCCCTACAAACGTATTTCGTGGTATGCATAACCTTTAAAAATCGAGTGTTGTAAATTTTTGTTTTTTGTTTTTGTAATTTGTTTTTTTTTTGTTTTATACTTTCACAGCTAACCAGTACCTACATAATTTGAAAAAGGTTCTACAACGATCGATTTTTCAAGCTTAGGCATACCTCGAAATACGTTATTGGGAAGAATATTAAATTGATAAGTAGTACTAGGGGTAATGTAAAATCTCCCGTGGTACTACCAGACAGGATAGTAGTACTACGGGCAAAAAAAAATCCCGTGGTACTACCAGTAGGACCATGGGTAGTACCACGGGTAAGTACAGAATCAGATGAGTCGCAGATGCGTTTCCGACTTTGAGGAAGGGAGTATGAATTGTGAGGGGGAAGTATGAAGTGTAAGTTGTAATTAATCAACTAGTAATGCAAGCCTATACTATAAAAAAGGTAGGTCTTCGGTACTTTTACTCTCCGGACGAAACACGAGTGCCGTTGTTTCACGCCGATATTCCGTGAGTATTAAAAGTAAGTATTACGCCGGGCGAGCTGCCCAATTCGATTTGAAACGCAGCGTAGCTTTACCACTCCGACTGTGGCACTCATTTAGCACCGCCCAAGGTTCACCTGTTACCCTATCAGCTAAAAAATATGAATATGCCCATATAAGGACAAAATACGGGCTTCAAATGTCAAATGAAGCCCATGTCCATATCCATATTTTTTAGCCGATAGACCCCCTGGGCCCTTATTCTGTAACGATTCCTTGTTTCAAAACCACGTTAACTCCTTAAAAAGTTACGATATCTTCCCAAAAACGTTTGACGTTTGTGCGCGGTAAGGTTTAGGTGTGGAATCTGTAGATTGCGATACAGAATCAGGGCCCCGTAGGGGCTCAAGGCAAACCTATGGCGCCAATGTCTAACGCCCAAAATATAACGCATGGTAAGATTAAAGTAATACTGCTCTTAAGAGTTGATGGTAGGGCTTATCGTAAAACTTCGACACCTATCGCAACACCTTTGAAGCACAAAGGTGTTGCGATAGGTGTCGAAGTTAGACAAGCTCTTCAGCATCTAAAGTCGAATTTAAACAAACGTCATCCCTCACTCTTGACCGGAACGTGAAGATCGAAGTGAGAGGCAAGTTTACGATCGAGCTGTAGAGAATCTAATCCATCACTTGTCTAGTACCACCATGAACCTATAGGTTCATGAGGACCACAGCTTTCCTCAGAGGGCTGTCAAGTGGCATGAACGCTACGTTATTTTAATTAATAATTTTAATACTGTTAGCGACTGCCTCCTCCTTGCCATACTGGCAGGTTTACTATTCGTTTCATAAACTCCACTTTTAAATTTAATACTATTGTCATATTTTCCAATTGTCATTGTTCCTTTTGCCTTTGTACTGTTGTGCCGTTATTTTAATTAAATTGTGTTAAACCGTAAAAAATACTTGTTTCCATCATCTCCACATTTATACAGTCCACCGCTCATTGCACTGCTTTTTATCAAATACTTTTAACAGTTAATTTGTGTAGCATAATTTTTTATTTAAGTACAGTAGATTACAGCCTGTTTAGTGTGTTCTGCCCCACTGCTAGGCAGAGGCCTCCATCATTGCAATCAAGGCATCGCTACAGTTGATGGGTATTATTGGCTTAATCGCCACGCTTGCCGAATGCGGATTAGTGATCACCACGGAATAGATAATAACTGTTCTGTGGTGATCACAAACCCGGGCTATGAATCGAAAAATCCGAAACACCCCTGTCTCAAACTGGGAACCGAACCCGGACCTACAGATATCGTTTCGAGCGCTTGACCACTTGGCCACCGAGGCGTTAGGGTTATTGTTTACTTAATAAATCATTATTCAATGCTAGCGATCGACTAGAGTTAGCATTCGCCAAGTATCTGTAAAGTTGTCTACCAATTTACTATTGACAAACGTCGACGAATGGACTTGCAGCGTTGGCCACTTGACTATGAGGGCTGCTTTTGATAATTAACCTTCGTACATTTGTATATATTTGCATTTTAAAACTACTGACAAGCTTTTTCGGTTTCTAGATTTTTATGGTGATCTATAATGTGAACGGTAAGCCTGTGTTTACGTGCGAAATATGTATTACAATATTTACACTGATACGATTTATCGCCCGAGTGTCTCCTTATATGTGACGCTAAATTTTGTTTTTGTGAAAAATACTTATTACAAAAATTACACTGATATGGTTTCTCGCCCGTGTGAGTCCTAATATGTGCAGTCAAATGAGATTGTCGTGCAAAATACTTATTACATACATTACACTGATACGGTTTCTCGCCCGTGTGAGTCCTAATATGTTTACGCAAATCACCTTTACCTGAGAAAGCCTTATTACAAACATTACACTGATATGGTTTCTCACCCGTGTGAGTCCTTAAATGTGTAGTTAAATTATTTTTTAGAGAAAAATACTTATTACATACATTACACTGATATGGTTTCTCGCCCGTGTGAGTCCTTGCATGTAGAGTCAAATAAGGTTTAAGTGAAAAATATTTATTACAAACATTACACTGATATGGTTTCTCGCCTGTGTGACGCCTAATATGAAGATTAAAAGCACTTCTATCTGAGAAAGACTTATTACAAACATTACACTGATATGGTTTCTCGCCCGTGTGAGTCCTTTCATGTATAGTCAAATTAGGTTTTAGTGAAAAATACTTATTACAAACATTACACTGATATGGTTTTTCGCCCGTGTGAGTCCTTACATGTACAGTCAAAGAACACTGGCGTGCAAAATACTTATCACAAACATTACACTGATAAGGTTTCTCGCCCGTGTGAGTTCTTTTATGGGTAGTCAAATTAGGTTTTAATGCAAAATACTTATTACATACATTACACTGATATGGTTTTTCGCCCGTGTGAGTCCTTACATGTAAAGTCAAAGAACACTGGCGTGCAAAATACTTATCACAAACATTACACTGATATGGCTTCTCGTCCGTGTGAGACCTAATATGTGCAGACAAAACACTTTTACATGAGAAAGACTTATTACAAACGTCACACTGATATGGTTTCTCGCCCGTGTGAGTCATTTCATGTTTATTCAAATTATTTTTTTGTGAAAAACTCATTTTACAAACATTACACTGATATGGTTTTTCACCCGTGTGAGTCCTAATATGTAAAATCAAGTCACATTTACGTACAAAAAACTTATTACAAAAATTACATACTTTGCCTTTTAGAATTTGTTCATTATTTTTAACAATGTTTGCATATTTTTTTTTATGTTTTATGGCATGATTAGAACTCAGTGTATTATGTATTTGCCTTAATACTGAATAATGTGAATTCATGTGACTTTCTAGAATGATTTTGCAATTAAAATTTATTTTGCAAATGTCACATGTATAGTTGTTCATACGGTTCTGAATATTTCTAATATTGTTTTTAACAATTATAGATTTTTCCTGTTTGTTTTGACCGTCTCCCATATTAGCATTGCTTATAGTACTATCTTCATTACTATATTTAAATACAGTCGATATCTTCATAATTGGTTTTATCTTCAGTTGCCAGAGACGTCTGATTTATTCTATTGCCAGTATCAGTACCTTTTATACGTTTTTTTCTGTACCGTAACACCTGCAAAACATTATATTTTAGGTTAATTTATATAATTATAACTTGTAGTATAAGGATTTAATTAAATTAGAATTTGCAAGCGCTGTTTCGTAGTTTGTGCAGTTTTATTGATCAATTATAGAACAGATGAATTAAGTATTGTTTTTTTTTACTTTTCATACACCACAGTGCATATAAGATACAAATTTTATTAACAATTTGACCTATTTAGCTTATACTAGAATTAAATGTATGACATCGAAGCAGTCACGATTTAGTTCCATAAGCTCGCCACGGGTCACGCACGGGTAACGCTGAGTTGAAACCATACGTATTTTATATTATGTAGCGTTACTCGTGTGGGGGATTATAGGTGGCTGGTTAAGTTTTAATTTGGAAGGGCCTAATAAGTTGTTCAAAAAATAGAAAAAAATATAGTAGGCGTAGCTGCACCTGATTATGCGTTGGAAAATACGATCTTTGCCCAAATACACAAGGTAGAATGAATCGTGCTTGCCACCGACCTCTTCCACTCCCAGCCGTTCCTTTACACGTGGACGGGGTCAGCAACGGGAATATATGGAGCACTTAATTTATCCAACAGCACCACCGTCAAACGGTCCAGCCAAACAGCACTCGCGAGAACGTCTCACGTCACAATAGGTAGGCACTACACGGTAGTTTATAAAAATGCAGTTAAACTTGTCCATTCACGGAATAGTTCCATAATACGAGGACACGACCTTCAGGAGTTAGTCGCGCAAGCCAACAGAACGATGATCGGCGGGGCCGCACGAATCGGCCCGAATATCCATCCAACGCTTCAAAAAACGGTAGGCGAAGAAAACGCTGATGGCAAACAATTTCACCTACCCTACATAAAAATGAGCAAAGATCGAACATACCCCCCACCGAAATTATCATGATAATTTCTAATAAAATAAACAGAAATAAAAATGCATAATGTTGTTGAGGGGAAATATGGATGTTGCCAGACAGGGCATAAAAAAATACTTAGATACTAAAGTTTGACTATTAACTACTAGGGTTTTATTGAACATGGCTAATTCATGCAAGTATTTAATTTGAGTACGGAAGAGGACAAAGCTTATTTACTGGTCTCTTTATTATGCCCTTTTGCGTCCTCAAAGTAACAACTCTAACGATTTTATCTGGACCCTCATGGAGACGTTCCACCCTAGCACGGATCCAGTTAAGTGGGCGAGTTAACTCAGATTTAATAAGAACTAAATCACCTATTTTTATGTTTGGAGGTGACGTGAACCACTTTGCTCTTTGCTGCAAGGTGTGCAGGTAGTCATCAGACCACTTCTTCCAAAACGTTTGGGAGATTTTTTGCACGGACTGCCAACGTGACAGTCGGTTCATACCTACATCGTCAAGACCGTACTCAGGTACGGCTAGTAGGCTTTGGCCAACTAAGAAGTGACCGGCCGTTAAAATGTCAACTCATTAGCGTTGTTAGACAAAGGGCATAACGGACGCGAATTAAGTACCGCTTCAATCTTACAAAAGACGGTAGTGAGTTCTTCGAAGGTAAGTGCCTTTTCACCTACTGCCCGAAGGAGGTGACGCTTGGCAAACTTGATGCCTGCTGCTTGTGGAATATAGCTGTTGGTGGAATATTTTTCCACTCAATGGAACGAGATGAGCAGCCCTCAGCGATCGAGTCGCTATTTTCGCTAAAGAATTTGAATACTTCTTTTAGTAGTTTCGCGGCAGCAACAAAGTTTGTCCCGTTGTCGGAATATAAGCACGAGCACAGACCGCGGCGCGCTACGAACCTGTCAAGCGAGGCTAGAAAGCAATCAGCTGACAAATCGCTAAGCACTTCTATGTGTACGGCCTTCGTGGAAAAGCACACAAAAAGACACATGTAGCACTTTAGATTTTTCGCGTTACGGGTCAAACTAGCCTTTATGTAAAACGGACCACCTAAATCGCAACCAACATGATCGAAAACCTTATTAGGTTTTAATCTTGCAGCGGGCAACGTCCCCATGTATGGTTGTATCGTAGTGAGGTTGCACTTAAACCATACGATGCATTTAGACAACACATTTCGAATCACACTGCGAGCGGATACGATCCAATATCGCTTACACAAAATTCCTTGTAAGGAGCGCGGGCCTACATGTATGTACCTTTTATGAAAATGTTCAATTAATATTGTTGTAATATGACATTTTAGTAATAGCAAGGGATGCTTACTATCATAGGGTAAATCAGCTAGGCTGATTCTACCCCCCATTCTGAGGAAACCTTGGGCATCCACGAAGGCTGAAAGCTTCCGTAACGACGGAACAAATTTGTTGTTTTTAATTTGCGCGATTTCACTACTAAAGTATGTACTTTGTGTAGTTTTTATTATATCGTCATGCGACGCGTTTAACTCGTAAGTAGATAACGGCCCTACCGTACGTTCATTTTTCGAAAGCCGACAATTTTTTATAAATCGCAAACACCAGGCGATAATTCGTTGCAATTTCGAAAATGACGAGTATTTTTCAAAAAACGTTTCTGAAAATTCGTCCTTAATTTTTTGACACGGAAAAGAGAACGTACTTATCCGTGTTTGTTTTCAATTCTAGGACTTCTGTCTTATCACTTACGTAAAACGTGGTGACTGGTCACTGATGAACGTCATCAGATAACCAAGCTGGGCCGTGGAGCCAGTGCTCATATTCGGCTACGAGCTGGGTGGGCATGGCGCCGCGGGAGCACAAGTCAGCAGCATTGTTTTCGCTTCTAACGTGATACCAGCTGTTTGACGGAACCACCTCGACTATTTGAGCGACACGGCTCGACACAAACGTTTTAAGTTTGTAGGGCGGTGTTTGCAACCAGGCGAGTGCTACGCTCGAATCCGTCAAGGCAGTGATTTGAAATTCGTATTGAATATTTTTTTTGACAAATAAAACCAGTTTGGATAACAATACGGCGGCCATAAGTTCGAGTCTCGGAATCGAAAGAGGCTTGATTGGCGCGACTTTGCTTTTACTGATAAGCAGTCTCGTCCTCACGTCACCGTTTGAGTTAACACTACGCGCATAAATGCATGCCGCATACCCACGGGTTGATGCGTCACAAAATGCAATTAAATGCACTCCGCAGAATTAAGATATAAGTAAGTGGCGATCAATTTTTATTAATGATAAACTCGACAATGACGTAATGAACGTTAATAATAATAATAATAAATCATTTATTTGCTTTTTAACATGGTATGTAAGATGTTACAAAATATATAGGTAAACCACATGTTAAGCTAATCTAAAATATAGCATGCAAAACATTAGTGAGGAACTTAGACTATGAGCTCTACATAAGTACTTCCGAAGTTCCCAATATTTGTTTACAATAAAATAATTTATGATTTTTTATTAAAAAATTCTTGAATATTATAAAAATTATTGTCGTTTAACCAATTATATAAATTTCTTTTGAATGCAATGTCATTGTCTGTCTTCATATTATTAGGTATTTTATTAAAAATTCTTACGCACATCGTCAAGCAACTATTACTAAATTTTGCAGACCTCGGCGTGTCTTTTAGTACAAGTCTGTGTTGGTTTCTTTTTAATCTAGAGTTAGTTTCACTCGCTGTTTTAAACAATTCTTTATGTTTTTTAACGAAATTACATATTTCATAGATGTACAGCCATCGCTGTAGCGGTAATAAACCAAGATCCTTAAATAATGGTCTACATGACTCGTCAGAGGAGATTCCGCATATAGTTCTGACACACTTCTTTTGAGCTATAAATACCCTATTGTTGTCCGTACTGTTACCCCACATTATGATTCCGTAACGTAATATTGACGCTATACGAGGGGCGTTCAATATATTCTCGGTATTGATACGTTACAACCTCTTTTATATATATATTTGTTACTGGCCGCTAAGATTCATCCATTGACATTAAAAAAAAGTAAAATTGGAACCGAGATGTTCTTTTGTTTTTCTGCAATTGCCGAACAAACATGAACACCATGAGCGAATTAACAATTTTAACGAAATTAGAGCACCGATCCGTCATAAAATTCTTGACAAAACAGGGTAAAAATCAAAAAACCATAAAAGAGGAAATGGATTGTGTTTACCGTGAGTCTGCTCCTTCTTTATCTACTATTCAAAAATGGTCAAGCGAATTTAAGCGTGGAAGGGAGAGTATTGAAGATGACCCTAGACCTGGCCGGCCTGTAGTGGCTACCTCACAAGAAAATATTGATAAAGTGGAAAAACTTATATTGGAAGACGGCCGAGTGAAGGTAAAATCTATAGCTCAAGTAACCAATCTCTCTATTGGTACCGTACATGACATTATACATGACCATCTTAATATGTCAAAAGTAAGTGCAAGATGGGTTCCGCGAATGCTGACGCTTCTTCAAAAGGATATGCGTGTGGCTTGCTGTTCAGATTTTATCGACCTGTGTGGTGAAAATCCCGATGAGGTGCTGCAAAAAATAGTTACTGGAGATGAAACCTGGGTTCATCATTATGACCCAGAGAGCAAACAGGAGTCCATGCAGTGGCACATTAAGGGTTCAGCTCATCCCAAGAAGTTCAAGGTAATCCCGTCAGCTGGCAAGGTCATGGCCACAATATTTTGGGATTGTGAAGGAGTTTAGCTTATCGATTATAAAGAAAAAGGTGTAAATATCACAGGGCAGTACTACGCTAACGTTATACGTCAATTAAGAGATGCGATCAAAGAAAAGAGGCGAGGAAAGTTAACCAAAGGTGTTCTGCTTCTGCATGACAACGCCCCTGTCCATACTGCTCATATTGCCAAGGCAGCTAATGTTGAATGTGGGTTTGAAACTGTTACTCATCCACCCTATAGTCCGGACTTAGCCCCAAGCGACTTCTTTTTGTTCCCCAATCTTAAAAAGGATCTGCGTGGAAATAAATTTTCTGACGATGAAGCGTTGAAGACGGCCGTGGAGGAGCATTTTTACACCAAAGATAAAAAATATTTTTATGAGGGATTAAAAAAAATAATTGATCGATCTTATAAGTCTATGAACATAGGGGGGGAGTATATTGAAAAATAAAAATATCAAACTTTTCGTACTTGTTTGTTTTTATCCACATACCGAGAATATTTTGAACGCCCCTCGTATATGCGTGGTAACATGTAATTGCTGTTTTTTTATTAGTTACGTTTTTCACTTGGTTCAGAGCATAAACAAATTTATTTACCCTACTACATAAGCTGTCTACATGTTTTTTCCAATTAAGATCTTGGTCAATAATTATACCAAGAAATTTAGTATGTGTAACTTCTTTAACTTTAGTTACATCTAAATTGAAATTATACTTAGTATGTTTCGATTTATTAAATTGGATATAGTTTGATTTTTTAAGATTAATTTTAAGATTATTACATTCTAGCCATTTCATTATATTATCAATTGTATTATTAATGTCAACTTCATGATTATTTATTGCATTATTATTTTTATCAGATGTCACGATTACAGAAATATCGTCTGCGAACAAAATACATTTATGATTAATTATTTGAGGAATGTCGTTTATGTACAAAATAAATAATATTGGTCCTAGAACGCTTCCTTGAGGGACACCGTATCTGTTCTCTCTATATTTGGAAGAGTAGGACGTAAGTTCATTTTTTTCTATATTATTAATAACAACGCATTGTTTTCGATCAAATAAATAAGACGATATCCATTTTTGAGCAAGTCCTCTAATGCCAACATTTTCTAATTTTTTAATCAAAAGGTCGTGGGAAACAAAGTCAAAGGCCTTTGATAGGTCAAAAAAAAGCCCTGTCGTATACTTATTATTATTAAGACCTGTTAAAATTGTACTTAGTAGGGTAAACATTGCTAAAGTAGTAGACTTCCTTTTTTGAAAGCCGAATTGTGCCTTTGTTATTATGTTGTATTTGTTACAGAATTCTATAATTCGCTTATACATGCATTTTTCAAATACTTTTGATAGAATAGGTACAATAGTAATAGGACGATAGTTGTCGACTTCATCTTTTTCATCTTTTTTGTGCAGTGGCTTAACGACAGAAAATTTCAATAGTTCCGGAAAGGTACCTTCACTAAATGATAAATTAATGAGATACGTGAGAACTGTGGTCAACTCATTAATACTCGCCTTGATAATCCTAGTACCTATTCCATCATAGCCCTCAGAGTTCGTATTATTTAAACCTACAACTTCCCTCTTGACCTCATCTTCCGTCATGGGCTTCAGAAAAATAGAGTTAACCATCATTGAGTCCATGGTCTGATTATTAAAATATCTCATGCTATTGTTTGGCGCGGTATTTGTTAATTCAATAAAATAATTATTAAAAGCAGTCGCTATATCCGTTGGATTAGTTAAGCATTCATTTTTTATCTTTATTTCCGTTATGTTAGTGTCTAGTTTATTATTGCCAATTTCTTTGTTAATAACAGACCACGTAGCTCTACATTTATTTTGACTTCTGTTTATAAATTTTATGCTAGAATTCTTTTTCGATCTTTGGATACACTTTTTTAATATTTTAGAATAATGTATGTATCTATTTTTATGTATAACTGTTTTTTGTTTATAATATCGGTATCGTAAAGATCGCTTAGTTTTGCAACTGTTTTTTAGACCTCTACTAATCCAGCGCACGCTACTTTGGTTTGTATTATATATCTTTATTTTTATTTTCGGAAAACATAGATTATAAAACATACATAAGAGTTCATGAAAGCTACTAAATGCTTTGTTTAAATCATTCTCTATATATATGTTGGACCATGACAGCTTACATAAGCAGGCCTTAAATTTCCTGATGTTGTCAAAACAATAGTCCTTTCTATAAATAAAATGTGACATCGGCCTTAAGCTTTTATGCTTCACAGGGAAAATCAATAATTGTGCTGTGTCGTGGTCAGACAAGTAGAGAGGTAGAACTGTTGCAGATGCATTGTGTATGTTGCTTAAAATATGGTCTATACAAGAGTTTCTCCTGGTTGGAACGTCAATATGAATTTGTAAGTTAAAGTTATGACAAATATCTTTTAAATAGTCTGTTATTTTCCCCGGTTTTAGCGTATTAATGTTGAAGTCACCTGTGATAATTATGTTCATATTGTGTTTGTATTTTTTGTATATTTCGTTCAAATACTGTTCTAGTTTTTTAAGAAAAATATTAGGGTCAGATGTGGGTGTTCGGTAAAGACAAATAACTAATAATTTATGTAAAGGGATTTCAATTCCGCAGGCTTCAAAAGTATTCTGAGAAGCGTAACATTTTATACTCCTTAGTTCCTTAAAAATTATGCCATGTTTTATCAATATACAAGTGCCACCTCTACGTTTTTCTCTACAAAATGCAGTGGTTACGTTGACCATTTATTACGTAAATCACTTGGAAGCGGTTCGTCCCAACCGAGACTGAGTTTCCAGAGGTCCTGCATTATGCATTTTGCAAGAAATGTGCATGGGGATAGAAATTAGAGTTGTCTATCGATAGTCCACTATCGCTAAACTATCGATAGTTGACGTCATAACAATAGTATCGATAGCCTATCGATACTATCGATATTACAAATTAACTAATACTATTGATAAGAAGCAATACTATCGATAGTATCGATACTATTGCATCACAATACTATCGATAGTATCGTTTTTTTTAAGTAATACTATCGATAGTATCGATACTATCGATAGTATTGATGTATTAAATCGCTAATACTATCAATACTATCGATAGTATCGATACTATCGATAGTATTACACTATCAATAGTTTAATAACAGCCGATAGTATTGTTTCCCAATTATAGTTTATGAAGCAATTAGAAGTATGTATTATTACTCGCCTATCAGCTTCCTTTCGAAAATGTATCTACATCGCTGATCTCTTTTCTTTTTTTTAACTTCACGAAACTTTTTTAAAGTAGGTAGGTTGGTAACTTTTTAAATATGGGCAATAAAATAACCCGCTCGCAATTCACTGTAGTTATTAGTTATTTAAAAGTAGAAGGAAAAATTTTATATTTGACAAGTGTTGCCCTGTGTCAAATTGTTGTGTGTATGTGCAGTCTTTAGTCCGTTAGTCGCCTTTTGCGAAACCCAAGGAAAGAGATGGGTTGTTAGTATTATTTTAATTATAAGTCACAACTACACAAGACAGTACCTGTCAGAAAACGATTTTCCCTAAGGCTACATAAACTATTATTTGGGAAACGATACTATCGGCGGTTATTAAACTATCGATAGTGTAATACTATCGATAGTTTTAGAAACTATCGATAGTATTGATAGTATTATTGATTTAATACATCAATACTATCGATACTATCGATAGTATGAATAGTATTACTTTTAAAAAATTGATACAATCGATACTATCGATAGTATTGTGATGCAATAGTATCGATACTATCGATAGTATTGCTTCTTATCAATAGTATTGCTTATTTTGTACTATCGATACTATCGATAGTATCGATACTATCGATAGTACTATCGATATTGTTACTAGTTTTCGAGGTCAACTATCGATAGCGAAACTATCGATAGTTTTGCACTCTAATAGAAATCCGACGGGGTCAAAAATACTGGCAAGTAATTTAATACCGATCGCTTAGTGCAGGTATCGTCCGCCATGTTGTAATCAAACGAAAAACAATCTTTAATGGGCAGCCACTTTAAGCCTAGTACCTTTAGTGATGACGACACGGCGTCGTCACTAAAATTTATTGCGACTGCCTGGTCGGCATCAATCCGGGAAAGTAACTCAGGGGAGTTACTAGCCCATTTACGGAGGTTGAAACCGCCAAGTTTCAAAAGAGCTACAAGCTCGTCTTGTAATTGATAGGCGTCTTCGAGATTTGATGTAGACCACATCAAATCGTCGACAAAAAAATCCATTCATTATAATATCAGCAGCACGTGGGTACTGCTCGCCTCCGTCGATCGCTAATTGTTGCAGCGAACGCACGGCTATGTAACCTGACGAACGTAATCCGTAGGTATTTGTTAGAAGTTCGTAGGTTTTTATTTCGTCCCTAGGTTATTCTCGAAAGAGAATATGTTGATAACAGCGTTCGGATGGATTTATAGTGATCATTCTATAAAATTTGGCAATGTCACCGGTAAAACAAATGTCATACAAGCGAAAGTTAAAAATAACCTTTAAAATATCATGATGTAGTTTTCTACCTGTTAACAATGTGTCATTCAATGACACTCCATTGGAAGTGACCGCTGAGCCATCAAATACCACTCGCACGGGGGTGGTTGTGCTGGAGGCCTTTACCACACAGTGGTGTGGGATTACATACCTACTCGGCTCAGAGCCGGTATATAGTTGCATGTGTCCCAGCTGTTCATATTCGCGCATAAAATCTACGTAAGGCGCTTGCAACTCGGGTGAGCGAGCGAAACGTCGCTCTAAGTGGTGTAACCTACGTACGGCGTGGTTGTAAGACTCACCAAGGGCGGCCCGATTAGGGTCCAGTAGGATAGGTGATACATACCTACCGGTATCGTCCCTATAATGAAGCTTAGAATAAATCTCATCGGCGAGTTTATCCTGTGGGCTGATAGGGTTGTCGCACGGCGACTCCTCTATTTCCCAAAACGATTTGAGCTGTGAGTTGATGGAGTCACTGTCATTGGTGTACGACACCAACAAATTGCAAGACGTTGCAATGTTTGTGACGTCATCAGAAGTACACGGTACTTCTAATTTTCCACATAATACGAACCCGAAAATACTGCTGAGAGCAGTAGGTAGTGTGGGACTAACAATTATTTTATTCCCGTCATAAATGTCAGGAAATACGTCACCTGCAAGAATAATATCCACAGGCGATTTTTTATAGAAGAGGGGATCAGCTAACAAAACGTTTTTATACTGCATGGAAACTTCTTCAGAAATTTCCACAGTAGGTAAGTCGGAAGTAATTTTTTGCAAGATAACGGCGTCGATTTTTAACGTCCGATTATCGTAATGCCTAGATTTAATAGTGCATGATGTCATGCCAAAGTTTTTGACACTATTACCTCCTAAGCCCAAAATATCAAATGGGCACCTTTTACGAGGCAACCCTAGCCGCTCTAGACAATTTAAAGTGATGAAGTTTGATTGAGCACCTGAATCGATAAGAACGCGGCAAGCTTGCAGGTTACCGAACGAATCTATAACATTAACTATAGCCGTACCTAGCAGTACCATATAGCTCCTTACGTTGTTAACGCGGGGCGAGTATGAAGTGTTAGCATGAGCTGTGTGCGTACCTATAGTCATCGGCTCAGCGCTGCTATTGTGCGCGGGCACGGCTTGCGTAGCAGTTTTGCTTTCCGAGTCTAGGTGCAATAATGCATGATGACGCCGATTACAAGTAAAGCATTTGAATTCACTTCGGCAATCAGTAGATGAGTGATATGTTTGAGACAGTTGTGACACAACTTCAAATGATCAGCACGGCTGACTCGTTGTGCGGGAGACAACTCACGGAATTGCATACAACGAAAAATCATATGATTTTGACCACAATGTAAACAAGTGAAATTATTATTTTTTGATTGCGTTTGTGAAGAAAGCGCCTTTCTGTTGTAATTTTCACTCGACCTTTTGTTATGACTACGAGGTATATTATGAATTTTAATCTGCGAAAGTGACGGAGAGTAGGCTTGCGAATGTTCTAAAATCTTTATCTGATTATGCACGTGTGACATTAATTGATCGTAGGTAGGTATAGTTTTTTGATCGAGACTTTGTTCGAACGTTTTTCTTGTATTGGAGTCTAGTCCCTTCAATGCTATATGACACAATACATAGCTAGACAAGTGCTCGATATTTAAAGCATTAATGGCACGATATGAATGATCGAAAATCTCAATAAAATTATTTAAATTACCCGGAGACTCCGATTTTAGTGCAGGGAAGTTGAGCATTTTATCGAGGTATTTACCTACGAGCATTCTATTGTCTTGGTATTTATCAAGCAATGACTGCCACACAACTTCGTAGTTACTGGACGTAATAGGTACACTCTTGACGATGCTGAGTGCAGAACCTTTTGTGCATGACAATAAGTAATGAAACTTATCTATTATTTGAGATACCGGTTTGATTGTGGACCAAAGAGCAAAATGTTTCATAAAACGTTGTGAAACTCTCAATATTACCCTCAAACGTAAACAGTTCTAATTTTGGTAAACGCGGTCGGATATCTACGTTAGGACTTTTTTCTTCCGTGCATGTAGGAACGTCCACCATTTTGGTAGTGTGTTTTGAAGTACACAGTTTCATCCGAAAGAATAGATCATCATACCCTTTTAAATCCGTATCAGAAAATTGCGTTTCGGAATTTAAAAATAATTGCAATTCATAGATTTCCATACACATACTTTCAAACGATTCACGTAGTGATGTGATCTCAGAGGCGCGCAAAAGGAACATTTCTTTTAAGGAAGGATGGTTATCTATTTTATTTGACAAATCAAATACTTGCTGCAATTGCGAAAAAATACGTTGCTTTTTAGCGATGTTTTTATTAATTTAACGAATAGTGTCCAACTCCTTTTTGGAGGGAACTTTTTCAGGAGCCTTATCATCTGGCATTTTTAAGAGAAAATATAAATGAATTTACGAAATTTAATATGGAACAAGCACGGCTTGTGTACAAAGCTTGAATAAAATTGTTACACGGCAACGTGTTCTATTCAAAATGGCGTCTTAAATTAGTCTAACCAAAGTGGAAGTTTCTAGTTTATTTTAGAAAAAACGGAATAAAACCGGCTCGAAGGCCAAAATGTAGGGGATTATAGGGGGCTGGTTAAGTTTTAATTTCGAAGGACCTAATAAGGTGTTCAAAAAATAGAAAAAAATATAGTAGGCGTAGCTGCACCTGATTATGCGTTGTAAAATACGATCTTTGCCCAAATACACAAGGTAGAATGAATCGTGCTTGCCACCTACCTCTTCCACTCCCAGCCGTTCCTTTACACGTGGACGGGGTCAGCAACGGGAATATATGGAGCACTTAATTTATCCAACAGCACCACCGTCAAACGGTCCAGCCAAACAGCACTCTCGAGAACGTCTCACGTCACAATAGGTAGGCACTACACGGTAGTTTATAAAAATGCAGTTAAACTTGTCCATTCACGGAATAGTTCCATAATACGAGGACACGACCTTCAGGAGTTAGTCGCGCAAGCCAACAGAACGATGATCGGCGGGGCCGCACGAATCGGCCCGAATATCCATCCAACGCTTCAAAAAACGGTAGGCGAAGAAAACGCTGATGGCAAACAATTTCACCTACCCTACATAAATGAGCAAAGATCGAACAACTCGTTTGTGAAAAACTCGCGCTCGTTGGGAATTTATATAATCTGCATTGGCGAAACCTTAATTCTGTGGTCTAGTACCTACTCCAGTGGTTCATCTCAGACGCAGAGGTCACACGTTCGATTCCCAAACGAGGCTGTTTCAAATCAGTTTGACCATCTACCACCATGTTATCTATGTTTGTCGCCATGATAACAGCGAGAACTATGGGAGTATTGCTGTGTTCCGGCAGTTAGTAGGTAAGATTCTGGTCGATAGTTCTGGGAGAACGATTCCGTAATGAAAGAAATAAATGAACGAAAGACGGTAAATTATATAGACTCACAATATGACAATTTCTTTCCACGCAAGAGCACGTTTTATAGATAGATTGATATACTCTCACCAATACCGATATGGGCTGTTGTAGTGTTTCAAGTTGTCGTCCAACAGACGCGCGTACTCGCCGCTGTAGAACCGTAGCTCCGTGAAACGAGGGATTATTTTAATAGTCCTAAATAAAAATATACATTTAGGATTTACACTAAAAAAGATTTATAAAAAACTTATAATCCGATTCTGCAGCTACCTTTACCTTTAAGTAAGTTTTATAAGTTTCATTGAAATTGCTTATTATTGTTTAATAAGTTAAAATAAATTAAGCTGTTTGGTGGCGTCCCATTAGAAGAATACCTACTACCGACCCGCCTCTTCCTTTGGGTGTCGTAAATAAAAGGCGACTAACGGACCAAAGACTGCACAAACCCTTCAGGGATAATAGTCGTGAATATATGTGTTCGAAATAGAACGGCGTGAAATGGAACGCGTCCCTCTACATATATTTAAAAAGTGTATGTATTCTCTGGCAGCGCCATAATGGCTGTCAGTGAATGACGTTTACACTCACATTGACACTTGGACTTGTAAATTTGGCTTGAAAAATGGGCCGGTGATAATTTAACTAAAACTGTGTGGCCACGTAACTATTTTCATTGCGAGTAATATAAATCTGATTTGGTCGACGGGTCAACACTGACGCACGTGGCATGACTTAAGTTTGATTGTGAACTATAATACTTAAGTACTACTAAGTGAACTAAAGCGGACTTTAGGTTACAAAGGGTTAAGCAGCTGCAGAGGACTTCAAGCTGCACGGGTTGTTATTGTGCAGTCTCACTGCTGGGCGGTGGGATAAGGTGCTGCAACCTCGCTAGGACGCGGGCCTTCTGGTAAGTCTTTCTTGTCTGGGTTTTGAGAGCTCTGTATTTGAGAGGTGTAGTCGGGTTAGTTTAGAACAGTTAGACCCATGACCAGCGGCCATCTGGTGGCCAGCAACCAGTCCCCACAGCAGCCGGAGGCGCGGCGGGCGCAGAGGAACGGCCCGCAAGGCCGAAGGATCGCGTTCTTCTTGGAACACTAGATGTAAGTTTTTGTTTATCTATTATCCCCTCGTCTATGGCAAGGAATATTCCGCCGTGCCCCTGGATCTGCCACTGGAGACACCTATGGCAAGAACTCCTAGAGCTCGATAACAATAGAAATTCTATTGTGTCTGGTATTTCAACCGGTGACCTATTACATAAGTTAATTGTAAGGTGTTATGGTCTAGAGGTTCAGCGGCTGGGCCTTTAGATCATACAATATGTATGTATGTATGTATAGTATACTCGTATCTGCCATGTATCGGAGGGTGTATCATCAGTAAGTAGTTATCATAATATTTGCTTGTAGTATCGTCGCCTCAGTGCTTGTTTGCCCAACAGACCAATTTAGGCGAAAATGACTTTTGAATGTAGTATGCTTAAGAATCAAATTCTACACGGACTAAATCAAGAATAACTCTTATAACTAAAACAAATAAAGTAGCAAATGACGATTTAAAAAATCAATATCCACTGTTAGAATTTTACTCTTCGTGCTTGTATGGCTTACCACCACAAATTAACCGACATCCATCATCGAAATTCTCAGCGCGTGCTTGTTTGCCGTATATCCTTAAATAAACCAATCACAGGCCCGCGCGCTTATGACGTCACACCTCACGGGTCCGCCATATTGTTTGTTTACAATATTTTGCGATGCAAAACAGTGTAGAAACTGCAAGATTTATTAAGTGTTTCAGTGTATTTCCAAGTAATACAAGGTGGAAATTGTCATATAAACTTTGAAAGTTATATCCTGGACCAGATGTGATAAACGATATAATAGCAGCACTGCACACAACGAAATGCAAGTTGATTTTCATTGCTATTGCTATTATTTTAGATTATGTTATATTTGTTGTACAGGTTGGTTCAAAATATACTTTTGTCATGCATGTCGTACTCAGACTAGTTTTTTAAAGCTAACTTTCCTTAACATGCAGTACTATTATACCTGTATATTGAAGATATTCCATATTTAAAAAAAATATTAATTAATTGATATATTTAATATATATAAATATACAGCGATTCTATTTTCTTAATGTCTCTCGGCAAACATCGTGTTTTTTTTTGTATTTCCTTCGTATTGTATGTTGTTGTTCTATCTTTTCTTGCAAATGGAAATACGATGATTCCGATACCGAGACGCATTAATAAAATAGAAGCACTATAAATGATTTAATTTTATCAAGTGTGTTATCGGTAAAATCGCGCGAACAACGAGAAATCCAGGGAAAAATGTTTTTCTTATGTAAAGGCCATAACTTACAATAAATCGAATTGGAATATATTATGTTGCATTACAGAACCAGTTTTCAAGAGCATACATACATTGCTCATACAAATATATGCTAGAAGAAGATAAAAAATACATGGAGAACATAAAACATAAAGCCTTGAAGAAGCCAATTGCTGAGGAAAGACAGAGAACGGATGAAATTACAATAAAAGCAGGAAAGACAGGAAAATAAAAGACAGGAAAAAAAACCAGAAAATACAAAAAAACAGGAAATACAGGAAGAGTAGGTAAAACAGAAAAAGAAGAAAATAAAGCAAAACCGGAGAGACAGGAATAGAAGAAAATACAGGAAAGGCAGGAAAGGCATGAAAATCAGAAAAGGCAGGAAAAGCAAGAAAAACAGGAAAAGATGAAAATACTGGAAAAGTAGGAAAGATAAAATACATTTTCATGTTGATTTCACAACAGCGATAAAAAATGGATTTGTTCATTTTAACACCCTGTATTGTGAAGCGAGGCTATAGGGCAAACAAGCACGCAATACTTTTTGCTTATAGTCAAACGACTGATCGCATGATAATATAATAAAAATAAAAATAAAAATTTAGTGTAAGTATATGTTAAAAAATAATGTCCATAAGAGAAAAAAAAGTCCGCAGACTAGAGGTTTCTTTGCAGCTTGATTGTGGCTGAAGTAAGGATGTTAGAAGAATGTTTTTTGTTTTGGTAAACAGAACAATTACACAGATCTAAAACTTAATACCAATTTATAGTTCATCAGACGTAACTTTGGTAAATATCCCGCTGGCTGGGTCGGTTAGAAAAGTTTATATTTCTGTTGTTTAAACGGAACAAATTCTCATGGAGTCCAAAGATGAAAAAAAATATATTGATTTTCATAAATTATTTTCAAAGAAACTACGAATCTCCTAGAAGTGAAACTTTGCACAAATTACTTCTTTATTACAGATCTTCTGGCTTGCACTTTATGTGGCTGCGCACGAATTTGTGTAGTATGTTACTTTATTCAAAAAAATCCAGAGATTCTAATGCTGATGTTCATTTCCTGCGGAAATAATTAAGTTTTCGAGATATAGGTCTTATTATTATTATTATAGCTTAATTAATGGCTTCGCGTTTAGCATTAAGCCAGTTTCAGTGGTATATATTTTAAAAGTACATTTAGTATTGTACGGTAGATTGAAATAAAATGGAGTCTCACAACACGTGTTGTTGCTAAAAGAACACGGGAGAAACTCCGATATAGGTCTTAAAGTTTTATTATTTTTGACAACAATTACTATCGATTTTGACATAATGACGTTTTGACATTCACAGATTAATAGATGAGAAAACTTTTCTATAAGAAATAATGTATGAAGTAATGTGAGTAAATCTGTCACAAGTATATTTAGTCAATTCCGATTCTATATCGATATTAGAGTGTATATAAAAAGTCAGAGGCACGGAGACGCAGCCGAAGTTGTGTAGGCAAGCGTAGGTCACTACGTTTTGTTACGCAGGGGTGGAGGGGCTGCCCTTCCCGCAGCGTCGGAGCTGTCACATACCGAAATTAGGGTGATAAATTATAGATTTTAAGGTTCACAAATTTTTAAAAATTAATATCTCTGAAAGTATTCATTTCGCAAAGTGGGAGTACTACCAAAGAATAACCCTCCCCCCCCCCCCCCCCTTAATTCCTGCGCAGCTATATAAAACTTTTACCGATCCTTTTAATAAAAAATTACGAGCATTCAACTTAGGAGACGCGTTTGTACATTTTAGCCGATGTATGCAGTCAAGTAACCAACAAACAGAGGTTATGTTGACATATATAAGTCGAAATTAAATTAGGTAAGTAGTTGAAATTAAACGAGATACGAATAATAATTACCACATCATTACGCTGCATAATGATTAATGTTTTAATAAAAATAGGGTTAGGGTGTCGCAAAGGGGGTGCAGGACTTAGAAAATTTTCGAGCAAAAATACACTCATAACTTTTTTTCACAAACTGATGAAAAACATAGACCATCAAAAAGAGACAAAAAATCCAATTAAAAAAAAAAACTTGAAAAAAAACTTAGAAAATTTTCAGTTGATTTTTATATGGAGCCGACACTTAGAAAAATTTGCGATATTTTTGTATGCAGTTTGGACTTGTAAAATTTTTCGCTTGGTTCCACGTTGTGTCGCAAAGGGGGTGCAGGACTTAGAAAATTTTCGAGGAAAAATTTAATTTTTCACAAACTGACGAAAAACAGCTATCAATAAGAGATAGAAGAAAATCCAAAAAAAGTGCAAAAAAATTGTGAAAAAAAACTTAGAAAATTCTTCAAAGCCCCCCGCCATAAGAAAAAAATCTAAAGAGTTAATTAGGTTAGGTTAGGTTAGTATGTTGACCAAAAACGCGCGAGCCGAGCGAGCGAAGCGAGCGTGCCGCGGCAGCGGCCGGCGAAGCGCCAGAAACGACGTTTTTGTACGTGCGACGTTTTTTTTTACATACTTTTTTTTGCACTTTTTTTGGATTTTTTTCTATCTCTTATTGATAGAGCTGTTTTTCGTCAGTTTGTGAAAAATTAAATTTTTCCTCGAAAATTTTCTAAGTCCTGCACCCCCTTTGCGACACAACGTGGAACCAAGCGAAAAATTTTACAAGTCCAAACTGCATACAAAAATATCGCAAATTTTTCTAAGTGTCGGCTCCATATAAAAATCAACTGAAAATTTTCTAAGTTTTTTTTCGCCATTTTTTTTGCCTTTTTTTGGAATTTTTTCTATCTCTTTTTGATAGCTATGTTTTTCGTCAGTTTGTGAAAAAAAAGTTAGAGTGTATTTTTCCTGCACCCCCTTTGCGACACCCGGACCAAAAATAGTAATAAGGGTAAGTACCTCGAAGATGACAACGACTCACATCACAATCTTCTTCTTCTTTATTCGATGGCGTTTTCTATAGTAGATTTTTCCAGTACTTATCTAGTATTCTGCTTTTTGTTGAAGTAAAGTTTCATGAAAACACAAAGTAGCTATGCAGGTAATAACCAAAACTACTGCTTGATTATTATGTCCACAGACTCACAGACTGACTACCAGCAGATAAAGTAATTGTGTTCCTGTTCTGTGTGTGACTCAGCAGCATAGAAAACATTTACTTGCTTTCACAGACTTAGTAGAGATGCTACCTTGCTGTCTTTAGATATTATTCTGAGCATTTAATTAAGCTCAGCAGAGAGATCGAACAAACAAAACTCAACTCAAACTGAACTGAACGCACTGACCTTCCGTCGGAAGGCAGTGTTGCCAGTGGCCGATAGTTAAAAGTAACACGAGGCTGCTCAAAAAGTAACATTTTCACTAGAAAAGTAACATTACCTTAATAAATTGAAGAAAAATGTCTAAATTATTTTTTATTCAAAACACTTTATGCACGTAAAGTACAGAGGCGAACTTAATGCCTAGGCATTCTCTCCAAGTCAACCATAGGGTGGTGCAGATACAAGAAATAGTAGGGTGTACAAATATATTTTTTTAATCTTAGAAAGAGTCGTATCAATTATTATTATCAATAGAATATCGATAAACCTGAAAAAGATAGACGTATACACACTACAAAATCTCCAAATCTCCAAAACTGTCAAATTTCTCCAATCAACACTGATCTTCCGCCATTTGTACGTCTACTTATATATAGTTGTATTTTTGTTTGTTGTCAAAAATGTTTTTCTTGTGGTGTACAATAAAGTATATTTATCTTTATCTTATCTTATCTTTATGACGAGAACATAAGGTTCAAAATGTATTGAAGAAATTTGACAGTTTGTGGTAGGTAGATGTGCAGGCGTGTGTACCTAATAAATACAAGTTATTATTGTCTTATTGGAAATATCATAGTTCTAATAATAAGGATTTGTAATGATTTATGATTTGTATAAATGAAAAAAAAAACAAAATGCCATAATTTACGAAATAATTAAAAGCATTTTTATAATACACACGCACGCCAGCAGCACAGATTAGATACGTATCCAGCAGGTCAACTTTCTCTAATCGATACTGACCCTTAAGTTCAAAATTGTTTGACGTAGGTACTTACCTACTCCTAGGTAATTTGAAATTTTGTGGTAGGTTGACCTGCTGTCGCCTGTAGGCATGTTGTCTCTATGCCACTCATACGCATCGCTCATAAAAAGATTTTGTCGACTTTGGGGTTTTTTTAGCCAACTTTTGTGAAGTGTTAATATCACAACAAAAAACAACTAAGTAGATACCTACTTACCTTAGGTTTGGTCGTATTATCGGTGACCTTAAAAAAGGTAAGCAGGTACAGTAAATTCTACTACGCTACGGCTAGGCTGCTGGCCGGTAGGTACTCCGCTTACTCGTTATTGTAGTCTGTCTTATTTCATTTAACAATAACATTGATGTATCTGATCAATAAGTACTTAGTAAAAAGTTTTTATTGAACCTTCATGAACTTTTTGAAGCTAATCAGTTAGATAGGTAGGTAAGTATTATGTTATTTGATTTAGTTACTATGCCTAAATATTTACTTACCAACTTCATAGTAAAATCCGAATGACAGGGCGCCGCGCCGACCGCCCGCCGAATGAAATCCAGCGAAACGGCGCGGCAAAGAGGCAAGACGACAACAAGAAAAAACCAACCGAACCGACCGAAGCAGTAGCACAAAACCAATACAACTTTTGTCTTCGATCGAAGTTCATGCTGTTGCTATCTTCCTTATTATTCAAGTATGAGAAAAATAAAGAAATAGATGGCCTAAAATCAAGTATGTCAACCCAACACCACGAACGAAAGTTCCTTGCGTTCCGACTTCCTTTTCACGATTTATTATACATGTATGCTGGAAAATAGTTCAATTTCAATATTTTATTTCATCAAGTCCTAAAAGTAACGTAAAAGTAACATTTTGAGTCATGTAACATGGAAGTAACGTGAGAGGGTCAAAAGTAACGTAAAATGTTACAAAAGTAACATTCTGGCAACGCTGCCGACAGTATTACATAAATAAAAATGGCACTGACTGTGCCTTATATGAACAGGCTAAGGTCCGAGACCATACTGCCTAGTCATTAGTTTGTTTAATTATTTCTAGTAAAGTAGTGTAACGTCATTAGTTATTTATATTCGTTAGTTATATTCAAAGTTTTAAACCTTGTATTAGTTTATTTTAGGTAAAGTCCATTATTTACGTCATTAGTAGTATTTTTATAATATTTTAATTTAAAAGTCACGTAATTTTTTTTTTTCCCATATCCAGTAAATGTTAAAAGCAAAACGAAAACCATCGTCTAGCCAGTGCAGCGATGCCAGATCTCCTGATTTTTCGGGGGATCTACTGATTTTCCCAGAATTCTACTGATCTACTGATTTTAACTGAAATTCTACTGATTTTCTCAGATAATACCTTTACTCACTTTAAAACATGAAAGTAAAGAACCTGTGTGAAATGAAACACAAAATTATCATGGTTAGGTTGACACTACAAATTGTCATCATAAAAATAATGTATTATTGTCCACCGAAGTAATTCTGGAATACTTATCAAAATTCTTTTTAAAAATTAAAATTTTTACGATTTTAATATAAGCCCTGAAATGTTAAGCAAGCATAATAGTAAAATGTATCTCAAGGACAATATAATAAACATTAATAAAATGTAATGTTATTTAAATGCTTTAAAGCGAAAGACTTTAAATGATTGAAATATATTTATTGTTAACACAACTGGTAAGTACAGAAACTAAGATATACCTAATACGTCACGCTTAAAGAGATTCGCGGAGGATATCGTTCCCTCCGCTTCCGGTGCCCTCCACTTCTGGTCAGCAATTTTCTTCTGAACGGCCTGCGCTTTCTCATGTGTGTCCCTAGCGTCGTCCAAAGTTGCAGCCATCTTCTTTAAGTAAGGTGTGATGCTGGGCACAAAATTATCGTGCTCCACAATCGCCCTCATGTCCGTTGCAGCATCGGAAGGAGCTCGCAGCTCTCTACCGAAGGTCAGGTATGCCGGCGAAAACCCTGTACTTCCTGTAACTGCAGAGTTCATTGCAAACCTGATCGCAGCGAGGTGTAAGTCCCAGGTGGTATGGTCTTGACCTACGAGCATGGCCAACTGAGGTTTCAGGTCCCTATTCTTCCGTTCTATAGGGTTAGCCTCGGGATGGTAGTAAGGTGTGAGTGACTGGCTGATCCCCAAAACATGGCAGACTTGCTGCATCACCTCACTCACGAACTGCACGCCGTTGTCACTGATGAGGCGGCGTGGTACTCCATACCTTAGAAAAACTTCGTTTGCCAGAGTTTGACCACATTCGACGCTGGTGGCACTTTCTAGTGGAAACAATTCCACCCAGCGCGAGCAGACGTCTTCTACAATCAGTACCCACCTGTTCTTCCTGGATGTCTCTACAAGAGGACCAAACAGGTCCACGGAGACTACTTCAAATCGCCTATTCACAGCAGGGGTTTGCAGCAATCCTGCCGGTTTGCGGTTGTCAGCTTTATATCTCTGACAAGGCACACAGTCCTTTATATAATTTGCGATGAACGTGTGCATGCCAGGCCAATAATATCTAGCACGAACACGGCTCAACGTGCGCTCTACGCCAAAATGTCCAGCAGTAGGCGCGTCGTGGAGGTCTGCCATGACTTGCCGGCGTTCTTGCTCAGGCACCACTAAGCAGCAGTCCTCTCCGTCGTCTGACTCTAAGCTGTACCTATAAAGGATTCCGTCTGATATGGTGTATCCGCGGTCGGACCATGGTCTCCCCCTAGAAGGTTCGTCGGACTCAATGTCTTCAATGATCTTGCGCACCTCTGGGTCTAGGAGTTGATTACCGCGGATCTCACTGCTGGTTCTCTTTGGCATATTGACAACTGTCATGCAAAACTGACATTCACCCTGATCCTGCAGAGAAACGGGTCGCGACAGAGTATCTGCAACCACATTCGAGCGGCCGGGTGTGCATTCGATACTAAGGTCGAACTCCTGCAACGTTAGAGCCCACCTGGCTAGTCGACCGCTGGGTGACCGTTGACTCATTAGCTATCGCAAGGGTTGGTGATCTGTCCTAACAATTACCTTCGCCGTTTCTACATAGCCGCGGAACTTACTAAGTGCCCACACGACGGCGAGAGCCTCTCGCTCGGTCGTGGAGTAGTTTCTCTCGGCGCTGGTGAGGAGTCGACTTGCGTACTCAATGGGTCTCTCGTCGTGTCCCTCCCCCTGCATTAAAACAGCCCCCAGGCAGTATGCGCTGCTATCAGTGCAGAGAACGAACGGCTTCGACTCATCTGCCTGACACAGAATAGGAGCAGATACAAGAAGAGACTTAATGCGCTCAAACGCCTCCTGTTGCTCAGCGTCCCATCGCCAAACACTCGTCTTCTTCAGAAGGTTGGTAAGAGGTCTCGCGACTTCCGCGTAGTTATCAATGAAACGTCGGAACCAACTGGACGTTTGTAGAAAACTCTTTAAGTGTTTAACATTTTGAGGGGCAGCCATGTTATCAATGGCTATCGTCTTTTCAGGATCCACTTGGATTCCACCTGGAACGATGACGTGCCCTAGGAATTTGACAGACTCTCTTGCAAACGAAGTCTTGTCCCTGTTAACCCTTAATTTAAACATGGCCAGTCGATCAAAGACTGCTTCTAGGTCAGCCAGGTGCCTCTCGAAGGGTCCTGGTGACAGCAGAATCAGGTCGTCCAGATATGCCAGGAGTTCCACCTCCTTCAGGTTCGAACGGAACCTGTCCATCAACCTTTGGAAAGTGGCTCCAGAATTTCGAAGTCCCATCGGCATCCGCTTGAATCTGAAGGTGCCAAGAGGTGATGTAAACGCAGTCTTGTCTTGGTCCTCTGCGCAAACGCTGACCTGATGGTAGCCTGACCGGAGGTCCAGCGTAGTCATGTACTCACTAGTTTTGGCGGCGTGCAGGATGTCCTCGATGCGTGGGAGCGGGTACCGGTCCGGCTCTGTAACGGCGTTGAGCTTCCGGTAGTCAATGCAGAGCCGTAAGCTTCCGTCCTTTTTACTCACCAGTACGACGTTGGAAGCCCATGGGGATTCGCACTCCTCAATGACATCATCTCGCAGCAGCTTATCAAGCTCCTTCTGCAAGGCCTCTTTCCGGTTTTGAGACATCCCGTATGGCGGACAAGAAATGGGTTCCTGTTGTCGACTTACCTTAATTCGGTGCGTGGCGAACTCCGTAGGTGGTCCGTCACGTGCGAACTGTAGCGCGCGCTTATCGATAAAAGCGTTGAGTGTACGCTTCTGCTCTGGCGTTAACTTCGTACCTTCATCCGAGCGCAAAGTTAACTCAGTAGAGGCGGCGCGCATCAGGTTAGTATCAGCCGAGCTAAGCGTGTAGGTATAAACAAAATCATAAGAGTGTCCGGGATTGTCCGAAAACATCCAAGTACGCCGGGCAACGTCTATGATCATACCGGCTCGTGCTAAGAAATCTACACCTAAAAGCGTCTTCGTGTCATCGCCGGGCAACACCAATAGTTGACAACGCACGCTACGACATTCGATAACAATATCAACTTCGGCTGTTAACAGATCTCTCCAACCCTGTGTTCCGTCAGCTAAATGTACGTAACACCTAGTGTCACTAAATTTTACTCCTGAGTCAACTAAGACTCGGTATAAGAGGGGACTCGCTATACTATGTGTAGCCCCAGTATCTACAATTGCAACTCCGTTACGGCCCATAACACTAATATTTACCATCGGGTAGGATTCGTGCGCACTTACTGTCGTTAATTGTACACACGAATTTCTCGTACCCGTACAAACGTTACTGTGCTTGTTATCAAAACCGTTGTTTACAACAACATTGTTAAACGACGACATTGGTTTGACACAATTATCACATTTCGACCTCACGACCCCCGGTTTACCGCAACCGTAACAACGCAGCCCTTTCTGTGTAGTGTCGCTAGTCGACTCCTTAATAATAGAGACTTTTTCAAGATTGCGACACTCGTCGCTTGTATGACCGAATAATTTACAGTACGTACATCGCGGTATTACCTTACTTCTATTGTTATTGTTACTTGCCGCGCGCGTAGGTGAATTAGATCGTGTCAGGTTACTGTTGATCGTGGGGACCGGCAATGTTTTGGTTTGGGAATGCGATAAGGAATTCCTCGTATTCGTATTACTTTTAATAGTGTTCACCTTATGGGCTTTGTATGTATCCTCCGCGATCCTCGTTTTGTACATTAATTCATCTAAACTACGAACATTTTCGCGGGGTACTCTTTTCGTTACACGTCTATGCAATAATCCGTAGCAAATGTCTAATTGCACCACTTCATCGAGCTTATACGGAAGTTTCGATAATAACGCGCGCACTTTACACATAAAGGTTTCTGCGCGTTCATCTTCCCGTTGCTCGGCGGCGTAAATCTGCCGTAGAATTTGGTGCGCGGGCTGCACCACGCCATACATAGCGCGAAGACGCGCGATGGCGTCCGGCCACGTCGACACCGACGCCTTGACGCCGCGCCACCATACTGCCGCTTCCGCTTCGAGTAGCATTGGTAATCCCCGGAGGGCATGGTAGTCACTCACCGCTGCGCACTCCTTAAATACCTCGACGGCGTCCAGGAATGCTTCCAAGACTTCGGCGTCTTGGGATGACCCGTCGAAACGCGCCGTGCACTCGGTGAAGTTGGCACCGGCACCGGCGCTGGTACTGGCGGCGGCGATTTTGTCGCACGCCTTGGTTGTTGGAGAGGCCCCGACTGGGGTGGAAGTCCTTAATTCGCCACTGGACATCATTAGCGAGTTAATGAGGGTCCTGTTGGCTTCTGTTTGCGCACGCGTGATCGACTCGATCAGCGTGGACAGGAACTGTTCCGTCGGCAGCTGGAACGCCGGTGGTTGTGTCGGCCTCGTGCCGGCACTCGGTTCGTCAGCACGGCCGGGTTCAACGACAGTGTCATCTCCTTCAGTGAGCGTGAGGTCATTCTCATCTTCTTCTTGCTGTTGACGGAGCGCTTCTACTTTCCTCGTTATCGGCATCTTCACGTCGCGAACTTACGAGTGATGCTAACACTTAGGATAAGGTGGAATGTCCGTACTTCTAGACAAGGTAGGTAGATGGTTGGGCACGTTTCACGTACACGGTTTTTATTGTTTATGTAAGTATAACTTTGTTACACACGCGGTTCGAGCCACAAGTATGGGCGCCAGTTTAATGCGAAAGACTTTAAATGATTGAAATATATTTATTGTTAACACAACTGGTAAGTACAGAAACTAAGATATACCTAATACGTCACGCTTAAAGAGATTCGCGGAGGATATCGTTACTCAACCGTTCCCTTCGGCGATCGGGAAGCTCTCTCTACGGGCGCCGGCCAGCGGACCCTAGCGTTGGCGCGGGCCGCAGGCGGGCGGGGGAAAGAAGGCATGCAGTGATGTTCGTATGCGCAGCACTGGCTTTGGCAATACTTTTATAAACCCCGCGTTACAATGCTCAAAATTTTTTTGTTCTACAAAATTGCATATCTACTGATTTTTGAAATATTTCCCCATACATCTCCTGATATTTTCCAGTCGCATCCTCGGATTTTATAAAAATGAACCTGGCAACACTGAGCCAGTGATATGATATGTCAATGTCCAAAACCGAAACGGTTATCTCAAACCAAAACAAAACAAAACTTGGATTGGTCTTTCGGCTACTGAGTGAGTCTGTTCGAATTTTTTGGATAAAATCCCTAAAAACAATTTCCATCCTTATAACATATTGGTGTTGGTTTATTAATATAACTTAAAGGGAAATAAGGTACGTAAGTAGTTTTTAGTTGGCCTTTTGGCCGCTTAGAGATGGAGGGGAACGAAAAAGAAAAGCCGCCCGAAGGGGATGGCGGTAATCCCACTATGGAAGTCGAGATAACCTCGCGTAAACGCTCCAGCGCAGCTGCACTACTTCCATCTGAAATCGCAGAACATGATAGGACAGCAAAAAAAGTTATTACTAACCCGGAAAATGCAAATCCGTCTATTTCTACCATGTACAAACACCCTTCGTTGGACAACAACTCGCGTGGTTATAACGTGGAGGACTGTGGTCCATACATAGTCCATGTTTCCAAAGAATCAGTGGCCAACTCAAGCTTAAGCCTGAAGCCTATCAAGGTAGGCCTTATTTTTATGCAAAATAAAATAAGTAATATCACCAAAGATGGTATTAAGTCAATTGGACGTAATAGAGTTTCTGTAGAATTTAAATCTGCTCAGGACGCCAACAAATTTATAACTAATCCTTGCTTAGCCCGCCACCAATTAATTGCTTCCATCCCTGCATATAATATTTCACGAATGGGCCTTGTTCGTGGAGTTCCAGTGGAATGGTCAATGGAAGAATTCGTTAATGCTACAGAACTGACTGAAGGCCCAAATAAAATATTAAAAGCTCGTAGATTACACCGCAAGGTATTAAAAGAAGATGGCACTCCATCCTGGATCCCTACGCAATCCGTAGTCCTCACCATGCAAGGGCAATCTTTACCTAACAAAATATATGCTGTCTACACATCGCTTACTGTAGAAGTATATATATTACCAACAATACAGTGCAGAAAATGTGTTAGGTTTGGTCACATACAAAATCAATGTCGTTCGGATGCACGTTGTTATAGGTGCGCCCAAAAACATCCCGGTGACCAATGCAAGGTGACCATTGACAATGCAACCTGTTTTAACTGCTCTGGAAAACATTTTGCTACAGATAACACCTGCCCTGAATTTTCACGACAAAAAGCCATCAAAACAGTTATGTCTGAGCAGAATATATCGTATGCCGAAGCATCTGCACGCTATGGTCGTGTCAGAAAACCCTATGCTGATGTGGCTAAAGTCATGTTTGCTCCTATCTCTGAACCCTCTGTCCTCTCACCCTCCCACCAAACATATACCTCTCTTCCATCCACTCCTGGTAGATCAACATCTTACCGTAAACGAGTTAACCTTTCTCCACGTCCACGATCCCCCACCCCTGTAAGTTATGACCAACATGCCCACCACTTTATTACTAGCACCCCACGGTCTGAGGTACCTAATGGCCAGGCTTTTCCTGACCCTGCCCAGAGAATAGGACAATTTACCCCCAATGAGGGTCTTATGGAGCTACTATTAAAGCTCCTCACAAATATTATCGCCAAATTTAGCGATGTGCTACCGAACGACGTTGCCCCACTAATGATAACTCTTACAGAAAAACTTACCAATGGCTCCTCCTTCCACAATCCCAGCTCACTTCCTTCAATGGAATAGTAGAAGTATAACCCCTAAAAAACCTGAGCTTATAAATTTAATTAACAGTAATGAAATTGTTGTTGCTGCTATTTCGGAGACTTGGTTGAGGCCTGGATCTATATTCAGGATCCCGGGCTTTTCTTGCCTCCGTGATGACCACGACGACGGCCGTGCAGGTTCTGCACTCCTAATTAAGAGAAGTCTCCCGTTTTCACAAATCACCCTCCCTTCCCATACAGATGATTTTAATGCCGTAGCTGCAAAAATTATGGACATAAATTTTATTTCAATATACATTCCTCATCCGAACATTAGCCTAATCCCTGACCTTTCTACTGTCCTTTTCTCTTTACCTCCCCCTCTGGTAATTATGGGTGATTTTAATTGCCATAATACCTCATGGGGATCTTTTTACACAGATTCCTTCTCGCCTTTACTTCTGGACCTTTTTGAGGACATTAATGTTTGCATCATAAACGATAGCTCACCCACTCATAGAGTATATCCTGGACAGAATCAACGGTCTGTGCTTGATTTAACTGCTTGCTCTCCAAATTTAGCATCTTTACTCTCATGGAGGATATTAGATCAATCTTACGGGAGTGATCATTTCCCAATAATTGTTTCCAAGCCTTGCTCTGTACTTCCTTCCCCAATATTTGAACCGCTCCTAAAATATAAAATTCTTGAGGCTGACTGGCAAAAATACACAGAACTTATAGAAATCCGCCTACTAGAACCTGAACCGTTACTGTCATCAGCCAACCTTTTAGAGCAATACTCACGCTTTCTGTCTATTATTAATGAATCTGCCGATCAGGCCATTCCCAAAAGAAAACCAGCTGGACAAAAAATTGCATCTCCTCCTTGGTGGGATTCTGATTGCACAGCAGCAATCAAAGAAAGAAGTAGTGCTGAGCAAAATTATAACAAATCTCCCAACATAAATAATTTTATTAATTTAAAAAAAGTAACTGCCCGCACAAAACGTCTTCTTTCCAAAACAAAGAAAAAGGGTTGGAAAAGCTTTTGCGCTTCACTAGCTCCAAAGACCCCCTCTTCAATTGTCTGGAAAAATATCAAAAAATTTAGAGGATCATTCGTACCTGATCCTGTTTCATCTTGCGACTCATCTTTTTGGTTGGATGACTTTATTGACAGGCTGGCACCTGCATTTGTACCTCTGGATTTATATTCTCCCCCGCCTCCTCCTCTTATGGGCACTGACCCCCTTGACCAACCTTTTACCATTATGGAGTTAAAACTGTCATTAGAAGGCCTCCGTAATTCATCCCCTGGAGAAGACGGTGTACCTTACATTTTTTTAAGTAAACTTGGACCAATTGGACAAGGGTACTTACTGCAACTTTTAAACAATTTTTTTATGTCCGGTATTGTTCCACAATCCTGGAAGAGGCAAATTATAATTCCAATTCTCAAACCAAGTAAAAATGTACATGAGGCCAATTCATACCGCCCAATAGCTCTTTCATCTACCGTTGGAAAGATACTTGAGCGAATGGTTAAGAACAGACTTGAATGGTTTGTAGAAAATAAGAGAATCCTAGCAAAAACTCAATTTGGCTTCCGAAAGGGTAAAAGTACCATGGATAGTTTAGGAATTTTTACTTCAGATATCCATCTGGCACTATCCAAAAATCAAAATCTTTTTGCATGCTTCCTAGACGTGTCAGCTGCTTATGATAGCGTTCAACTCCCGCTGCTCAGAGCTAAATTGCTACAGCTGAGTATATCTGCGAGGATTGTTTGTTTCATCTGCAATCTGTTCATGGGTAGAACTATAAGAGTTAAACTTGGTAATACTTATTCTGCTCCACGTACACTGTGGCAAGGAATTCCACAAGGGTCCGTGCTTAGTCCTCTTCTATATAATATTTACACGCATGATCTTGACCAATCTGTCTCTCCTTTTTGTGAAGTGTTGCAGTATGCAGATGATTTGGTCCTATACACCTCAACCGAATGCGCTGAAATTGCTTCCTCTCGTCTCAATGAAGCCCTTAGCTATCTTGTGGACTGGATGGATGAACATGGTCTGACACTTTCTCCATCTAAAAGCTGTGCGGTGACCTTCACACGAAGGAGAGCCATCCCAATTGTCGATGTCTCGTGTTTGGATGAAGTCATAACCAACTGCGAATCATTTAAATTCCTGGGAGTGATCTTTGATTCTAAAATGACGGGGATTCCTCATTTAAATTACATTATAGGTAAATGTGAAAAAGCCATCAATGTTATGCGTTCCCTCTCTGGTGTGTGGTGGGGATCTCATCCAATCTGTCAGAAATTGCTGTATAATGCTTTGATACGTAGTCAAATTGACTACGGATCCTTCATTCTCGAACCTTGCAGTAAACTGGCCCTAAAAAAAGTAGACCTCATCCAAGCCAAATGCCTGCGCATCATCCTTGGCGCGATGAAGTCTTCGCCCAAGGATGCTATGCAGGTAGAATGCGTGGAACCACCACTTTTTCTACGAAGACAATATTTAGCAGACCGATTTATTTTTAAGGTAGTTTCCTTATCCAGTCATCCTTTTCTACCACGACTTGAAGCCCTCGCTCGAGAGGTATCCGAGAACCGTTACTGGTTCCACAAGGAAACCCCAAGAATAGTTCGAAGCTACCGAAAATTACAAGACCTTCCTGTTTCAGTTTACCAAGATGAAATTAGCTCCTTGTTTAAAACAGATTTCAAATCTTTAATACACAATCCAAAGGTTCTATTGGATTTTGGTATACTGAAGAATGACCCTGGTGCACAAAATAAATTCACTGCCCTTTTGGAAGAATGGAAAGAGTTCTTACCAGTGTATACGGACGCATCCAAATTGTCTGAGGAGGGCTGCGTGGGTGCGGCGGTGTGGATACCAAAGTTTAATGTTTTATTGAATTACAAGTGTCCACCTAAGACTTCGGTGTTTACTGGGGAGACTTTGGCTATACTAGAGGCGATAGCCTATGTGAAAAACCATAACATACCCAAAACTATTATATTTTCTGACTGTAAAAGTTGCCTGCAAGCAATTGCTGGCAACCCATTTAAAACTAAAATTAATTTCCCCTTGGTGTTTCAGATAAAAGAGCTACTATTAAAAAGCAAATTGAGAGGTTTAGATATTGCACTTGCATGGATCCCTGGTCACAATGGAATTGAGGGCAACGAATGCGCGGATTTTTGGGCGAAAAACGCTATTAAAATGGGTTCTCTGGATTACAATAATTACTATCTTCCAGACGTTCTTGCAACCGCTCGATCTGATGCAAGGAGCACTTGGCAGGACCTTTGGGACTCCTCCAGGCTCAGCAAAGGTCGACACTACGGGAACATTCAACCTACTATCCCAACTAAACCATGGTTCTTTCGTTTTAAATTAGTAGATAAACAAACCACATTAACCATTTGTCGTCTCCGCCTTGGACATGTTTGTACACCAGTTTTCCTAGCCAAAATTAGAGTACGGGACCATTCTCTATGTGAATGTGGACTGGACGAAGGAACCACAGACCATATCTTTTTTAGCTGTCCTAAGTTCTCCTACTCTTTATATGATGTTTTACCGCCTGAAATTCCACGCCCTATTAAATTTCAATCTCTTCTTTGTTACTTAAATTCGGCTCATATGTATCTCTTAATTAAATATATACATCAACATGAAATTAAGTTGTAACAACATCCAACTTACATTCTGTATATTGTGTATTTATCAACCTTCCCATAATCTTTTCACCCTTTATGTTTATAATTTCATTCCTACCCATTAACATAGATTGTTATTGTAAAATTGTCCATTGTGCTGTCTGTGATGTCCCTAACACTAAATGTTACTTGTTTTAGATTCCCTCAACATCAAGCTTCTCCAAAACAAACAAAATTTTTCTACTGAACATTCTCCGAACGTAGCGACCAATATAAAACGGTTGTTGGCAAAATACATCTCAAACAAATGAGATGTGAAAGCCAAATTTTAATTAAAAAAAAAAAAAAAAACAAAACTTACCTACATAGGTAGGTACCTATCTATTTATCTCTTATTAAAGCATTCAAATGCTCTAAGATTTATCTACTCCATTTAAAAACAAAGTTTCAAAGATCTACACATATTTACAAGATTACAACAAAAAAGTTTTCAAGAGAAGAAAAAAAAAAGAATACTTACAGAAATCATTTAAATCGCCTACATCTAAATTTGTCCAACTGTATTAATAATAAATTTAAACAAAGCTAAATATGTGGATGTATTTACCAGAATATGCTGAATAGAGCGCGGTACCAAATCGGGACTACCAAATATTTCAATCAGCTCATCCATCAGCATAAGGCGCTGAATGCCAAAGGATGGGCAAACAAAGAATATATGACTCAAAGACTGCTCTACTTGGGTGTTACAGTGATCACACAAAGAACTCTGAACCATATTTAAACGAAAGAGATGAAAGTTTAAACGACAATGACCAAAACGAAGCCTTAAAATAGTTGTGTAAACCTCCTATTAAAGTAGGTACTTATTGCTTTTGCTAAACCAAGGCCTGGACCCTATTGAAACATTGAAAGGAGCATACCATAAACCTTTATTTTCTTTTTGTACTGTGTAATTCCAATGCCTTTTCCATATATCTAAGGATCTATTTTTTAAAAGAGGCACAATATCAGTACTTGGTACGGTTACATTGAGACGGCTGCTTGAATCAGGAATAATGTTAGTAGTTTTGGTTATAATTCTTGTTAAGAAATCTACTTTTTCATTTCCTAACACACCCACATGTGAGGGAATCCACATAAACACAACCTTAATATTCTCACTGGATAACTCTAGCCAAAACTGTTTAATTAAAGTGATTAAATAGTTAGTGTCTGCATTAAATTTGTTATTTTTAAGACTTTGTAGAACACTCATGCTGTCACTAACCAATTACAGCCACTATTTTTATATTTAATGTGTTTCAAGCCAGCAAGAATAGCTACAGCCTCAGCTGTGAATATGCTTGTGTTAGAATTTATTTTATAACCTACACCAGAATTCAACTGATCATCAAAGATTGCAAATGAGACTGAAGAATCAGTTTTTGAACATCTGTATATAAAAAACTTAAACCAGCAAATTCACAAAATTTACTATAAACTTCTATGACATCAATTGCAGTAAATACACTATTGAAATCTCCCTGATAACAAGGTAGAGGGTCAGATTGATGTATTTGTAAATTTTTTAGATAACTTGAAAATTGAAAAAAGCCCTGATGGATATAAAGTGGATTGTGAATGGAAGGTCGAGGAGAACTAACCAAATTTGAAAACAGGTGATTATTACTTTTTCTGTAAAGTTTTAAAATAAATTTTTCTTTAAGATAGGTGAATCTTATACATATTGGAGGTAATCCACATTCAACCTGCAATATATTAATGGGAGTACTTTTAAACGCTCCAGTGATAAGTCTCATGCTTTTATTTTGAATTTTATTCAATTTATCCACCAGTCTGTTATCACCAGCAAAACAAAGAAACCCATATTCAAAATGACTATGTATTAGAGATTTACATAAAAGTAACAATATTTTGAGATCAGCTCCCCAGGATGTTCCACACAAAGACTTTAAGACATTGAAAGCTTTATTGGCTCTTGTACATATTTTGTCAATATAATTATCCCATGAAAATTTTTGAGTAAATGTTACTCCTAAAAACTTAGCTTGAAAAGAAAGGGGGATTGGGATCTCATTATAGTACACAGTAGGTACCTACAGAATTAGTGGGTTTTCCAAACACTACTAACTTAGATTTGGATGGATTAATATCAAGATTTAAAAATGAAAAGTATTTACACAACCCTTCCAGGGACTTGTTTATAATATTAGTAATATGTGATAAATTTTTCCCAAATGCATAAACAACAAGATCATCAACAAACTGGAGATTTTTTACTTCTGAACCTAGTACTAGATTTAATCGACGAATGTACAAGATAAATATTAAAGGTGAGAGTATTCCACCTTGACAAACGCCTACAGAGGCATGCCTGGGACCATACAACTTAGAATTATATTTTACATAAGCTTCCCTTTCAGACAAGAATTTTCGGCTCCAATGAACTATTTTGATTGGAATGCTAACAGAAAGCAATTTAGAACAAAGAACATCAATATTTACATTATTGAATGCACCAGCAACATCAAAAAATACTGAGATTAAATAATTCTTATTTTTAATATTATTTTTGATATCAAGATGGAGTTGACAAATGCTTTCACGAGCCGATGTTCCTCTTCTAAACCCAAATTGATTAGCAGGTAAAATATTATATTTTTCCACGAAAAATTCTAATCTTTGTTTTAGTAATTGCTCAAAGACCTTTCCAACACAAGATGTTAAAGCGATGGGACGATATGAATCTGGATTTGACCTGATTTTATCTGGTTTTAATATAGGAACCAAACAATCTGACTTCCATGAATGCGGAATATCATTATTTGACCATAAATAATTTAATACATTCAAAAGAATTTGCAAACTATTTTCACTTAGCCTTTTTAACATGGTATATGAAATTCCATCTAAACCAAATGCGCTATCTTTTCTTGAGAAAATGGAGAAAATCAATTCTTGCATTGTAAAAGACTTATTTAAAAAATCATTCTGTGTATTTTATTGCATTTAGTATGGGAAAATTTATTTTATTATTTACGTAGTCGGGGGTATACTTCTGCAAAAATTCTGGGACCTAATCATCATCACTGTTATTACAAGAATATGTTTTGTTAAATTTTGGCATAAAATTCCAGATTCGAGACAGAGGGGGTACAACAATGAAAGGAGTTACACAAATCAACCCAGCTATTAGATCTCTCAGTTTTTAAAGTAAGTTTTTTGAGGGCTTGTAACCTTTTAACTCAAAATATGTTTCGTTTGAAGGATTAATTTTAAAGTTAACATAAGTTAATTTAGAATTTTGAACGGCTTCTGTACATTTTTTATTCCACCATGGCAAACAAGGACTTTTAAGTGACTTCCTAGTATTATTAGGATTAGGAACTGGCGAAGTTCTAAAGGGAAGAGACTTTTCTGTAACTGAATGCAAGACTTTACAAAACATACTATAAGCCTCCAGTGGTGTATATTCCTGTACCTGAAAATTAGCTAGTAGAGAGGCTACATTTTTTTCATACATTTTCCAATCCACCATTTTGAGGTTTGGGTAGTATTATATCGTGGGGGTATGCATATTTAATCATGTATGTGGGTAGGTTGATATACTTGTTAATAAAATCAGTGTTTAACCAACATGCGTGTTTCACTTTATGGTGACAGCGGTGGCGCAATTAAATATTCAATACTTAAGTAAACTGTTAATAAATCTTATTTTACAGTGTGATAATAATATCTAATTGTACTAAATACTTGTAAATTATGGAACACGCTCGTCCTCCAGCGGAATTATTACTCGAAGGTGGCCCGGCTACCAGAGCGGAGTCGTGGCGTAAATGGCGGAAGCTATTCGATGTATTTGTGAAGGCGTCTGGAGTGAGCAAGGAGCCGAAGGAAGTTCAGGCTAGCTTGTTGGTTAACCTCATAGGACCGGCGGGATACGAGGTTTATACTACGTTTACATTTGAAGATAAAGAAAGTGAAGATGACATAGATTGTCTACTGAAAACAATTGGTTGCCTGTAAAGTCGGTATACGGGCGAAAATTTTACGTGACAACGACTTTGAGTGGTAAAATAATTTTAATGTGAATATCTATTCATTCGTATAGTAGGAAGAAGGATGAAATAATATGGAAGGGACGCGTGCCTTTCACTTTTTATGTCTGTCTCTCTCGCTCTTAGGCGGGCTAACCATGCCCGAGTGGAAGGGACCTCTCACTCGCTCTCATTGTGAGCGCATAACGTGAGCGGAGCGTAACGCAGTTTCTTGAAGTGTCACCCGGCAAACCAATTTATAAGACGTTGTCACGTCAAAAATTCGATAAGCATTTTTGTATCAAACCAAATGTTACTGTGCGGCGTTACAAGTTTTTTACACGCAATCAAGATGAAAGTGAGACTGTTGACGAATACGTTACTGCTTTGAGGATATTGAGTCAGCAGTGCGAGTTCGGCGAATTGCAGGACAGCTTATTGCGTGATAAGATGGTTTGTGGAATTGTGAATAACATGGTAAGGGACCGTTTGCTACGTACAGACGAATTGTCACTATCGAAAGCCATACAAATTTGCCAAGCGGCAGAAATATCTAAAGAAGAAAGTTTATGTATCGATGGCGGTTCAGAGGTGCAAGTTAATGCTGTATCGGCGCGGGGCGCCAGCTACGCATCGCGCGGCGGCGGGCGTGTGCGCTTCCGGCAGCGAGCTGGCTGGCCGCGGCGCGGGAGCGGCGGAAGCGGCGCGCGGGCTCGGGCCGCCTGCGGCAGCGCCGGCATGTGCGAACGGTGCGGCAGCGCCCGCTGTGCTGGCGGTGATCGATTTCCAGCTAGGCTTGTGTCGATCTCGTTCATGAACTAATAAAGTCGGGTCCGCTGCGCCAGATTTTTGAACAGAACATTGTTCGAAAACATCAATAAGGGGCGTGGCCCATTGAGTAATAATGTGGCCCATTGACTAATTTATGTTTTCGAACAATGTTCTTTTCAAAATCTAGCACAGCGGACCCGGCTTAAGACGCAATTCCTTTAGGTGAACTAGAACGAACTATTCTGTTTTGGTCGTTCAAATCGGTCTTTTAGTTCACTTTAGTTCATTATTCTCTAGGCGACATCGGGCTCCTCGCGAGCGAGAGCCGAGTAAGGACGAACGATTATGTACAAACGAGTGTCTGAGCGAGAGAGGATTAATTAGAGACGCGTATGCGTGAGCGTGATGGAAGATGAACGAACTAGAACGCTTCTAAAATCACAATGCAGGGACGAAATGATCATCGGCCGCGCGGCTCTTGATTTGTTTTGATTTGAATACTGTCTGACAGTTTGTTGAGTTATGGAAACTTGGATTGCGTAAACTGTTATTAATGTTACTTAATTACATGTTCATTGGTAATAATTACTGATTTTGATGTTTTTATTTGTTTTAACATTGGAAATGTTTTGTAAAACGGCCACGTATAAGTTAATGTACCTACCTAAGTTTGATAATAAAATTTTTCATAGTGAGGTATTACTGCTTTTAAAGAAGTCAAAACTTTATCTCAATCTTATCTTACCTACCTATTTTGGTTTTGAAAATTAAGTACAAAAAAAGCAAAAATTAATACAAAAATCTAAAAATCAAAAAAATATTTAAAGCAAAAGAAAATGTATAGGTATTATAACATATAACAGATCAGTGTAAATACTTATTTGATTTTAAAATACACTATTTTAATCAGTCATTTAGTTTTACATAATTAAAATTAATGCAAATGTTAGATTTATCAAAATGACAGTCTTATGCCTGCAAAGTATGAAGGGAAGTCAAATATGTATTACATTTCGTCCTGTGTTCGTAATAAAATCAGTGAACTTAAACGTACTAATAGTACTAGAATACTGAACTAGTTCATTTAACGGATTGTACTAGTTCGGAGCGTTCCTTTTAGTGACCGAGTAAGAACAAGCCTATTTCCAGCGCGTGACGCGATGTGTTTTGTTTGTGACAAAAAAGGTCATTTTTCACGTGTATGCGGGCGTAAAAATAAAATGCGTGAAGTGCTAAACTTAAGTTTACATTCAACGGAGAGTGAAGGTGAGGAAATGTTCTATGTGAACACTATTAACGAAGACAAAAAACTGAGTAAGCCACCTATTGAATGGATTAAAAATGTTTTGTGTAATGGTAAAAATTTGGTGATTAAAATAGACACGGGTTCGATGTTAAATGTGATTTCTAAAAATGATTTTTTAAGTTTAGGGTTGTCTTTTAAAGACCTTAAGCCGTTTACAAAAAGAGTTCATTCTTTTACTGGAAATTTATTGCCTATTATTGGTGTAATTAATTTAACTATTTGTTATAAGAATAAAAGTTATTTATTACCATTTGTAGTTGCAGATTTGAACTGTCAAAATGTTTTGGGGTTGAAAGGATGTATAGTTATGAAATTGATAAAAAACATAAGATATTATAAATATAGATAAATATACAAATTTATTTGAAGGGTTAGGAAAGTTACCAGGGCAATATAGTATTGTAATTGATAAAAGTGTGGCACCTGTGATGTGTCCAACTAGAAAAATACCGTTGGGGCTTAAAGATAAATTACTAGTAGAATTAAAGAGAAAGGAAGAACTCGGTGTAGTTAGAAAGGTTACACATCCGACAGAGTGGGTAAATGCTTATTTAAGTGGGTTAATGCGTATTAGTAGCTAAAAAAGATGGCAGCATTCGTGTATGTTTGGACCCTAGGCCTTTAAATCGTGCGGTGCGGCGCGCACAGTTTTCTCTGCCGACGGTGACGGAGTTGGCGGTGAAGCTGCGCGGTGCCAGCGTTTTCAGCGTGCTTGACGCTCGTTGTGGCTTTTGGATGGTCCAACTAGATGATGCCAGTGCGAACCTGTGTACGTTCGGTACACCGTTTGGCAGGTACCAGTTTTTGCGCCTACCTTATGGTATAAGTTGTGCACCGGAAGTTTTCCATGGAAAACTTAGACAATACTTAGAGGACTTAGAAGGATTAGAATCATTCAGTGATGACCTCATAGTGTGGGGACGTTCGAAAGAAGAACACGATAAACGATTAGAGTCATTATTTCAGCGTGCAAAAAATATTGGAATTAAGTTTAACCGTAACAAATGTAAGTTTGGTGTTTCTGAAATAACATATTTAGGTCATAGATTTGATGTAAATGGGATGAGAGCCGATGACTGCAAGGTAAAGGCTATAGTAGACATGCCTCATCCTACAGATAGGAAGTCGTTGGAACGATTCCTCGGCATGGTTAATTATTTATCAAAATTTATTCAAAATTGTTCAGAGTGTGTCAATGTGTTGAGAAATCTATTAAAGAAAGACGTCGAGTGGATATGGGAGCCATGTCATTTGGAAGCTGTTAATACGTTAAAGTGTAAAGTGGCGAGCGCACCTGTGTTAATGTTGTACTCGCCGGAATTACCTGTGGTGTTGTCAGTTGACGCCAGTAGCGTTGCCCTGGGCGCAGTGCTCCTACAGAATGACCGCCCAGTTGAGTTTGCATCGCTCACACTTACGGATACACAAAGTAGATACGCCCAGATAGAAAAAGAAATGCTGGCTATTGTGTTTGCTGTGGAACGGTTTAGACAATATATTTATGGTAGGTCTGATGTTATAGTTCACAGTGATCATAAACCGCTGGAAGCTCTTTTTAATAAACCATTGGTGTCTGTACCGGCTCGTTTACAGCGTATGATGCTTAGAATACAAGGGTTCGATATTAAAGTTAAGTATGTACCGGGAAAATATATGTATATTGCAGATACATTGTCACGAGCTCCCTTGAATGAATCGATGCATGATCGTATATCTGAGGAAGTGGATGTGTTTTATGTTAGAGTACGTACCGTTCAGTGATGTAAAAAAGAATTTAATTAGAAAAGAAACAGAGGCCGATGGGGACTGTAAGTGGCTAAAAAAGTATATAGAAAATGGTTGGCCAAAAAATAGACGTGATGTGAGTGCGAAAGTAAATGTTTTTTGGTCGTATCGTGAACAACTTCATTATATTGATGGTATTATTTTCAAAGGGGAATGTGTCTTTATTCCACGTGGACTGCGAAGGGAGATGTTGAATCGTGTGCACGAAGGTCACTTGGGCATAGAGAGATGTAAGCGACGCGCACGTGAGGTGATGTTTTGGCCGGGTATGAGTGAGGATGTGGAGCGAGTTGTGCGCCGATGCGAGGCATGCGCGCTGCACGCGCCTCGCCCGCGCCGGCAGCCGCTCAACCAGCATTATGTGTCTTCCTTGCCTTGGCATAAACTGGCGTCTGATATATTTGAATATAGAAAAAAAAGGTACATTATATTGGTGGATTACTTTTCCAACTATGTTGAAGTAGGTGAGTTAACTGGGATAGGTAGTAGGCAAGTTATATATTTTCTAAAAGCACAATTTGCGCGACACGGTATACCGGCCGAGTTATTTACCGATAACGGCCCTGCTTATAATTCAAAAGAGTTTAAAGCATTTATGCGTGAGTGGGAAGTACATCACATAACCTCATCGCCACACTATCCCCAGTCAAACGGCAAAAGTGAGAGAACCGTTCAAACAGTAAAAAAATTGTTAAAGAAATGTATAGATTCAGGTCAAGACTTTAATTTGAGCTTGTTAAACTTTAGATGCTCATCTCAAATTGGAATAGATTCTCCAGCGCAAATGCTTATGGGTAGACGTCTGAAAACTAGATTACCGATTACTAAAAATTTGTTAAAAGAACCGGTCGATAATGATAGAAACTATCGGGCTCTGATGGCCAAAAGACGTTACATTAAAGAGCAATACGATAAATTAAATAGAATATCGTTAGGTGATAAGGCGACTTTGGTGTGCAATGTATATAAAAAACCGGTTACGATTATAAAACGCACTCCAGAGCCTCGTTCATTTATTGTGCAAGACGAACAGGGAAACAAATTTCGTCGCACTCGCAGTCATCTGGTGGTACGCAAGAAAGCCGCTAGTTATATGAGGCAATCGTACGCACAACGATCTGATGGTCCGTCACGTTCCATAGAAGTCACGTCGCAACCATGTTATGGTTTTAATTCCACAGTGGCGTCGGGCGCTGCTATCCGTCGCTGCCGACGACAGGTAGACAAGGTTCGCGACACTCACACACCACCACCAACATCAGAAAGTTCTCGGGCTTGTAGTGATACAAGCCCAACGAGCTCGTTTAATTCTATTAGAGGTGAGTCATCACGATCACCATCTCCACCAAATGTTCCGGTAGAAAGGTCGGGGGAACGAACTGCGCGAATGCTGAGAAATTTAGTTTTTGGGACGTCTAATAAAGACAGATAATGTTTCAGATACTACTTGGTTACACAAACATTTTTTTTTTTTGGTGAGGGTTTTTGTACTTATATGTCTAAGAATTAGTAAATAGTAATTAGTATTATGTTTAAGCAATCATTTATAATTAGTAGGTATATAATTTGTCAAATTAACTTAGCTTAGGAAATGTTTTTTTTTATTTACTTTAAACCATGTTATGTTTAAAATTATGTCGCATATGTAAAAAAAAAATATATTTTTTTTTTGTTTTTATAAGGGAAAAGATGTAGTATTATATCGTGGGGGTATGCAATTTAATCATGTATGTGGGTAGGTTGATATACTTGTTAATAAAATCAGTGTTTAACCAACATGCGTGTTTCACTACAGATGGGCAGATGCATGTTATGATTATCGTTTATATCTACTTTTAGTTGTGTCAAAGCGCTTAAAAATAAGAAGAGCAGTGGATATGATGATGTAACAATGCAAGTAGTCAAGTCCTGCATAGAAATTATTGCTACGCATTTAGTATTTATTATCAACATGATGTTAGAGACAGGCTGCTTTCCTGACAGTTTAAAAATTACAGTGATAAAACCACTTCATAAAAAGGGTCCTCGAAATTTAGCGGATAATTATAGGCCTATTGCTCTCCTTCCTGCCTTTTCAAAAATATTTGAAAATATATTATACTCAAGAATACTGGATTTTCTTAATAAACATGAAGTACTACAAAATAACCAGTATGGGTTTAGGAAAAATTTGTCCACTACCATGGCAATATATCGTTTTCTTCAGGAAGTGAGCAAGCAGTTGACAAGAAGAGACATTGTGCGGCTCTTTTTATAGACATGACGCGTGTTTTTGACTGTGTTGTACACCCTATTCTAATTACTCAACATGAAAAAATTGGCATTCGTGGAATCGCATTAAAATTGATAGAATCATATCTTGATAATAGGCAGCAAAAGATAAACTTAACTTTTCTAAATAAGCACACAAAAACCCTTCAAAATGTTGAATCTGGACTTCAAACAATACTAATGGGAGTACCGCAGGGTAGTATTTTGGGTCCTCTATTGTTTTTGGTTTACATTAATCAGCTCCCTAAAGTAACGAAACATCTTTGTGTAATGTTCGCAGATGATGCATCATTTCTGTTCATTAAAGATAAGGACATATGCTTTGAAGAATATAAATCTGACATAAAAATGACATTAAATAATTTAATATTATATCTCAAATCTCTAAATTTAACAGTTAACTTACAAAAAACAAATATACTGCAAATAAGAAATTACAAAAAAGGACAACTTAAACTTAACATAGAACACAATAATATTGTTATAAATGAAATCGAACGCACAGAGTTTCTAGGTATAATCCTCGATACTCACCTAAATTGGAAATTTCATGTAGAAAAAGTAAATAATAAAATAAACAGTTACTGCTATGCGCTGTCTGTGCTGGTCGATGTTTCCTCTATAGAAGTAGCTATAAATGCTTACTACGCAAATGTCTATTCATTATTGTCTTATGGAATAATATTTTGGGGTAATTCAGTTAATGTGAATTGTCTTATGGAATAATATTTTGGGGTAATTCAGTTAATGTGAATAGTACATTTTTACTTCAAAAACGTTGCATTAGAATAATTTTTAGCAAACAAAACGATGAAAGTGTTCGAAGTACATATAGAGAAAAGGGAGTCTTAACATTGCCTAGCATATACATTTTGGAAATGTGCAAATTCGTGAGAAATCAAATGTCGTTGTTTCCAAAAATAACAAATTCAAGAATAAGACAAGCTCCTTTGAGACGCTTCGATGCTTTGCAATTACCGCGAATAAGTTCTATGATTTTTGAAAAGAGTACTTAAGGACTGCTATACGTATTTACAATAAATTGCCTATTGAATTAAAGTGCCATGCCGATTATCAATTTACAAGAAGGTTGAAAGAGTGGCTAATTACTAAAGCATTTTATAATATTGATGAATATTATGATATACAAACTTAATTAATTAATTAGGCATGCATGAATATTATATTATAAATAATAATTAACAATGTACAATAATAAATAAATGAATTAAGTAATTAATTAATAATAATAATAATATGTATAAATATTAATGAAATGTGATTGGAATTGTTTAATTTAAAATTATTTAATCGTTGAATGTGTTATTCTATTGTATGCCCGTTAAGGGTAACTGTTCTTACTTTAATGCAATGTAACCTAGCAAACAAAAATGTAACAGTAATGCAATAAAGTTTTATTCTATTCTATTCTATTCTACATTATTATTATTAATAAAAACTTTGATAATTACAGGAAGGTGATAGCTGCCAAGAGGATCACTTTGATCACTTTGTACCAATCACAAGAAAGAGCCAACGACGGAGAGACTAAAGACAGATCTAATGCATTAGGACGCCATGTCAAGGAACCAACTGTAGTCACTTCACCAGTATTCAATAGGACCAAGTTATTATCATCAGCAATTTCTAAAACATCTCTACCTCTAGCACTAACAGAATTGCACCCCCAAGATGTATGATGAGCGTTAAAATCGCCTGCAAATATCATAGGCTTAGGTACAGATTTTACTAAGGAGTCAAGTTTATATTTATCAAAAGATGGAGTACAATTCGTTGGACAATAAAAACTTACAATACTAAATTCTTTTTTATTTACAATAATTCTTACACATATATTTTGTAGAGAATTGTCAAAGTATGTATTTATTTTGTTATAATTCATACTATTATGCATTGATATTAGTTTAACTCAATGTTATTATGAATCAAAATGGCTACGCCATTATGTTTATTACCAAGATCATTTCTTTCTATTTTATAACCTTAATATTAAAGTTCTTATTAGGCTGTAACCATGTTTCGGATAAAATAGCTACATGTATATTATTATGGTAAAGAAATTGAGTTAGTAAAAGTTTATTGCTGATAATACTTTGTGCGTTCCACTGCATAATATTAATAGTATCCATTAAGTGGGTGAGAGACTATTACGTCTGAAAGTTAGCTGCAATATTTCTTTTATTGATGTAGAGTTTATTGGTTTGTCTTTATCTTTTTGATTAACTATTATTTGTGTGATGGCTTTTGTAAGAATATTGATGAAAGTGTCTGATTTGGAAAGGTTTTGTATTTGGGTTTCGATAGTTTTTGCGTGAAGATGAGGAAAGGGAGTTTCATTAAATAAATCAGAATATGTTGTAGTTCTGGATTTTATTTTACTTTGACATTCCTTGAACTACCTACCAGTGCAAATATACGTTCATTAGATAGACCTGTAGGGACTGAAGTAAGAACTCCAGTCACCTCAGTGTCCCCAGCTGGAATGGTAATTTTTAACCCCAATTCGTCTAAAAGTTTTTTATTTTGTATGAACATTTGCGTTATTTGAAAGATCAAATGTTATGCCGACTTTAAATTTGTTTATAGGTCGCAAGTGTAAAAGACCTGTAACGCAATGCTTTCGTATCCCGTTAGAAATAGCCAACCTATCTTTGTCAGTGAATGACCGATTTTCTTCTTTATGTGATAAGAAAACAATGTATTCATTTTTTGCAATTTTCCGGGTACTTTCTGGAGTACCCGGGAACTTTATAAATTTGATACTTCCTGGGGCTATCCTCGTCCTCTGAGAAAGACTCGTTGGAAGTGGTTGCAGTTCGTCCATCAGGATCAGGAGGATCTTTTTTCCTTTTCTTCACGCCGCCACCCATCTTCTCTTCAACTCCACTATATTACCAACTAAGCTTATTTACAGTTAATTAAGTAAATATTATTAGAAAAGAAATTAAAGATTATTGTTTTTCGAAAAAAGGCGCCTTTCTCGTTTGAAGTTCCCTGCGCAATCCCAGTTTCATCATTAGCTGTCCCCTGTCATTGTATTTTTTTAAATCAGACTGTGAGCATACGGGCTAAAGGTTTAAGGCCATCTTCGTATAAAGATACATAACAATATTTACGAAATAGTGTTTAATAGCCGCTCTATTACTATATAAATCTCTTTGGAAAATATCAATATTGTGCAACTGTCAAACTGTGAACGAAATTATGGAAAATAAAAATAGGTCCTGAAATGAAAATACTATTTTTTTTTGGTTCACAAACAAAAGTGCATCCTTTGTGTACGGCTCGGCTTTCACAAAACGCCATCTATCGAGTGTTTTTGAACTAATTTTTATTTTTTAATTTGTACTGTCAGAAAATCGCCCATTGCAATGCCTGTGACGTCAAGTTCGACGCCGCCTAAAGTGAAAGTTGTAAGCATCTAATTAAGACAATCCGCGCCGCGCCGTGGGAACACTTAATTGCGCGCCCGCCGCGGCGCGTCCGCAAACGGGCCGTGGGACCGGCAATGCCTGTCGCGGCTTGGAGCGGCTTGGCGCGGAATGCCGCGGCGCGGCGCTGGCGATGGATCGAACAGGCGACGGCACGCCGCGGCAGGCTTCATCGGATGCGTTGATTCCCACGGCCTGTTGGCGCGGTTGGGCGCGCCAAATGGCAGGCCGTGGGACCGCGCCATTAGTAAGTTCACAGTGCAACGATTTTTTTTTTTTTTTTGTGTTATTATTCTAAATTAAAAAAGGACAAATTAAATATTGATGTTTTGCGTTTTGTTTGTTTAAAACTAATGGGCGATTTTCTGACAGATCAAATTAAAAAATAAAAATTAGTTCAAAAATACTCGATAGATGGCGTTTTATGAAAGCCGACCCGTTCCTACCTAAGGGCTGTAATAAATTCTACACTTTTACTAATTTATCAAAAAAATAAAAAAATAGTACTTACAAATTTTTATTAAGGATCTCCAGGACCTATTTCTATTTTGGAATGGAATAAATATTACGTAGCCATACACGTGTTTTTCATGGACTCGCCTTTTACTAAGCGCCATACTAATCTATGCTAAGCGCCATCTATGAAGTCATTTACGAACCAATTTCTTTTTTTTGTGATCTCGGAAAATCGCCCATTTACCTACCTAATATAAGACAAGGGTAAATGTGTGAAGATAAATGATTTTGTTTTAATGACTAGAAAATATTGACTCCGGGGTATGTTGGGCCAATTTATTGTCAGAATGTCCAGTGTGTCAAAATGACTGTTAAAATGACCAGTTGTCATAATACCCAGGTGTCAAAACAACAAATTGCTAAAACGTATAATGGCCATAATGTCAAGTTACCAAAACAACAAATTGTTAAAAAGTCGTATTGTCATAATGTCCAATATCAAAACGCCCAATTGCCAAAACGTCTAGTAGACATAATGAACAATTACCAAAACCACAAATTGTCAGCTTTTGCCATTTTGGTTAAGGAACCCTAACACGAGTACCTAAACAGGACACTTTGTAATGGTATTTATAACATCAGCTGCGGCTAGCACGATTACGTTTATTCGTCGACTTATAGCATTCGGCCCGTACTGGCAAACATTTGAGCCTACGAGTATGAGAGGGACGTATGCTTTATGTCGGTAAAAACGTGATCGTGCCACCTGGTCTGGACGTTATGACTTCTTGGACATTCAGAGACTTGTACATATTGACTAACGGTCTTTATAACATCTGGACGTTATGACTTCTTGGACATTCTGACACTTGTGCATATTGACCAACGGTCATTATAGCATCTGGACGTTATGTTTTTTGGACATTCTGACACTTGTACATATTGACTAACGGTCTTTAACTCGGACCCAAGTTTAGATCATCCAGACATTGTCACCTTGGACATTCTGACAATTGGCCCAACATACCCCGGAGTCGGCTTAAGTTTAGAAATGTATAAATAAAACAAGTTATTAGTTTAAAAGGGGAATTTATTGTTTATCAATTTATTAATATGTATTTAAAACCAAATATGGTAAGAGTTATGTTATCTATTATGTAAGTAATAAGTACTACTTATCTTAAAATGAACAACATATTTCTTTTAAATTTTTTTTCTGTAGAAAGTAAGCAAATAAACAATGTAAGTACTTAACTTAAAAGAAAATAATCTAATTTTGATAAAAGCATAACAAAGACATACAATGTTAAATCGTCATATTATTAGTTTATATAAATAGATTGTTCATATTCATAATTCAGTTAAATTGTAATGTTTTGTTTCACAGAAATAGGTAGATACTATAGGTAGCAGTATAGGTATTGCATCAACATTCCGGCTACTTCCCATCTGGTAAACTTCCCATTTGGTAAACCTCATATTAAACCTATTAAAAAGTTGCGTTTGGTAAACTTTTCATTACTTCATGCATTTAATCCCATTTGGTAACTATATTCCTATTGTTATTTTTGTGCGGTACAGTCATTGTCAATTTAATAGAGAAATTAAATACAGGTTTTTTTTAAGATTAAAAGTCTTGAGATAGAATCTAGATCATCAAAAAATCAGCTAATGAAAGAGCAGTAAAGAAAAATGTAATAAAGTCTGCCAAAAAATAACACGTGCCGCAAAAGAAGCACTGAGGTATAAAAAGTCAAATCAAACAGTGATTTTTCTTAATATTGTTTAAAGTTGATTTAAACAATTTGAAACGTTTGAAACGAAAACGTAGTAAGGTTTTACTATAATTTTACTATAAAACAAATTGCAAACTTATTTTGTAGTAAAATTATAGTAAAACCTTAAATAATTAATATATCTTATAATGTAAAAGAGTTAAAGAACTGATTTTAAGTAAATGTTATTATTTTAGGAAACATTTAAACCAAACAGTGGTTTTTCTTAATATTGTTTAAAGTTGATTTTGTAAACTTATTTTATAGTAAAATTATAGTAAAACCTAAAATAATGTAGATATCTTATAATGTAAACGAATTTAATAACTGATTTTTAGTAAAAGTTATTATTTAAAAAAAAGTCAAATCAAACTGTGATTTTTTTTGTAATTTTATTATTTAATTCATAGTCATATCTGCCTAACAATAAGTATTTTTCTAATCCGACTATTGTACCTGTGATTAAAAATATATACCAATGTTATCAGTTTCCGTGTTTTCTTTTTTTACTTGACTGTACCTATTTCAACTGAAAGTTTACCAAACGGGACGCAACACATGTAATTTCTCAAATGTTTGCAAAATGGGACTATGGGAAATGTATGAAGTATAAAATATTTACCAAACGCAACTTTTTAATAGGTATAATATGAGATTTACCAAATGGGAAGTTTACCAAATGGGAAGTAGCCAACATTCCGAGCCACAGCGACCAGCGATAACAGTCTGTCAGCATTTCCGCTGTGCCTCGCATTGTTTTGTGTAGACTTTCAGCACGTTTAAATATTCGTCACGGCAGTCTATTCAAACTCGCTTGCACCGTTCAAACGACAATAACAACTTAACTCGCCGTTGACGCAAGTTAACTCGCTACTGTACTTATTGAAGTGTAAATCGGGCTTTAGGAAGCGCGCTCTTAAATTACATATTTTCAGAAAAAACGCGACATACTTATTGTCCCTTTTTTCCTAAAATGCTAAATTTTCGCTTAATTCATTAAATGATTAGGACTTTATTATGTTTTAAGAAAGCTTATTTATTATTATATCTAATTAATTTAAAATTAACTTAGTAAATACAAATAGCCTCCTGTAAAATTGTGTGTTTTCAAGATAACACGTTATTGAAGCAAAGAGGCGATGTGTAGTCGCAATTTGGTGAAAAGTAGACTATGGCTTGCATTGGGCGGGCGCGGCGGCGTGGTTTAGAGCCACCGCACAGACGATACTTTTAGCATCGGCGATCGGCGATTTTGCGTCTGGCATCGCGTTTTGGCGACACTCTGCGTTCGATTGCAGTATCGGAATCACGCGTTTTAGTGATTCAGTCGCTGCATTCAGCTTCAAAAAAGCGTCTACCTAAATCGCCGATCACCGCTGCTAAAAGTAGCATCTCTGCTCTGGCACAGTTTTACGGTTCGGTGGCCGTTTTTAAACTTCACATGTAGATAAACATAAAAACTTTTAAGTACATACAATACACGTCATATCTATCAATTTTTTCTAATCGATATTGATTCTTATACCCAGTAGGTAACGTTCAAAATCTATTGTAGAAATTAGACTTTGTGGTAGGTGGACCAGCGGCGTCTGTACATTCTTAAAACTAAGGGCCTCTTGCATCAAATGAGGAAAAGTTTATAAAAATAATAGATAATGTACGTTGGTTAATATTATAAAACTTTAGCACGAAATCTCGGTTTGATGCTCGAAAGCATAAATTAGTAAAATAAAACTATCCATTAGATAAAAAAAGCAATGGTTGAAAATATTCAACACGACCGGCATGCGAACCTTTTGGCGTTTTGAGACAGCGTTTGTTGTAAGTTGTAATATCAACTAATAATGTTAAATTACTTAGGTACAGTCACGAGCATTAATATATATACATTTCCACATTTTCTAAAACATGTGAACATATAGCATTTTAAAAATATTTACTCAATAATGTGTTCAAAATTATGTAACCATCAAATTGTGCTAAAATTTGGTATACGTTGGGTTCACATTAATGTAAACGATATATAACCAATAACAAGTACCTACTCACTATGTATATTTTTATGTAAACATGAGAATATCTATAACATGTATACAATTTCAATTTTAAACTAATTTGGAAGTGGAGACTGTGTTGGCTTAAATATCAAAAATATGTATACTACAATTCAGTTTTAAAATTATGTAAACAAACTGTTAAAAGTGTATTTTCGTTAATAACTATAATATTTTTTTACAAGCTTTTATGTCTTTTGTTAAGGTGGAATTTTCAACTCAATATTGATTCACTTTTAGGTTACCAATTAAGCTGAAATTTTAAAAACATGTGTGAATCGCTTGACAATGCAATATTATGATAACGTGGTGCTGATCTGATGGAGCTAGAAGGTGGCCATAGGAACTTTGTTTCGAAACAACATAATTTCATCAAGTTTGTGCTCGTTTGAATCGTCTTGACGAGTAGTTTGTCTTTCAATGGTAACCATGGTCTGATCTGATGATGGAGCTAGAAGATGGTCATAGGAACTCAGTAATTGAACGACATAACCCCATCGAGTATGGGCCCGTTTGATTCGTCTTGACGAGTACTTTGGTGCTAGATGGTAATCAGGGTGTGATGATGGAGCTAGAAGGTGGCCATACGAACTCAGTAATTAAACGACATAACCCCATCGAATATGGGCTCGCTTGATTCGTCTTGGCGAGTACTGTGGTACTAGATGATAACCAGGGTCTGATGATGGAGCTGGAAGGTGGCGATAGGAACTCATTAATAAGGCGACACAACCGCTTCGAGTTTGATTCGTCCTAATGGGTGGACCGTTTTGATGGCTGGTGAGTGGTGGTGCTTTGGTGGACGTGAATAAATTTTGTATACACGTTCAGTGAGATGAACAGATGAAAAACGTGTTCAGGGATAGCTAAAAAAATTAAAAATAAATTAAAAGTAAAAACCTTTTTTAAAAAACAAGCTTTTATTTAAATGCGCTAAAACAAAAAAACAATTTTACTTTGAAACTTTTACTATTAACTCATAACGTCAATCGTTACACAATTTATATGATATAAAAGGTTGTCGCGAGATTTACTATCTACTATATAATTATGTAGATAGTAAATCTCGCTTTACTTACTTATTTACACATAATTATATAGTATATAGTAAATCTCGCGACATTACTGGTTTTTACTTTTCCGTCACCCATCAAAACGGTCCACCCATTAAGGCAAATCAAACTCGACGCGGTTGTGTCGCCTAATTACCGAGTTCCTATGGCCACCTTCCATTTCCATCATCAGACCCTGGTTACCATCTAGCACCACAGTACTCGTCAAGACGAATCAAACGAGCCCATACTCGATAGGGTTATGTCGTTCAATTACTGAGTTCCTATGACCATCTTCCAGCTCCATCATCAGACCCTGATTACTATCTAGCACCAAAGTACTCGTCAAGACAAATCAAACGAGCCGAAACTCGATGGGGTTGCGTCGTTTCTTTGCTGAGTTCCTAGGACCACCTTCTAGCTCCATCATCAGATCAGACCCTGGTTACCATCTAGTACCACAGTACTCGTCAAGACGATTCAAACGAGCACAAATTCGATGAAATTATGTTGTTTCGAAGCGAAGTTCCTATGGCCACCTTCCAGCTCCATCATCAGATCAGCACCATGTCATCATATTATTGCATTGTCAAGCGATTCACACATGTTTTTAAAATTTTAGCTTAATCGGTAACCGGAAAGTTGATCAAAATTGAGTTGCAAAATTCTACCCGAACAAAAGGCATAAAAGCTTGTAAAAAAATATTATAGTTATTATTAACAAAAATACACTTTTACCGTTTGTTTAATATTGAAATTGTTTACATGTTATAGATATTCTCATGTTTACATAAATTTCATATACATAGTGAGTACTTGTTATTGGTTATGTATCGTTTACATTAATGTGAACCCAACGTATACCTAATTTTAGCACAATTTGATGGTTACATAATTTTGAACATATTGTTGAGTAAATATTTTTAAAAGCTTATTAGTTTACATATTTTAGAAAATGTGGAAATGTATATATATTAATGCTCGTGACTGTACTTACTTACTTTAAAAAAACATAAATAAATCAAATCGTCATTCACGCAAAAAAGAAACTCCTTCAAAATAAAATAATAGTTATTCAATTTACTTAGCTCAATGCTTACTATCCTAAAACTATTCTATAAAATTATATTTTTTAATATCATGAATAAAAGTACTTAACTACTTCAGATTTTTTTTTTAAATTATAAAATAAGTATTTATACTAGATTGGTCGAACTAATTTTTAAACTTACAGGTCACATTTTGGTGTGGTATAGTCATTTAGTGTTTATAGAAGGATAGTGTAATCCTCGCGAACAAAGTCGCGCGCAACAGCTAGGTTTTAATATTTTATTAAAATTTCTAGAAATAAATATCGTCGAATAAGCAATGGAGTGCCTCAAGGCAGTATCTTGGGACCACTGCTGTTTCTTTTACATGTTAATGACCTCCCAGATGTGACTAGCAATGATTGCTTCTAATTTACTGATGACTGTACACTATTGTTTCAAAATAAAAATATTGACATACTTCGAAATGACATAAAAATATATGGTCGCAACGTAGGATGTAAAAAAAATGATTTTATTTAATACAATTTAATAAAAAAGGAAATTACAATATTCAACTTAAGTTATAAAATAGAAGACGAGACTCGACCGATGTTAGGTAAAGAATGTCTTGCAAAACGACACGATGAGGTGAGGCACGCAGGGCGGCGCGGGGCGGCGGCGGCAGCATGCGCAGCGTCAGCGACACGTGTTAGCAGTTGTTATGCACCGTAATGAGGGCAGCGCATGTCAGCAATATACCTATACTAGGCTTGCGTAACACCTCCACCCGTAGAACAGCGATTATTGAAGACGCTTGTCGTAAATTGAGCTGGAGGCTGTTTCTTGACAGATCTTGCTGGACCAGGAATAGCATAGACTCCTTGAAGTTCGGGGAAGGCCTCATCTTGGGAGATGTCTGTCTTGATCTTTATGTGCTTTAGGCGATACTTGCGGTAGATTACACCAATAGCTAGTGTGCTTACACTAAACACTAAGACATACATTGGAATCGTTGTATGATAGAGGCTGTAATCTTGATCTTGTACTGGCGTGATGGGTGTTTGCAGAGAGATTTTGGTATTTGCTGCATGAAGATGACTTAGATTGATGGAGTTCAGCTTGAATTCTGGATCCATATGAGATTGCGGCCTATTTTCTTCAGGCATGTCCATAAGTTTTACAACTTGGCCTCTTAGGCGATCTTTGATGTTTGATATTAGAAACTCTGGCGTTTCTACGTAGCATCCTTGTGGGATCATTATAAGATAGCTGCCTTGGAACGTTTGGTGGAGATCTTGACCACAGGAAAGATGTACTCTCGTGGGATACGGGAAGCTGGCCGTATAATGTTTGTCGTCGAGTTCTTCGAATGCTGGATGTTGCAGTGATACTGTTACTGGTTTGCAGATAGGTGTTCTCTGTTGTGTGGTTATCAGCGTGTGAATGCAATCTTGCGAAGTCTGGCCCTGCAGATTCTGTGTTTCTTCACATAGATACCCTTTACTAGTCTTCGGGCATTCTGCCTCTATGTACTTGAAGTCTTTCAAATGGATGGCAAGGAAAGGAGTTACGGGACTCAGGATTTCATTATACTTATTAGGTATTATAGATAATTTAAATAAATCGTAAGATGAAGGTAAGATGATAGGGAATTTAAATACTATTATAATACTATTTCCCGAGTAGTATGCGCCTAGCTTTATGACGTCATAGTACTCTCTAGTATCAAGATCGATAATGTTATCTCTACCGTATAGTTCTCGTAATTTACTAAGCATGGTCTCAATCAAAGGCGGGCTTATAATAGAATGATGTATGGTTGAACTTCTAATAAAAGCTAATATATTTTGTAACTTTCCTATTTCTAAAGAGACTGAATCCATGTTGTCACTTAAGATGAGAAGAACCTGAGCTAAATGGGCGTACTTAACTAGATCATTGTCATTAGTAGCTACGCTTTGCCTTATCTTATTTAACAGAGATTCTATCTTATTTTGATTATTTACTATACTATTGATTATTTTAGAATATTGAGATGACCATTCTTTCGTAAGACTAACATGACTATTAAATTCAGTGATTAACTGATTTTCTTTATCCTGAAGGTTTTTTATGACAGTGTTATAGTGAATCGCGTCGGTATAGTCAAGGTTACCCGTTATACTTTTTACTACTGAGCCTAGACCATCTACGAGTCCTCTTTTTACGCGATTTGTTCTAAACGTTTGCAGCTGTTCAGATAGAGTAACGAGCTTTTCTTTAAGATAGTGAATATGAGGCTCAAACAAAGAAGATGTCTTATTATTAAGTTCAGGGCTTACACTATCTAACTGAGACGTAATTGAATGAATTTTATCCCATATGTTTTGAAGATCTATAGACTGTAAGAATGAGTGATAGCTAGACACGATGTTAGCGGGGCCCAATCTAAATGGTAAGACTCCGGGTCCATTGTCGAGAGGTTCAAGTTTTATCTCCTGCGCTAGGGTTGTCTGCAGAAGAATGTGAAGTGCCAGAAGGATCCTGCAACAAGCAGGCACTTTTAGGTAATCTCTTTAACCGGGATTTTGCAATAGGGCCTCGTTTTTTACGCGTGTAAATGTGTATTGGGAGATTCGCCATAACTGTATCCTGAGTATAGCGAGGGGCTAGTTTCTGGCGAGATGCGAAGGGATTTTTAATAAAGATTTGTTGCTCGTTGGCATATTCAGATTCTGGCTCCCGATCCTTATTACGATTGTCAATTATATTCTTTCGTAAACTAGAACAAGATTCATGTATCAACCCGTAGGCACAATTCATCTTATTTTTATGCTCTGTTATATACTGTTGCAGTAAATGCGTTGATAGGTCTATATCGAAAGGATCACGGGGGTCGAAGTGACCTGTAATAACTTCTAATGGTTTACATTTAGTGAAAGTATGTATCGTACTATTATAAGCTAAGAGTGCGTATGGCATGAGGTTAATTACTGATTCGGTTTTCTTATCTATTTTTAAAATGCGAAGATGTTCCAATATTGTAGAGTGGAATCTCTCAACGATTCCATTCTCGTTAGGAGTATGTGGAGCGATCTTGTGATGCTGGACCTTGTGTAGCCTTATAAATTCTGCGAATAACTGATTATTAAATTCGGGTCCATTATCGGATACTAGCGTAATCGGAATGCCGTGATGAGTGCAATATTTTAGCAACGCCTGAACTACACTTAGCGCTGTCCCGTCTCTTAGATAATAGGCTTGTGCATACTTAGAAAAGGAATCAACTATGGTTAGAAATTTTTCGCTCTGAATAGTAAGTAAATCTAAATGAACTAATTCGAATGGTTTACTAGCGGGAGGAACTAATTTAAATTGTTGCTTTATAGGGTTGCGATCGTACTTAGCTTGACCGCAAACCGTGCACTCATTAATAAATTTGGAGATGTGATCTCGCATTTTAGGCCAATAGTATTTAAAAGATAGCGCTAGGTAACATTCATTTATACCGCGATGGTTTGTTTTACCATCGTGGTACTTATTAATTATGTCTTGCTGCTTTAAATATTCCCTAACATTTTCTAGCTCTCGCTTAGTGATCAAAAGATTCATTGCCGAATTTTTAAATGTTGATTGAATTATTGGTACTATCTGGTACATGGCTTGAGGAGGATTTATCAGTAGCCCTGTCTTGATTTTTGGATGAACGTACTCTTTTATAGCACTGATGACATCGTCTTCGAGATTGGATTCTGATAATTGGATACTTAGTCGCGTATGTGTTTCAAACGGCTTTGTTACAATAGGTCTACTCTTGATATCGCCCACTACATTAAAAATTATCTGTTTCGTGAATTTATTTAGAGGCTCGTCTGTAATAGGTATTTCTAAAATTGGATTTTCCTCATTAGTGTGAACGGTGAGAGTTCTAGATTCGTCTGCATCGTCTATAGCTGTGATTGTTCTAGATTCATCAAGAGATGGATCTTGTTCCGACGGATTTACTACTATAGAGCTAATTTCATCATTATTTAGTTCGATACGCGACAGGGCATCTGCATTCGTATTGCATTTACCTTGTTTGTATACTACTGTGTAATCATATTCAGAGAGTTTAAGACGCCAGCGTGTAAGACGCGAATTAGGTTCTTTTAAATTCATAATCCACTGGAGTGGTTTATGATCTGTGATTATCTTGAATTTACGGCCGAAAAGGTATGGTCTGAAGTACTTGCAGGCCCAAACGATGGCCAGAAGCTCTTTTTCTATTGTACTATAGTTGAGTTCGCTAGTATTCAATGTACGAGATGCATAAGCTATAGGTTTGTCTGCTCCTACTGAACCTTGCGACAATACAGCGCCAATAGCGACGTTTGAAGCGTCAGTTGTTAACAGAAACTCGCGTGAAAAATCAGGATACCGGAGAATTGGATCATTTAATAATAACGTTTTGCAGTGTTCGAAACAATCTATATAGCCTTGATCTAGTGTAATTTTGTAGCCTTTCTTTAAGCAATGGGTTAATGGTTTAGTAAGTTTGGCAAAGTTTGGGATAAACTTTCGGTAATATCCCAGTAACCCGAGAAAACGTTTGATCTCAGTTGCAGTTTTAGGCAGCGGATACTTTTGTATTGCAATTATCTTGTTAGGATTTGGCTTTACGCCATCTTTACAGATAACATGACCCAAAAATTCAGTTTCCAGCTTCAAGAACTCAGATTTGTCCATCTGAATCTTGAAGTTGGACTCTCGCAATTTTTGGAACACTTTCTCCAAATTTAGAATGTGCTCCTGCAGTGACGTACTAAAGATTATGATATCATCAAGATATACTAGGCATATCTCGTTCTGGAGGCCTCTCAAGACATTGTCCATCACCCTTTGAAAGGTTGATGGAGAATTTTTTAATCCCATCGGCATCCTCAAAAACTCATAATGTCCGTTCTCGACATTGAATGCGGTTTTGTGAATATCTGAGGGATTCATCTCCACCTGGTAGAAGCCACTAGCCAGATCAAGAGTTGTAAAATACTGGCACTTGCCAAGTTTGTCCAGTACATCAGTGATATTTGGAATCGGGTATTTATCATCAACCGTTTTCTCGTTTACTTTCCTGAAGTCCACGACAAGACGCCATTTAACTTTGCCTGAGGCATCAGCCTTTTTGGGCACTACCCAGATAGGTGAGCTCCATGCAGAATCAGAAGGTCTTATAATGTTCTGTTGAAGCATTTTTTCGACCTGGTCGCGAACTTCTTGTCGGTGGACGTAGGGATATCGGTAGCTTTTAGTATGTACTGGGATTTCATCAGTCGTTCTTATGTTATGTTTTATCTTGTTGGTGAATGTCAAAGATTCTCCCTCGAGATAAAACACATCCGCGTAGTTTGCGCATACAGCTTCCAAATTAGCAAGCTCTTCTGCGTTTAGGTGTTCGGTACGTAGACGTGACAATACTGCTTTAGCGCGATCTGATAAAATCTCAACACGTTCGGATTCAACATTAAATAATTCGGCTACTACGGGGCGGTCCATAGAAAAGATGATGTCATTAGATGAGTTATTGGTAATTTCTACCCAACCACGGTTATCCTTTACTTCAGTTAAACATTCAGAAATTAGGCAGTTGCAAATTATTTGACTTGTAACTAATACATCTCCGTCTTTACTATTTACAGGCAAGCGGACCAGTTTAGAAGAACTAGCAGGAATAATTTCCTCATATAAATTTGCGTTGCGGGAATCATACATCTCTATAGGGATCTCCGCATTACGAGTTACTAGTGATCTATGTTTTAAATCTATATTAGAATCCCATTTGTCAAGAAGGTCTAGTCCTAATAAGCCATCAAAGAAATTATGAAAGTCATAGATAAATAGGTTAAGATCGTCCGTCTCTTTAAACTCTTTGAAACATGGTAGTGTAATAGAGTAATCGTTTTTACTAGTGGCGTGCACATTAGTAACTTGAAAAGGTTCATAATTTAGCGGTACTTTGTTAAAGTATTTTTCTACAGCCTGTGGGCTGATAAAAGATTGATTAGCTCCCGTGTCGAGTAAAAATTTAAGAGGAGGGTCGCTAATTTGTATGTAACCGAGTTGTCTCTGAATTTGAAAGTTAACCTCTATTTTCGTATGTTTGATTTCGGAACTTTCGGAAAATTTTCCTCTCCGGATGAGGTTGGAGTCTGTTCTACTTCTTCTACTTGCGTGGTCTCGGGACCTTGACCCTGCTCATAATCGTGATAGTAATCGGGATATAGTTCATAAGAGTAATCTTGATAGTAATCGGAATAATCATAGTCGCATTCATAGTATGGATTGTAATCGTATTCTAAATTATTAAAATTAATCTCGCGAGTTTTAAAGTAGTTGGTAGGCGGCGGGTTGCCAAATTTCCGCCAGTCGTGCCCAGATGGGGGTAAGGGCTTGGGTACGAAATGACTCACACCACTCATGGGTCGCGGATTGCCAAAATTATACGGTTGCTGAGGCTGAGGTCGTTGGGGAACCCTAAAAGCGTTATTCTGCACGTTATAATTTGGAGGTGGCGCTCGGAACATTTGTTGCGTTCTAGTAGGACCACGAGGAAGCTGCATCTGAGGCATATTCGGCTTCCAACCTTGATAAGGTTGAAGTGGCACTGACTGTTGCTTTGGCAAAGACTGATTATTATAATTTAGTTGTCTGGAAGGACCAGGCAATCCAAAGTTAGGCATTCTCTGAGCAAAGTTATTTAGAGGTAAATTAAAATTCGAACCGGATGCTGGCTGTACCCAGTCTTTACGGCTCGGACCTTCGTTACGTTGCTGCAAATATAGCGTGTTTAACTCCTCTTGAACGAACTCAAGAGCCTTTTCCATTGTCTCGGGCCGCATGCAACGGATTCTGGATCCTAAGGGGTCTTTTAAACCGCGTAAATAGGATTGTAGTGTAAGTTTTTGATAAAGAGCTCGTTTAGCCTCGATTGTAGTAACGACAGCCTCGTGAAGCGAGATATATGTCATTATCGTACTGTATAAATTTTGGCAGCGCTCGTAAAATTCCTGAGGGGAACTGGAGCCTTGAGTTTGCATAGACAAATCACTATAAAGAGCGGTCTCGTCGCGATGGTCAGCGAAGTTGTTAATCAATGCGTTACGTATTCCGTTCCAGTTATCAGGAATACCTGACGAATTTATCAATCTGGCTGCGGGCCCTGTGACTTTATTAAGTATGCCGTTTATAAGGGCTAGGTTTGATAACTCATGCCCATCGGCTACATTAAAATGTGTAATCACTAACCGGTCACATAAATTAATGAAGCGCGTCAGAACGTGCGGGTTTCCGTCGAACTCCGGTACTAGCCTAAGCGACTTGTAAATTACGTCAATATCGTCATGAGCCATTATTTGTTCTAAATTTCTACTCTCGTCTATATTGCTATACCTACTAGACGACCTACTAGATTGCCTACTTCGTGAGCTACTCTCGCGTGAACTCTTCGGATGAAAAATCTTGGCGATTAAAGTACACACAGAAAATACGATAAATTTACACAGAAAGTAAAATGCAGTAAAAAGAAATAAAATAGTAAAATAGGAACTAGGAATAACCAGACCCTGGAAAAGTCAAGGAAAGGTAGGAAAAATATAAGGTAAGGTGAGCAAGGATTTGAAAGATTCAAAGTACTTACAGCATCACTTCTTTTACAGAATCTATGTCTGGATTCTCCTTGGCTGCAACCACTTGTAGATTCGGGATAATCGCGGTGACTCGATATTAGAAATCTACTCTACGATTATCCTACCGACTGCGCCAAAAATATATGGTCGCAACGTAGGATGTAAAAAAAATGATTTTATTTAATACAATTTAATAAAAAAGGAAATTACAATATTCAACTTAAGTTATAAAATAGAAGACGAGACTCGACCGATGTTAGGTAAAGAATGTCTTGCAAAACGACACGATGAGGTGAGGCACGCAGGGCGGCGCGGGGCGGCGGCGGCAGCATGCGCAGCGTCAGCGACACGTGTTAGCAGTTGTTATGCACCGTAATGAGGGCAGCGCATGTCAGCAATATACCTATACTAGGCTTGCGTAACAACATTAACAATACCCTCTCTGGCGTAATTGAATGGTTAAATAAAAATAACCTGAAAATGAATATATCTAAGATTGTAGCAATACAATTTCATACATATAAAGCGAAAAAACATAATATTGCCGTACAATAAAATAATAATAAAACTGACATCGTAAATAGAACAGTATTTATTTTTAAAATTGCAATTGGAAAGCACACATAGACATCTTATAAAATAAATAGGTTTGTATTTGCATTATATAGAGTCAAAAATGTTGCGTCATTTCAAGTAGCCCTTCAAGCGTACCACGGATACGTATCTTCTCTGCTGCGTTACGGTGTGGTAATGTGGGGTAATAGCGTTAACATCGAAAAGGTATTTAGAGCTCAGAAAAAATGCATTCGTGCCATGTGTGGTATTAAAGAGATTCATGTATACCCCTATTTACAAAGCATAAAATACTCCCTATACCCTGTATGTACATACTAGAAATGTGTCTATTGGTTAAGAGATACCCGGAATATTTTGTAAAAAATAAAGACATCAAATTTTACGGGATTCAAGAAAGAATAAATTGCCTATAAGTACCTAAATGTAATCTCACCTTATTCCAGAAAAATGTATTTTACATGACCATAAAAATATCTAATAAATTACCGTTAGACATGATGAATCTCCCGTTTGAAATAGATTTAAAAATAATTTATCACAATGGCTCTTAGAGCACAATTTCTACTTCGTCAAAGAATATTTGGAAATATGACGTCTTGGTTTTAATAATTATCATTGACATTATCACTAACTCATAATTTGCAATAATATTAATTCTTAAAATTATGACATTTGAATGAATTTTAATTAACTTGTATGATTTGTATAAATTGTAAAGACATTTTTAGGTATCTTTATTATTGAAATTTTGCATTCACAATGCTATATAGATAACGGATAAAATGTTTACTAGAAAAAAATCAACCAGTCTCAGGAAGCTCGAGTGGGATTCGAACCCACGACCTTTGGATTGCCGGTCCACTGCTCTAACCACTGAGCTACCCCAGAAGACTCCTTGAATTTTTCCTAGTAGTTTGATTACGCTGCATGCCAGCGGTATTACGTCACTCTGAAGTCTTCCCTCACATTCAAAAGAAATACTATTGCAAGTATTTAACAATCGATAAAGACGTAATTGCTTATAAATATCTTTATTATTTTTTCTAGTAAACATTTTATCCGTTATCTATATAACATTGTGAATGCATAATTTCAATAATAAAGATATTTATAAGGAATTACGTCTTTATCGATTGTTAAATACTTCCTAGTATTTCTTTCGAATGTGAAGGTAGACTTCACAGTGGCGTAATACCGCTGGCTTGCAGCGTAATCAAACTACTAGGAAAAAAGACATTTTTAGGTATTAAGTAAAAATTATACTAACAATAATAATTAATTTCAGACAAAGAATCAATTGATTGTAGGTTATAATTATGGATATTTGCAAGCCTACATACTTATGGCAGAATATTGTTGATAACCTAAATCATTGTCTTACATCTCAATGTTGTGTACATGATATTCCGCAAATAATTAATTAATGATTCAGCATGTCGATTTTCTAAAATTCGATCGTAAACTCGCCTCTCTCTTTGACCCTCACGTTCCGAACAAGTGTGACTTCTGCGGCGTTTATATAGTCGAATTTAGAGAAAGCGTATTTGATAACTCACTGCAGATTCAGGATCAAGTTTTGAATCTAGCCTTTACAGAAGCGCACTGTTGGGTACCAGATTTAGGGGTAAGTGTACTCTATTAAGTTTTAGTATATTATCTTCATTATCATTAGATGCTTAAAAAGTGTCTGTGGCTCCATTTTCTTATTCTAAACCAAGCAATTGATTTTTATGCGGTTTGCGGACATTGTACAAATTCAGGATACTTATAAAAGTACGAATCGTGAATGTTTATCAATTGTACGAAATAAGAATTGTGCAAACTGCCCGGCAAGCGGAATTTTATGCGGTTTTCGCTAACAGATAGAGCGATAGTTATCTGAGGGTGGTTATAGTTTATAATTTGTAGATATTTTGTACAAAATGGCTGAAGTAGGACAGTGATTCAGAGTCAGCGTGGACAAGGCGCAGGCGGGCCGCTAGCATCCTATACAAAGACACACCTGCAGGTCTGATGCTGCTCATCGCTCGGTGACAAGGCCATGACCTGGAGCCCTACTGTAACTCTTAGAGCAGTACTAATATGTGAAAAGTAGGCTAACGAGCGGACTGGTGGATGGAAAAAAGCACCGCCGTCCATAGGTATACACCAGCATAATCAGATCTGTACTTATCTGTGGTACTACCGACGGACCTACTGGTAGTACCACGGGAGATTGTACATTACCCGTGGTACTACTTAAAAATTTAATATTCCCTACAAACGTATTTCGTGGTATGCATAACCTTCAAAAATCGAGTGTTGTAGAACCTTTTTTTTTGTTTTTGCTTTTCTTCTGCTTTATGTTTTTTTTTTGTTTTATACTTTCACAGCTAACCAGTACTTACATAATTTGAAAAAGGTTCTACAACACTCGATTTTTTAAGCTTAGGCCATACCTCGAAATACGTTTTTGGAAAGAATATTAAATTGATAAGTAGTACCAGGGAAAATGTATCCGTGCGGTGACGGAGAAAGAATACCAATCGCCGCCCCTCTTTCCGTCCGGTGGGTGTCGTAAGAAGCGACTAACGGACTCTTTCGAGCGATGATCTGCTCCACTGGTGGTAGGGCTTGACCCGTCTGGTTGGTGACCACCGTACGCATGGTGTAAAACCCGTCAAGTGACTGCTTGTCGGTCGCGTTTCGGGATCAGCCAACGTATAACCAGAGCTCGAGAGGATGATGCTGCGATGTATTTGGTCTGTGGAGGCTTCCGTCAAACCAGTGCCAGGAGGACTTCGTTAACCTGCCGACCAGGGAGCCCCGTGGAAACGGTTGTCCCGCTGGCCGCCCGTGGCACAGTACAGGGGCCCAAGCGAGCCTAACCAGCTCGTGAGGCTGCCTCACCATGCCACGCATAATCTCGGGGTGGTCCGTCGTGCCGGTTGGTGACCGGAAGGTGGGGTCCCGGCGGCCATTCCCGGGGGGGTTCGGGGGCCCTTCCGTTCGGCAGGTTAATAATACTCGTCTCTAGGCAAATTCCTGGGGAAACAGGCCACCACACTTTGACCATTCGCATCGCAGCATCATTTTCTCGATTCACGCCTCTCTCTTTCCACTCCTAAAATGACAGCGCCTAACAACAAAACTGGTACTACAGCGGTGCACACCCCCACCACAACCTTACCGTTTGAGGTGGAGTTCGCTAACATCCGCGGACTCCAAGCAAACCTCAATGTCGTCCACCACCATCTTGAGACGGCACGGCCAGCAATGTTGTTCCTGACGGAGACGCAAATAATCCGCCCAGCTGACACCACCTACCTGAACTATCCCGGCTTTGTGCTTGAAGAATCCTTCATAGCCAAAGCCGGAGTTTGCTTATTCGTTCGGGCGGATGTTTGCTGTCGCCGTCTGCGCTGTCTGGAGGACCCTTCCTTCTCCCTCCTAGTGGTAAACGTCGACTTAGGCTCTCATTGCCGTGTCTACGTCTGCGTCTACCGATCCCATAACGGCGACATGGAAACAACTCGACTAATTGAACATCTTAGCCGGGTAGCAGACGATGCGCAGGAGCGGTTTCCATCGGCGGAATTGGTGTTTTTGGGGGACTTCAACGCCCACCATGAGTTGTGGTTAGGTTCCTCCAAAACAGACCATGCTGGTAGAACTGCCCACGCATTCGCTCTCACGCATGACCTGACGCAACTGGTGAACCAGCCCACCAGGATCCCAGACATAGTTGGCCATGCGCCCTCCTTACTCGACCTTCTGCTGACGAGTCGCCCAGCTGGATACCGGGTGGAGATTCGAGCTCCTTTAGGTTCCTCGGATCACTGCTTGATATCCAGCACAGTGCCTTTGGCGTCGCGCCCGCCAACAGCGGTTTCGAAACGCCAGATTTGGCACTACGCGTCGGCAGACTGGGACGGTATGCGGGAGTATTTTGCATTAGTCCCTTGGAGGCAGCGCTGCTTTAGTGGGAAGGACCCGACCGCTAGCGCCACTGCCGTTGCTGATGAGATAGTATTAGAAATGGAATACTATATTCCACACTCCTATGTCATCAGCAAAAGCAGACGCAACCGCTGGTTCAATCGCGAGTGTGCCAGCGCTGTTGAGAGCAAACAGACGGCATACCGCGCTTGGATCAGAGGTAAAGCTCATGGGGATCCCGAATCTCGCTCGCTAAAAGCAGCCTATAATAATGCCACCAAGTCGTGTAAGAGGGCCTACATTAGAGCGGATGCCCAGCGCGTTGCACGAGTAGGCCAAGAACTACTGACGCATCCTACGGGCAGCCGTAGCTACTGGTGTCTGGCCAAAGCCGTGCAATCCAACTTCTGCCAACCCTCGCTGCCACCAATGAGATGTCCTGACGGAACTTTAGCTCACAAGCCGCAGGAAAAAGTCGATCTCCTGGCCAAACTCTTTCCCGGATCGATGACTGTAATGCACAGCCACCCTCAATTCCTCACTGTGGCCACACAATGTCTGATATTAAAATCAGGCAGTGTGATGTCCGTGGGGAGCTGCAGTCAATCGATGTCCGGAAAGCTAACGGTCCTGATGGCATCCCAGCAATAGTCCTGAAAATGTGTGCAGCGGAGTTGTCCCCTGTGTTAACGCGTCTGTACCGTCTCTCACTCTCTTCGGGTTGTGTGCCGGAATCTTGGAAAGAAGCTAATGTGCAACCGATCCCTGATAAAGGAGATCGGTCAGATCCGACTAATTACCGCATACCGCCCTATAGCCGTAACTTCAGTGTTGTGCAAGATCCTAGAACGAATATTGAACAAACAGCTTATTCGATACCTAGAAGATCACTCCCTAATTCACGATATGGGTTTCGGCCAAAACGGTCAACGGGTGATCTTCTAGCGTACGTCACACATCTTTGGGGTGAGGCTATTGACAAACGTGGCGAGTCACTGGCAGTTAGCCTTGACATAGCCAAGGCTTTTGATCGGGTCTGGCACAAAGCTCTTCTCTCCAAGCTCCCGGCATACGGTTTGCCCGCTCGGTTCTGTACCTGGATTGCTAGCTTCCTGCATGAGCGTAGAATCCGTGTCCTTTCGGATGGATGCGCTTCGCGGTTCATGTCAGTGAACGCTGGTGTTCCTCAAGGCTCCGTTCTATCGCCCACGCTGTTCCTTCAGCATATCAATGACATGCTTCCTCTTGGAAACATTCATTGCTATGCAGATGATAGCAGAGTGCATGGGGGATATAACGGTCACCCAACGGCTGGGCGGGTAGACACCGAAATGAAGCGAGCAAATCTTGTCATTGAGCTCGATCGGGTATTGGACCTCATTTCAAAATGGGGCTCCGATAATCTGGTGGAGTTCAATGCCAAGAAAACACAGGTGTGCGCGTTCACAGCGAAAAAGTCGCCATTCCTTCCCCTTCCCTCTCTTCAGGGTACATCTCTAGGCCTGCAGAGCAGTATTAACATGCTCGGTATGGATATCCGCTGCGATCTGAACCAAAAGGACTACATCGAAACCGTGATTAAAAATGCCTCACGTAAACTCGGTGTCCTGAACAAGGTGCGACGATTCTTCACGCCTGATCAGTTGTGTCTATTATACAAGACACAGGTGCGGTCTTGCGTGGAGTATTGCTCTCACCTTTGGGACGGCTCCGCAAAGTACCTTCTCGATGCCTTGGACAGATTGCAGCGCCGCGCTGCGCGCATTATCGGCAATGCGGAGGTCACTAAAACTCTCGAGCCTTTGCAATTGCGTAGAGATATTGCGTCACTCAGCGTCTTTTACCGTTTATACCATGGCGAGTGCTCTGAAGAACTCTTTGGCCTCATCCCTCCTTCTCCCTTCCTCCATAGAGGAGTTTTTTTGGTGACTCGTTTCTTTGTCGCACTTCCAAAATAGTCTACCAGCACACGTATTCCCTCCTACCTATGACATAGGGTCCTTCAAGGCGTGAAGAAGCACTTTGTGGGCCGGCAGAGTGAGGGTGACTGATGCTACGTCTCTTACGCTGCACCAGTTGTCCTCGCGCCTGGACTTCATTTCCACTTAACATCAGGTGGAGTGGGGTCATTTGCCGGGCTTATTATAAAAATTGTAGTCTCCCGTGATACTACCAGACAGGATAGTAGTACAACGGACAAAAAAAAATTCCCGTGGTACTACCAGTAGGTGTGCTTCAAGCTGTAATCCTCATATTTGAAATCTCAATGAAAACGAATTTTGACAAGGCTAAAAAATAGTCATAAAAAGTCATACATGTAAAAAAAATAGTCGCATTATAGTTTTGGCGTTATAGCTATAGGTTAGTGAGGATTATGGCTTGAACGTCAAGCTGTAATCCTCATTTCTGGTGCGAGCAAACGGTACAATCTTTCGAAATGGTTTAGGTTCCAAAAAATAGTTTCGAAATAGTCACAACGACATGCCAAATCTCAGAAATAGTCCTTAAAAGATTCCAGAGATATAAAGGTACCCTGATGAGGATTATGGCTTGAACATTTGAAAACTTCAAATTTCTCCGTAACGCCTACGATTTTCGGTTTAAAGTTTGTACCAAAAAATAGTCATGAAATAGTCGTATGCAGCGAAAATAAAATTGAGCTGATTTAATTTCAAAATAAAAAAAAATATTCTCCCTTCATTTCTATGGATGTGCAGTCGTGTACAAAATTTAGGAGACTTGTGTGGAGTGATAAATAACTAAACTTGAAATCGATTTCATGTTTGAACGAACTGATTTATTTATAAAAATGACTTACTAAAGTACAAAAGTTAGATATTGCAACTAGTATAGTAGAAAATTTTTAAAATGTCGGAATGCACTTAAGAGCTTATAAAGGACTATTTCTGAGATTTGGCATGTCGTTGTGACTATTTCATGACTATTTTTTGGAACCTAAACCAATTCGAAAGATTGTACAGTTTGCTTGCACTAGAAATGAGGATTACAGCTTGACGTTCAAGTCATAATTGACGACCTCCTTGGTCGAGTGGTTTGTACACCGGTTTTCATGGTGTCGCCATCTCTGAGGTCCCGGGTTCGATCCCCGGTTGGGTCAATTAAGAGAAAAAACTGTTTTTCTAAATTGATTTCGGGTCTGGGTGTTTTTTCTATGTTTATGTATATTTATCCGTTATCTTACCATATAAACGAGTTTCACAAGAATACTCATCTTGGTCTAGATAATTGGTGTGAGAGTAAACAAAATTTATTTATTTATTATTTTATTATTATTTTTTTTATAATCCTTACTAACCTAAAGCTATAACGCCGAAACTATAATGCGACTATTTTTTTTACATGTATGACTATTTATGACTATTTCATGACTATTTTTTAGCGTTGTCAAAATTTCCTTTTCATTGAGATTTCAAATATGAGGATTACAGCTTGAAGCACACACCAGTAGGACCATGGGTAGTACCATGGGTAAGTACAGAATCAGATGAGTTGCAGATGCGTTTCCGACCTTGAGGATGGGAGTAGTAATTGTGAGGGGGAAGTATGAAGTGTAAGTTGTAATTAATCAACTACACTCGGCGTCAAAAAAATCGCACCTCTTAGAAAATCACTTTCAAATGTCATTTACTCTTGATATGCACATGCAGTCGCATTAATTATGATTTTATTTACAAGGTTACTTAATTAACTTAATAAAAAACATTACTTTTCATTATCAAATAAAACCTAATGCAACAAATAAAGTGTCACAAAAATTCGATGCAAATTTTGCTACCCGTGAGAGTTGCTAGTTGCGCTTCCTTTGTGGGTATAAAACGGTCAACACGGGTTCAATGTGGGTCATTCGCTATTCAACCGTTGAAGAGGACACACGCACAGATTTTGATGGATACCACAGCTGATAAAGCCGCTCAAGTGGTTGCACTACTGCAATCAGGGGTGCGGCAGTGTGATGTCGCCCGGCAACTGAACCTGAGCCGTTATTCCGTTCGAAGAGTGTACCAGCGCTTCATAGAGACCGGTGGCTATATCCGCAGACACGGTTCGGGTAGACGTCGCTGCACTTCGGAAAGAGACGACCGGTTCGTTGTGTCGAACTCTTTGAGAAATCGTTTCTCCAACGCTGTTGAGTTGCAACAGCAGCTCCAGGCAGTTCGCAGACGCACCGTAAGCGTATCTACGGTTAGAAGAAGATTGAAGGAGAAGAAGATAGCGGCCCACAGAGCTGCTACGGGTCCAAAATTGACTGCAGCGCATCGGCGAGCCCGCTTGCAGTTTGCTCGTGACCACGTCGATTGGACCCTTGAGCAGTGGAGAGCTGTTCTCTTCTCAGACGAGACGCGAGTGTGTCTTTTCTGCAACGACCGACGGAGAAGAGTATACCGGAGGCAGGGTGAACGTTTCGCCCAAGCCTGCATCCAGGAGACGGTGGAATATGGTGGCGGATCCTGCATGTTCTGGGGCGGTATGTCTGCTGCCGGCAAAACCGACCTTGTCTGCGTCTCCCGGACTGGAGGTGCTCGCGGACAAGGGTCGCTGACTGCTCGCCGCTATGTCACTGAGGTCCTGGAAGTGCATGTGGTCCCCTTTGCCGAATCTTTTGGCGAGGGGTTCACATTAATGCACGACAACGCTCGCGCTCACACTGCAGGCATCGTGAGCGACTTCTTGCAGAGGTCCCAAATCTCTGTGATGCAGTGGCCAGCGCGAAGTCCGGATCTGAATCCTATAGAGCACCTCTGGGACCATCTTAAACGTAAGGTTCGATCTCGGGATCCAGCTCCTTCGACTCTACAGGAGCTCCAAGACGCGGTGATTGAAGAATGGGGGCTTATCCCTCAAGAAGAGCTCCTGAAGTTGGTGAGGTCCATGAGGGACCGTATGGAAGCCGTGATCAGTACCCCCCCTGGTAACACTAGATTTTAAGTTAATTTTAAGACACTTTTTGTACATTTTTCTTTGTAAATTATCTGTTGTTAATTAGGACTTAATTAAGGATTTTTATTATTTTATTAATTTTAATGTTGTTTGTATAATTATAATTAAACAGAAAGTTAAATTTAATTGTTTTTTGATACTCCTTTTTGTTACCTTTCTAATGATACCCAACACTATCCTCTACATAAGGTTTAAGAATTTTTAAAGATGATTTTTAAAAGGTGCGATTTTTTTGACGCCGAGTGTAGTAATGCAAGCCTATATTATAAAAAAGCTAGGTCTTCGGTACTTTCACTCTCCGGACGAAACACAACAGCAACGAGTGCTATTGTTTCACTCCGATATTCCGTGAGTATTAAAAATAAGTATTACGACGGGCGAGCTGCCCAATTCGTGTTAAAACGGAGCGTGGTTTTACCAATCAGACTGTGGCATTCATTTAGCACCGCCCAGGGTTCACCTGTTACCCTATCGGCTAAAAAATATGAATATGGACATGGGCTTCATTTGACATTTGAAGTCCATAATATGCCCATATAAGGACAAAATATAGGCTTCAAATGTCAAATGAAGCCCATGTCCATATCCATATTTTTTAGCCGATAGACCCCCTGGGCCCTTATTCTGTAACTATTCCTTGTTTCAAAACCTCGTTAATTCCTTAAAAAGTTACGATATCTTCCCAAAAACGTATGCGTTTGACGTTTGTGCGCGGTAAGGTTTAGGTGTGGAATCTGTAGATTGCAATACAGAATCAGGGCCCTGTAGGGGCTCAAGGCAAACCTAAAGCGCCAATGTCTTAACCCCCAAAATATAACGCATAGTAAGATTAAAGTAGGTAATACTGCTCTTAAGAGTTGATGGTAGGGCTTATCGTAAAACTTCTACTCCTATCGCAATACCTTTCAAATAAAAGTAAGTACATTGCATCGCTAGTAACATTGGACAATGTACTTTAAAAGTGTTGCGATAGGTGTCGAAGTTAGACAAGCTCTTCAGCATCTAAAGTCGGATTTAAACAAACGTCATCCCTCACTCTTGACCGGAACGTGAAGATCGAAGTGAGAGGCAAGTTTACGATCGAGCTGTAGAGAATCTAATCCATCACTTGTCTAGTACCACCATGAACCTATAGGTTCATGAGGACCACAGCTTTCCTCAGAGGGCTGTCAAGTGGCATGAACGCTACGTTATTTTAATTAATAATTTTAATACTGTTACCGACTGCCTCCTCCTTGCCATTCTGGCAGGTTTACTATTCGTTTCATAAACTTCACTTTTAAATTTAATACTATTGTCATATTTTCCAACTGTCATTGTTCCTTTTGCCTTTGTAATGTTGTGCCGTTATTTTAATTAAATTGTGTTAAACCGTAAAAAAATACTTGTTTCCATCATCTCCACATTTATACAGTCCACCGCTCATTGCACTGCTTTTTATCAAATACTTTTAACAGTTAATTTGTGTAGCATCATTTTTTATTTAATTACAGTAGATTACAGCCTGTTTAGTGTGTTCTGCCCCACTGCTGGGCAGAGGCCTCCATCATTGCAATCAAGGCATCGCTACAGTTGATGGGTATTATTGGCTTAATCGCCACGCTTGCCGAATGCGGATTAGTGATCACCACGGAATAGATAATAACTGTTCTGTGGTGATCACAAACCCGGGCTATGAATCGAAAAATCCGAAACACCCCTGTCCCGATGTGTCTACACCCAGCGGGATCACCTGTCTGGGAGATTTATGAGTGATGCAGGGAATTAGATCTGGATTTGTTCTACTAAATTATGCTGAAGACAGAATTTGTTCCGTAAAAACAACTGAAATATAAGCTTTTCTAACCGACCTCCGGCCAGCGGGATATTAACCAAAGTTACGTCTGATGAAGTATAAATTGGTACTACCCTTTAGATCTGTCATTGTTCTGTTCACCAAAACAAAAAAACATTTTTCTAACGTCCTTACTTCAGCTGCAAAAAAACCTCCAGTCAGCGGACTTTTTCTCTTAAGGCATTATTTTTGTAAATTTCACACTAAATTAATAAAATTTAAACTATTTACGACTATAATTTTATGTTAAATTAAAAGTAAAGAATTTTAAACCTATTATGTGGGTAGAATATAAAATAATATAACCAGTCTGCATTATCTTACTAATATTAATATTATAAATGCGAATGTTTGTGAGGATAGATATTGGTATGTTAGTATGTATTTTAGTCGTAAATAGTTTAAATTTTATTAATTTAGTGTAAAAGTTACAAAAATAATGCCTTATGAGAAAAAGTCCGCTGACTGGAGGTTTCTTTGCAGTTTGATTGTGGCTGAAGTAACGACGTTAGAAAAATGTTCTGTTTTGGTAAAAAGAACAATGACAAGTCTAAAAGTTAGTACCAATTTATACTTCATCAGACGTAACTTTGGTAAACATCCCGCTGGCTGGAGGTCGGTTAGAACAGCTTATATTTTAGTTGTTTTTACGGAACAAATTCTGTCTTCAGCATAATTCAGTAGAACAAATCCCGATCTAATTCCCTACATCTCTCATAAGTCTCCCAGACAGGTGATCCCGCTGGGTGTAGACACATCCTGTCCCGAACTGGGAACTGGACCCTGACCTCCAGATATCGTGTCGAGCGCTTGACCACTTGGCCATCGAGGCGTTAGGGTTATTGTTTACTTAATAAATCATTATTCAATGCTAGCGATTGACAGAGTTAGCATTCGCCAAGTATGTGTAAAGTTGTCTACCAATTTACTATTGACAAACGTCGACGAATGGACTTGTAGCGTTGGCCACTTGTCTATGAGGGCTGCTTTTGATAATTAACCTTCGTATTATATTTGTATATATTTGCATTTTAAAACTACTGACATGTTTTTTAGGTTTCTAGATTTTTATGGTGATCTATAATATGAACGGTAAGCCTGTGTTTACGTGCAAAATATGTATTACAATATTTACACTGATACGGTTTCTCGCCCGAGTGCGTCCTTATATGTGACGCTAAATTATGTTTTTGTGAAAAATACTTATTACAAATATTACACTGATATGGTTTCTCGCCCGTGTGAGTCCTAATATGTGTAGTCAAATGAGATTGTCGTGTTAAATACTTATTACATACATTACACTGATACGGTTTCTCGCCCGTGTGAGTCCTCATATGTTTACGCAAATCACCTTTACATGAGAAAGCCCTATTACAAACATTACACTGATATGGTTTCTCGCCCGTGTGAGTCCTTAAATGTCTAGTTAAATTATTTTTTAGTGAAAAATACTTATTACACACAATACACTGATATGGTTTCTCGCCCGTGTGAGTCTTTGCATGTAGAGTCAAATAAGGTTTAAGTGAAAAATACTTATTACAAACATTACACTGATATGGTTTCTCGCCTGTGTGACGCCTAATATGAAGATTTAAGGCACTTTTATCTGAGAAAGGCTTATTACAAACATTACATTGATGTGGTTTCTCGCCCGTGTGAGTCCTTTCATGTAAAGTCAAATTAGGTTTTAGTGAAAAACACTTATTACAAACATTACACTGATATGGTTTTTCGCCCGTGTGAGTCCTTACATGTACAGTCAAAGAACACTGGCGTGCAAAATACTTATCACAAACATTACACTGATAAGGTTTCTCGCCCGTGTGAACTCTTTTATGCATTACCAAATTAGGTTTTAATGCAAAATACTTTTTACAAATATTACACTGATATGGTTTTTCGCCCGTGTGAGTCCTTACATGTAAAGTCAAAGAACACTGGCGTGCAAAATACTTATCACAAACATTACACTGATATGGTTTCTGGCCCGTGTGAGTCCTAATATGTGGAGACAAAACACTTTTACATGAGAAAGACTTATTACAAACATCGCACTGATATGGTTTCTCGCCCGTGTGAGTCATTTCATGTTTATTCAAATTATTTTTTTGTGAAAAACACATTTTACAAACATTACACTGATATGGTTTCTCACCCGTGTGAGTCCTAATATGTAAAATCAAGTCACTTTTACGTACAAAAGACTTATTACAAAAATGACATACTTTGCCTTTTAGGATTTGTTCATTGTTTTTAACGATGTTTGCATATTTTTTTTTATGTTTTATGGAATGATTAGAACTCAAAGTATTATGTGTTTGCCTTAATACTGAATAATGTGAATTCATGTGACTTTCTAGAATGATTTTGCAATTAAAATTTATTTTGCAGACGTCACATGTATAGTTGTTCATACGTTTCTGAATATTTCTAATATTGTTTTTGACAATTATGCATTCTTCCTGTTTGTTTTGACCGTCTCCCATATAAGCATTGCTTATAGTACTATCTTCATTACTATATTTAAATACAGTCGATATCTTCATAATTGGTTTTTCCTTCTTCAGTTGCCAGAGACGTCTGATTTACTCTATTGCCAGTATCAGTACTTTTTTACGTTTTTTCTGTACTGTAACACCTGCAAAACATTATATTTTAGGTTAATTTATATAATTATAACTTGTAGTATAAGGATTTAATTCAATTAGAATTTGCAAGCGCTGTTTCGTAGTTTGGGCAGTTTTTATTAGAAAAGTACAAATTTCATTAACAATTCGACCTATTTAGCTTATACTAGAATTAATTGTATGGCATCGAAGCAGTCACGATTTGGTTCCATAAGCTCGCCACGAGTCACGCACGGGTAAAGCTGAATCGAAACCATACGTATTTTATATTATGTAGCGTTACTCGTTTGTGAAAAACTCGCGCTCGTTGGGAATTTATATAATCTGGATTGGCGAAACCTTAATTCTGTGGTCTAGTACCTACTCCAGTGGTTCATCTCAGACGCAGAGGTCACACGTTCGATTCCCAAACGGGGCTGTTTCAAATCCGCTTGACCATCTACCACCATGTTATCTATGTTTGTCGCCATGATAACAGCGAGAACTATAGGAGTATTGCCGTGTTCCGGCAGTTAGTGGGTAAGATTTTGGTCGACAGTTCTGGGAGAACGATTCCGTAATGAAAGAAATAAATGAACAAAAGACGGTAAATTATATAGGCTAACAATATCACAATTTCTTTCCACGCAAGAGCACGTTTTATAGATAGATTGATAGACTCTCACCAAATTTCTGCGTGTATACCGATATGAGCTGTTGTAGTGTTACAAGTTGACGTCCAACAGACGCGCGTACTCGCCGCTGTAGAACCGTAGCTCCGTGAAACGAGGGATTATTTTAATAGTCCTAAATAAAAATATATATTTAGGATTTACACAAAAAGGGATTTATAAAAAACTTATAACCCAATTCTGGAGCTACCTTTACCTATTAAGTAAGTTTCATAAGTTTCATTGAAATGGCTTATTATTTAAGTAATTTTTTTTTTCTTGGTAGCCAAGTGGTTAAGGCAGACGCCCGGAATGCGGAAGGTGCGTGGTTCGATTCCCGCCTGATGTTGTCGTCTTTTTTCAGTGTTTAAAATTTTACTTAAGTATATTTAAGCGTTAATAAAACGCTAAAATATAAAACATTAATGGCTTATTATTGTTTAATAAGTTAAAATAAATTAAGCTGTTTGGTGGCGTCCCATTAGAAGAATACCTACTACCGACCCGCCTCTTCCTTTGGGTGTCGTAAATAAAAGGCGACTAACGGACCAAAGACTGCACAAACCCTTCGGGGATAATAGTCGTGAATATATGTGTTCGAAATAGAACGGCGTGAAATGGAACGCGTCCCTCTACATATATTTAAAAAAGTGTATGTATTCTCTGGCAGCGCCATGATGGATGTTTGACGTTTTCACGCACATTGACACTTGGACTTGTAAATTTGGCTTGAAAAATGGGCCGGTGATAATTTAACTAAAACTGTGTGGCCGGGCCAGACTAATAGTTAAAATTAAGTCCATGGCTGGGCTTAAGTGTTTGACGTGTGGCCACGTAACTATTTTCATTGCGAGTAATATAAATCTGATTTGGTCGACGAGTCGACACTGACGCACGTGGCGTGACTTCGTTTGATTTTGAACTATAATATTTAAGTACTAATAAGTGAACTAAAGCGGAATTTAGGTTACAAAGGGTTAGGTTGAAAAGGACTTCAAGCTGCACGGGTTGTTATTGTGCAGTCTCACTGCTGGGCGGTGGGATAAGGTGCTGCAACCTCGCTAGGACGCGGGCCTTCTGGTGAACATCTTTCTTGTCTGGGTTTTGAGAGCTCTGTGTTTGAGAGGTGTAGTCGGGTTAGTTTAGAACAGTCAGATCCATCACCAGCGGCCAGCTGGTGGCCAGCGACCAGTCCCCACAGCAGCCTGAGGCGCGGCGCAGAGGAACGGCTCGCAAGGCCGAAGGATCAGAATTCTTCTTGGAACATTAGATGTAAGTTTTTGTTTATCTATTATCCCCTCGTCTATGGCAAGGACTCCTAGAGCTCGACAACAATAGAAATTCTATTGAGTCTGGTATTTCAACAGGTGACCTATTATATAAGTTAATTGTAAGGTGTTATTGTCTAGAGGTTCAGCGGCTGGGTCTTTAGATCATACAATATGTATGTATGTATAGTATACTCGTATCTGCCATGTATCGGAGGGTGGACCATCAGTAAGTAGTTATCATAATATTTGCTTGTAGTATATCTGCTCTGTGTTATTGAGTGGTGTAGTTGTAGCAGGTTGTAGTGTACCTACCCGCTTGTAGTTAATCTGTCATGTGTCGGAGGGTGTAGTTGTCGTAATATATTTGCTTGTAGATCTATAAGCTTTATGTCCGCTTAATGACAAAACCTAGTTCTGAGCTAGAGCCGAAAAAAGCGGCAAGTTTCAAACCGATGCTACTCATTTATTATAAACATTTAGTCATGTTGCCGGATACCAAAAGACAGGCTTCTTTTTAACTTAAACATGAAATTGGTTGATTTTGTTAAATAGGTAATGATATTTACGTACTTAACTAAACACATATTTTCCTTTCAAACCTAAAATTTTAAAGATCGTTTTATGTGCGCAGAACTAAATGGCGGCTACAAGTTCATAACTGCTAGTTATGGATTTATCGATAACTGCCAGAAGTATTTTTTGAGACAGGAAGTTATTAACATTTACATAAAGGGTTTTCCAATAAGAGGTGTTAGATATTCACAGAAAAATGCCATTTTTTAATATAAATGATCGGATGTTCATTTCATTATAAAGAGGAAGGTATGCCGTTAATAGTGGAAAATAACATCAGGCAAATGACCACCACGACCACGCTTACAGGACCATATCCTTTTCATGAAATTTTCCATAACCAAATCGCAAAGTGGCTGCCCTATGTCCTCGATAGCCTCACGAAATCCATGTTTGAGGTCTTGAATCGACGCTGGGCTGTTGGCGTAGACCTTCTCTTTCACGTGGCCCCAAAGGAAGAAGTCGCAAGGTGTTAAAGCACAAGATCTCGATGGCCAATTGTGATCACCTCTTCGACAGATAACACGGTCCGGAAACTTTTCCCGTAAAAGATCAATGGTTTCGTTGCTTGTGTGGCTCGTAGCGCCGTCTTGTTGAAAGTAAACGTTGTCCAGATCAATACCATTCAATTCCGGCCATAAAAATCATTAATCATCTCTCGATAGCACAATCCATTCACCGTAACTGTTGCTTCAGCCTCATTTTCGAAAAAGTAAGGTCCAATGACTCCGCCGGACCATAAACCGCACCAAACACAGTCACACAGTGCACGGGTTTTATTCTTCACATCACTAAGTTGTCCCAACTCAACAACAACAACAACTATAATTTTTCCACAAATTTCTGTATTGCGGTCCCACAAGGTGCTTCACGACGACCCCAAAATGTTCGAGTTTTACGAACCGTCTCTGCCAAATTTTCACTATATTTATAGTGAATTTTAATAATTTCAATGCGTTTTGTTGAAGCGTGTATCGTTCCATTTTTATTAATGGCATAGTTTCTACTTGTCAAATGTCAAAAAGTTACAACTCAAAAGTGACATCTACCGAAATGGAGGTCTATTCAAAATAACACCTCTTATTGGAAAACCCTTTAGATATAAAGCAGTACTTAAGTATTAATTTTTTGCGTTTCTTAAACCTGGAACTGGACGAATTTATATTGATGTTATCCATAACATAACAGTAACGCGGCTAACTACACATAGCTGCCTTCTAGCCAAGTAGATATCGCTTAACTTCTCTTCTATTATTTTTAACAACTTTTAATACAACTGTGCATATCTTAAAAGCGGCTAATAATAAAACCTTTTCATATAACTACGTTTGAGGCTACCATTTAACGCATTATTTTTAAAAATACAAAATCAAACATGTTTTTGCAAAGCGAGTTATTTATTGCCACAAAACTATTCCTTCGCTTTCGGCGGTAGGTGTTAAAAAAGTATAGACGTGGCTTAGTTTCTCAATTTAAATTTAATTTAATAACTTTTTTCATATTTTATGTAAACATACATATTAGTACTTATAAATAACCCGTACTCACGTTATTCTGAGTTTATGTGGCACCACAATCACATAATATAAAAACACCATCTGCCAGTTCATTCACAAGCACAAATCAGTCTTAAAGTACACTTCGAAGCACAATGGCTCAACTCGCAGACACCCAATCGGCGCAGAGGGACCTCGAAGATTGTTTCATCAAGAAATTGGCTTGAAATCCAGATCCAGAATGCGGGACCTGCCAAGGATACTGTTGCCAGGATAGCAGAGGAATTTCGCATGTTCCGAGAGCTGATGTTCTCAATGCTTAGCCTACTTCGGAAGCAAATTAATGAGTGCTCACGAGTAATCGACGACATGAAGACTAGGAGTCGGCGCAAGGCTCTTATCTTTACAGGCTTTGTTGAGAAGGACAAAGAGGATCCCCATATTAGAGATACTAAATAAAAATTGGGCTTGATAGACGTTACGGCAGCTTCTATCAAAGTCTGTCATCAACTCGTAGTGGCCAAGCCAGAGTGCCCTAGACCTATCTTGGTAAGGTTTTTCAACGTGGACCACAGGACGGCTGCGTGGAGGGCGAAGTCGGCTTTAAAGGGATCACCGGTCTCGGTTCGGGAGTTCCTGACAAGGACCAGGCAGGCGCTGTTTGGCAGGGCTCGTCACCATTTTGGTATGACGGCTAGCTGGACGCAGGACGGTGTTATCATTATCAAATCTCCTGATGGAAACCGTCAGAAGGTAACATCTTTAGAAGATCTATACCGCATATTGGCCAAGTTTCCCAGTAAGTCAAGTGAGCCACCAATACGAACCAGGAACAGACCTGAAAAAGATGTGTGTAGTTATTTGTTGGTCTTGATTTGTTTACATTCATTTAACATTCTTTATGTTTATTTTTATATCCTTATCCTTCATAAATACTTACTTGCACTTGTCTTGTTAAAGTTAGTTAGCTAGATAACCTTTATTGTTATTGCTGCTGTCCTTACATTCAATCTCTATGTGTGTTACCATACCCCCAAACTAGATCAGCATTTTATTTTTCTATGTAGATCTACCAACATAGCACTTTTATTACCTATTCTGTTTTGTAATTTTTTTTTGATTGATCAATAATTAAGCTGACTGCTTTAAACTATCAGATTTTTTTTGTTTTGTTAAAGATGTCAAAGGAATCCAGATCATACAGTCACGTGATCGATTTTTTTTGCGTGCAAGAATAAATATTTTGTAACTTTTATTCTTTTTTTCTTTTTGTTTTAATACTTTTATTGTGAATGGTCGGCTGGCGGGTGGTGTAGTGTTCGCCAATCTTGGTAGGTATATTGTTTTTAGTTGTATATTTACATATTATTATTTTTTTGTTTATCTATTTTGCTATACCTATATATTTATTCTTATGTTATCTGATGATGATTCCTTCCATTCTGCTGCTGATTCCACGGACTTATCAAGTAATGCCAGTTTTTCATAAATCATAAAATCACAACTGTGACATAAACGCTCAAAGCATTCCTAGCGACTACAGTGACTAAGTGGAGGCATTAACTGGCACTAGCGTTCATGCCGTTCTGATTTCTGAGAGTTGGCTCAAACCTCACCTTCTTTCTACCTCCTATCCTCTTTCTGGTTTCATTCTTGTCCGAAATGACAGGATTGGACGGGGAGGGGGTGGCGTGGCCCTCTATATACGTAGTGATTTTCCCTACAAAATTCTTGCTTCTTCAGTCTCAAATCCTTGTCCTTCAGCTGAGTACCTCTTCCTCGAGATCAGTGTTAAAGGGGTTAGGACTCTCCTTGGTGTGGTATACTGTCCTCCGGCTGTGGATTACTTCATGGATCTGGAACTGGGCCCCAATTCTCATTTTTCGAGATGTAGTCTCGAATCGAGTTTTGATTTCGATCTCTATCTCGATAATCGACATTTTGTTCACGAATCTCCTATTCTCAGCGCTAATCGAAATAGACTTCGAGTTTTTTTTTGATAAATATTGCCATTCTTTTTAATGCAATCAACTTGGGATGCGTTCCGTTTGACACGTTTCATCCGGTTTTAAACCGGTTGCAACTATGTACCTCAAACATTTTTGCTGTTAAGGTATTTAAATGTAAATATTGAACTTGCTTTTTAATTAAAAAAGTAAATTTAAATTTTTCATTATTAAATCATTATATTTAATGTGTTGTGATGGAATTTAATTTCCTTAAACAACTTGTATTGTTTAAAACGTGACGTATAGTCGATAAATTTTATGGTTTTTGTTTGTGGTTGTGTGCTTGTTTGGTGACGAAACGATCATTTTTAGTACTTATTCACAAAACACACACAATGTCACAATGTCAACAAAAAATACCCAACGCTACAGAAGAAGCAGCTTCTTCTACAAATGTTGGAAGCCGATATACAATTAAGGAGTGGAAAGTTTTCTTCCACCTTTTAAAAAAAAGAGAGCGAGCTCTCTCAATATTTTAAATCACTTGCACGACAAAATTGGAAATTAACTCCTCCATATCCACCGTAATTTCGCCGCTATTTGACGTTTCATTAGCTTCTCGTAGTCGAAATTACGTCTCGACCACTGCCGACCACTCGAAGCAATTCGAGCGGCTCTCCTTCGAGAAATGTCGAGTTCGAGATGTTCAGAATAACTAAATTGGATTACCACTAGATAAAGTTCGAATTCGAATCAAACTCGAAGTCGATTAGCGCTGAGAATAGGAGATTTGTGAACAAAATGTTAATAACAAGATTTTATGGTCGAGATAAAGATCGAAATCAAAACTCGATTCGAGACTACATCTCGAAAAATGAGAATTGGCCTCCTGGTTCTTGAGTCGTTTGGGTCAGTGTATGCGCATCACGTCATCATGGGCGATTTCAACACAGACCTCATTCGTTATTCTTCACGTTCCCGTAAACTTCTTCACATCATTGAAGCTGCTGGCCTTTATGTCCTTCCACTCCAAGCCACCCACTGTAACATTACAGGCGAGGACACCTGGCTAGACCTCATCCTCTCATCCAACTCATCTCTTGTTTTCTCTCATGGTCAATGTACAGGTCCCGGTTTTTCCCATCATGACTTAATTTTCCTCTTACATCCTTAAGCACCCAAAACCTGTTCCTAAAGTGCTGCGCATACGTTGCTTTGGTCGTATGGATGTAGAAAGATTGCTCAGAGACGTTTCCCAAATCAATTGGAAACACTTGACTGTCCCCACGGTCGACGAGAAGGTTGGTATCTTTAACCAGGCAATCCTCTCACTTTAAGATGTGCATGCTCCTGTTAAGTCAGTTAAGCTAAAGCGTCCACCTGCCCCTTGGCTGACCAGAGGGATTCGTATGGCTATGAGACGAAGAAATCAAGCTTTTCGAAAATTTAAAAGAGAGCGGTCTGAGGTAAATTGGTGTCTTTACAGAAACCTATGCAATCAGATGATACGCAACGATAAACGCCGACACATTCATGAAAATATCTCATTGTCCTCCCCTGCTAATATCTGGAAGTTCTTTGGAACCCTTGGTATTGGCAAGGCCCGTAGTGTTGTTCTGACTAACACAACCGTGTTGGATGATTTAAATTGTCATTTCACCACCACTGTTAGTATAGATCATTCAACCATTTGTCAAACGGTAGATTACATTGCGGGTCTGCCTCGTCGCATTACTGACTCTTTTCATTTTTCTCCTGTTACTGTGGATAAAATCAAAAAGATTATCCTTTCCATCAAATCCGGAGCCCTGGGACATGATGGCATCAGTCGTCATATGATTGTCTCTATCCTAGATCATGTTATTTATCCAATTACCCACATCATCAACTTTTCATTTGACTCTGGTCAATTCCCTTCCCAATGGCGTAAGGCTTATGTCCGTCCTTTACCCAAAATCTCCAATCCGTCCCATCCAACCCCTTTTTGACCCATATCCATTCTTCCGTTCCTGTCCAAGGCAATCGAGGTCTGTGTTTTTCTATGATTGACTATGGTGACGTATGTTATTACGATCTTAATTCAGTCTGGCTTGATAAGCTTGACAGATTGCTCAATAACAGTACCAGATTGTAGACCAGCCCACCAGGATGCCAGATATCGTAGGTCACGCGCCCTCCTTGCTGGACTTATTATTGACGAGTCGCCCTGCAGGGTATAGAGTGTCGGTGCTTGCACCTCTAGGCTCGTCAGACCACTGCTTGGTCATTGCCACAGCACCGCACAGCGTTGGTCCACCGAAAACGGTGGAGACCAAGCGTCGTCTGTGGCACTACTCGTCGGCGGATTGGGACGGATTGCGTGATTACTTTGCATCCGTCTCATGGGGCCAGAGCTGCTTTTTTGGAAAGGACCCATCGGAGTGCGCTTCTGCCATCGCTGATGAGATCTTGTTGGGTATGGAATATTATATTCCATTCACAGATCTTGCCAGCGTTAGCAGACAACGGCCTTGGTTCAATCGCGAATGCGCCAAAGCTGCTGAATGCAAGCAGGCGGCGTATCGTGCTTGGACGAAGGCTTGCGCTCTGAATGACCCGACCCTAGTACCAGCTCCTTGAAGGCGGCCTACAACAAGGCCTCTAAGTCTAACAAGAAGGCTCTCGCAGGAGCGGATACACAAAGAGTGGCAAGGGTAGGGCGAGAGTTGATCTCGCATCCTACGTGTAGCCGTAGCTATTGTCGGCTCGCTAAGGCCGTGCAGGCCAACTTCTGCTCTCCCTCGCTGCCCCCGTTGAAACATATCAACTCTTAAAGTTTACACAAAAATCAAATTTATACACTTTTACATGATAAGAAGTTGAATTATTATGAAAAGCTATTATTAGTGAGTTTCTTAGTACGAAGTTTACATTTTAAAGAATGAATAGTCACATAACAAGACAAGCTCAGTACAAATTTAAAATTTATCAAATAAGTGGAGGTATTTGCAACTAAAACAAACATCCAAAATAAGTTAATTTCTTGCGCTTGCGCTTTAAAACAGCGCGTAGGCTCAGTGTAATCTGGTTTCGCGCGCGGTAGCCGGCATTGCGCGAGAGTGCAGACGACTTCACGTGTAGTGATGGGGCAAGCGGTAGGTGCCGTAGGTGTCGATATATGGCAATTCGTGTATGTAAGTACGTCCTATATTAGAAACAAGAGTATTGTTATGAGTACATACGGTTTTGAAAAACTTTCTCATCCGCTCGGACTGCGGTACAAATTATGTAGGCGCTAGAAATCAGCTCATTGAAGTACAAAACTTTCTTGCCTCGAATAATGACACGATTGCGCACAAGCTCGCTGGTCAGCACGTTACTTGGTTATTGAACGTCCCTAAGGGACCATGGTTCGGTGCGTTACATGAGATCAACGTAAAATCAACAAAGCAACTTTTATATCGCGTAATTGGCGAACAGCACCTCACATTCGAGTAATTCTCCACACTTTTAGCACGTGTCGAGGCTGTACTTAACTCCAGACCTCTCTGCCCACTTTCGTCTGATCCGTCAGACTTCGAGCCGCTCACAGCCGGACAATTTATTATAGGCCGCCCACTAACGGCCCTTCCCGAACTATCCGTGGAAGATAGGCCGATCTCCATACGTAGGCGATTCCAGACGGTACAGGCCCTTTCCCAGCGCTTCTGGACGCTGTGGACCCAGTTCTACCTCCACACACTCCAAACCCGCTCCAAATGGTTGTCCCCATCCTCCCCTCCCCGAATTGGCGAGCTCGTCCTCGTCAAGGAGGAAAACCTGCCTGCCCTCCAATGGAGACTGGGGCGCATTACTCGCACCCTGCCTGGGAAGGATGGCGTCGTGCGGGTGGTAGACCTGGACACCGCCAATGGACACCTCCGGAGGCCTGTGTTCAAGATTGCCAGGCTCCCTCTGGATGAGCCCACCCTGGGCCCCGGAGGATGTTCGAGCCAACTGGCCGACGATTAAAGATGCTACCGGCGCCATCTAGCGGCTCGATACGGCAACCGAAGCCGGCGCGTAAACGTCACCCGCGCCGTGTCGAGGGAGTGCTTGTGGTCGCTGACGTGACGAGCGACGTCGTCGTTTCGTCGCGTTGAACATTGGCGACCCTTAAGAACATTTGTGAAGTGACTGTGTGCAGTGCCGTGATCGTGAAGTCCACTTCATCGCCCTGCCCGTGCTTTGCCCAGCTCGTCTTCCGGTACATGCGATCCCGTCCAGCCTGCCCCCGGTAAGTCCCTTCTCTGCTGTATTTGGCGGTGTCCTCTGACCCGCCGATACATATTGTCATAATTACTGATTTAGCGACGTCCACGGAATTACCCCACAAATCAGCGGTCTTCTTCTTATTGAGAGTGTTAAATGTCTTTAAAATATCAGCAGAGCAAATTTTTCGAAAACTAAAATAACTTTCACAAACTTTAACATTCTCCTTCAAAACAGATTCGGCTACAGTGGAGGAGGAAATCAAAGCTTTTGTAGTTGAAACTGGAATGTCAGTAAAAAACCTCTCAAATGCTGCAGCAACATCAGCATCAGAAGTCAAGGTTTTATTATCACAATTCAAATTGTACTCATTATTACGACTTTTGACATTTCCTGTTTCACTATTTATAATATTCCATGTCATTTTTATTTTGTTATTACTATTCTTAATCTTAGAACTCAGATAGTTTGCCTTAGCTAATCGACATACTCTTTTGAATAACTTTGAATAATTTTTAACATATAATTTGAAATCGTCACTGGTGTTAAAGTTGCGTTCACCATTGCGTTTTTGGAACAAAAGATTTATTAAATTCTGAACAATATGTGTTAAAGAAATCATTATAAAATACATTAGGGTTCTCACTGTATTCTAAATTATTTAATTTTGTGTCTAGATTGCTTTTAAAGCGTTCCAGCCGACCTACAGTTTTTGGCACAACAGTGATATTTTTTTTCATCACCTGCTTACGCTGGTATGAAAAGCTGACCATTTGGCCACAATGATCAGAGTCCAGGTTATTAATAATTTGCTTAGCCAGTGGTATTACATTAGTATGTATGTTATCAATACAGGTGGCCGAAGTGGCAGTTATTCTTGTCGGCTCCAAAAATAAATGATTCAAATTGTACGAAAGAAATAAGTTTTTAATTTTAATTGACAACGTGGAATTTTCTAACAAATTTATATTAAAATCACCGCAAACAATTATGGTTTTACGTACATTGCAGACCTTACGTAATGCGTCATCCATAACTTTTTTTAACAAATCATATAAGGCTAAAGGAGGTCTGTATACACTTAATACAACAAACTGCTCCAACTCCACACAAGCTATTTCTATTGTTTGCTCAACCGAGAGGCTCACTATGTCTTTGCGTTCATTTAATTTAAACTTTTTATTAACAATAATTAAGGAGCCACCATGTATAGCATTTCCTCGACTGAACGAACTTCCTACCAAATGATTCTTAAAATTAAACATGAACTGATGGTCTCTAAGCCAGTGTTCGGTTATGCAAAAAATATCAATTTTATTACAGTTCATGAACAATTCAATCTCTAAATCTTTGCCCATCATTCCATGGATGTACTGGTGAACAATGTTCATAGGTTGTACATTTTTTTAATTTAATGATTAATAGGGGCTTTTCCTAAGGCTATTTTTACATTCATTTAATTTAAGTGTATTATCAAACATTTCGCAAGAGTGTTCCTCTTTTGTCTTATAATTTAATTTAAATAATTAATTGGAATGTCAGTAGAAGCACTACTGACGTCTATGTCAAATATATATTGCTCAATAGAAGCAACTTGTTTAGCCAAGTTTTTGGCTGACGTTAAAATACAATATGACAGCGATAAAGCTATTTGTCGGTTATAATAATTTAGCAGATAATAACTATCTCTAGTCAAATAAAAATTACTAATATAATTGTTAATGCATTATGTCATTTTTGCAAAATAAATTTAATGTGTTATAATTTATTTTTATCTTCTGTTGTGTGGAAGAAGGAGAGGGAGGCCTTTGCCCTGCAGTGGGATAGATTGGGCTAAATAATAATAATAATAATAAATCTAATGTCATGTTAAGCTTATATCTAATAGAATTTTCCTCCTGTGGCAAACTACTACAATAGGGTTATGTGAACAATATAATTTTCTTTACAGTTAACTTATTCAAACTTTCTAAACATTTTATAAGGTTTTTTTTGTACAAGTTACCTCAATTACCAACAAATATTAATAGGGTGCTATCAGGGTTATAATTATTTTTTATTTTTTTTATTTAAAACACTTTATGCACTTAACGTACAGAGGCGGACTTAATGCCTTAGGCATTCTCTTCCAGTCAACCATAGGGTGGTGCAGAGACAAAAAATGGTAGGGTGCACAAATTAAATGAAAATACGAGTATATTCACATTCATACATATACGCTATACATAGTAACATATACATACTATTACATAAATAATAAATAAATGCATCAATATCACATAATTATTAGACGATTGCTAATGTGGAGCATTATCTTGTTCTGTAAGAAAGCTGCGCAACTTCGTTTTAAACGCATACCGACTGGTGGACATTCTGATATTCTGAGGGAGAGAATTCCAGAGAAGGATTGGTTTAATAATTAAATATTCTACAGCTCTCTTCAAAAATGTTGATAAGAAGCACCCGGCATATAATAATTGATAACTTACTGAATGTCTGAAGTCAAATAACAACCGACCCATTTTTTTACCAAATTCATCACTAAATATTACCAAGAACACTAACAATACCATGTTGGGTCGATAGCTTAATTAAAGAGTGGACTGTATTTTAAAGGTTTAATTTTGATTACAATGAATTCGTGTGCCCGTACAAAATGTGATCGCCCGGTGCCTATGCGGTCGTGAAGCAAAGTGGCGTTGCGCGGCGGGCTTGTCCCACCATCGCCGCGCCGCCGCCGCGGCGTTCGCGCGCCGCGCCGTGTGCTGTCGTGCGCCGCCGCTCGCGCGCCGACAACCAACTAGATAACGCGTCACGTACAAAATCAAAGCAAAATTCTGTCCACGTAAATAAATACTTTTTTAAAGCAATAAATTACTCCTGTCACTTAATAATGAAAAGACGTCAATAACATTTAGTGGTGAAATCAAACTTAAGTGGAAACAAATATAGTACTTTTCCTATAATGCCTTGCGAAAAACTAAGAGCTCACTTCTCAAGTGCGCTCTTATTTACCGAGACACATTTTTAGCGCCGACCTGACATCTAGTTGTATTGTTGATCGAAGAACTCCATAAACAAAACCCCTTAAACAAAAATCTCAGAGTCAAGTGGAATTCAAGTGAATTTATTGTTAAATGTGCTTATGCAAGATGTACTGATAATTGTTTTCTAAGGTTTAAGCGAGCACTACACCTTGATATGAAACACTTTTTACGGATTAACTCGCGTTTAATTTGACTATTTTACGTAGTTTTTTAGTTTCCTGACGTTTCGGAACCTTAACAGGGTCCGTGGTCACAGGGAGACTGTGTGTCCTTAATGTAATGTGATGTAAAGTATGTAAAACTATATAATGTAGTCAAATTAAACGAGAGTTAATCCGTAAAAAGTGTTCATTCCAATGTACACACGGCGTCAGATCAACCTACCTAAAACTGTCAAGTTTCTCCAATGAAGATTGACCCTTAGAACCAAACGATAAAGTTCAAAATTGATTGTAGAAATTTGACAGTTTTGGGTAGGTTGATCTGACGCCGTGTGTACAGATAAAGTTAAAATAGTGCTTTTTGTAGCCTATTGTCAATAATTTTACTCGAGCGGGCTGTGGGTTAGTTATACGCGGAGAGCCTACAATACCTAAAGTGTCCAGCTATGCGATTCTCTAAGCGACACATAGACGCTGCGTGGCTGTAATCTGCTGTCCCTTTCCAATTCTATGAATATGAAAGAGAGATTCAATTCTTAGTGCTGCGGCAGCCGCTGCTACCAAGGCTTTAACTTAGAGAATCGCACTGCATTACAACAAGTTCAGGATGTTGCTGGGGCTACCACGGAGCTGTAGTGCGCCGGGTATGTTCGCGGAAGCACGAACAGACTCCTTATTATTTATTATATATATAATAGCAAGCTAAATACAATCCTATAGAAGCATTAAACCCACCACTAAAACAATAGTTACATACCTACGTCAATACTTTCTAAAAATTTAAAAGCCTTTACATAAATATATTCAAAACGGTCAGCAAATAAATGTCGACATGATCAAACTGAGCGAGCATATCCCCGATCAACCGAAAGGCACCTGGAGTTGGTGCAACCTCGGCATACTTCGTGCGGGTGACAGGTTTGCGCAGCAATCTGGGCTGACGGCGCGGAGCACTCACCACTACCCCATCCCAAGGGACGCGCGTGGGCACCTAAACGTTCACCTGAGACACCAAGTCACCGTCTAACATCGCAATGAAATGGGCGAACAGTTGGCCCCTACAAGATAATGTATTGAGGTCTAACGTACCAGCGACTTGACGCTAAATAAACACGCTTGCGTCTTGGTGGCGTTAAACTTGATCAAATTGGCCTCGCCCCATTCGGAGACAGCTTGGAGGGCCAAGTCATTACGCTCGATCAAATCAACTCTCAGGGCGTGAGTTTCGTCCTTGGTAGCTCGTGCATTGGAAAGTATACAGTCCACAACTGTGCTGTCATCTGCATACCCAATAATACCGGGTTTCAGCAGATCATTTATGTGCAGCAGGAAAAGTGTTGTAGACAGAACGGACCCTTGAGGTACCCTGGCATCTATCGCCATTAAATCGGAAGATTGGCCGCCGAGGACCACTCGAATCGATCGTTCCCTCAAGAAGTCTTGTATCCAAACGCACAAACCGACGGGGATCCCATAACTTGGAAGTTTGCTAAGTAAGCTCACATGCCAGACCATATCAAAAGCCTTAGAAATGTCTAAAGGCATGGCAAGGGCTTCACCGTGCTTTTCAATCGCTTCTCTCCACAGATGTGTTGCATAGATTAGTAGATCTCCCGTAGACCACCCTGGACGAAATCCGAATTGACGGTCGCGAAGGAGATCGTTTATTTCTAGATATGCAAGGAGGTTGTTGTTTAAAACACATTCCAAACATTTACAAAGTATGGACGTAATGGCGACGGGTCGATAGTTTGTAGGGCCAGATCGGCTACCTTTTTTCAGACTTTCAAGCTCTAGGAACAAGGCCAGCCTTAAAGATTGTCGAAATAGGCGTGTTAAAACTGGAGACAGCTTAGGCGCGCAAGTCCGCAGAACAATTGCTGAATGCCATCTGGTCAACTGGCTTTGTTCACATCAAAAGTCCGAAGTGTCTTAAGTACCTCTTTTTGGTAAATGCGGACCTCAGGCATTTGTGATCCGCAGTGAGGTAATACAGGTGGAGAGAGACTGCCAGCATTCAGCAAAAGTACGATTGGCCAGATATGGCAAGAGACTAAAAATGTCAAACAAAATAAAATAAAGGAGATGTCCCAAAATGTATGGAGTCTGGGCGAAGTCCCACTTCATTCACACTTGTAATAAAACAACATTTTTCCTTTAAAAAGAATTACCGGATTTACTAGGACTTAACGAATAAAAATTTTTTTTTTCGGTATTCAGAAATTGAATTTTTTTTTTCGGTAATAAGCAATTTCCGAAACTGAAATCAAACGAAATTGCACGCACTAGTACATACTGTGGGAAAAATTTTGATAGAAAGACATGGTACTTCTGGAACTGAGGACAATGTTGTGTGTACACCAAAAACAAGAAGAAAAAGCAAGCCAGTCACAGGTATCGATAATTTCGACGCAGATGCCACAAGAAACCACGTGTATGGATATTACACACGACGAGAATACCCAGTAGTGAGAAAACTAGTGGTTTCTCTTAAAGAAGCTGGTTTATTTACTGGAAGATCATCTTCTTTAGATAAATAAGTAATACTGGATTTTAGTTTAAGCAATGCGACCGAAGGAAAATATTGATGGACAGATTTGACTTGAAACTACAACGAGTCACTTTTCTACGCAAAATGAACAATATAACAGATTGGAACAAAGTCGTATTTTTGGATGAAACATGGTTAAATGCAAACCATACCGTGTCAAAGTCTTGGTCGGACGATACTCCATCTTCTAGCTCAAAAGTACCTATTGGGAAAGGTGGTCGATTAATTATTTGTCATGCTGGATCTGCGGGAGGTTTTATAGAAAATTGTTTGTTGGCGTTTGAGTCAAAGAGAGCACGAAAGAATACCACGAAGAGATGGACTCAGACAAATTTAAAAAGTGGTTTTTGAAACTTTTAGAAAACTTGCCTCACCAATGCGTCATTATTATGGATAATGTCCCTTGTACAAATCGATAAGCCGCCAGCAAAAGCGAAAAATAAGGCTGAGCACGTGGCATGGCTACTTACAAAGAAACGGAGTCCAAACTGACATGAGTCTTTTAAAAGAAGAATTAATGAGATTGCTGGACTAACACACACCGAAGACACCGAGGTACGTCATCGACGAATTAGCACGGCAGCATGGCCATGAACTTATAAGGACACCAGCGTACTACTGCCAGTATAATGCCATAGAATTGATTTGGGCCCAAGTCAAAGGTTAGTAATCTTGTTGATTTTGTTGATTCAATGCATAAAAACAATTGCCTTTTTTGTATGTTATTATTTAATCATTACTTATAAAAAAAATTCTGTTTGTCAAAAATATTTCTCTCTCTCTCTCTCTCTCTCTCTCTCTCTCTCTCTTACGTATTAAAAATGTACGAGTACTTATAAAAACGATGATATCGGTATGTGTATACTTTGACTCCCCGCTTAAATTTGCAGCCATTTAAATTGATAACAATTTGCTTTTTAGGATACGCTGTAAGACATAACACAGTACCGCCATTCACAACCATGAAAATGATGAGCCTGTTAATAGAAGCATGTAACCACGTTACGAAGGATGACTGGGAGAAAGTGGTTGATAAAACAATTAATCGCAGAGAACTTCCAAAAAGACGTCCATATAGATAACTTACGAGACAGCCAGTTAATTATTTATGTAACTGATAATGAAAGCACAAAATCGGAAAGTGAATAAATAATAGTAATACCTGCTTCATGTTTTTTCTTTAAATCGTACACCTATTATTATAATCGGATATAAGGCTTACAATCGATATTGAGTCTGTATTCTTAGATATACATTTGTGGAACACAGCTTATTTCTTAAGAAAACCGACTAAATAAATAGTCATAAGTAAAACTATTTTTATACGATTAACGACGTTTCAATCATTAATCTTTTTGGCATGAGAATCGATTAATCTCACAATTGATTTGTAGACATCCCAGCCCAAGATTACAACTGTCCAAATGCACCTACTAACTAAATTAAGAAGACTTCTTGGTGGGAAAGTGAAGCGTCATCGTCATGTCTGCAGTTTTCTATTATTTTCTATAATTTGTGTTTTGTAAAATATTAATGTAAAATAATGGTGGATACTGTTAAGTGTTCGTGAACGTGCATGAGTAGCAAATAAAACAAAACAGTGCAACTCTCAAGAAATCCGTGTGAGACTTCAATAAAGTCACACACAATTTGGTCACACAGCTTTATTGAGTCTCGAGGAGTTTGGGGAAAATCATTTACCATTAAACGTTCATTATCACTCATTATCATTCACTTAATGTAAAGAAAATGATAATTACTATTAAAAACTTGACACTGGCTCAATGTGCTGATCGCACAAAGCCATTATTTAAGAAAATTGACTCTTGACTCTCCGAGATTTGCGTTTGAGATGTTTTGTTTAGCTAATTGCTAGGATACCTACTTGACGTAGTTGACCAAAGAGTAGAGTTAAGTATATTTGTAGATGACCATTTTATTGGACATGACAAATTGCGTACGTTCAGAAGTTAGTTAATGGACCGAAAAAACAACAAAACACACATTTATGCCGTAAATATTAAGTTTAGCAAAGTATTTGGTTACGGTTAGTATGACAGATAATAAAAATTAAAGTTTTTAATAAATATCGTCCCTATTCAGAAGTTTATTTATTTATTTGTAAACCAAAATAACCCACATGGATTTATGAACGCACTTTTCTACGTAAGGCCACGATAGAAACTTTTGCTACCTAAATACTATCGTAAGCGTTATTGAATAGTAAGCAAATATTATTACTATACCATCACAAGAGTTTTTCGTGCTAGGGGTACTGGATTTATTGTACTGAACCTACCTCCTCCAGCCAGCGGGATATTTAAAAAGTTAGTCTGATGAACTATATATTGGTATTAATTAACTTTTAGATCTGTAATTGTTCTGTTTACCAAAACAAAAAACATTCTTCTAACATCCTTACTTTAGTCACAATCAAGCTACAAATAAACCTCCAGTCAGCGGACTTTTTCTCTTAGGGACATTATTTTTGTAACTTTTACACTACTTACCTAAATTAATACAATTTAAACTATTTACGATTAAAATTTTAATTAAATTACCTATTTGTACATCTAGTGTTAGAAAGAGTAACAAACATACCAATATCCATCCTCACAAACATTCACAATTTATAATATTAATATGAGTAAATTACTGCAGACTGATGAGAATATTTTGTATTCTATTAACATAATAGCTTCCAAATTCTATACTTACTTTTAAATTCAACACAAGAAGTACGAATAGGTAATTTATGTAAAATTATAGTCGTAGATAGTTTAAATTTTCTCATTTAGTGTAAATGTTAAAAAATAATGTCCCTAAGAGAAAAAAAGTCTACAGACTGGAGGTTTCTTTGCAGCTTTATTGTGGCTGAAGTAAGGACGTTAGAAGAATGTTTTTGTTTTGGTAAACAGAACAATTATACAGACCTAAAAGTTAATACCAATTTATAGTTCGTCAGACGTAACTTTGGTAAATATCCCGCTGGCTGGGTCGGTTAGTAAAGTTTATATTTCTGTTGTTTAAACGGAATAATTTCTGATTTCAGCATAATTCGTAAGAACAAATCCAGATCTAATTCTCTGCATCTCTGCATCTCACTCATAAGTCTCCCAGACATGTGATCCCGCTGGGTGTAGACACAATGTCAAAATGGAGTCCAAAGGTGAAAAAAATATTGATTTTCATAAATTATTTTCAAAGAAACTACGAATCTCTAGAAGTGAAACTTTGCACAAATGACTTCTTTATTACAGATCTTTTGGCTAGGACTTTATGTGGCTGTGCACGAATTTGTGTAATAAAAGTATGCTACTTTATTCAAAAAAATCCAGAGATTCTAATGCTGGTGTTCATTTTCTGCAGAAATAATTAGTTTTCGAGATATAGGTCTCTAAAGTTTTATTATTTTTGACAACAATTACTATCGATTTTGACATAATGACGTTTTGACATTCACAGATTAATAGATGAGACAACTTTTCTTTATGAAATAATTTATGAAGTAATGTGAGTAAATCTGTCACAAGTATATTTAGTCAACTCCGATTCCACCAATTCCTGCGCAGCTATATTAAACTTTTACCGATCCTTTTAAAAGTCGAAATTAAATTAGTTAAGTACCTACCTAGTTGAAATTAAACGAGATACGAATAATAATTACCACATCATTACGCTGCATAATGATTAATGTTTTAATAAAAATAGTAATAAGGGTAAGTACATACCTCGAAGATGACAACGACTCACATCACAATCTTCTTCTTCTTTATTCGATGGTATTTTCTATAGTAGATTTTTCCCGTACTTATCTAGTATTCTGCTTTTTGTTGAAGTAAAGTTTCATGAAAACACAAAGTAGTTATGCAGGTAATAACCAAAACTACTGCTTGATTATTATCACAGACTCACAGACTGACTACCAGCAGTTAAAGTAATTGTGTTCTATTCTCTGACTCAGCAGCATAGAAAACATTTACTTGCTTTCTATAAATATTATTCTGAGCTTCTATTAAAGTTTAGCAGAGAGATAGGGTCGAACAAACAAAACTCAACTCAACTGAACTTGAACTGACTGACTGTCAGTGTCATCGGACATCGGAGTATCGGACTGTCCCCTGTCATTGTATTTTTTTAAATCGGACTGTGAGCATACGGGCTAAAGGCCATCTTCCTATAAAGATACATAACAATATTTACGAATGTGGTGATAACAAGGCGTACAAGACTCAGGTGCGATCGAGTATGGAGTACTGTTCCCATCTATGGGACGGCTCCGTTAAATATAAATTGGACTCAGTGTGATAGCTTCTTTTTATATTTATTTTTGTTTAACCCTTCGAACGACAAAACCCCTAATACTAACAAGTCACAGTGCGATATTGTTTTATTTTATTTAAAAATATTTTACGATTTCACTAGGAAATTGTCGAAATTTGTCCAATTCCGTAAATAAAAAGAGACAGTGTCATATATCGTTAGATTGGCAAAAGAATAAGCTTTGCGACAAAAATATCATTTATACATAATTATTTTTATAAAATATTACAAAAAATTTCAAATTTTTAATCTTGTTATTTTTTCTTATGCCTACACTCACCCAAGGTTCGAAGAGAAGAAACTACGCACATTTCACATCGCCACTATCACTAAAAACCACTATTGTCACTTCATCTTTCATTTAAAAAACTCACATCATCACAAAAAACTCTAATTACTTCACAATCACAATTTTACTGAGCACGTAAAAAAACAAATGACGGCTGCGATGTTTGACTCCCGCTCGGACGCGAACTTACCTAGCGAAGTTCAGAGTACTGTTCACTGCAAAAGTCATTCACACGTTCTGTTCAAATTTGGAAGTACCTAAATATCAATATGTTTTTTTTAGTTAACTTTTTATATTGTTTTCATTATTTTACGATTGTAGTTGCAAAAACAAATTATTACAAGCAATGTAGTAATATTCGAATTCATAGATTTTTTTATAAAATTGATAATGGTCGATAAATTACTTACTAATTTGAACGTATGGATATTTGATATTCTATTATGAAAGGACAGATGAAAGAATATTGTCAATACGCTATTGGCATTCAATTTAGTACAAAAATTTTTATAAAATAATGTAAGTACCTCCATGTGGCGTCACACTACATTTTCAATATTAGTGATTCATATAAAAAAAATTGGTTTTACATTTTTTGTTTTTAGCATAAGATTACACAATGTACTTACAGGGGGTCGAACGCCTAGTACGTGCTTAGTAGCGAGATTCGAACCCACACTACGTCTTCAAGATTAGTAGATTGTTACGAAACAAATTTGGTTGTACCTAGTAGTAGAAAATTTTCATAGCAAAAGATTACACAATGTACTTACGGGGGGGTCGAACGCCCAGTACGTGTCTAAGATTAGTACGTGCTTAGTAGCGGGATTCAAACCCACATAACGTTTCAAGATTAGAAGATATATACTTACGAGATACTTACGAAACAGTCAGTAGAACCAGTAGAACATATTTCTGCCGCTGTCTGCTGCATATCATAAAGAAAGTAAAGGTACTCGTGTAAGAAAAACGAAAATAGGGTAAAATATTAATATAATAAAAAAACAAAACAACTCAAACAATCTGATATACAGCTTTATACGTATAACATGTATTCAAGTAGGTACTTTATGACATTATTATCCTGTAGTTTTATGCATACTGCAATACGGTAAACAATGGTATGACAAATAAGAAACAATCTAATATACAGCTTTACACGTACAGACAAACTCAATAACTAGAGGTGATCATAACATAAAACATGTTTTCAAGTAGGTACTTTATGACATTATTATCCTGCACTTTTGTACATGCTGGAATACGGCAAAAATTGGTATGACAAATAAGAAACAATCTAATATACAGCTTTGTATATACAGACAAACTCAATAACTAGAGGTGATCATAACATAATACATGTTTTCAAGTAGGTACTTTATGACATTATTATGCTGCAGTTTTGTACATACTGCAATACGGCAAACAATGGTATAACAAATAAGAAACAATCTAATATACAGCTTTATACGTACAGACAAACACAATAACTAGAGGTGATCATAGCTGGCGTACGGGCAAAGAGAGCCCTACGTTCGCTTATGGGCTCGCAAGATGGATTGAAGGGGGTTTCCATGATCCGGGCCCACCTCAACTCGACCGTGGAGTCAAGTTGGTGAGCGCCTGACGAGGCGTCCGCCTCAAGGCGCGGCTGCGGTAGTCTCATCTCCATCCACCGAGTCCCACATATCCCCCGTGCTGTGTATGTCCAGTGCCGGGGGAATGCGTAATAGCATTTCTTCGCGTAAAAAAAGAAAAAAAGGGCGTGAGCGCATTTAGTAGTAAATACACACTGAATGGACTGCTCCAGCACGCGTTTACGCTTGATGGAAGATGGAACCTCTGGGGGTTTTCGTGATTTCGACGGCCTTGTCGATGCACAAAGTCCCAGAGGCTGCGCGTTTCACGCTGAAAGCAGTCAACGGAAGGGGTGGAGACGGCGGAGGCGGCGATACGAGACGACGCGTCCTAAAACAAACAATAAAAATAAATGCAATGCAAACCAATTCAAAGATCAGCGCGCGAAACACACGATAATATATACTCACCGTGGTGGTGGTGGTTGTGGTGGCACCCACAAAATTGGCGCCGGCTCATCAACTACGTCCCTAACCTGGACATTTTGGGCAGCAGCTAAAGTTAGCTGCCGCCGAGCCGCCAGGATCGGCCGGGGAGCCTCAATTGCCCCCGGAGTTACAGACCTCGACCGTAATCTAAAAAAAACATAATAAAAATTTATAAATAAAAAAAATGTTACAGCAAATAATAATAATAGGAAATAGTAATAGAAAAAAAACATTGTGCACAAATCGTTTTTACTTTTTACACACACAAACTGACTTTATCTTATGCCACATAACTATCAAATAAATTTTTATCATAACACTTTAGTAACACTTTTTCGTCCAATTGTACCGTATTGTAATGACTTTTGGAACCGCGTTTCATTGAAAACACAATTGTGTTACATTCATAATATATATCACAAAACTGATGCTACATTCTGATTCCTGGATAAATTTACAACAAACTTATCTATATCTGAACACACAATGTGTAAAATAAATATTGTTTTCAAAGACATGACGCAGTTACTGACGACATGGCAAAACCGCAACTAAAAAGTTGCAGATATTTTTACTGGACTAAAATCTCGAAACGACTCAAACTAATAACTAAAACACATTCTACGTTAAATTTCCAATAGATTGATATACAATTCACTTACCGTTTACGAAGGGAACTCATTATTTCTCACTAAAACACAGAACTGGTCAAGCAGCGAAATTGGTAATGGCGTCTCACACAAGTTGGCCAACACAGCAAGTTTTGTTTTATTTTTTTCCGGTAATTTTATTTGGCAAAACACTATGATTATTATATTATTCGACAGAGGATAACTTCCTTATCCTGTTACAATACTCATGACCGAATACAGAAACAAAATAAATTTACAAACACGCCATAGATAAACACAAACCGTTAGGCACCACGGTGGTGCCTAATCGCGTCCGGTGTCAAAAAGTTAGGCACCAACGAGGTGCCTAATCGCTCAAGGGGTTAAGGGGATACTGATGAACAGATGAGTTCACGGGAATCCCCTGGAGGATCGGGTTAGGGGATCCTAGTAAACGAAACGTTAAATACCTTCTCGATGCACTTTATAGACTGCAAAGGCGAGCGGTAGGTACGCATTATTAGAGATGATGAGGTTACAGCCTCTCTTGAGGAAATCCAGCTGTGTAGAAACATTGCTCCTCTCAGTGTCTCCTACCGAAATTACTACGGAGTGTGTTCTGAAGAACTTTTTGATCTAATCCCGCCCTCTCCTTTCGTGTCCTGGACTACACGTGCTGGTCTTAGTAACCACCATCATATTGTGCAGAATATCAACAATCGTACCAAAAAATTCGGCAAGTCGTTTCTCTGTAAGACTATTCGGCATTGGAATTCTCTGCCGGCGCATGTGTTTCCAGCTCCTATAATCCAGGGTCTTTTAAACGGGGCGTGAAACCCCTATGTGGTTGAAATGTTTGTTACATTATAAGTCATATTGTGAATTTCTGTCACAGGCCTGGATTTAAAGGTATACTATCAAAATGTCCGTGGTTTGCGAAAAAAAACACACATGTTTTTACGTAACCTCCTTCTTTCCAATCATGACATAATTTGTTTATGCGAAACATGGCTTTTACCGGGTATATTTGACCAGGAACTTTTTGATCAGAGATATAATGTATATCGGACGGATCGCGATTATGAGGCACGTGGGATAGGTATGGGAGGCGGTGTACTTATTGCTGTACTGAAGGGATTGGTGGTCGAGCCGACTTCCCTCACGGCCGCCTTACCGTGCATGAGTGATGCGGAGGTCACCACTGTAACGTTGGCATCACAGCTCTCAAAAAATAAAAGAATGCGGTTGTATTGTTGTTATTTTCCGCACAGTGGTATACAAATATCTTCTCAGCTTGCATTTTTTGAGTATTTATCTGACATTCATATTCAATATCCAGATGACGAGTTTTTGGTATTGGGCGATTTTAATATTACCAAAGGTCACTGGATACGTAAGGAAGGCTCCATTAACAATGTTATGTTATTAAGTAATGCGTCTCAAAACTCATTAACTAACAATCTATCTGCTTTTTTGAGTTTCACGGGTCTGGGTCAATTTAATAACTGTTATAATCAGTGGTCGGAGTAGGTATATTGATTTTAGATACTTGCGTCATGATATCATAACATGGACATGCATTTCTTCCGGAATGTACCGGAGTTTCCAAAAATTTGGTAAATAGAGTAATAAAATAAAAAACCATATGTAAGCAAACAAAATTGTTTATTGTTAATACAAATAATCATTATTACAGTTTTATTAAAAATAATTATTTTTAATCCTCATCGGTTACAAGTTCTACATTTTGATTTTCTGTCTCTATACAATTAAAATAAATAACTATAATTTTTTCAATATTTTCTAATTTTAAGCTATTTCTTTTAACATCTAAGATCCATTTGTAAGTGGAAAATGATCGTTCAACATCTGTAGATGTCAATGGAGCGAATTTGAAATAAAGTTTCTGATTATTTGCTACGCTTTTTTCAATACTCTCGCTGTATTCTCTAATTGTATCTAAATCTGGATTTCGTTCCATAACTGATTCTATTTTATTTTTTATATTCTCATTATTGCACTCGTTAAGCGTAGCCCTTACTTGATCAAATACTAAAAGTGAATCAGCTAGAGATAAATTTTGTTTTTGTAACTCTTTTAGGGCTAGTAGTATAATAGAGTAATTTTCTTCAATATATTTTAAATCATTTTCTAAATTTTGTTTTTCCAAAATGTTTTTTGCGTTTCGTATGGCTATAGCATCAGAACTGCTCAAGCAGGATAAAACTTCTTTTATTTTATCTAAATGTTGAGCGTAGTAAGATGCTGCCTGTAACCAAGTACCCCATCTGGTAATGACTGGTTGCGGAGGCAACGGTAAGTCAGGATATTTTTCTTTTAAAATGTTTACCCTACTAGGAGCCTTTAAAAATACTTTTTTAACATTTGATATAAGAATATCAACATCGTTGTATTCTGACCTTATCTGCTCACTTACACGATGAAGAGCGTGCGCCAAACATGTCACATGCTTCATTTCAGGTAAGTAATGTTTTAAATTTCGCCCTGCAGATAGCATGTACGCTACACTGTCAGTGCAAAGCATTAAAATACTGTCAACTTTCGCTTCAAAAGTGTTTTGCCATAAATTTTCTAGACATTGCAGTACAAATTGTGTTATTGTTTGTCCATTTACTGCTGTTAGCATTTTACAAGCAATCAAATAAGGCCGGCCTGCACTATTACTAGGATGCAATGGTTTTATTAGGAAATTGACTATGTATCGACCAAAAATGTCTGTTGTCTCATCCAGCGATATCCATAGTTTCTCATTTTTATTAGTTTCATAAATCGAATTGATTTTATTCCTATAAAACTTCTCCAAATAAACTTTTCGTAACTGTGATTCGTCAACCACTTTACGATTGGTACAAACGCAACAACAAGTACTGCACATATATTTCTGAAAAAACTCTTTGAACGCTGGATTTTTCATTTGCGACCAAGGAATATTGCATAGAATCAGGAACTTAATGAGGTCGAAGTAAAATTCCTCTTGCGGTCTCTTAAATTTTCCTTGATGTACAGCGCCTTCAATGTGTTTGGTAATGTTGCCTCTATTCACAGCTTTCAAATGACTTTCACACTTTGTACAGTATATAGTGCCACTAGCGTTATCGTAAAGTAGCTCAGGATAGTGCAATAACCACTTTTGCACTGTTTCAGCCTTGACCTTTGCCATATTTATTTATATCTCACCTAAAACAATGATTTAAATTTACAATATATACATACACAACTGTAAAGTCGATAATGAAATTCTGTTTCATATAAAGTGTTTTTTTTAACTGAAGCGGTGATAGCCCTGCGGTGTGCGTACCGGACTCTCATGCGCTGTGATGATTGCTATAAAGTGATTTTTTTAACTGTTTCCAAGTTCTAAAACCTTCTTAAATAGTGAAAATAATTAAAACTTACCCGTACAAAAACAACTTCAAATGGGCCCAATCCAAGAGTAATAAATCGATGTCCGTAGTTATAAGCCAAATTCGTCGTTTTAAGTAGATTTCAGAAGACAGTAAACAAGCCAGGGTCAAGTCAAGATATTCACAACACATAAAATAAGCGCACTCCACGAACCGAAATAAGTGAGTGAGCCACTTGGTCTGGATGTCGGTGCGAGCGCATTGTTTTCGAACAAACAGTCAATGAGTCATCCTGGATACTTGATTCTAATTGGTCAGATGCGTTGAGCATAGAGATAAGAGGACAAAAGACCCTGTTTGCCGGATGTCGTGTGTTGAAATGAATATTATTATTATATCATTTTATACATGCTTAGGCTTTTACTCCAACACTTTTACTACAACAAGGTTTTTACACACCAGTCATTTTTTACTATTAAATTCTGGTCATCTACGCCACTAGCAGCATAGCGTTGAGAGTATTGATACATTTTTAACTAGTTTCATGTAATAATTTCGATGTTTCGGTATTTTTATCATAATAATCCGGAAACTCGGAGGAGTATCCATATTAACATATACGTTTGATGTCAGTGACCTTAATTCAATATACCTACTCCGACCACTGGTTATAATACTAATGGCAGGTTATTGGATTTGATTTTATCGAGTTGCGATTGCACTGTAGCTCATTGCATTAGCCCGCTTGTGCCTGAGGACACTCATCATCCTGCTTTACAAATAAAAATTAGTGTTAGCCAAGTAGACCGAGTTTTGTAACCTGCACAGCGGATTGTGCGCCGCTTTCACTCTGCAGACTATACTCAAATAAATTCCAAAATAAATTCTTATGAGTGGGAATCTGAATTTGCTGACCTCGATATCAACACCGCAGTTCAAAAATTTTATAATATTATTAATAAAATAATTGACACTTTTATCCCCGGAATAATGAAACGGTGCAACGATAGGTACCCCCCTTGGTTTACTCCCAATCTAATAAAAACTATAAAAAAGAAATTAAAGTCTCACAAAAAGTGGAAAATATACAATAATCTGTCAGATTATGAAACTTTCTGCTACTTGCGTCGGGAACAAAAGATTCTAGAGGAGAAATGTTATGTCAACTTAGGTTGCCACAGCTGAACAGCGAATTGCCTTAAACTCCAAATACTTTTAGAGATTTATAAAATCTAAAAAGAGCGGTAATGATGTTCCGGATACAGTATATCTTCATGATCGGTCTACCTCCAATGGTCAAGATATAGCAAATCTTTTTAATAGCTTTTTCCTCTCAGTTTTTGAGCCCCCATCATGTGTTTCATCAGATATTTCTCATTCTCAATCATGCACCCAAGCTTTGTTGAGCTCAGTGGTTGTTTCTGAGCATACTGTTTTCAAACGCTTACGTTCTTTAGACATCACTAAAGGTAGTGGGCCTGATGGCCTACATCCGGTATTCTTAAGAAGTTGTTGCCATTCCTTAGCAGTTCCAATCACTGTTCTGTTTAATAAATCCCTTACGCAGAGTATATTCCCAATAGTTTGGAAACAGTCTTTTATAGTACCGGTGTTTAAAAGTGGTGATAAACATGATGTCGAAAATTATCGTGGTATATCTAAGCTTTCAATTATCCCCAAGCTATTTGAGAAACTTGTATATGATGTGTTATTTCCTTGTATAAGACCTCTCCTGACAGAAAAGCAGCATGGCTTTGTTACGCGACGTTCCACTGAAACTAATCTGTTAGAACTGGTGGACATAATAGCACAGGCAATGGAGGGGGGATATCAGGTAGATGCCGTGTATACTGATTACTCTAAAGCATTTGACAAAATTTCGCATAATATTCTGATTCAGAAGCTTGGAGGCATCGGTATACACGGTGACCTCCTCAGATGGTTGTCTTCCTACCTCAGAGAAAGAAGCCAAGCTGTTACAGTGAAGGGCTTTACATCTTCTTTTGTTCCAATAACTTCTGGTGTCCCACAGGGCTCCCACCTTGGCCCATTATTGTTTAATGTTTTTATCAATGACGTGATTAACTGTATTCGTCATTCCCATTTGCTACTTTACGCTGACGATAAAAAAATATTTAAAATAATCAAAAATCCAACTGATTGTTCAGAGCTACAATATGACTTGGACGCTTTAAGCAGTTATTGTATAAAGAATAAACTTTTTTTAAATATAGATAAATGCTGTGTTATTACGTTCAGTAGAAAATTAAATACAATTAAATTCAATTATAAATTACACAGTAGGGATTTGGGCAGGGTGGAGGTAGTGAGAGACTTGGGAGTACTGTTGGACTCAAAGTTGTCTTTTGAACCACATGTTGAGTATATCACTAAGAAAGCATACAAGATGCTTGGTTTCATGCTTAGGCAGGGTAATGTATTTAGTAAGGTTGGAACTTACCGCATTCTTTTTGACTCTTTAGTTCGCCCCTTGCTTTAGTATGCATCGACTGTGTGGAATCCACACTATGCAGTGCATATCGATGCCGTTGAGCGAATTCAAAACAAATTTAAAAAATTACTAAAGTTTAAATTTTGGAAAAAAGATATTGTTATCGAGTCGCTTCGGCAACGCAGATCCCATCGTGACCAGATATTTCTTTTTAAAATATTAAATAACCTTGTTGATGCCCCATATCTTTTGCATAGAATAAATTTTAGATGTCCAAATGTCAGATCAAGAAGTAAGAATTTATTCTCACCACCACTCTGTAGAACGCAATACTCAAAAAGTAGATTCTTGGTTCGTTCTTGTAATAGCTTTAACAAAAATTATGTTGATTTGGATGTTTTTAATGAGTCATTGTTATGTTATATAAAGTCATTGAAATTGTCAACAAAAGGTCAAGGTGCTTATGAGTAGGTTAATCTTTGGAATTTTTTTGATTAATTTTTTATAAACTTTAAGTTTTATTTAATTATTTTTTTTAATTTAAGCTTTCAAATTTTTTTAGTAATGTATCCGAATGTTGTGTAAACTCAGGTTGTTTTGTATTTTTGTAGAAACTTTATTGGCCTATGTAACATACTTGATGTTCTGTTTATATGTATTATTATGTGCTGTATGTTTCTCACATTGCAAAATAATAATAATAAAAACAACAAGGGCCGTCCATTAATCATGTGAGGCTCGAAAGGGGGGGGAGGGGGTTCGGCAAAAATCCCGAAATATCATAAGGGGGGACGGGGGGTGTGGAAAAATATCATGTGTATTTATTTTTTAGTCAAACGCGCGTTTTCAAAACCGAAAGCGGCGTGTAGTGTGATCTTGACTCGCCGTAAAAAAAAAACAACCTGCAACCTTTCATGTCTAGACATTTTTATCATGGTCCTTAATTTTCTGAAATAAAATTAGATAAAACTTTATACCTGTATGCTGTATGTAAAGATAATATTCTTAAAATTAAAAGTAAAAAATCTTTTTAAAAAACAAGCTTTTATTTAATCTCCTGGATGCTAGCGTCCTTTGATTTTAGACATGTCTAGATAGAGCCTGGCCGTAAAAAAACGTAGAAAAATTTATAGACCAAAATTGGACTATCGCGCAATCCTGGCGGTCAGTGTCATTGTGCCGTCAAGCAGTGTTTACCTCTCGCGTTTTGGTGAAATTGTTCGCAAAATGACCGTTTGCTCAGTGAAATTCTGTCGAAACTACAAAAGAATTTTTTTTTCGAAAAGGAAAGTCACGTTTCATCCGTAAGTATCGATAAATTTTAATGAAAATTTAAAGTTTTTTAAGTTTAAGAAAATTATTGTTAAAATAACGGCCATGTATGCGTAGTGTTGCTGGTATCAAAATGTAGAATTCCCATTATTGGTGGCAGTATATAAAAGGAGGTTTAAATATAATAAGTATGATAAAAAATACTCAGTTTTGTAAGTTAGTATTTATACATGGTCTTGTTGTAAATAAAGTAAATACATTAAATATGATTATTATTGGAACGCTTTCAAAGTTTTTTTTAAACTGATGTCTGATTATAAGCGTGAATAAATGTCACGGTTCCTATTCGATGCCGAATTTGTAAACATATTACTGTCATTTGTGCAAATGTCTAGTTTCACTAGGATTTTTACTGTTTTTTGAAAGAAAGACACAATAGTTAACTGTTTTCTTGTGAATGTCTCTCAAGAAAAAGTAAAATCCTACTGCAACTAGGTTTATCAGTAATCTGTTTACAAACATTCGTCATCGAATTTGGATGGATTATAGGTTTCGTTCTAAAACAAGAAAAAATACAATACCTACTGTAATATTTTATATTACTATTATTATAAATTGTTATTGGGGTATGGTATCGTATCGATATTCGAAACGAATAAAAAATTATTATGTTTAAAATGGAATGTACGTAAGTATTTATGTAAGAAGTGTGTGTTTAAGTATATGTATGTAGGGGATGGTAGTATGAATGCTTCAGAGCTCGATGGCGCATCGGCTAGCACGTTCGGCTTGCGATCTTGCCCGCTAAGCAACTTTCGCAATGCCGGGTCACTGGATGGGTGACCAAATTTAAAACATCTCGAGCTCCTCCGTGCTTTGAAAGGCACGTTAAGCCGTTGGTCCCGTTTGTTGTCGTAAGATGACAGTTGTTAAAACCCACCAACACGCATTGGGCCAGCGTGGTGGGTTGTGGCTCAATATTCCCACGTTCTATCTCCACGTGGGAAGCCTGCGCCTAGCAGTGAGACGTTTATAGGCTGATGATGATGATGACGATGTTAGAGAAAGTGCGGGTGTAAGTTTGTGCCCCTAAAAGGTCAATATTTCTCGTCTCATGTAGGTAGACTACTGGACACGGATATTGATGAGCAGTCATTACATTATGTAACCTTTACAACTGTTCGACCACATAGCAAACATTTTAATTTTCAGATTTCCAACTGATCCGGTAGAAAGAAGTCGTTGTCAAAATATTTAACTAGAAGGTTTCAACATAGTAAGAAATTAGAGTTCATGAAAAATGATCTAACATCCAAACGAAACAAATACAAAGAGAACGCCATTAATTGTTTTAATTTTAATTTAAAATATATAAATTTCTAATTAAAAAATCAATTTTAATTAAGTATTAAATGTAAATCATTCTGCCTGTTGCTTCTATTTCGTCCCTATTACAAACATATCACACGCACGCAGGCTTCCATTAGCGCATTATTTTATAGTACTGGCCCTCGCCTTCAATCATCCATTTTTTCTAAACACACCAGCTTCTTTTATGCGTTATACCTACATATACGATAGACATACCTAATTTAAAAAGTTATGTTATGTTATGAATCATTTTAAAATTAAATTGTGGCGTAAATATTTTTTCCCTACTTTATCGGAAATTATGCATTCGCTGGCAACCATTCGCGCTAGTGTCAGATACGCGGCTGTCACGCAGACTTCAAATTCAATACAAAAACCGGGCCGATTTTGAGAAGCGTTTGTACCGCGATGCTCCGTCTAGACATGTATATAGTCAAAGGCTAGCGTCATACCTGTATTACATAACGAATTAAAAATTAGTTCTAGAGCCATCTGTAAATTAGTTGCAAAACTAATCATTTTGCGGGATTTTTGTAACCTTTGATATCTGGCAACACTACTCCTAACACCGATTTGACTTTGACACATACGTCAAATGAGTCTTTCCTTGGAGCGCCACGACGAAAATGTCTCATCGCTTAGGTGCATGCGGTTAATAATCTAAAAATTTCAATGCAGTCACCTGTTAATTCATAATAACGTTGCTTGATTTGTAAGGATAATATACCTACTTAACTAATAAACGTATTATTATTTCACGTGGTCATCATTTTTTTGTTTTATGACCAGAAACTTTTCAATGTCATACTGGTACTACATAAGTTTTCAGTCCGAACTATTACTTATTGTTTATGTCATATATTTATTACATCGGTTTTCAAAGAGATCTTTTTACAGTCTTACGCGAAGACGAAATCCTATCACACCTTGAAGAATCGGACATAGATCTCTCTGATAATGAAGAAAAAGATTATACTGCGTATGCACCAAGACCCGAAGAAAACACAACACAAATACATCATCTTCCAGCTCTTCAGATGAGCTAGCGGATTTACAATCAGAGGTATCTTAGCAATCTTCAATAGTAGAGAGAGGACGGAGCCTAGGCCGAAGCTTTATCCGCCCATCTGGTCGTAGGGGGCGTAGCAGCACTCGTAAGGTATACGCCAAGCAAAAACACCTATCTCCGATGGATGGAACGGTCTGTTTGAATCTATAGAAATTCCATTTTACCAGCCCCCAATGATAATAATATTATATACAACAGATATGTTATAAGCGCGCGCGATGTGAAGACTCAAATACGTCCTAATTGGGACGTCTTGTGTTTAGTCTGCGTCGAGCACAATCACGAGCGGGTCGCACCCTAGTTCCTGTGTCCTTACCAAAATAAATCAAAAATGCCATCGTGTGTGTTTCGGAAGTGCACCAATTATGACTCTAAAGTAATCAAAATACAAGGGCTCTCTTACCACATATGAATATGCAAATATACTTAGATTATTTAGTATATTTTAATTATTTTTCCGAACAATCTATTATCTAACGCAACGACCGACGCCATGTTCAGGTGAAGAAAGAGAGAGCAATCTAGTTTTGACGTTAGAGCGATAATGATGCGTGCGCTGCGGACATAGATTAGTTAGTGCAGAATCGAATATTAATATTGACATAAATGCCTACAATTAAAGACCAGTTGTTCTTTAGTTTTACTTCGTTTTGTAAAGCTATCTATTGTATGTAATGGACTAATATAATAAACATTACAATAGTTTCACTGAATTGGCTATTTGGCTGTTGTGACAATAAAATATGAAATATGTCGATTAGGGCAGTTTATAATTTAACGATAATTATCCAATAGTTTTTTTTGTAAATATTTTATTATTACAAAATAAGTTTGCGATTATTTGTCTGTGGATTACAAGACCAGAAACACGGGCCATGATTGAGCGTCGTATGACGCCACATTTCACAAAATAAACAAAAACTATCTTTTAGGTTTCAAGATAAATGTTTATAATATTGTGGTGTGACGTCACAGACATTTAGCCAAATGTCACATGACCAACCGTTTCCGCAAAAACTTTAAATGAATAAAGATAAATGTCTTTTTCTATTAAATAAAGGTTTTTGAAAAAAAATATTGTACGTGGTATCATTGATATTATTATAATAACTATAATATCATTGTGTGGTACAAAATAAGCGTTTGTAATTTCTAAAATACTTTTCCGAAAACTGTCAAGTAGCCAATTTGTTTTTCTACTATATATAATACATTATACTGATAGATACGGATTATTAATGTTTTTTCTTTTAATGAATTAGGTTTCTGAGTGATTAGGTCAGTTCGTGAACAAATAAGCGAATTTGTCATAAAATCTCATTTAAATGAAAAAGGGTTACATTTTGCTAGCAATGAAGATGTAGAGAAATTAAAGTGCCGCATTTTAAAAAACGTTTGTATTCTAATGTTTTGACTCATTTTTCAAACATTCATCAGACACCCATTTTCAATCATCGATTACATCTAATTAAAACCATAATTGATAAATAAATAAATATTCGTCGCCATTCTGCACATAAAAATAACCCCGAAATACAATAACTTTCTGAAAGACAAAAAAGAAATAAATTAAATCTTTTTGAAGGTATAAAAATATGTATTTTATTTCGTTTCTTTTATTATTAATTATTTCATTGTTTAAATTTCCAATAAATATGATTTACTTTTGTAAGAAGTTTTATTTCATACCTATTGTACTGACATTTCAATCAAGTGTCCACTCTACGACTAAATGTTACTTTATCCTCTTGTGCGTGTGGAGAGCCGGTCTTGCCGCGTTGCGTCAATGTGTGCAGTTTTGGATTGCTCAGATTTTAAACGCAAATTACTATGAACGTAACGTATCTATAGTTTTTAATATCATTGCCAGCCCCGTTACAAAAAAGTTGAGACGGAGTCATGAACACCTAAAATTCATTTTGCGTCTTATTTCGATGATGACATACTGATAGAAATGGTTTCTGCTACGGACCAAAATAATATGACTATGAAAAGGTAATAGCTTAGGTCTTACAGTTAAAGAACTAAAAGTAATTTTTATTTCTAGTAAATTAATTTAAAATTCCTTATAATATACATATGACGTAAGAATCGCTAATGTTTTACTTTAGGAGAACCAGTGTCATATTGACTTGACTTAGTAAAATCCATATTTTAATAGATATATTTTTTTTGTGTTTTTTTTGGCTTATACAGATCCCTATTAGAACTAAAAATTTAACTTTTATTACTTAATCATAAAATTATTTTCTTGGAATCCAGGCGTTAAGGTGCGCAAAAAAAACTTTTATTAACAACATAAAACGTCATTACACAATATAAATGATGTAGGTACTTAAAAGGTTGTCGCGCGATATAAGGACTCGTGTTTTCTTAGATTGAAATTTTTTATATTTAAAATGTTAAAATCAACCACATCAACTTATTTCTCTAAGATTTAAACATAAGTATATAGCACTTAATTTAATCTCGCGACAACTTCATAAATAATATAAATTGAGAAATGACGTCAGAATTTATTAGTAAAAGTTTATTTTTTTATTTTTAGGTTATTTAAATATAGGTACTTACTTGTACGAGCTAGCTACGTACAGTGCAGTTTTTCCATATCATCAGTTTTTGATTTGACCTCATTTGCACCATTTCATTAAATTATTATTGCATCAACCAGTTCGCATTTAGCTACCAAGAACGCCACGTGTACTCATTAAACCAGTTTTAACATAACAAAAACTTATCATTTATCTCTAGCATCGGGGCAGCCCGAACAATACTTAAGCTTGTTTTTCAAAAAGTTTTTTTTACTTTTAATTTATTTTTTACTTTTTAGTTATCCCTGGACACGTTTTTTATCTGTTCTTCTCACTGAACGTGTAGGTATACAGAATTTATTCACGTCCACCAAACCACCACCACTCACCACCCATCAAAAACGGTCTACCCATTAAGACGAATTAAACTCGACGCGGTTGTGTCGCTTAATTACTGAGTTCCTATGGCCACCTTACAGCTCCATCAACAGACCCTGGTTACCATCTAGCACTAAAGTACCTACTCGTCAAGACGAATCAAACGAGCTGAGACCTGATGGGGTTGCGTCGTTTCTTTACGTAGTTCCTATGACCACCTTCCAGTTCCATCATCAGATCAGACCCTGGTAAACATTTAAAAACAAAGTACTCTTTTAAGTGAATATGGCCGGCGCGACGCGACGCGATGTTGTTTTGCCCCCGTAGGATCGGGGATGGGGAGTGGTGGGGGTGGTGGAGGTTGGGTTGGGGGCGTGGCGTCGGTGCGGGTCTGGTTCGATTGATGGTGATGTGAATGTGGTTGAGTGTGATTGATCTAAATCTACCACTTATTTATTTAATGGGTATATCTCATCTCAGCTGCAATTTAGGCAAGCAAATAGGCACAATCATCACAGGTTATTTAGGTTTAATATTTAGTATTTAATTTTTAGTTATAGTTTTGATTTTTTTTTTCTAACGTTGGTAAACGTACTCGCGTTTACACTCACAGTTGTAGCTGAAAACCAGCGATTCGCGGCTAGCGAATATGACGATGAGCTGCCACCCTTTTGCTGCTGCGGCACACACACACATATTTATTATCTTCTTTTTTTTTGTACTGTTTTTTATTGGTATTTTGTGTACCAACATGTGTGTGTCTTTTAGCAGTAAATAAAGTTTTTATCTATCTATCTATCTATCTATCAGTAGCTTAGTCATAATATTGAAAAAACATTACAAAAAGGGGTAACTTTGGGTTTTTTTTTTATCGAGTGATGTTTATTGGATTTTGTAACTGAATGAGACTTTGAATAGATTGGATCCTTAACTAATACATAGTTTTTTTTTTCCAGAATTTAAACCATTATTTTCTATGTCTCAGATGGTTTGAAAAAACTTAAAGCGCGATCTATCTAGCCTTGAGAGGAAACACTGCGTCGGCGTGGCGTTCGGGATTCTCATGCGGGGCGCGGGGGAGCGTTTCGTGGTCCCCTGTTTCCTCCTTGAGAGGTGGACCAATTTTTATTTAAGCGTCGGTTGGGGGAGGAGGATTTCTGTGTCTGTATGTTTGATTTTTTTTTTAAACGAGTTACTTAATGTTTCTGAAGACGCCTTAAACGAAGTGATTTCGCTTAATTTTGAAGGCTCCTGGTTATTAAATAAATGACTTAAATGCAAAAGAATCAAGCATACGGACGTGAAGGGTCTCTTTCTTTAACCGTTGCTGAAGGGGTGGTGGGGGTTGGTCCGGTTTTGGAAGAGGTTTGGAAGCGGTGCAAATGCATAGCAGATTGAGCACTAATTATACGTTCCACTCATAACACTTCTAGGAGCTACTTTCCTGCTGGGGTAACGCACACAAAAATGTAAATAAATTCAAGGAAGTGTATAGAGTGCCACAAGCGGCACTGTATCTCCATCGGTTAGGGAACCGTAAGTTTTACGGTATAATAGTGACGCCGCCTAAGCTACCGTAAAGTTTTTGTTAGACAACAGAAATACTAGCTACCCTACTACTGTAGGTCACGTGATAGGTTAGAAATTTAAGACAATCGCGAATCGCAGCGTAGCGATTGTCTTGAATTTCGAGGTTATTTTTTAGTAGACAACAGAAATCTAACTCCATACAAAAATATATTTTGAATATTATGTCATCCGAACATTACGACAAATAAAAAATATGTTACGGTTCCCGAACCGATTGAGATAGAATGCCGCTTGTGGCACTCTATACGCTTCGTACTAGGATGCCGTCAAATTACGGCATCGTAACCGATCGTACTATGTTGCCGCTTGTGGCACTCTATTCACTGCCTACACTTTGTACTAGGATGCCGTAATGACGGCATCGTAACCGATCGTACACAGCCTAAATTCAATCCTTTGTACACACGGCGTCAGATCAACCTACCCAAAACTGTCAAATTTCTACAATCAATTTTGAACTTTAATGTTTGTTTCTAAGGATGAATAGTCATTGGATAAATTTTACAGTTTAGGGTAGGTTGATCTGACGCCGTGTGTACATAAGGACCAATATAGAATAAAGAGATTTTGTTAATTTTGTCAGTTTTGGGTAGATTGACGCGTGTACAGTCTGAAGTTCCCGGTCGACCACTTTTCAGCGATATTCGCATGCGCACTATCTACGCGCACGCTACTGTACGCACGCGCGGTCGGTGATTCGTACTAAGGCTGTATGAGCTGAATCCTTTCGCCTGATCCGATTCAAAAATAGAAAAGGATTGTCAGCTGTTAGATTCTTTCTCTTTTCTTTTTGGAGTGGCTGACCGCGTGCGCTTTTTAATTCGGATTCCCGTGATTTATAGTCTTTATTTGATAATAAGCTTTAAGCATAAAATATACATGAAGATACCAGGGGCCCTTTTGGATTGGTAGCAAACCTGGAGTACACCGTCGTTTAGGTAAGAATTAAGTTGTTATTTTATTATAAGTATATATTTTGCGTAATTATTATTGCTCCGCGTCACGGCAGACACAGTCGGAATAGAGCGCAAGCGAATATCGCCGAGTAGAAAGTGGTTCCTCCTCCACTGTGCATTATAATATTGCCTTGGTGTTGCAAACCTTTTTGATTGTACACACGGCAGCACATCACGCTACCCATTATACATATCTATAACTACGTTGTGGTATGGAGTGTTAGAAAGAAAGTGTCTTGAATTTAATTGGTGGAATTATCTAGTTTATCAAAATTCCCGAATGGCGAATACAGGCGAATATGTCAAAAACTATCGGCCAATAGTAATTATTCACGGGGGTTGGCCACGCCCCCTGCGCGGCCGCCACCGGGCCGGAATTTTTCTTCTGGAAATTTTAGTCAGTCAGTCCAGTCACACGTCACGGCAGCGACGCTCGCGTTTTGTAAACACCATCTCTAAGTCTGTGGTAAACACAAAAATGGCACCTACTTTAAGTAGGGTGGAGTGAGAGCAAATAATTGCTCTAAGACGAAGTGGATGCCGAGTCGAACATATATGTGACCAAACTGGAGTAACGGTGAGTAATTTATTTTCATAATAACCTACTACAAAATATAATTTGTTAGATGTTTGATGTTAGGTGTTAGAAAAGACAAAACAGTGCCGCAGGAGACCCGGCTTAACAGTGTTAGATTAATGTTTATTTGTAAACAAAAATGGCGGTTAACTTAACTCGTAACTTTCATCTAAATAGGTTCTGCTTTTTTATTTAGTTTCATGCTATATTAATTATAGGAAGAAATTTTACTGTTTATTTGTAAACAAAAATGGCGGTTAACATAAGTCGTAACTTTTATCTAAATAGGTTATCATGATTTTTTATTTAGTTTCATGATAAATTAGAGGAAGAAATTTTACTAAGGGATGAATTATATTAAAGCGGGCCGTGCACGGGGCGCGTCCGGGCTCCGTCCGTAATGGCGGCTCCACATTATTAGTGCCGACACATAATAAATAATAAAGTGCCGTGACGCTCCGTAAACAGGCGTGAACGTGAATGTGGACGGTTTTCTTGGGGTTCAATCAGTTTACTCCAGACTATACTTCGATCGGTTACGATACGATGTATTTCAGTCATCTACCATCTTCTTTTTTTTTCTCTACGTCCATTTCGCGGCGGGTTTCACGAACGATTGTGAGCATCCCGTGAATCTGGAGGGCACGACTTGTGCCGTGAATTCGCGCGTGAATTCACGGCACTTAAAGCCTGTATACACTTTGATTAGTGATTAGTGCTGGTGACGAGTGCAAGTGCTTAGTGATTAGGAGTAAACACGTGTGGACTGGGCTGCGTTCTGTCGCTTCACTCGAGCGCACTCCGGCGCCCGCTCTAACCGTTCCGTGGCTTGGTGAAATTTTACTCTGATGGCTGTCAGAGCGTAGTTTCATCGGTTCTGTGCTAGTATGTGTTCTGTGGCTCAGAGCGCAGCAACCAAACAACCATCAAATCGGATGGTTATTTTCACTCTGACAGCTATTTGACGTTTATATCATTTAAAAAGTGTGAAAGTTTGCAATTTATGTCAAAACGTCTCGAAAAATTCCGCCTGTTGTTTGGTTGTTTCGTATTGTTTTACTTTTTAATAATTCTGTTATTTAAGGTATAAAAGTGGAAAAAATGGAGACAGAAGAATGTTTTCTCGTACTGGACAGGAATACTTCAGAAGAGGTTATAAAAACAACTTGATTGTTCCGTGGCCTGGTTGCAACTCAAACGAGTTAAACTTTAACCAAACAACTACACCCAAAACGACGGAACGCACTCCAGCGATTGATTAGTGCGAGTGGTTAATATAGTTAATTAAAAAGCCCGCGTAGTAAAGTGATACGTGGGTTCTAAAGTTTCTTCATTATTTCTTGCAATTGCAAGTGCGCTTCTTGACGTGCGTACTAAACACAGCCACTTGTCAAAATGGACACTACTCGCACTACACATCCTGCACTAATCACTCGCAACTAATCACCTGCACTTGCACTGTCGCACTTATCAAAGTGAATACAGGCCTTAATGTGGAGCCGCCATAACGGATTTTGTGAGAATGCAGATTTTTCATTCTTCTTTAACCGTAAAGTGTAGTAATACGAGAAATAGTTAGCCATAAAATTATAATTTTGTAAGGTAATCACTGTTTTTACACGGGACGAACAAACTAACACCAACTTGTGCTGTTGTTTTATTTGATAGTAGGTGTTACCAATGGTGTATTAAAACAAACCCTAATTGACGTTTTCTTTCAGCGAAAAACGGTATATTTTTGGCTTCGCCGAGGGAAGAGTCTGGGTCCCTAGAAGCTCACCACCGTCAGCACTACGAGAGGGCTACGACGTCTGAGGAGGACGCGGCCATAGTTGCTTCACCCTCTGCTGATCCCTTTTTGAGCACAAGAGTGTCTTCTTCTAATTATAGCGTGAGTATATCATAACAATTTCCTACCTTGTTTAAACTCTATTGAAATTAACACCTATTAAACAAAAGTGGGATTTAACTTGCTATCCTTTCTGCCATTGACTTGGCTGACCAAAAAACCACTTACTGCATGTGTATTTGATGAATTTTTTGATGAAGGTTTTAGTTAAATTATTAAAATAATAAGCTCAAATGCCTTCGCACTTCTTGAGAATGACTTTTTGACAATGAGTAGTCATTGCATAATCTTAATAATTTATTAAGATCCTTTTAAACACGTTTTAAATATCTTTACAAATAAATTAAGTAAAGAATTCAATTTATTATTTACTATGACTGTAAAGTTATATTGAACATGGTTTGTAGTAGGGTGATAATGTTGAATTTTTTTTTTTAAATATCTTGATAACAGAAGCTATGGCTAGATTTAAATAAAGTTTGAATAAGTATATTTTTCTAAACAAAAACAATTAAGTAAGTACTAGAATTGTTAAGAGGGTTTACGCATTTCGGTTTCCCATACAAACTTCCAAGTCGAAGTTTTTAAAAACCATTAATCCAATTATGATGAAACTTTGTATGCTAAAGTAAAACACAGGGATCTAAATAGTTTGTTGAAAACATTTTAAAAAACGTTCATTTAGCTGAGTTATTGCGATTTAAAGTCTACTCTAGAAAGTTTAAAATCGCAATACAATACAATAACTCACTTAAGTAAACGTTTTTTAAAAATGTTTTTATCAGATCCCTGAATTTTACTTTAGCATGCAAAGTTTTATTAAAATTGGCTAAGTGGTTTTTAAATATTTCAGCTTGGAAATACAAATATAGGAAACCGAAATGCGTAAACCCTCTTAAATCATTGTTTCCATAAATAAAAACCTCCAAAATTTGGGAAAGTTGTGAAGTGCCAGCTATTTATTGCATAATCATAATAATCAATTGGGGGGTCCCAATTGCATGTTTACTACCTATATATCATTTAAAGTTTAAAAAATTAAATTGATTAATTACTATGTGTAGACATGGTTTGTATAGTAGGATGATCCGAAGAATATATTTTTATCAAATATTTGGCTTTGGATACATTTAACTACCTATAATATTAACTACATGCAGTAAAATAATTCAATCAGTGTTTCCAATACCTATTATTTTAAGCCAGGTTACAGACTGTGTGCCAAATTTCATGTGAATACATATTCAGCCTTTTTAACCAACCATAAAATATTTTACATTTTTAATAGAAATATAATTTTAGAGACCGTTGGATATTTTATGTCTACAATAAAAAAGAAACATTGACATAAATTGGGTGAAATCACTAAAAGTCACACACAATCCTAAAGTTGGTCCTCTGATTCCTGATTAAGTTTTTAAATTTAACATATATATTTTTTTTTTTTTATTGGCAACGGGTAAGCGCTTGGCCTTCATCTCACCTGATGGTAAGTGACGATAAGGCCGAAGGTGGAAACGCGCTTCAGCCGGAATCCTCAACCACTGAGGAACTGGCTATCTTATCTCAAACTGCCGGAACACAACAATGCTATAAACATCGTTGTTATGGCGACAGACTTAGATAAGATGGTGGTAGCTAGCCAGGCGGACTTAACAGCCCTACCACCAACCAAACTGAGCACACAAAGATGTACCCCCCGCTGGGAATCGAACCCGGGACCTCTGGGTCTGAAACCGGTAGCTTAGCCACTAGACCACAGAGGCGGTTAAAGATTATAAAGATTATATTTACTGTATAGTTAAAATCTTTAGTTTAATGAATTTACTTTACTTTTTTCTTTGTTTTAGGTTTCCATGGACACTATCCGGAGAAGATTAAAAGAGGCCGGGAAGAAATGCAGCAGACCTGCGAAAAAAATTCAATTATATGATCATCATAAAGAGGCAAGAGTTAGCTTTTGCTTAGAATTTTACAACTTTGACTGGGATAATAATATAGTTATTTTTGTTGACGAAAAAAGGGAAAACGGGAAATAAAGAGGACCCCAGTAACTATCGACCAATTTCAATACTACCAGCAAGTAAGATTTATGAAAAAATTATTCTCTAACAGTTAGTGGAATACTTTATTTTAAATAATCTTTTACATAGTAAGCAAGTCGGTTTTACTAAGGGTCGTTCCACTACTGATGCAAGTGTTGCTCTAGTAAAACATATATTTGATGCTTGGGAGGAGTCTCATAACGCTCTTGGAGTTTTCTGCGACCTGTCCAAGGCTTTCGATTGCGTTGAGCACCGGACATTGGTGATGTAGTTAAATTACTATGGTCTCAAAGGTTTTGCGCTTGATTTGATAAAGTCTTATCTCAGTTCTAGAACACAAACTGTCTATGTCAATGGAACTAACTCATCTGGTTCTCAAGTAAAAAAGGGAGTTCCACAAGGGTCAATCCCTTTCTTACTTTTGATATATATTAATGACCTTCCATTCTTTGTAGAAAACTTCTGTGATATTGTATTGTTTGCAGATGATACTTCACTCATTTTTAATGTGACTAGGTCTAAGAAAAATTATGACGATATTAACAATGCTCTCTTAGAAGTACTCAGTTGGTTTACTGTTAATAATTTACAGTTAAATGCTAAAAAAACCAAATGCAATTATTTTACACTACCAAATGTTAAGACCGAACAAATTGATCTAAGGATAAACAGTGATAAATTAGATTTGGTAGGTTCGGTTGTTTTTCTAGGGATAACCCTTGACTCAAAACTTCAATGGAATCCTCATATATCGAAATTGGCCGGCAAACTCAGTTCTGCTGCTTACGCCATTAGAAAAATTAGGCAGTTAACCGACGTTGAAACTGCTAAAAGGTTTACTTTAGTTATTTTCACAGTGTCATGTCATATGGCGCCCTACTGTGGGGAACAGCGGCTGATGTTGAAACTATATTTATTTTACAGAAACGGGCAATAGAACCATCTATAGACTAAGCTCACAAACTTCTCTAAGAGATATTTTTAAAGATGTTGGTGTTCTTACAGCTGCATCTCAATTTTTTTTGTGCGCTGCAATATTAACTCATTTGCTAAACACAGTGACGTACACAATTTCAGTACTAGAAATAAGTCAAAACTTATGATGCCCCTGTTCAGGTTACAGAAGGTTCTCGGCTCTTTCTTGGGGCAAGGTATTCACTATTATAATAAAATACCAAGTACTGTACTAGAATTACCTTTACATAAGTTTAAAAATCATATAAAATCTTATTTACTTAAGAAAGGTTATTATACAGTTAAGGAAGAAGAATACAAAACAGCCTGGTAATGATAAAATAATCACATTATATTTTCTTAAGTCCATTTTCTTTGTAACTAGCTCATACCCTGGTATGATAGCCTTTATCAGCAGTGTCTTACAGACAAGAGGTACCTACTCAAAACTTATGTTGTGTAAAACGTTGCCTAAATGTTTTCTTGCTTGCTTCATTGGAGTTGCTCGAGTGTGTCATGCTCTCTCAAAGTGTCTCTGCGGTGGTGGCATGTGCGTCGGGTCGTTACGTTCCCTAAAACGTGGTTGAGCGAAGCGATGGCTGATTCACATGTCATACTCGTACACGGGTGCCGCCTGTGGAGGCTGGTCTGCTCTTGCTAACTTATTTTTATTATTAGTATATTAGTAGTTATAGTCTTACTTTTTTTTCTGTACTGTAAGACATTGATAACATTGATTATTTTATATTGATGAATACCTGAACTTTTTATTTTTATTAATATATTTTTTATTTTTATGTCCTTGTAGTTGTTTTATGTTTTTATTATTGTAATGGAAAGTGCCCTTCTATGATAGGGAGGGCATTTTTCAATTCTAATTGACGGTGTAAAAGAAAGGGAGAAAGGAAATGCCCTTGCTGAGTTTCTTGCCGGTTCTTCTCATTACAAGGCTCCCGCCCCATAGTTAGACTTACGAACCGATGGCATAAATGACATTCATAAGTGCTGTAACCTAAACATGGCCTAACCTGAATAAATGATATTGAATCTTGAAGTTATGTTATGGAATTGTGATAATGAACCCTTGTTTTGAAGTCTGCTAAAAACGCCCAGTCAAATTGTAATGTTCTAAGAAAATAAACTCTTGCCTCTCATTTTATCCCTTAGCCGGCATTTGACGTAATAAGACGTATTTTTAATTTAATAATTACTTTGAAGTATTATAATTAAGTTTATAACCCTAGAGTTACTTTAGATTTGGATGGTTTATTTAAATAAATTTTATAAATGTTTTCGTTCTATCATTTAATTGTTGGAGAATGTTCAGCTTATTGCTCTGTTTCTTAATTTTTTTTCCATGTATTTGTTATCAGAATAATAATGTGATAGGTTGAACCTTTGATATTATATTAGCTATAAGTATCGATCAAATTCGGGGTAATTAATCACCCTGAATACCTATTTGTGTAATTTATTTAGAGTAGTAAGTTTATTAAAGTTCCTACTATTTTATTGGTTAATAAATCAGAGAGTTTAAATATATTGAAGATTATAATCAATAAATGTTTATTTGTGTTAGTTTATTGTTTTTATTTTTCTAAGTTTAAGTTCGAAACTCGATAAGAGCCTTATTACAATATTTTGACAGTTATTTGTTGACTATTGAACATTTAAAAGATAATAGAAAATCAAAGACCGCGTTGTAAAATTTCTTCTTCTTCTTTATCGAGTGGCTGGTGAGGCCTGGTGTCAGAGTTTTTACAAGCCGCCATTTAGGTCTCTGACTTGACTTGTTGCTATATTTACGACAGCAACTGTGACCAACGGCTTTACGTGCCTTCCGAAGCACGACCAGACCGGAACAAGTATACAAAGATATGTTCCGCTGAAAATTGAACCCAGTCCTCCGGGTACCTATTGTAAGCAGACTTACTAACATTCAACCACGGATAAGTCTGTAAAATTAATAAAGCTACAAGTATGCTTTAAGTAATTATCATTATATCAACACTTTTTGGGACATAACAATTAACCCCACGTGCTATTGTCCACGTGGGAGGCCTGTGCCCATCAGTGGGACGTTTATTTGCTGATGATGAACAATTAACCCCTTGAGTATCGTAAAACCAGACACAATTGAAAATCAATTGTTTCGTGACCGCCGGCGGTCTTATGATCCTTGACCTATTATAGTGTTTCCTTACTTTTTGCATGTTTCATGTTTTGCAGAATTCACACGGCTATTAATAATATTTCCCACATTCACACAAATTACTTAGCTTAAAGTAAGCACTGTAAGGCTTGTGATATGGATACTAGGTAACGGATACACTTACATATACAATACGTAGATAATATAGATATAAATACATATAAATACCGACTCGGTTCAAATTACTCGGTAAAAAATTACCATGTTCATCACACAAACATTTGTTCGTACCAGGATTTGAACCCGGGACCTTTGGGGTTGGAAGGCAGGATCTCTGCCAACGGGCCACATCGGTCTTCGCTTGTGCTTGAGTCACTATGTTTCACTTTATTTATTTTATAAAACATTATGGCCTCAGAGTATCATTTGGTCTTTTATACTTATACCCCAGTAATCACCACCTGTCAAAATAATTTTCGAATTTCTTATCAATTTCTATTCTCTTAATTTTATTATGTTGTTTTAAAGCTGGCCACTGACGATCAGTTTTGCGCGTCAGTCCCAGGCGTAAAACTGTGGCGTCACTCCAAGTGGTTTTACGCCAAACAGATTTCCCCACTCACTGGCGTCACTCCGGCTCGTCGGTTCTCGACCGGCCGGTACAATCAATTTTGAACTTTATTGCTTGGTTCTAAGGATCAATATTCATTGGAGAAATTCGAACTGACGCGATTGGAGTGACGATCAGTCGATCACACACAGTCAGGTGAGAGTAGCCTACTCTTGAAACAGAAATGCATTAATCAATTTCCAATCATAAATCTAAAATATGTCAAATGGCACTTTTGTAAGCGACAATAGCGCCGCCACATTGGAATTAAATTGCGTGGAAATTGATTGAACAAATTATTATCGAGATGACGTTCCGGAATTATCTTTACTTATCCCAATATCGATACATATTAATCGCATTGGAATTGTATTAAGATTGAGTTTGCGTTTGAGTGTAACCCCCCAGGGGCCCAAGTCTGCTAATTTACGAATGGCATAATTGAATCGCAATTGGATCGCATTGTAATTGTTTGACACATTTGGTATTCTCTTACTCATTTAAGAATACCAAATGTGTCAAACAATTACAATGCGATACAATTATGCCATTCGTAAATTAGCAGACTTGGGCCCCAGTTTGGCGCGACGCGCCGCCGCCGGCTTGGATTATGGTAGCCACGGAAAATTCTGTCAGTTAAAACTCTTTAGTGACGATTCGACATTCACGATCAAATTTTGGACTGACGTCAGTTCAACTAATGGGAAAAACTGATCGTCAATTTCTGCGATCTAGCAGTCAAAACATGTATATATAATGAGGTAGAGTCGATCGCTATAGGGCAAGTCACACAGACAAGAGAAAATTCTTTCATTACATATTTATTAAACGTTAGGAATCTCCCCTAAATTAAATCCTCACGAATTTAAATTTTTAAATTTGTTGTCTCAAAAGTTTTCTTATTAGACGATATGATTCGCGCAGAGCGCTGTAGGGTTTCTCACCTTGTGTTCCACTTGTCCCAGGTTAAATTCCAGGTCGGGTTAATTCCTAATGTTGGTTTTCTAAACTCCGAGATACCTACCCAGCGTCTCTACCAACACAAGGGTGTTAAATTCCTTGTTGTCTGGCGCATATACAGTAGGTTATAAACCACATCGCAATACGAGCGAGAATTCTCTAAATTCAGTTAAAGAGTGTGTTACGCTATTTTAATACGAGCGAGAATTCTCTAAATTCAGTTATAGCGTGTATTACGCTATTTTACATATGAGTATGTTATTCGTTTTCAATTTTAAGATTCATCGCAAATGCAAAAATCTATATAAGCTACTTCCCAATGTTTTTCTATTTCAACGCGTCGCTTTATTTTTTAGTTCCTCATACCGAATAACTAGACAGAATCAGTGTTACCTAATACCACAATCCCAGGAATTATGAAAATACTAGAAAAAATTCGGACCGAGAATCGAGAATGTAGGCGGGATTCGAAACCGCGTCCCTCGCTTTCCGGGCAAGTGCGCTGACCACTACGCCACCGCGGCCGGCACAAAGATCGTCGAAATTCTTCTAGTGATTTTACTTACGTCCCAAGCCGACGTCATCACAACAATCTACCCTAACACTCGATAGAAACACTTTCTATCAGATAAGTTGACATTTTGCTATGTAGGTATATTTTATAATTTAATTTAACATTAAAAATGTTACTTTTTATTTATGAAAATCCAGAATTAGTTAAATGCCCTAGGGCCTACATCGGCAAGGCATCACAAAAATTATTTCCGAGGCTAGGGTAATGAAGATATTATTATTACACTACTTATAATAAAAAATCGATATGAAAATATGGCTAAGATTTTTATTTTTCCATTCCATTAAGTAACGCTTTTAGGAATAAATGAGTCCAAAGTTATTCTAATATTAATAACTAAGATTAATCCTCAAAAATTGTTTCATTTTCGCGATTCCTCTACAGAGCGTGATACACACATGCAAAATAACGTATAACGTATGTGTGCGGCGGCAATGCAGCACGACTCATTTGACGTGGGACTGATATAGGCTATTTATCTCTTTCGCACGATTCTCTCTGTTCAACTTTTGAAGCGCTCAAGGTCAAAGTGTGGTAGCCTGATGTGCTGGCGTGTGTACATTAAGTGTTCATTGATTATTACGTACTAACCACTAACGCAAAATACATACATGGGTAATTTGAGCCTGTTTCCCGGATTCGTGGGCATAGACAGATAATGCCTTTCATTCGCTACTATATCACGATAAACTTTTAACATATAACTTGATTGGTGGTAGGGCTGTTAAGTCCACCTGGCTAGCTAGCACCATCTTATCTAAGTCTGTCGCCATAACAACGATGTTTTGAGCATTGTTGTGTTCCGACAGTTTAGAGATAATATAGCCAGCTCCTCAGTGATTGAGGATTCCGGGTGAAGCGCGCTACCACCTTCAGCCTTGTCGTCACTTACCATCAGGTGAGATGAAAGCCAAGCGCTTACCCATCCTATTAATATTATAAACGCGAAAGTTTGTATGTATGGATATTTGTTACTCTTTCACGTAAAAACTACTGAATGAATTTGGATGAAATTTGGCATTCAGATAGTTTATAACCTGGATTAACACATAGGATACTTTTTATCCCGATATTCCCACGGGAACGGGAACCACGCGGGTGAAACCGCGAGCGGCCGCTTGTTGGTAAATAAAAAAATAACATACATACATAATATAATCACTATTATTTCCGAAGGGTTAGTCAAAGACTAGGCATGAGGACAGGAAAAGCAGTCTTCTACCATAGTCCAATTTTCACCAAATAGCGACTACTCATGTGCTCAGCGTGGCAGGTGGTGAGCACATCGCCGCTTTATGCTGGTGGATGTATGTGCAGTGCAGTCTTTAGTTCGTTGGTCGCCTTTTACGCACCCAAGGAGGGTCAAATGCCCTTATCACTAACATTAAAGAAATGTTTCTACCGCGAGAGAGTAAGTGGAGCGGGTTGAGCGAGTTAAAATGGGTCCGCTGCGTCATGGCGTCGCACGTTAGTTTTGAACGGACTGTGCATAACCTTCGCCGTCCCTGCCCCTTTCCTCGCCCGCTTTCATCTATTTTTCTGGCCACCTCGCTCATGGCCGCTGACAATGGAAGGCAAACAACTCGCTCGTCTGACCCCTCTCATTTCCCACCTCACTCGCTCAGCGAAGCCCGCTGCTGGCAGTGGAAGGCAAATTCTGAAACTCTTTCTTAGTGGAAGTGCACAACTATTTTTACTCCGGCCCGCTCAGATCATTAGCTCAGTTTCCGCTCATTACCCTTTTTTAGTAGAAGGCGGGCATCTGTCATCGTTATATTGATGGGTATTGGCTATTTTATCACACCACACTTGCACAAATGCGAGTTGGTGGTCACAAACTCGGGGTGTGCATAAAAAAATCCAAAACACACTCTACCCAATATGGCATTTAAACTTCAGGAGTTCCCATACGTAAAATTTGCCGCTCGGTCAGCGAGTGAACATTATGATAGTATGCCTACGCTAAATCATTCGTTTACGTATACAAATTTTAAGCCGATTCTGTCGTAACCTCATTCATACTATCATCAACGTCTAGCGTTTCCAGTTTTATATTATCACAAGTTGTACTTTCCGGTTCCATGAAATCGTGAAACGACCCAAAGCCACAATACGATTCGTCGTCACTCATTTCCGCGGTGCACAGGTCGCTCAAGATAGTATTCCCTTTGAAGCTGTCGTTTGTCATCTTGTAACGTTGCACGTAATATTCCAACGTGTTGTACGACACTAGACACGTTTCGCATTTGAAAATCACGGAATCTCTCAAGTGCTTCGATTTCTGGTACACAATGAAATTATGGTCGTCGGTGAAATGTTTAATACAGTCCTCACATTCGACGTTGATAATGCGCCGACGCGAACCGAAAGTAGCCAACTCGTCCACATCGAATTCGTCGTGAAACTTTTTGATATGCCTCTTCAGCGTTTTACGAGTGCTAAAGTCTTTCATACAAATAATACAACGAGGTAACATCTTCTGTTTTATGTTAGGAACAAAGTTTACGTGGCAATGTTCGTTGTGTTGCTCAAATTTCTCCTGCCCCTTAAAAACTAGGTTGCATTCCTCACATTTGTAAATTTCATCTTTGGCCAAATGTTTCGTCTGCAGATGTATGGACAGAGCTTCGTTCGAGTTGAAAGAGACAGAGCACAAATCGCAGGGAAAAGTGTTCATGTTGAAAGAGTGAAGCAGCTTCAGATGTATCTTGCACGATTTAGCTGATTCGAATCTTGTATGGCATATATGACACTGTGGGAATACTACTGAATTTGGATGCTTTGTTCTCACATGCTTTCTTAGGCTCCTCTTTTCTTTAAACAAAGTTTCGCATTCAATACACTTGTATCTCTGCATACCCAAATGTGTGTATTCAATGTGCCTTCTTATATTCCGTTTGGATTTAAACTGTTTCTCACAGTAATCACATTTGGACCACGAGTCGTTATGCACTATTTTAATATGCGAAGCTAAATAGTATTTGTTGCTACAAATTTTTCCGCAATACTCACACTCCTTCGCTTCGTCTGTTGTATGTTTCAATTTCATGTGATGTTTTAGAGATCTGTCGCTATAATACACCCGATCGCATTGCGTACATTTATAATTGTCTACGTTATCATCAATGTTGGTAGATGTTATATTAGAATCTGCTATTTGCGATTGAGGGTGAAATATTCTTGTGTGGAATTCTAAGCTAGAAATATCTGTAAACAATTTGTCGCAATAACTGCAGGTATTAACATCCGCGGGTGGAATGCAAACCTTTTTGTGATCGACCATAGTTTCTTTTGTATAAAATTTGTTAAAACAAACATTGCACGTCGATAAAGAATATTCTCGATCATGGTTGATTCGCATATGATCTTTTAACTCGTATACACTACCAAAAGTGATATTACAAAACTCGCATCGGTAAAACGAGCTTTTAACTCTCATATCTTCCTGTTTCAACAATGACTTCCTGCAGTATTTGTAGAAAGTTTTGAACGAATGTTCTAACTTTACGTGCTGTCTTAGTGACGGTTCATCACTGAATGATATCGGACAAGACGAGCAAGAATGGAAGTCCACTTTGCTTAAAGAAACATCATCGCAGTAATCCATACTGTTGTTGTAATGTTGATGAAAAAAAGCAATGTGCCTGTCTAAATTATCTCTACCAGCTATATTCTTATCACAATACTCACAAGAGTACACATCACAGTCTTCCGAATAGTGGCTAGTTCTCACATGTCTCCTTAAACTCTGATTCGATGTATAGATCTTCGGGCATATCTCGCATCTGAATTCCCCCCTTTCTCCATGAAACATTTCAGTATGTCTTTTTAAGTTTCTGTTGTTGGTGTATACCTTATTGCACAGGTGACACTTAATTATACCCTTCTCTGATACATTATGCATCGCTTGCATGTGTGCTATTAAAGAATGCTTGCTTTTAAAAACTTTGTGACAGTAGTCGCAAGCAGAGTACTCTACATCGGGATTGTGTAATTGATTCATGTGTCGTTTCAAATTTCTCTCTGTGGTAAAAGTTCTATCACACATAGAGCACTTTATTTCGGGTCCAACGCCTTGCAAATGTACTGTAATCATGTGGGAGACTATATTCTGTTTTCTTGTGAATATTCGAGCGCACAAATCGCATTCCGGAAAGGGTTGTGCGAAGCGGTTGTGGCCTCTCTTTAGATGTTGGTGCAATCCAGCGGGACTGCCGAATTGCTGATCACAGATTTCGCAGTAGCACGAAGAGTTTATGTGGAAGTTCTCAATATGGGTCTGCAAATTATATTTCCTGGTAAACGTACGACTGCAGTAATCGCAGACGTAGTCCAATAGACTTTGGTACATCGTAGATGCCATTTTGTGTGGTGAATCTCAGCAGTGTAGGCACCTGAAAAAAACACAATAGACTTTTTTTATTTTATACGTACATACACATGTAAGCAAGTTCTTGCACAAAACGAGGAAAATATTTTATACAGAATATAAAAATAATATTGCAGCTTTTTTAAAAAAACAACTACCTACCTAATACTTATCTATCATCTTGCGATTTTAACGATAACGAAAAGCTAAGTGTCTATCTTAACTAACCATACAGCCTCTATAGACAAGTGGCAAAAGCAGTGAGCATTTGCCACATGTCTATTCGTGATTCGTCGTACACTAATGTACTGTGTAATTTATTTTATATTTCTTCTTCTAACAAACCAGTACTACAAAATTCACTAGTTACACTAGTTACCACCCAAGGGCTGGCTCTCTAACTAGTGAATTTTGGCAGTCAGCTCTGCATATTTGGACTTGTTACTGGCAAGGCCAAACAATTCTGCGGCATATGCTGTTCCCGTCCACTCCCGAATGTCTCGCAACCACGACTTTCTTCTGCGACAAGGTATCCGTTTTCCTCCAACTTTTCCCATTATTATCGGTTACAAGAACTCGTATCTGTCGTTTCTAAGCACATGGCCCACATAAGCAACTTTTCTTTGCTTGATAGTGTGCAAAAGCTTACGTTTCTGGCAGAACTTCCTCATTGGTGACTTTCTGAGTCCAGGATATAGACATCATGCGTGTATGCCCACATTTCAAAAGCTTCTATACGTTTCCTGAGATCTTACTTTATAGTCCAAGCCTCACAGTCATATCCGTATAGGCCAGATAAAACATTGGAGAAGCCGTGTTCGGAGGGCGATTATAAGGTTTCGGTTGCAAAGTACCTTCCTCATTTTTCTAAAGGCACTGCGGGCGACATTCATTATATTTAAGGATCACAAACATGACATCTCCGTCACGTTGGTGATCTTAACCAATGGTATACCATTACAGAGCAAAATATAGTAGGTAATTAGTATCTAATTAAATACTGTCACAAATACAGGGGATCAATTGCTAGTGAAAAGTAGGTACAGCAGCATGCGCGCTTTGTACAGCGAATTAAAAATGACAGGCGGTGAGCGGTAGCCACTTTTCTGAAGTGCTGAAGGCAGGAGAGCCTAACTAAATTTTAAAAAATACTTTTCTTGTATTTTGACACTAAGTAGGCTGAAGAGCCTAAATAACTAAATTAAAAAAAAAACTTTTAGATTAATGCTTTTTTATATATATTTTAGCGTTTTATTAACGCTTAAATATACTTTTTAAACACTGAAAAAAGACGACAACCTCAGGCGGGAATTGAACCACGCACCTTCCGCATTTCGGGCGGCTGCCTTAACCTTTTCACCGCCAACGACTTCTATAGAAGTTCGAGATTTTCGTGCCCTCCACGCTAGGACTTCTATAGAAGTTCTTCATTATACCTACTTTGATAAAATACATTTACGATACATAAAACATTTGTTTCTTTTGTAATTTTGTAAGATGGACACAGCTGAAGCCCTATTTTTTATTTTCCTAGGCAAAACAGGCTTTTTTGAGTCTTAAAATGGATAAAAACAAAAACGTCTCAAATATTTTGATGTCCCGCACGCCAACGACTTCATATCAAGTAGGCCAGTGATGTGACGCGAAAGTTGCATTCACTACAATCCTCCATATTTACTATGTTTTATTCCATCCAAATGTTCATAAATTCTATGATTTAAAATAAATCCCGGTCAGGAAATAACGTATTACATAATACATTTTAAAATTAATGTACGTATCAAATCACTTTATTAAAATTAGTTAAGTTTACTGAGGATTTTCGATATTGCAACACCCATCTCTACGTAATGGCAAGATGTCAGTGCTACCTGCGCCACCGACTATATTTCAAGTTAGCTCGTGACGTCGTAAGCGCACAGGTGTCAAGGTCATCGTGTCATAGTGCTGGGCGTTACAAACAAAACAAACGTGTGCCGTGTTTTTTGCCCGGTTCGGGAAAAGTGCAAATGATGAGTGACAGTGAATGTTCTAATGAGTTGTTACGGATTTTACAAGGTGTGGAACCTGATTCAGAATTTGATTGCGAAACGGAAAATAGTAGTACTTCGGAAGAGGACGATAATGAGGTAAGTTTTAATCAGTAAATATTATCTTGTTTTATTGTTAGCTAATTATTAAAGTGCAAAGAAAACACAAGTTATCTTGATATGTGGATATAGTTATGTGCTAATTAAACTTAGGAAGATAATTAATTAAGTTGCGAATCGCGAATCACTTACAATACAATCTCGTTCACAAATTCATAAATACAGTAACTAACACAATACCTACTCAACTAAGTTCAATCAATATTGCACTGAATATCACTCGAATTTATTTAAACAGTTTCGATACGCTTGAGTTTTTAAATACCATATTATTTTATGTAGTACTGGTAGGTACCTATTACCTACTTACATGTTCTTTTTGAAAATAACTATTTTTTTACGGAGTGCGGCATTTACCTACGAATGCTCAAAAATCGACCGTCGCTGTATGATCAGAGGTAAGTTTTAGCTAGGAGGGCTGATTAGTTTGTGAGCTAACTGGACCGGACTATAGCCACACCGGTGACACTCCGTGTACGTGAGAGCTCGAGCGCCGGTGACCTTGAGCGGAACGTGTAAACGCTAGGGTTGATACCGAAATGGAATTTAAACCGAAATGGATTTTAGTGCCAACTGCCAAAGAAGACCTATATACCTATTACACGTAGTAACTATTAGGTAATCTGTGCTATTACATAGTATGTTATGTAATGTAAACCTGTGCAAGGGCAATTAAGTAGGAAAGTGAAAGATACGGATAATAGGTAAGAAGTAGGTACAGACGGATAACGTACTACCTACCTATACTTCTTACGATTTTATATTGTATTCTCGTAGTCGTTGTAGTATTTGCAGTTATTCCATTAAGTAAGTACCTACCAACCTAGTAAGGTACTTGTAATTATATAGGTACTTAATAATTGTAGGTGACTAGTAGAATTGATATTATAATACTTTACTAAGTAAATAGGTACCTACGTACGTAGATATACAGACGCGGGGGACTTTGTTTTATAATAAGTAGGTAGGTAGTGATGAATGATGTTAGTGATAATACGAGTACCTACTTACCTACCTACTTCAAACGTCAAGAGGGATTTAGGTATATAGGTACTACGTGTAATACAGAAAGTAGGTAATAGAATATTAATATAAAGTAGGCACTAACTTTTGTGTTTCGCTAGGCAATGAGAAGAAACTTTTATCAGTTTCTTTTGGTTATTACCACAGCCGTATACACAACAATAATGAAAGCCGGGCGTGATTACTCGTGCGTGTATACGTATGCTTAGTAGATAAGGTCAGTCCGTGCTCTAGAATGAAAAAAAGCATAGACAACCCTTTTCCTTAAGAAATTTATCGTGCTACGAGCGCCAAAGACTTGATATGAAGTCAACGGACGACGTTATGAAATGAATAGTGAAGTGCCTATTATAATATATCTCTAGCAAGTATATGCATGTCTTTTTGTCTCTGATAATGGATTTTCATTTTTCTTACTAAAATTGTTCATAAAATAAAACCAACTACCATTATAATGTATCAGTGTTTATTTATATTTGTAAATTTAGATACAAACTTAAATTTACACGTAATTTTTTTTATTATCGATATGACGTTACCGCCATCCTTGCTTTCGTACTATAGAATTTGTTATACATATATACGTTGGCGTACAGCGGGACATCGCGTGCAGGATAGTTGGGCGGTGAAAAGGTTAACCACTTGGATGAACGGGTGAAAACCAGACCTCGGTAGACAAGTGATTAAGGCAGCCGCCCCGAATGCGAAGGTGCGTGGTTCGATTCCCGCCTGAGGTTGTCGTCTTTTTTCAGTGTTTAAAATTTTACTTAAAAATACTTTTCTTGTATTTTGACATTGAATTGAATCGACATCTAATTTTTTTTATAGATAGTGTCAACCTCTATATAGACGTTTACATGTATATGACGTAAGACTTGTGCACAGACAGGTAATCCCTGTGTGAGAATAATTTATGCTAGTTTTTAAAAAAGGTTGTCGTTTGCGTACATAGCGACGCCGGCGTCATTCAAAAATGCATCAAGTGTATTAACAATTTCTGTGTCATTCCTCGATTCCTCGATTTCCTCTCCTCGGTAGTTATATAGGTATTAGGTGTTAAAATTTAACTACCATTTTAGTTAACTTTTTTAATTACACTTCTGGACACATCTATTGGCCCACCTTGCATTTTCAGTTTCGTTTAGTCCTAGCTAAAAATTTATATTAGGTCGAGCAAAAAGTTTTAATACAGTTTTGAACCAGGCACAGTAGGTAGTTATTGGGCATTCTACCCCACCTTCATTCGTTCGGGCTCGTGCCGAGCCCTCACTCACTGCGGCGGGGTAGAATACCCAATAACTCATATTGGTGATCCCTTTCTTATATACAGGACTGTTTAAATATTGTAGAAATATACTTTAAGCTCATTTTATTGAAACACACTAAACACTGCGGTCGGTTTCATACTTTGTAATGAAATTTGTGAAACAAAAGGAATCATTAAAATTAGAGTGTATATGTCCTCCGGTTTCAAATAAACCAAAGCGTCATGGTAATTTATTACCAAACACTATACGTTGTATTGTTTGTGGTCCATCAAACTGTGGGAAGACCAACTTAGTTATAAGTTTGCTATTACATGAAGATGGTCCACGCTTTCGTAACCTTTACGTGTATTCAAAATCTTTATATCAACCTAAATACATATACCTAGAAAAGGTGTTGGGTATGGTTGCAGGCACATCTTATAACAAATACAGTAATAACAACGACATTTTGAGTCCACACGAAGCTATGCCAAATTCAATTATTTTATTCGACGATGTTGCTTGTGAAAATCAAAATAATATTAGAGATTATTTTGCGATGGGGCGTCACCAGAACATTGATTGTTTCTATATTAACCAAACTTATACCAAAATACCGAAGCAACTGGTAAGGGACAATTCTAACCTAATAATATTATTTAAACAAGACGATATTAACTTAAAACATGTTTATGATGAACATGTAGGGTCAGACATGACATGGTCTCAATTCCGTAAAATGTGCTCAACTGTTTGGAATAAACCTTTCAGTTATCTTGTAATCAATAAGGACTGCGTACGAAATAATGGATGTTACAGAATGGCTTTTGATACATTTATTGTGCCAGATTAAAATACATAAATGGCTGTTGTACTGATATTGCACCACTTTCATTCATGATTTGGAACCGAGTGGAATCCTACTAAAATGGAAAGAGATCTTAAACAAAAAATTGTAAAATCTGCAAAGGCTGTAAAAAGAAAGGTTAAAATGATAAAGGATTTAAAAAATACAAGTGACATGACCTTGAAAACAATATTGAAACCCATCGTTGAACCGCTTAACCTGTTAGCAAACAAAAACAATGAGCAGCATCATGAAGAAGGTTTGAATAATGAAATTGTTCCAAAAAAAAGTAAAAGTAATGAAAGCGAGGCATTACACTATTCTAGCGATGATTTTAATGAAATTAGCACTGAAGAAGAAGATGATACTGATAATGAATTGTATCAAAAATCTAACAAAACCCTAAGTGTACCTTGTGATGAACACAATGTAAGCGAAGGATCGTTTAAATCTCTTCAGTCATCACCCAACGATAAAAATCAATCGCTGTCATGGTCTACATCATCTGAAGTAATGAAAGACGTACCTTATGGGATTAAAAACGATCGAGGAAAACTGATGCTTGGAAAAAATCGCGTTTACGACGATGGTGACATTTTGAAAATTGGGAACCAAAGCTTTAAGAAAACTCCTGGCTTAAAAGAATTATTGTACAAAAAGAAACCTAATTTAGATGTTATCACAGACAATGACTTACAAAATTACAAAATGCTACTAATCGATACCAATGCACACAGACGTAATTTTGATCCATCAAAACAATTAATTAGCAACAAAGGATTTAAATACATGAATATTATTAAGCCAATGTTTAAATTCTCACGAAATGCAGCTACTAGTCTCGAAAGTCTTTCACAGGGAAAAGGTATTAAGCTTTTAAAAAAAGTTATGAAAGACACTGATTATGTTTATTGGGATGATCCAAATGAGCTAGTTGACCGGTTAAAACTATTATTTGCATCACGAAATGCAGGTAACACTGGTTTGGATAATGAAGTTATTGCAATAATCGAAGAGCTTTATGAAGCTGGCATCATTAACAAAAAAAAAAATATAAGTAGCATGCAACTTTAAATTTCAGCAGTTGAATTACAGTACACAGCGTATAAACACGGTAATGAATTTAGACAAATTTGGCCATCACGTTCACAAGCGTTTACGACTAACAGAATACATTGATACTTTGAATGATGCGTTAAAAAAATCAGAAACGGGTCATTACGATTTGAAATCTTCAAAATTGAAAGGTCTGACGTCACCAGAGAAGGACGATGAAGCCGTAAATAAAGCATATATGGATAAAACTGTTCAAGAGCTCAGAAATGAAATAAATAAGGTTCATAGTCTTGTTCAAGTCTACATAAAGAACTTAGAAACAGCAAGTTCAGAACGTTTGTTTACTACGTTTTATACAAAGTCCGAAATAGATTACATGATTAAGACAAAACAAAGTAAAAATGAGTAAAAAGGATATAGTCGACGAACTCCACAGAGCGGCAAGAAAGAATTTTAGTCGTCGATGTACAATAATAAAAGGAATAGATGATTTATGGCAAGCTGATCTTATAGATTTCCAAAAATATTCACATTTCAATAAAGGATACAAGTACATTTTAGTAGTAATTGATGCATTGTCAAAGTATGTGTGGGTGTATCCTCTGAAATCAAAAGCGATGAATTGTGTTTCGAATGCAATGCAAAATATATTAACTAATTCATCTCGAAAACCTAAAAATTTACAAACAGATCAAGGCAAAGAGTTTTACAATGTTATCTTTGAACAATTAATGAGAAATTATAATATTAATCACTATTCCAGTTATTCTACAAAAAAAGCATCTATAGTAGAACGAGTAATAAGGACATTGAAATGTAACATTTACAAACTATTCAGTTTATGTGGTCGATATCAATGGATTGAAAAAAATTTGAATCATGTGGTGCAATGTTATAATAATACTATTCATCGTATCACAAAATTTAAACCTATTGATGTTAATAGAGCAAACCAGATGGTTGTTAAATCTAATATTATTAAATCACAAAGACATAAGATAAATAAGAAACCGAAATTTCAAATTGGTGATCATGTGCGTGTTAGTAAATACAAAGGAGATTTTTACAAAGGTTACACTCCTAACTGGTCCACAGAAATATTTAGGATAGTGAGAGTGAATCATACGAACCCATCGACTTATCATTTAGAAGATACACATAAACAGAAAATCTTGGGATCTTTTTACGAATATGAATTACAGAGAACAAATTTTCCAGATCTTTATTTGATCGAAAAAGTAATAAAGAGAAAAGGAAATAAGCTTTTTGTGAAATGGTTGGGTCTTAGTGATAAAGAGAATAGTTGGATTAACAAGAATGAATTGGTTTTATGATATAAATTATGCATTCTATCTGTATGCAATCAGTTTGAAAAAATCGATGAAGGAAGGAAGTGGTATTATTAATAACCTCATAAATAATCTACCGTTTGAGTTACATCTACCGGGATACCAATTTTGTGGTCCTGGCACAAAACTTCAGAAACGCTTACTGAGAGGTGATCGGGGTGTAAATAAGTTGGATCAAGCTTGTATGCACCACGACATTGCCTACAATAACAACGATTTGAATATTCGACATAAAGCAGATTTAGAACTTTTAAATATGGCTAAGAAAAGATTGAAATCAAAGAATGCTGGAAAAGGAGAAAAAGTTGCATCATGGATTGTAAAAAATGCGATGAAAGCAAAACTTAAAGCTGGTTCTGGAGTACGGTCGTTTATGTCAAAGGTGAAAAAAATAAAAAATCAGTTAAAAAAAATCAAATCTAAAGACAACCATATCGCTATAAACTTCGCATATGCTGCTGCAAAAAAACTATTCACTAATAAAAAAAGTACACGCTTGCCGCGATGTATTCCTATTCCGAAAAGGGGAGGCATTTTGCCTCTTATTCCAATTTTCGCTGGATTATCAGCCCTTGGTTCACTTGCTGGAGGTGCGGCAGGTATAGCAAAAGCTGTCAATGATTACAAGGTTGCTCAAAAAAACCTTCAAGAATCTGAACGACATAACAAGATGATGGAAGCTGTTGCTCTCGGAAAAGGACTGTATATCAAGTCTCATAAAAAAGGAGCTGGTTTATACCTTAATCCTTCAAAAAACTAATTCATCGGCTACCTAAACGAGCTCTCACTAATTTAGATATTTTAGAACATGCTACCGACATTCCATACTTTCGAGGAGTTTTTATGAGAGATAAATTACCTTTGAAACCAAGAAAAATAGAGTGTGCTATAATAAATTTAGATAGATCTGATAATCCTGGAACTCATTGGGTAGCCTACGTTAAACAAAATGACTATTGTGAATATTATGATAGTTTTGGTAATTTAAAGCCACCATTAGAATTGATAAATTACTTAAGAAACATGTCTATGAACTATAATTATGTACAGTATCAAACATTTGATACAGTAAACTGTGGTCACCTTTGTTTAAAATTTTTAAGAAACTTTTGGAAAAATCATTTATAATAAGTATGAAATAAAAAACTTTGTCAGTACAAAAATGTCTTTCACTGTGTCAATAACTGGTAGAGGAGAATCCTTGATAACAAACTACTCCCCTACTTTACAATTACAAGGAGAATATGAGTGTGGACTCTTGTATTTTTCTACTTTTAACTCCATTCCTAATATTGATGAAAGAAATAATAAATTTTATTATGGTAAAGATGGAGTTATTGAAATACCTGAAGGATCATATGAACTTCAAGATATTTGTGATTTTCTTAAAAGTAACATCAAGAATGCTGTATTAAAATTAACTTGCAATAACAATACATTAAAAACAAGAATTTATTGTACTGAAGATGTTCGCTTCGATAAAAATGACTCCCTAAGCAAAATTTTGGGATTTGGTATGGAAACAGTAAAGGCTAATATAAGTACTGATTCTCGGTATCCTGTCAGCATTTTATCAACAACTATCGTGCGCATCGAATGCGATGTAATCAGTGGATCATTTGTGAACGGAAAAGCAAGTCATATAATTTATGAATTTATACCAAACGTACCACCAGGTTATAGAATTATTGAAATACCTAAAAACTTAATTTATTTTCCAGTCAACCAAAGTACAATAAGTGCAATTAATATAAGGTTGTTAGACGCTGAAAATAAGCCAATCAATTTGCGTGGTGAAGAAGTACAGTTGTATTTACATTTTAAAAAAAAATGATAAATTTTAATATAAACTTACCTCCATCTACTGTTCAAGTCAGTTCTAAGAGGTCATCTCCTAAAGGAACAACGCTCCGTATAAAAAAGAAGCTAACTAAAAGTAATAAGGAATTCCTTAAATTAATAGGCTTGTTAAAATGAATATTTTAAATATTTGTCAACCAGCGTCATATGATAACCGTATTGAAAGTTTTGAGTACCATTCGTACAAACCATACGTGACAAGTTTCAACAAGAACGATGAAATACGAATACCCATTAATCAGCAAGATTTATACGTTCTGCCTGCACTCAGCAGTTTGTATATTGAGGGCAGAGCGGATGTTTACAAATACAACAGCACTACTAAAGAAAAAGAAAGTGCGACGAATGTGCATTTTGTGAATAACCCAGCGTTATTTCTTTTTCAAGACATCCGATATGAACTCAACGGAGTAGAAATAGATAAAGTTAAAAATGCAGGAATTACTACAACTATCAAGTCTTATCTTTCGCTGAATGAAAATGAGTCCAAATGTGCAAAAGTTTGGGGATGGTCTACTACAGGTACAAACACTGACAACAATGGAGTATTTTCCACATCTATACCATTGAATAAAATATTAGGTTTTGCAGAAGATTATGACAAAATTGTAATGAACTGTAAACATGAGTTAGTACTTTTGAGAAGCAATACAAATCTTAATGTTTTAAAATTAAATGCAGGTGAAGTTGTGGAGGATATTGTAATAAGTAAAATCGTTTGGCGAGTTCCTCACATTAAGGTGTCAGATCGTGAAAGAATAAATCTATTAAAGTATTTAGAAAAAGATCGTCCTATAACCGTAGCATTTCGTAATTGGGACTTGTATGAGTATCCATTACTTCCCAAAACCCGTAAACACACTTGGTCTATTAAAACTTCGTCACAAATAGAGAAACCACGATTTGTTATTATCGCTTTACAAACGAACCGTAAACATAATGCGGTAATGTCGTTGGCAGAGTTTGATCATTGCTTAATACGTGATGTAAGAGTATTTTTAAATTCATCATATTACCCTTATGAAGGACTGAATATCAATTTTGCAGACAATAAGTTTTCATTAATATATGAACAGTATGCTAGATTCCAGCATTCTTATCACGGACGTCGGCCAGAACCGTTGATGAGCCCAAAAGAATTCAAAGATATTGCACCCTTATTTGTTGTTGACTGTTCTCGCCAACACGAAACGCTAAAAGGATCAATTGATGTGAGAGTTGAAATCGAAGCAGATCAAGAGATTCCTGATCAGACCGCAGCATATTGTCTGATATTGAACGATTGTATATTTGAATACAAACCTTTAAGCAATATTGTGAAGAAGATATCATGAACGGTAATACGATAATCGTGGATTTGCAAGGATTTAAAGATTTTAAAAATAAATTTATTATTAAAGAGTTAGCAATAGCAACTAAAGATCATACACAGACATTCTTAATCAAACCTCCCTATACTTTTAAAAAACTCATAGTTGAAGAAAAAAAGCAAGTAAGATGGTTGGAAAAAAATCGTGGACTCACTTGGAGGGAAGGATTCATCGATTATTATGAATTTCGAAGGCTAATTGTTCCGTATTTAAGTGGAAAAAAAGTGTTAATCAAAGGATTGGAAAAAATTGAGTGGATTCGAGAGCTATGTCAAGATTGTGAAATAATAGAACTAGGAGAAAAAGGTTGTCCCAAGTTTTTAACGTTATTTAATGATTATTGTGAAAAGGAAAATAAAACTTTGAATTGTGTCCATCATAAAAAAATTTGTGCATTAAAAAATGTGTTGTGTCTAAAAATGTGGTATTCTCATAACTATAATGTTCTTTAAAATGTAATTATAAGTTTAAATAAAATTTGCTTTTATAAAATAAAAAAGTATTTTTTAAATCATAGGATAAGACTAATTTAATTTTAAAATGCAAAATGTACCTTTTCACAGTTATCGTTTGAAAAATTGTAATAAATAATAATTTAAATAAAAAATACTAATTTTGTTTTTGTGTTTTTATTTTTAAACTTAAATAGGTAATCATTAATGAAACAGTACAATCTTATTTAATTAGATTTATTCCTGAAAAATAAGAAATACATGAAAACTTACTAAACTAATACATTAAACATAATTATAGCAGACTTTTATTATCTATTTTGTGATATATCATAACTCTATTAATAAAATGTATCTCTGTAGACTTATACGTAACAAAATTGTTACGCATAACGTTTACTTGAGAAATTTAATTTACAAATAATTGTCTAGTGATAGTTTTAAAAACTATAGCTATACCCACACAACTTTTTTGAGATATTGTTTATAACACTCTCCGTTTGGTCCATAATTTGGTCCACGTCATCGGTTACCACATATTGTGCACTAAGGAGAGTATTATTATCGTCCGACTCACTAGACACTTGTGATTCTAAGTCTATTATTTGGATCTTTATCAGCCGCCGTCCTTTAGTTTTATCACTTTTTAAAACAAACGATTGCTGCTGCCCATGAAAATTCTTCAAAAAGCTTCTTTTCTTCGGTTGCCTTTTGGAAGCCGTTTGTTGTTTGCGAATCTTATGAAGTAACGGTGAATCCGGTCGTTCTACCAACCAAGGCGGGAACATTTGGCTGAATCCCTCTAGCGGGTCTTGTGCATCTTGCAAAACCGGAGAAGGTGATCGTTCAAGGCCTTTGCTTGTCACATGGAGCAAGCTTTGGCTTGGCACGATGTCTTGGGTACTATTGCCTTGGGAATTCTGAAAAAATAAAAAATAAAAATGAGTTATTTACTGTAAATCTACTATAGAGAAGAATAACATTTTAATCATCACGTTGAACTTTTTAAAATAACTTACCATGTTATTGAAACGCTGCTTTGTTGCTGTTTACTCCGATGTTTTTATGTAAATAAATTTGTATTTCAATATGATGCTATTTTATACTCTAAGTAAGTACTTATATAGGCATTGACTTAGGTGTGAGTGTGTATGTAAAATAACTCCTATTGCTGAGGCAGCAGCAAACGCATGCCATGAAACACAAACTTGTCAGGACTCGAACTCGTTACCTATTTTCAACTACAGAGTGAATTATTGATATCGTAATTTAATTGTACAATATGCAGTTTTGTTAGCTATTGACTCACACATCATTACAGATTTATTGGTGTGGTTCTTATTACAATGATGCATGTTTGTGTCGCTGTGCAGTTCACGTTCGCACTTGTCTTTATAGCATTCTTGATATCATGAAAAAACAATAATTGTGTAGATGATGATTAGAACCTAAATTTTATAAGGTAAGTAGAAAGGTTAAGCAACTTTGCAAAGTAGGTCGTCTGATGGGTGACCAAAAACTTATAATCTCGAGCTCCGCCGTGCTTCGGAAGGCTTGTTAAGCCGCTGGTCCCAGCTGCATTAGCAATAATCAGCAACCACCAATCCACAATTGACCCGCGTGGTGGTTTGACCCGTTTTCCCTATCCATCCATAGGGAAGAATCATGTCCCAGCAGTGGGGACATAAATGAGCTGATGATGATGAAGTATTAAGGTTTTATAAAGAAAACAAATATTAATATTACATGAATTTTATTAGGTACGTAATATTGATGTAGCACAATTACATTATATTTTATACAAGGCAAACTTAAATTTAATTAATATAAAAAAACATAGGTACAGATTTACATAAAACACTAATAAAAGTATACATAGAGAAAACTAACAGACAATCAAAACAACCATTGGCAGAATGTACCAGATTCCTTAACCTATATGAACTGTAGTTTGAAAAATACTGTTATGTCATTTTGTTTTCTTGTCCATGGACTCTAAGCTTAACATTTATTACGTAATGTAATGATTACATCCTCACAATTAGTGGTCAGAAATCAATGCGTTCCATACACAAGCCAAAAATAACAATTCTACATAATTGCTCACTCGTTCCTTGGTTTTATGTTGTTAAAAACTTGGTGAAGCTAGCAACAACAATGATATTATATTAAATTGTAACATCATTGAGCAACAACGTGTTACGAAACGGTGGACATTTCCAGTAAGTGAAACACATAAATACCCTTAAAATTACTTGAAATAGGTCTAAACAGTACAGATAAGTACACATATGAAAAACTATTATGCCGTTAAACAATCATTAAACAGCGCTTGTCTATTTCCAGGTTTCACCACTCGGGGAAAGCGATATTTACCATACAAGACAAACTTATGTTCTATTAATATTTTATGAACTTTAGTAGGTACGTATGATGTAGCATAATTACATTATATTTTAAGCAAGACAAACATTATTATTCTATTAATAATTTATAAACTTTATTAAAGCATGTAGCACATATTAACATATCATTGAAGATATACTCGCACTTTGAATTTACTAATCTAAGACATAACATATCTTTTTTAAATTTACAAATATTAAATATAACTCAACAATTAAAAAATTTATAACAAGAAAAATGTTAAAAATTCAATATACTTGTATGTCCCCATGCTTTAGTAGAAACTTTGTCATTTGATATTAACCGCTTATCATCATCGCTAGATAGGGCAATTTTATTCACAGCACATGTAAAAATTTCGTGTTTAATTGTTTTAAACAGAATATTTGTTCTACGAACAATGTCTCCATTAAAAAGTGTTTTTTCATAATCCGTGACATTGAACTTACGTACGATGTTTTTTTTAATACCCTTTGCTTTCTTAATTGTGCTGTCTGTAGTTTTAATGCAGTATAGCTTTGAGCGAAGCCCTACAAATTCAGATATAATTTTTCCTCCCATTTCATCTTTAAATAAACCTGGAACTTTTTTATTTTGAATTGGTAAGGCAAATTGATTCGTTTTACAATAATTACTTGTATCAAAGTAAGGTAAAAAATTATTTTTTAAATCTTTATAAAAATCATCTGTTTGTATGTGGTAAACAAAACTGTCGGTGTCCGTGTAACACATCCGCACATTGGTGTTGTAAAAAGGTTTAATAATAGAATAATGAAAATTATACATAAGGCTTTTTGATAATTCTAAAACAGTGAAGCCAATGTATATTGGTTTATTCATAAATATTTGCTCGGGTTTTAACTGCACTGCTACTAAATTTTCTGTAAATACCGAGGAGCTATGAAAATTTGGACGTGCAATAAGCTGTTGTGCACTTTTTCGTTTTTTAGTTACATTGTCCTGATCTAACCACTGATTAACTAAATGAACTTTGACACGTTTTTCAGTATTTTCTAATGTTTTTCCAAACACACTATTATTCAAAAGTTTGAAAAAATCTTGTTCAAAAGTTGATGAACTATTTTGCCTTAGTGTTGTATTTAAATCAATGTATTGTTTCAGATACGGACTTTGTCTGAAAGTGATAACCCGATGAATTTTCTTCAGTATCAATCCATGTTTTAAACAAGTTTTTAAATGAATATAATGTATAACATATAAAAATTTGTCATATAAATTAGGAACGAGTTTATGATTTTTTCCTCCTGGTGGAATGCATTTTTCTGGACAAAATGGTAAATCGTTATGTAAATTATGTAAATGCTTTGGATATTCTAAATCCACTTCAAGTATAAAACCATACTCTGCCTCTGTTGAAATTTGACAAACATCTAAATTATCAATCTCATGTTGATCTAGAAACCGAAAACTGTTCAATGGTAAGTATTGAGACATACTATGACCATACAAATTATTGCAATCAATATATGTTATATAAGAACTAGGTACAGAATTGTCATAATCTGGTAAAAATACATTATTTGCTTTAGCATATCTATGAGAGCATAAACAAACACCACCTCTGATACCACTCTGTAACATTCGGACCATAGCTAAATTATCAATAAGTTCGAGCTGTATCCCTGTCTTTAATAACATCGCGTCAAAGGATAAACTCGGCGCGGTTAAGTAGAAAGCTGGATCTAATTGATAGTGACGTTTGCAAGTCCGTCTAAACTTTTCGAAAATATCTGCTAATAAAAGCACATCAGTTTTCAAATATAAATCCGTGTAACTTCCTAAATCTGAAATATTAAATGTTGACCAAATTAAATGTGCATGACGGTAATCATCTTCAGAAATATCTTGATCAATGAGTGAACTATAAAAATATTTTTTTTCTGGAAGTGACTGTTCTTGATATCGTTCCCAAGAGTTCATATATTCATATGGATATATGCCCTTACGAGTGAGCAGCTTTAATTTAAGTTCACAAGGAAAGTTTTTTTTTAAATATTTGAAGTCTTCTGGTTCCAAAGTATCTGCTAATTTGCTTAAGCTGGTTCCCAAAAACTTGAATGAATCTACAAAACGAAGTTGAAAAAACTCGTTATTTGAAACTGGCACAAACTTTGTAAATGAAATATAATTTTCTTTAGTTTTTGGAATTATTTTTATGCTTCCAGGAGCCTCACCTAACGCTTTAATAAATAAATGGCAGTCGTATCCAGCTAAATTGTGAAAAAATATAGGAACAAATGAAGGTCGTTTATATTGCAAATTGCAAAAAGGATGGGCTGCTCCGCGAAATCGACCAGTCACGTGGCAGTGATCGCGAACTTTATCAGAAAACACAAAATTTTGACAAATGTGGCATCGTGTTGCTTCATTAAAATCGGATTGGTCCTTGTCGGTAAATATCATCGGAGCGTTTGAACTTACTATTTCATATATTTTTTTAACATCTTTTAGTACTAACTCTACAAATCGCATAACACAATCAGGTCCTCGATGTGATACGTAACGATTATAACTCGAATCATCACAACAAACAATATAATATGCAAACGCTACAGGTACATGGTGATGTAACGTTGTCGTGTTACTAGTAGAACAAGTGGTATCAGAATTAGTTTGCAACATTGATTCAAAATCAGCATAGATACAAAATGGTATATTTTGTTTACGGTTATAGTTTTTAAATTTAATAACCGAACCTTTATCGGGTAATACTGTCACTACACCGCTACACAAATGGCTATCGACTTCTTCTGAAGTATTGAAAAATATAAGACACAAATCACAGAAGTATAACTTGTTGTGGTGGGAAGTGATTTGACTTCTAAAAAGTCTGGAACGGTCTTTAATCAAACAGTAATGAGTGTTACTACCATCTTCGAGAAACAATAAATGTATAATTTTGTTTTTGCATTTCATATCAATGTCTGATTTATATAGAGGACCTATAATTGTTTTATTATTTTTTAAGCCATAAATTATAAACTTTATATTTGGATTATTATTTTCAAAGATCTTTATATCGCGAAAAGTAACCGGAAAACACATTCCAGAAATATTAAACAACTCACGATAATGAGGATAAGATGAAACTCTTTCTGCATGTGTCCTAGCTGGGTGGAGAGCAGCTGTCACGCACCATAAAAAACAACACTGATCTTTATTAGCAATATTAAGACATGCCTTTTTTAATTGAATTGATTTAGGCAATGGAATGTAACTTGAGCCTCCAAGTGGCTGATATTTGTTAAGATTGACCTCAATATGCAAATTGTTTAAAAATGTCCATCCACTATCACGATCTTCAAATTCTTCAATGCGTTTTTTTAGGTAATTAACTGCCTCAGAGTACATATTTTCAAAGTCGTAATTGTAGTATAATATTTTATTTTTCGTTCCGAACGATTTAATTGATTGTGAATTATCTTTAAATTGTAAAAATGTTGCAAATAATTCAAAATTTATTTTCGCACATGTATGTTTTATAAGAAATTCATCTAAGAGCGACTTTAATTTGTTACGTATTCCATCTAAAAACCTATCCACTGACGTTAACTGAAAATCTTGTATGGCTACTATTTTATATGTTACGATACGATTGCGAAATGCGGATGTAACTATTTCAATACCTTCACTATGTTTTATTGACTCACAATTTTGCTTATGCAAATTACTTCTCAAATGACCCACCCACGATTTACTATGGATTGACGTGTTACATGTCGTACAGAAAGGCATTTTAATTACGATTAAAATATATTTTAACCGATGAGTTAAATGATCAATCAATGTCTTAACCAAATGAATATATTACTTAAATATAGTATGTGCTACATTCAGAGTTCGGACCTAATAATAATAATAAAATAAGTACCTATAACCTATAAAAATTATAATATTATTTAAAATTAATTTTATCGGAATAGTAAACCGGTTCCGAATTCTCAAATACCTCCCAGGCTTGTGCCAGGAAGCCCTGCAGTGCTTCCCAAGACGGAGAGGTGTCGTCACACTGCAACCTTACCGACGCTAGCGCTGTCTTGTATCGAACCTCGACGGGGTTTGACACGTAGTCATTCGTTTTGTAGACCTTCAGGTCTACAAAAAATTCACCGCTGCTCACTGCGGTGCGACGAGAAGTTCCTGTCGAGACCCGGCTGGCAAACGATGATGTTGCTGTTCCAGCACTCGGCTTCGGTCGGCTGCTAGCAGTTTCCTCCGACCGCAAAATATTGAAGAGGTCACGCTTCGGCTGTTTTCTGTAAATTATTATATGAGTATATTAGATATAAGTAAAGTATTGTTCAGCCCGGTGTCAGACAGCGACGACAAGGACATGTACTTGAAGAGGTCTATGACCCACTGCTAGGCAAAGGCAAAAAAAATCCGAAACACACTTTGTCCGACCTGGGAATTGAACCCGGAACATTCAGGTATCGAACCGAGCGCTTTGCCACTCAACCACTGATGTGTTGACGAAAGCATTGTTCTAGAAACATTTAATTTCATAACACTGTACTGTGGCAAGGTACTAAATATATATAAATATATATATATATATATATAATTTGGACTTATTAAAGTTGTATTATTTTTTATTTTTATGAATTCTTTTGAATGTAGCTAATGTTATTTTTTTTGTTAATTAAAGTAATTGGTTTTTACTGTTTTAATTAAATAAATAAATAAATTATAAAGAACACAGTTGAGTTGTTTTCATAAGTTACTACTAAACCAGACTTGGAGTTAATAATGATAAGTAATAACAAATTTACCTGCGGGAGCCAGAGACAGTCTCATGAGGCGAAGTCTCACAGGTTTTAACAGTTTTGCGTTTGGTTGTGGCTGGTGAAGACTTGCTCTTGCTCTTCTTTTTAGGAGGAGGTACCTCCGAAATCACAGAAGATGCTTCGTACTCGGAGTCAGACCTATGAAATAAATAAATTATGTTTTAGACTACACTCGAACCTGTAAGCTTATTTCGCGTGGTACACCTATTCAAACGGATAAACGTAACAACAAAGTGTTTTCGTTGGCTAACTGGTTGGTATACAAGTTTTCGTATTTGATAATTAATGCAAATTGACTATCGAAAACACAAACTTATACGCAAACACAACTCGCTGTAAAAATATAAATATTTAAAGGTTTTATTTTACTTACGCACATTGTTAAATTGATGAAGATATTCGCAGAATAACACTTAAACACACTGTTGAACCGTTTAAAAAATAGACTTTATATTTATCACTAAAATCGAATTAAAATTATAACTGTGTAACAAGCACACCCAAATTCATGAAAATTATAATGATTTTTTTTCGATGCCAGTGGTTTTATGCAGAAAAAAGTCCATTGTCAGCAAAAAGTGGTCAAGCGTGAGTTCTAATGACGTAAAAATAATATTTATTGTATTTTTAAAATGTGTATTTTTATCCTAAGAAATAAGACAGCACTTAGTCATTATTATAAATTAAAAATATATTTATGACTTGTTGTTGACTGTGACTTCGTTCGCGTAGAAACTATGTGACTATGTAGGTACTACATAAAACTTTCTAAAAATGTAATCTAGAATAAGCCTTATAATATAATATCAGCTATCTGCTAGTCAAAGTATCATCAAAATCAGTCCAACCGTTTCAGAGATTAGCTGAAACTAATAGACAAGAGAAGCAAACCCTGGAAAATTATTATATTGAAATGAAATATACATAATTAACATTTTAAATGCTTCACATTATTCTATTAAACTTAATTATATTTATGACTTGCTGTTGACTGTGACTTCGTTCGCGTAGACATTAAGTAACTATGTAGGTACCTACTACATAAAACTTTCTAAAAATGTAGTCTAGATTAAGCCTTATAATATAATATCAGCTATCTGCTAGTTAAAGTATCATCAAAATCAGTCCAACCGTTTCAGAGATTAGCTGGAACAAATAGACAAGAGAAGCAAACCTTGGAAATATTATTATATTGAAATTAAAATATACATAATTGACATTTTAAATGCTTCACATTATTTTTTACTACTTTGCAATATTATTCGATCAAACAATCGTCTTTGTAATATTATCGCAGCCGCTGTTTGTGTAATTGCTGTCTTTGCAGTATAACTAGTAGAGACGTGTTCCTACGAGTTTTCGATAATAAACATCGATTTGTATGTAGGTCATACCTATTTACTTTTCATACTAATACTTGTTTTTAATTGAGTTATATATCGGAGTTAACTTCAAAATATAGCGCCGATAATTTTGTATACTTACATATTATTATGTGTTATTTATTATTAAACAGTTCTATAAGTTCATGAAATTGTGTTCTTTTTTAGGTAAGGTAAGTATCTATCATTTTATCTTATCTAAACGAAATAGAAATAACAAGAAAGATACTATATTTTGATAGGTACTGATTCTCCTTTTTATGTAGACTAGTTTTGTTATTATTTTTAAATTTCATACTAATTGATTGATACTTCAAATTTGAAATATAGATTACACAACATCGATTTATGTTTGAGCATCGATTACTCGGATGTGATCTAAGCAAGAAGCAGCTCTAGTGCAATGCGTGGGGTTCATATTCGTTTCATTCGCTTCCCACGTTTTGAACCATTATGCGACGCGCAAGGCACCGACACGCTACGCTACGTAACGTGTGTTTCATCATCATCATCATCAGCCTATACTAGTCCACTGCGGGACATATGCCTCTCCAAGTGCATGTGTTTATAAATCTATAATTAATATAGAAAGTGTCTTAATTCAACTAGAACTATATGAATTGTAAAAAGAAGAAAATCATGTAAGTACATACATAATAAGATAATTTTTTTCGTCTTAAAAAATGTTTAACATATCAAAAATATTGTTTAATCACTTTTGTTTATTCATTGAATCTAGAAAAATCTCACAGAATAAATGCTTCGAGTCGCAGTATTATGCAAAGCTAATAATTTTCGTTGCCTTGTTAGTAATTTTAATATAAAAATGGTTTTTACTTTTCACTTTTACTCGATGTTTCAATGATTGAAGTATCTATAATGTACAAGAATAATTTCTCATAATAAAATTCTCATCTAAGGAGAAAATTCACTGGCATTGATAGTATTTTCCTACCAAGCTTTTTGAAGTTAAATTGTTGTAAAACCCATAAAATGTATTTAAATCTTTTAGGAAGTTTAATTTTACAGTACTTACCATATTTTTGTGTCCGTCACAAATGATTTTAATGTCCATGTTTTATTTTAAGGTCCTGGAGAGTGGAATCTTTTCAACCTATGTGCAAATATTTCAACCAAGTGGAAGCTCATCTTATAATTTGTAAGTTTTTGAATAAATAAATATTGAACAATATCAGACATATTTAATTACATAATTAAACATGTTTTTTTTTTTTTTTTCAGATGTTGATGGATGAACCTGCTATCGGCGTGTCTCGTTGAAGAAAAGATAAAAATTTATATTTTATGAATGTTTGTATGACTAATATTTATATAAAATAATTAATAAATACAATACAACCCATCCCAAATCCTTTAAAGGTAGGCTATCACATACTAAGTTTACATACAAGTATGTGGTAGCTGAGGTAATGGTAAAGTTATACTTGGTACGGTTGGTAAGGTTGGTATTTGGTAAGGTTATGCTAAAGGTAAAGTTTTTTTTTTTTTTTTCTGACCATGTATTGCTGTCTATAGACAGAAGTAGATTCGTTTAAGCAAGTAGCAGTTTAGCTTTGTCTCATTAGGTAGGTTGGTGTTCGGTGTGTGATCTTACCACGGGCTCGCACCGTCGCCTGATAGGAATCTGTTCGGTGCGTGATCTTACCCACGGGCCGCAGGGAGTTACTTACCATGGTTTCCCCCAACCGAACAGTTAGGAGGTGTTCGGTGTGTGATCTTACCACGGGCTCACACCGTCGCCTGATAGGAATCTGTTTGGTGCGTGATCTTACCCACGGGCCGCAGGGAGTTACTTACCATGGTTTCCCCCAACCAAACAGTTAGGAGGTGTTCGGTGTGTGATCTTACCACGGGCTCGCACCGTCACCTGATAGGAATCTGTTCGGTGCGTGATCTTACCCACGGGCCGCAGGGAGTTACTTACCATGGTTTCCCCCAACCGAACAGTTAGGAGGTGTTCGGTGTGTGATCTTACCACGGGCTCACACCGTCGCCTGATAGGAATCTGTTTGGTGCGTGATCTTACCCACGGGCCGCAGGGAGTTACTTACCATGGTTTCCCCCAACCAAACAGTTAGGAGGTGTTCGGTGTGTGATCTTACCACGGGCTCGCACCGTCACCTGATAGGAATCTGTTCGGTGCGTGATCTTACCCACGGGCCGCAGGGAGTTACTTACCATGGTTTCCCCCAACCGAACAGTTAGGAGGTGTTCGGTGTGTGATCTTACCACGGGCTCACACCGTCGCCTGATAGGAATCTGTTTGGTGCGTGATCTTACCCACGGGCCGCAGGGAGTTACTTACCATGGTTTCCCCCAACCAAACAGTTAGGAGGTGTTCGGTGTGTGATCTTACCACGGGCTCGCACCGTCACCTGATAGGAATCTGTTCGGTGCGTGATCTTACCCACGGGCTGCAGGGAGTTACTTACCATGGTTTCCCCCAACCGAACAGTTAGGAGGTGTTCGGTGTGTGATCTTACCACGGGCTCACACCGTCGCCTGATAGGAATCTGTTTGGTGCGTGATCTTACCCACGGGCCGCAGGGAGTTACTTACCATGGTTTCCCCCAACCGAACAGTTAGGAGGTGTTCGGTGTGTGATCTTACCACGGGCTCACACCGTCGCTTGATAGGAATCTGTTTGGTGCGTGATCTTACCCACGGGCTGCAGGGAGTTACTTACCATGGTTTCCCCCAACCAAACAGTTAGGAGGTGTTCGGTGTGTGATCTTACCACGGGCTCGCACCGTCACCTGATAGGAATCTGTTCGGTGCGTGATCTTACCCACGGGCCGCAGGGAGTTACTTACCATGGTTTCCCCCAACCGAACAGTTAGGAGGTGTTCGGTGTGTGATCTTACCACGGGCTCGCACCGTCGCCTGATAGGAATCTGTTTGGTGCGTGATCTCACCCACGGGCCGCAGGGAGTTACTTACCATGGTTTCCCCCAACCGAACAGTTAGGAGGTGTTCGGTGTGTGATCTTACCACGGGCTCACACCGTCGCCTGATAGGAATCTGTTTGGTGCGTGATCTTACCCACGGGCCGCAGGCAGTTACTTACCATGGTTTCCCCCAACCGAACAGTTAGGAGGTGTTCGGTGTGTGATCTTACCACGGGCTCGCACCGTCACCTGATAGGAATCTGTTCGGTGCGTGATCTTACCCACGGGCCGCAGGGAGTTACTTACCATGGTTTCCTCCAACCGAACAGTTAGGAGGTGTTCGGTGTGTGATCTTACCACAGGCTTGCACCGTCACCTGATAGGAATCTGAAAGGGATCACCAATATGAGTTATTGGGTATTCTACCCCACCGCAGTGAGTGAGGGCTCGGCACGAGCCCGAACGAATGAAGGTGGGGTAGAATGCCCAATAACTACCTACTAGGCACATTTATAATTTTATTCAATAGTCTTTTTTTAAATTTCGAACACAGAATTTAAAGAAACAAAAGACAATTTGGAGCCTGTTCGTTGATATCAAACAATCGAATACTAAGAAAACTTGATTATATTGGTTTACTTGGATTTAATTCTTGAAAGTGTGATTTTTCTCTTTGGTTTTGCAACAAACATTACTTATTCTTAACATTAGAGGTTCTATCAATAATCTATAGATACTTCGCCTGAAGTCGCCGCCCAAGCTGTGGCACTTATCCAGGCCGGACACAGCCAAAGAAATGTGAGTGCTCAACTTAATTTAAGTCGATCTGCGGTCCGAAATGTTTATCGGAGGTACCTAGAGACTGGCGGCTTTGTTCGTCGCCAAGGAAGGCCACGATCTCTGGTCACAACTGAAAGGCAGGATCGATTCATCGTGACGACCAGCTTGAGAAATCGTCACCTTACCTCCATTGAGATACAAAACCAACTTCGCGACTTCCACGGAGTATCTGTGAGCGCTCGAACTGTTCGGAGAAGGTTAAAAGAACGCGATATGGTACCACACAAGCCAGCTAATGGCCCCAAACTAACGCGAGCCCACCGAACAGCGCGTCTTCATTTCGCGCGCAGTCATTTAAATTGGACTCAGCAGCATTGGAGCCGTGTACTCTTTTCTGATGAGTCTTAAATTGCGTTACATGGCAATGATGGAAGGAAGGTCTACCGACGTAAGGGAGAGCGTTTTGCACAATGCTGCTTTAAGAGAAGAAAGAGAGGGTTGCTTATGGCTGTGGCTCATGGACTGTCTGGGGCGGTATATCCGCAAGCGGCAAAACTCAACTTGAGGTTATTACGGGACCACGGCTGTCAACATTTGCTGAAAGGTACATTCGTGAGTGCTTAGAACCTCACGTGATGCCATACGTGGACCATGTGGGCCCAAATTTCCTTTTTATGCATGATAATGCAAGAGCCCATACGGCCGGCATCGTCAGGGAATATCTTCGGGATGTGAACATCACAGTTATGGACTGGCCAGCCAGAAGCCCAGACATGAACCCGATTGAGCACATGTGGGACGAGCTAAAAAGACGTGTTAGGGCTCGTCAGCCAGTTGCCCAGACGATGCAGGAGCTGAAAACTGCCATAGAAGAGGAATGGGGGATGATCCCTCAAAATTTCATAGAGCGGCTGATAAACTCTATGCCTAATCGTATGAGAGCTGTCGTAGATGCCCATGGAGGCAACACGCGTTATTAACTTAAACCTTTATTTGATAAAACATGTTTTTTATTCAAAAATCATCTGCCTTCATCAAGGCGCACACCCGACTTGTTAGGCGTAGCTCCATGTCGTGTGGTATTCTGAATTCAAATTTAAAACAATACGATCGAAAAAGATAGTAAAATGTATCAGGTTTAAAACTGCATCAATAGTTTTTGTTCAATCTAGCAATCATATTTAAGTAGGGGCCATAGAAACCTAAACTCTAAGGTGAGCCAATAGATGGGACCAGAAGTGTAGTTTTGACGTCAATAAGTGCCTGTAAAGGTATATATTGAATAAATCATTTGACTTTGACTTTTGACTTTGTGTTGTTGCTGAAACTTCCGATATTTTTCCGCACATAATTTGGGTGCATATAGAAATTTTACTTTAAAATCTGTCAGATTACCTACTCCATACAATGTTATTAGTCTAACAACTTTTTTGTTTTTACCTACATGGCTGCCAATGCGTGTAACGCAAACTATGTCAAAGTAATAATTTTGATAAACGTTCTAGGCTTAACTAATACGGCTTTATGAAAGTATGGATCCGGCATTGTTAAAATGATTCCAAACATTCGACTCTACTGGCGGTGGCATTGTTAAACGTGTGCTATCGTTATTTCAATAGAACGAAAACATACATATCCCTTAAATAAAAGCCAGCCAGAGACTAGGCAATGAGGACCCCAGTAGTAGACCCCAGAGCAGTAGTGTCATATTCCACGCTCCACCAAATAACAACTGTAATGCCCGCCTTCCACTAAGAGCGGAGCGGGCTCCTTACGGACTCCGTTTGACTAGCAACGGCAATCTTCATAGAAGTGCTTCCACTGGAAACTGGGAAACTTCTATGAAGATTGCCGTTGCTAGTCAAACGGAGTCCGTAAGGAGCCCGCTCCGCTCTTAGTGGAAGGCGGGCATAAATGTGCTTAGTGTGATAGGTGAGCCCAAAGATAGAGAGAACCGAATGGGCGATTTTCTGACAGCCCAAATTAAAAAGTAAAAATTAGTTCAAAAACACTCGATAGATGTCGTTTTATGAAAGCCGTACCTACCTAAGGGCTGTAATAAATTCTACACTTTTACTTGTCTACCAAAAGAATAAAAAAATAGTATTTACTTATCTATTTATATTCAGGACATCCAGAACCTATTTCTATTTTGGAATAGAATAAATATTACGCAGACATACATGTGCTCTTCAGGAACCCGCCTTTTACTAAGCGCCATACTAATCTATGCTAAGCGCCATCTATGAAGTCATTTACGAACCAATTTCTTTTTTTTTTGATCTCGGAAAACCGCCTATTGATATCTTATGGACACATCAAAATTACGTCTTCCAATATATCGTATCGTATGGAGCAGGGCAACCCTAGATGAATGTAGTTATTTAAGGACTTCTTGGCGGGAAAGTGAAGCGTCATGTCTGTAGTATTGTCTTATTTTCTAAAATTTGTGTTTTGTCGAATATTAATGTGAAATAATGGTGGATTATTAACCGTTAGGTGTTCGTGAACGTGCATGAGTGTTGGCAAATGAAACAAAACAGTGCAACATCACTTTTCAAATTCCCTCAAGAAGTCCGTGTGAGATTTCAGTAAAGTCCCACATCTTTACTGGAACTCAAGGGATTTGGGTGAATATCATTTATCACTCATTATTATCATAAAAGCTTTTAAATGAACTCTATTATTTCGGCCGAAGGACTAGTATCCATGGTCAAGAAAAAAATTATTAAAAAAAAATCAGTAAGTAGTTATTTTATCAATATCAAAAATGGCATTTATCCTTTTTTGCAATTCGGATAAATTATTGAAAGAATAATAAAATTATAATTTTCCTCCTTGTGCAAGTTTGCGACGTTGAATTGTGGTTCGTGCTCGTCCATCTGCTTATGTGAATGTCGAGAATTCGAGATATTCACTCTTTTATTTGTGTTATAAAATGAGTGAGAACTTTCGCAAACGTTTTTAATGAAAACTTTCGTAAATGTTTGTACAAAGACAATTAAACTTACATGTTGTACTTTATAATAAATATTTACACAATACTTACAACAAATTTAATGAACACCCACATACAAGACAGTTTAGAACATGTGTTACTTTGTATTTTCTTGATTAAGTTGTAAGTAATTTCAGTATTTTGTGAATAAATATGATTAAATTTTTACAACAGTTTTATTTATTTAACCCCAACATGTCATAACACTACATCTAAGCTGGTTTCAGAATTTAAAGTATAATGTTTCACGCACAATTTTGAATTTTATTTTATTTTAGCTTTTAAAAGAAACTGGATTCCCCAAATTTCATTGAAATATTAGTTTTAAACTTTTTAAGTTAAAAGAGAAAGTTTTTTTTAAATTCACCGTTTATAAGATCAAAAAAATGCTTGTAACCACTCAGTTGCTCGCACCCAGCGGGCCCCTTACCCTCACGTGCTTGAGTGGCGCCAAATTTTTGAAGCGGGCCGGCGCAAGTTGACTATTGTTACAAAAACATCGACTGTGAGCTACTGGAGCCGATCTAAGCCAAACCAATTACTGTTTTGAATAGTTAGATGAATAGAGCATCTGTTTTTATAGAATGCGTGGTGACAAAGTGTTGTTTTAATTTAAAAAACATGGTTTATACTTTAGTGACGAAAAAAAACACGGATTACTTCCTATTTTATTTTATATTTTAAAATCAAAAGGCCTGTGATGTCTTTTTTATATTTTACACGTATACTATATTAAGTTATCTTTCTATTAAAAATAAAATACACATATGTTTCATCTGAAAAAATATTCAGAAAAAAATCGAGAAAATCGCGCAAAAATTCGCGTGTTGCGTAATCTGCTTGTTAATAGGGTTGGATGTTATAACCTATTTTACTACAAATCTAGAAGGCCTAGAACAAAAATATGGCCAGTTTTAGAAAGATACAATATTTGTCTATTATAATTCGTAAAAACACATTAACTTTCCAGTAAACTGTAGTCATACAAGTTAAACAACAAAAGCTTTGATAGAAAAATCGAACGTTTTTGGTTGTCTTATTGCCGAAACTAACATGGTGCTATTAAAATAAAACTTAAATATACCAAAAGAGCAAAGCCTGTAGTTTACAACCGTATACAATACGTTTCAAGAATACTCATAGTTCTTATGCAATAAAGTCATGAAAATGTAGCTCTAGAGCGCACGGACGACCGCTTTATCGGCAATATGGCGTCAAAATAAGGTTCGGGGCACACACGTTTGTGAATAGGGTGTGTCGCGATTATTTGCGAACAAAGATTGTTTTTTGGTTTAGTAATTATTTATGTTAATTTATTAAATGAATGTAATAACAAAATATTCATCGTAGTATGTTTTTTTTATTACAAATTATTTCAGTTTAAAGTATATTAAAATAAACATATTAAATTCTAAAATGTATTAGGACTTTGATACGTAATAAAACATATAATGTTATATACGATGTTTAGATTATTTTATTTACAATCACTGTAAAATAAATGAAATTATTAAAACAAATGAATAAAAATGAATATTTTATATTAATACCTATATAATAATAATAATATATAGGTACTAATATAAATATCAAACCGAAAAGACACCACAACAAAGCTAACTGCCACAAAAAAAGCAACTGCCCAAAAACAAATATGTGCCACCAACCTAATTCAAAAAAAGTTCTATTGCTTCCTGTAATAATAAGAACATGCCATAAGTTAGACTTACGTTGCGCCTTTGGAGAGTCAATCTGCATGCACACAACAACAATACAGTGAGAATAATGTTTTAAATCACTATTTAGTAATTATTCTCCGTAAATACATACAATTCATGAAGTAAACAATAATAATCACAAAAGGAAATCACTAGAAAACCACCGCCACTGTAATAATCAGTGGTCGGAGTAGGTATATTGAATTAAGGTCACTGACATCAAACGTATATGTTAATATGGATACTCCTCCGAGTTTCCGGATTATTATGATAAAAATACCGAAACATCGAAATTATTACATGAAACTAGTTAAAAATGTATCAATACTCTCAACGCTATGCTGCTAGTGGCGCTGGTCTCCATCTCTAATGTTGGCCGTATCCATTGTCTCAATCTCGCAAAAGAAAAGAAATCACGTCTTAAATTATTATTAGTGATTTTTTTTTGTTAATCTTTAAATATCTTGGAAACGGTGCGTCCTACGCTAAAATGGACGAAATTTTGTCCCCCCTTTATAAAACCCCCGTCTAACGCTAACCAACCATCACGATGGTACAATTATTAATAATTGTCGCTTTTTAATAATTATTTAGGGTAAGTAACGATTAACTAGTTTAGGAAATGTAGTTTATAGATTTGTTGGGCTTATTTCCCCTTTGGAACTCATTGACTCACTTGGCCGCACATTTGGTCGTTGATTGTAGAGGTTAAGTCACTCTCACACAGGCCGGTCAACGGATAGGTGACCAAAGCTTTATTGTTTCGACCTGTTGGCTAATGTTGAGCCGGCTCTTTGGCCTAAATAAAAGTGTAAGGCCTAAGTAAAAAATCAAAATGTAGAACTTGTAACCGATGAGGATTAAAAATAATTATTTTTAATAAAACTGTAATAATGATTATTTGTATTAACAATAAACAATTTTGTTTGCTTACATATGGTTTTTTATTTTATTACTCTATTTACCAAATTTTTGGAAACTCCGGTACATTCCGGAAGAAATGCATGTCCATGTTATGATATCATGACGCAAGTATCTAAAATCAATATACCTACTCCGACCACTGGTAATAATTTACATTAAGACCTAATTTCGTCAGATTTTAACAGAATATCCATCCAGTTTAAAAACAAATAACTAGATAATTAGTTAGAACCTGAAATTATGCGTATTTTGATATATAACACCTCTAGAAAGAAACAATAAGTAAAAAAAATACGGCGTTTTAAAAAATACATGATGAGCACGTAAACACAACATAAACACGTCCACTATAAAATAATCACATTGACTTTATTTGTTTTTATTTTTGACAGATCAGCTCCTATTGCTGATGCTTCGTTCATGTTCGTTCAGTAAGGCACCCATACACGTCCCGCGAGACACGGATTAGCGATATTTCGAGCGTCTAGCTTAACTTTTGTATTATGTAACAATTGTAACAGGAAGCACGTGGGGGCATTTTTGAGATGTAACGATTGTTACATGAAGCGACGGAGTGGGTAAAGAGCATCTGGATTTTCCTGTTACTCATTTAAAGTTAAGTAAGTATATGTTTTTATGAATAAAATACATGAACAAAATGAGGCACTTGTGGCGATAGGTGCAAGGTAAGGTATAAACCTATTTTGCATTTGTTCTAGTTCTAGTAAGTCAAGGCAAGAGTGAATAGGCATCTCCTGGCTAAGCAAAGCTGTGTATGTAACACTCGATAGACCACATCCTGTTTACCAAGCAGGTAGTCAGTGCTTGCCCGGTCATTTAAAAAAAAAGTAAGTTAGTCCAGTAAAGATAAAAAAAACTACATTGCTTTGCTGATTTGCTTACTTCTACTAGGCTCAATTACTAGCACAGGTGTAAGGCTTGTAGTACATTTAAAAGGTGTTGCGATACGTTTTGAACTTAGACAATAATTAGAACTGTGATTTTATAAAGTGTGAAGTGTTATAATATGTTGTGGATTTTTAGTACAATTGGTGTTAGATACACTGAAATGATACATTAGAAATTAAAAATTAAATTCAGAAAACACACATTTTTTTTTGTTTTTGTGAATACAAATTAACTCTAATTAAAGGACATCAGGCACATTTGACCCGAAAATGTATAAACTTATTTCTATTACTTATCTATATGCACTATGTGTTCTTATACTATACCTAAATCAGTATCAACTTTATATTGAAACTTCTTTATTTGGCTGAAATTAATTAATAGAAAACAAAACTACGACTATGAAACGGTAATTTTGTAGCCGCCATCACTATTTTATTGCGTAAGAACAAGGCGCATTGCATTAGATGACAATGACATTGACAGAACATGGCTGGATTGGATTTCAAATACTTGAAAATGGGTAGGTAGGTAGGTAGGTACCTACCTACTTAACGCTTTGATTTGATTGCCATGCCATTTTCGATGCGTCAGCCAGCCTATCGACTGTCAGTGTCACTGACATTGTCAATCACTGTCATGTCAACTGAAGCGTTTGGTTACAACCACAATTAATTAAATGAACATAACAGAATTCCACACGCTCCATCCGTATCGTGTTTGATATCAAAGATCTTTGTGTACAACAAGAAAGCATATTAAGGGCTGATTTTTCAATCCTCGGTTAAAACTTATCTGTCTGATAAAGTATAACACAATCAAACTAAAATGTCACCTGTAAAGAAAGAAAAGACTGATGACAATAGATTTTCAAAATGGTCATGCAATACTTTAACAGACAAATAAGTTTTAACTGACTGTTGAAAAATCGGCCCTAAATAATTTTAATTTGAATCGGTACACCCACTTTTAGTAATTTTTTTCGAGAACACTGTTCATTCAGCACTAAACGTTTTGTTTGAGTTACAAGTGTTGCTAATGTTGCTATACTAGTGTCAGTTACCAAAAAAAAAAAAAAAAAATGTGAATATCTCTTAAAATAAAAATCTTTATTTAACTCTGAATAGTTTCCACGATCCACTATTAACATACCTACATTGTGGTACAAACAGAAATGCTATACATTTTTGGGTCTATTGTCAAAGGAATTTGCCTGATGTCCTTTGTCTTCTTAAAAAGGTATTAATTATTGGTAATTAATTTTATAACTAGTTTAGTTCTGACTTCGTGTTTATTTCATTGTTTTATGTAACAATTTCACATAACTATGCTAATTTTGTCATTGAAATATAAACCAAATGTTAACCCCTGAAGTACGGCATGGCATTAATACATGCCAATTTACATTTAAAAAAATACCTACCCGTCCCTCATAAGTTTATCTAATAAATATTTATTAAATAACTGATTTATTTACTTATTTCTTTAATAAGTTGTGTTTTAAACATCATTGGACAAAATTTTTCTGCCCTCTGATAGGGTATTTATTTGAGCAAATAAGATTTATTTCCAAAATGCCTGGATTTGCCCACGGAGCAGAAACACTTTGCCCATCTTTACACGTGACCCAATGTTCAAAAGTTGGTATGGGAAATTTCCTATAGGGTGCTGAAACATACCCTTTTTTTGTTTCTAGTCATCGTTCTTCGTTCTTAGTAAATTTTTTCTATGATACAAATGCTCAGTTGGGGATCAAGAATTAGTAATTAAATAAGATATCAAATGCGTAAAGCCAGACACAATAGTAATTCAATTGTTAGTAGGTAGTAGGTTTTCTTCATAGAGCCAGACACAATAGTAATTAATTTTTTTGTAGGTAGGTTTTCTTTTATTTTACGATAAAGTTTGTGCAACTATAGTGAGGAGCGAGTTATCTAATCTAATGCATAGGTACCTACTGTTTTAGTTAACTATTAATCTTAGGTTTTATGTTCCTTTCCAAAACCGCACCTTACCTTCGGTAACTTCTATTGTTTATGTGTTTTAATGTAAAATTCACATTTCAGCACAGTTTTATTGTCTCCAAACAGTAATAGTTCATTGCACAGACTTAGTAGAGATGTGTGGTTCATTGTATTAAACATTTAGATGGAATTTTCATGATTAAATTTTAATAATCACAAAGCGATATTTTCATCAGGACAAAATATTGTTTGACACTTGACATTTCTTTTTTAAATATATTTTGTGACTATGGATACCACTGCTTCAGTCGTTATAATAGAGATCATTGGTAATGCTTAATAAATGATAATGATTGATGATGACGTTAATAAAAACGTAAAATGCTAAATGTTCCCCCGAAGCCCAAAACCCTTGAGTTTCGGCAAAGATGTGGGACTTTACTGAGATCTCACACGGACTTCTTGAGAGAATTTGAAAAGTGATGTTGCACGGTTTTGTGGTGGGCCTGTCCATGGGCCGTTCGGGCCCGGACGGGACACGGCCCGCTCTATTAAAAATACAAAATGTATGCAACGTTTCAAATCAGTGCCCAGTCCGGGCCACGTACACGGCACGCTGTTGGTTGAATGCTCTAAGACGGCACGCCTCGTGCATGGCCCGGTCTAATATAATTTATCCCATATGCACTAAAACAATGCAACAAATTACTTTATTTATTTATTTTATTGAATAAGATGATCAACAGCCAACTTAAGTCTATTAATATACAAATAGAGATATACGTCTGGGAATATTGAGACTGCCGTGCCGGGAACTTTCCACTCCCAATGTTCCCAGCAGACTATTTGTTAATTCGTACATTTCGTATCAGAATGCCATAAAAGAAAAGAGTATTAGATGATTATCCCTACCCGCCCGCATCTCCTTAAAATCGCTGCCTCGTCCTGCGAGCGAAACACGCGCGTTTCCACCACAAACGCGCTGAATGTAGTAGTAGTTTCGTGTGAGTTGTTGTGAAAAGGTGTATTTATTGCGCATGCGCACCGTAATGTATTGTGAAAAGGCGTAATAAATATAAATTACGCGAATACTTTAAAGGAGACAAGGACGATACGGGCCATACAATGAATTAATATAGTTTCTGTACACATATCTTAGTTTATTGATTTATATAAACCCGGCATCTGTCTCCACTCAACCTGACGTTAAGTAGAAATGGACACCAGGCCCGTAGACAACTGTTGCAGCGTTGAAAAAACATATCATCAGTCACCCTCACCCTGCCTGTCCATTAGGTACCGTAAAATGGGGTGACTTTGAATAACGGGGCGACTTTGACGATAGCTTTTGTTTTTCACTTTTTAAATTCTAATTTAATAAGTTTTGAACGTATCCTTTTCGTTTTTGTTCTGTTGGTAGCCTTGACAGATCAGCCATTGTTTGCAGAAGTCAGCAACAGCGCGCTACCATAATTTCGATGTAAAATAAAATCCCGAACTTGTAGTTAAAGGAGATCGGCGAAATTGGGCCTAACCATTACAGGAATCAGACTTTAACTAAAATCATAGTGTAATTTTTAATAACTTGTGGAATAAAAAGCAACTAATAATTCTATGGGGAACAATTTTTTGTGATTAATGATAATAACCACATAACCAAGGACGCATATCACGTGGTAGTCGAAGGACAATGCTGCCAGTAGAAAAACTGCCTATTGTTTCGATTAGTACGAATTGATCATTGTATTTTTATTCAATTTAGGTAGTATTGAGATTGACTTATTCATTGATACTTCACATAATAAATAAATTAGTGATTTTAGATTACGCTACGTATTACGGACTTTGACGATAGCTGCCATTACGAACAACCCGCGCCTGCACAACGGACATTGATCACTACTTGTTTGACTTTCTAAGTACTACTACGTACTCTCTAAGTAAGTACTGTCTAAGTATTCTAGCAGTGGTGAGACACCGACCGTTGCTTCCGATTGTACTTCTTTTAAAGATAAACTTCATAAACTGTTGCGTTCGTTTTACTCGTAACAATGCTTTAGGTTTGCATTTGACACAAGACGAAGCAATACTGTCAGTTACTCAACAGAGAATACTCTTACGGTAAGTGCATATATATAAACATTTCAGTTACATACCAAATACACAATATAAATAGTAAGTAAACAGCTATTTGTTTAATTTAAGTTAACTAACCTTACTTTAAGTTACTTAACTCCCAATATTTGTGTAACCCCGTAGAACAGATTTATAATTGTTATATTGTTGGAATCCGCTGGTTTTGATCTACAAAACCGCATATACATCATCAGTGTAACGGTCAAACCCAAGGTCCAAAGGAATTTCGCCAGTCTCCTTTCGTGAAAAAAGTGGTATAAAAAACTTCTTAAGTGTGGCCGTAAGTATAAAATTCATAGTAATGATAATAAGGTCATGTTATATTGACATGCTTTGCATAATCGATAAGGTTTTAGTTTTTTACCTGAGTCGGCCATTTTGTATTGCACAACGAAATCTGCTTCAGGGGGCTACTTAGACTAGAGCTACGGGCGACATTGATAGTTATCAATATCGCCCCAATGGGTATTGTTCTACAGATATACTTTAAATTGTATTGAATTACAAAGTAACCCCTACTTTTTTTTAAAGTTCTTAGTGATGGTTCGCACATAGAAAAAAGTTGCGGGAAGTCGCAACTATAAGAATTATACAGACGAGGCACTTGAAGAGGCACTTGCGAAGATCAGCGATGGTGATCTCTCTATTTTTGCTGCTTCTTCGACATATAACATCCCATACATTTAGACTAGAAGAGAGAAGAAATTATTAAGACTTTTTGTTTAGTTTTTAAGACATAAATTTACTAATTCACATGTTCATAGTATGTCCGTACCTTGAGTAAAAATTATTAATACACGATATTTTTAATCAGAAATGCAAAGTTTTACTTAAAATGCCACTATTTGCTATCAAAAAATGCCAATATCAACTTCGCCCCTTGTGTCAAAGACGCCCCGATAGATTTCAAAACTCAATAGTTCCTAAAATACATTATCAAAATAATTTTGACGTGACAACGTCTTAAATTAGGTTGCGGCTGGGAGTCACTTATGAAAAAGTGTAACGCTGGGTAACGTTACGATGAGTCACCGAACGAGAGAGAGGCCCGCCGAATGCCTTGCGTCTCTCTCCCACTCAACTATGATAAATTTGTGCAATTCTTATTTTCATTCAATTCCTTGTTCCTATTGTGCAATTTAATTATATTCATATCAATAAATATTCTACCGAGAAAAAGACGTTGTCACGTAAAATCTTCGCCCGTAAAACCGACTTTACAGGCAAACAATTTTTTTATTTTTTGTTTGAAATTCCAAATTGCGATTACTTTCGACATCAATAATAAAAACATCGGGTAACAAAGCAACCCCATTTTCAGTCTTAAGTTGATAGGCCACATTTAATGTTTCCAAAAGTATCAAGCCAAATTTTTTTATTAAAAAAAATAAAAAAGTTTGTAATGAGTCGTCACTAAGATTTTTTTTTACATGTCTAGTTCGTAAATTGCATGAAATAGAAGCCTTTCAATTTATAAATTGATCAAAGTCACCCCATTTTACGATACCTCATCACGCCTGAAGAACCCAAATTCTTGGTGCACGATGGAGACAGACTGAGACAGTAAATCGATGACTCCGAAGAGCAGCACGCTCCAGAAGTACGCCTTCGGAGAAAGGTAAAAAAAGGGATGAGGTCACAGAGTTTTTCAAAGCACTTGCCATGTTATAAGCGGTAGAAGACGCTAAGTGACACAATATCTCTACCCAAATGTAGAGGTTCGAGATTATTAGTAACCTTTGAATTGTCGATAATATGCACAGCGCTACTCTGCAATCTGTCCAAGGTATCGAGAAAGTACTTTGCAGAGCCATCCCAGAGGTGAGGTAATACTTTACACAAGGCCACACCTGTCACCACACCTGTCTTGTACTAAGTGCAAAACTGACCAGGCCTGAAGAATCGCCGAGAAAAAAGTTTTAGTCGGGCACTATGAACACTATGAATGTTAATTCCATACATTTTTGTCATTGATGTAATCGCTTACAGTGTAATAGCCCTTTCCTAAAAGTCTGTCCTTAACCCTTTGCCGCATAGATTTTTTGATTTGACACAAAAATAATTTACGTGATTCTACGGCCTAATATGTGCACTAGAAAAAAAAATGTTTTTTGTTTTAATCATTATAGACCGAAATAATAGACCTGAAACCTGAAATCTCACATTTGATACAACATGCAGTCAAGGTAACAAATCTTATATGGTACAACATGCAGTTAAGGTAAGTTTTTTTATTTATATAAATATAATTAAATATTTATATTTTTAAAGGAAAAATATTCATATTTTAAGGGTTCTATCTAATTCAAACCCAGATGAAAATCCTTAAAACAATTCCTTTCTTGGTTTTAGCCAAAAATCATTGGCATTTACTGCAGTAAATATAGGACATGCATGAGAATTTTTTGCATCAATGCCGTTTTTCGCCCTAATTGAGTATACATAAAAATAAATAAAATAGCAATTAGGTACCTACATAAACCCTAAAGTTTTATAATATCGGCAAATAAGTATACCAAATCACCAAAAAATCATATTTTTTATTACATGGGATGTACTTTGCTCCGTGGGATGTACCAATTAATGCATGTAGTCTCATATCTGACCGAGCAATGATACAAACTCTGATGCATGAAGTATCCTATTTTAAAACGAAAATTGACCGTATCATTTCAGATACAAAGTTCTAGACTGGTTTTCGTCAAGAAGGATTTGCTATTACTCATATGTTTTTTCGTACTACTTCTTGGAATCCATTATACTTTAAGTTTGCACTAAAATAATTAAAAGATGAGCAAAAAACTTGCGAAAAGAGGCTTTTGTCAATTCACAAACCGTACTCACTGTCAGAAATAGCGGTTTGGTAGGTTCTGTGACAGAAATGACAAACCACATACAAGATATAAAACTGCCAATGTTTTTTTCGTGTTCGGATACAGTCATTCATAGTATATCAGCCATCAACACATTCTATGCAAGACTCAAAAATTATTAATCTGTGAAAACTCTTAATGTATCATTTATGATACCGTATGCGGTAAAGGGTAACATGGTGTTGATTGCGTAATTTGTGAATACAAAGTTTGTTTAAAAAAAAATTATGACGGGATGATCAGAGATTGCGTCCGGGCGAAGCTGGGGCGAATCGCCGGTATACTATAATCGGCCAGAGCACAGGTGCAAAAATGAGATTAAAATTACTTTTTTATAATGATTATTATTTAGTAATATTAAGATGTTATCTTAAATGTTAGGGATTAAGTAAGAATAGTTAAACAAAAAACAATCGTTCATAATACTTTTTTTATACACTATACCTACCTACTTAGTCAAAATTTTAATAAAAACCAAGTATCAAAATTCGTAAATATAAAAAAAAGCGTCATACTACATAAGAAATTAATCAATCTTGTTTTTGATTGAATTTGGCGTCTTTCTCCTGTTGTTTTTCTTGAAACTTTGAAATCGTGCAAAACAACATCTTCTACACTCCGCTTTAAATAGTTTTATTCATTTTTAAACTACTGACAACCAACTGATAACTAGGGAAATTGATGTTGACATTATTTAGCATTACCATGTAAAAAGTTTGCTAAAATATTCAGGGTCGCAGGGACTACTTTTGATAGCCAGACTATATGATTTTTTTTAATATCGTATGGATCTTCTATAAACCATATAGTGACTATTAAGTCAAATTAGTAGTTAGAAGTATTTAAATATTATTTGAAACTTTCCGGCGAGGTAAATGAACAGCTTCTTATAGTTACCCAAAATGCTGGCAGCAAACTGGGAACATTGAAGGAACATTGGGAGTTTTCGTTATAATGATACTTTATTGTTAGCTTTTATTTTAATTATTTAGACAGTAGTAAACTAAAGTTAGTCCAAGACAAATATTTTTAATTTTCTGGATATTTAACCAAAACTCCAAATAAATACTCTTTTTGGGAACATTGCCGGAATCGTTGCCAGTAAAATTTCCAGTCCTCGGCAATATTCCTGGGCCCGGTACCTACATCACTTACAGCTAAGTTGATTTGATTATGCCAGAATCGTTATTCCTAATATGACCAATCGTCATGACAACCTCAAAAATAAAATATGCTACTCCAAATTCCTTAAAATTATCTTAAAAATAATACATCACAATAACAGTAAATTAAACATCAAAAAACCTATTCATACCAGACGCCAGCAAACCAACCCACCACAAAATGCTAAACCCAACAAATTCTTAATCCTAACGTTTGGGTTTAAGAGAAACCTGACGGTCCAGGATAGGCGGAACCGCAGACGCGTGCACACTAAGTAACAAAACAATTAAAATACAGACTTATACAAAATAAAAATAGGTAGGCTAATAAAATTTAGACTACTTACACATTAACAGAATACAAGTTATAATAATGTATGTATGTCAAAGTGAGGCTACTGCTTTAACTTTATTAAGGAACTACCAATTAATGGATCGATTTCTCCGTACAATTTGTTGTAACTGCCAGCATTCTGGTCATCACTGCGTTACACGTGTAATGGGCGATTTTCTGACAGCCCAAATTAAAAAGTAAAAATTAGTTCAAAAACACCCGATAGATGTCGTTTTATAAAAGCCGGCCACCAGCCGTACCTACCTAAGGGCTGTAATAAATTCTACACTTTTACTTGTCTACCAAAATAATAAAAAAATAGTAAGTCCTTACCTATTTATATTCAGGATATCCAGAACCTATTTCTATTTTGGAATAGAATAAATATTACGCAGCCATACACGTGCTCTTCATGAACCCGCCTTTTCATCATCATCATCAGCCTATAAACGTCCCACTGCTGGGCACAGGGCTCCCACGTCGACAATAGCACGTGGGGATATTGGGCAATAACCCACCACGCTGGCCCAATGCGGGTTGGTAGGTTTTAACGACTGTCATCTTACGACAACAACCGGGACCAACGGCTTAACGTGCCTTCCGAAGCACAGAGGAGCCCGAGATGTTTTTTAATTGGTCACCCATCCAGCGACCCGCCCTTGCGAAAGTGGCTTAAAGGTGACCCGCCTTTTACCATGCGCCATACTAATCTATGCTAAGCGCCATCTATGAAGTCATTTACGAACCAATTTCTTTTTTTTTTGATCTCGGAAAATCGCCCATTATTGCTATGACTGGGAATAGCAAAGAGCGATGGAGTTCGCAACTTCATCCTCTCCACAAGCTCGGGACAGTCCAGGCGGCCACGCACTACATCATATAGCAGCCCCATATCCATCACTGTACGTCTTTGTTCTAGCGTTAGCAACCGGTATTGACGACAGCAATCCTCGTAAGGTGTTTTGATTTTGGAATTGGATTTAAATTTAAAGTTGAGGTGCTTTGCAAGTTTCTTTTGGATATTTTCTATTCTGTTTTTATGAATAGCATGTAGACAAGACCAGATTTGGGAGGCCTATTCTAAGATACTACGAACAAATGCGTTTTATACGATTTTAAGGCTACTGATTGAACTGTAGGCTTACTCTTGAAACACAATTGCATTAATCAATTTCCAATCACAAAACTAAAAATGTCAAATGGCACTTTTGTAAGCAACAATAGTGCTACATTGGAATTAAATTGCGTGGAAATTGATTGAACAAATTATTATCGAGATGGCGTTCCGGAATTATCTTTACTTATCCCAATATCGACACATATTAATCGCATTGGAATTGTATTGAATTGAGTTTGCGTTCGAGTAATCCCCCTGAACCGTTTACATGTAGGGTAAGGTGGGGCACGGTCTCAGAACAATAATTAGTTATTGAGGGCACAGTGTTACAAAAAAATCAAGCGATAACGTAGCGACAAAAATATTTATTTAATTAACTTCCAACTGGCATCGATATAAACTATAACAATCTCTTTTCCATAGATGAATGATTGGTCTCGCTGCGCAAGTCTAGATACCGCGCTACCTATAAACCACAGCTCCGTAAATGCGGCAACTCATTATTGTAGTGTGTTTACGAGTATGACAATACGCAAGTGCGTGAAAAATTTGGTGCCAGCTGCTCAACTGTTACCCGAGTCAATGGAAAAAATATTTTTGCTATGATGTATTAGTTAAGTTGCTGGTTATAAATGTAGCTCAGAAAATATTTAAAAATTAACAATTAAAAGCGAATATGTATCAATATAATTGTATATATTATTATGTAGGTTAGACGTAGGTTTGTTCTGTAGAAAAATGGTAGGTATGTATAGCCATGATTAGACCTCATTTTTTTAGTAGTTTTTTTTTATTACTCTTCCTTCCCTTGGGTATCGTAAAAGGCGACTAACGGACTAAAGACTGCACATACATCCAACAGCATAGAGCGGCGATGGGCTCATCAAAATAATACTACCAACCCCTTTCTTCCCTTCGGTGTCGTAAGAAGCGACTAACAGACTAAAGACTGCACATATATCCAACAGCATAGAGCAACTATGGGCTTATCAAAATAATACTAACAATCCCTTACTTTTCTTCAGTGTCGTAAAAGGCGACTAATGGACTAAAGACTGAACATACATCCAACAGCATAGAGCGGTGATGGTCTCATCAAAATAATACTACCAACCCCTCCCTTCCATTGGGTCTCGTAAAAGGCGACTAATGGACTAAAGACAGCACATACATACAACAGCATAGGGCGGCGATGGGCTCATCAAAATAATACTACCAACCCCTTTCTTCCCTTTGGTGTTGTAAAAGCGACTAACGGGCTAAAGGCTCACCACCTAAGCACATGTGCAGACTGTACAGTTGTTTCTTGCTGAAGCATGGACTGTGTGGGCTTGGTATGTGTTGTCCATAGATTCAAATGATTATTAATTTTACCTTAGACTTTAATAAAAACTATCTCAAAAAAGTTGTTGATCTAAGTAAACAGTAATAAGTCGAGTCTTTATTCATGATTATTCTACATATGACTAAATACTTTTTCGTTTTTGTAGGCTCATTGTCATGTAACAGACAATAATTTTAAAAAAAACTTTTTCCCCTAGGGCAAGAAAAGCTATTTTAGCCTCGCTTAACAACGCTACAATGACGGTCTTTTTGAGCAAGAGGAATGAAAATATTATTTCAAACATATATGATTTTTTTCAAAACGAATACGTCCGTGATTTGCCGGTGGCGGCACTGACACTGAGAGCATTATCACTGACAAGTGCGGATGCGTTCATAGAGAATGTATGAAAAACACTGTGCCGGTACTGTGTCGGAACTGTGGCTTCACTGATATGTGTGAAGCAACCTTTAACCTATAATATTACCCGAATCTTATGCTATACACCTGTTCTCAGTCTCATTAAAATCCGTCCAGCGGTTTTTGTGTGATGCGCGTCAAACAAACAGACAGACAAAAATTCCAAAAATGATTCTAATGTTCACGTATGCTTCATCCCCTAGATTATGTTTTTCGCAAACATTTTCAATGTAAGTACAGACACGAAAAGTTTACATTTCAGGAACATAGGTCAAAATGGAAAAAAAAATGCTTTTCCATACTTGAGTCAATCAGCTGATTGCGCATTTTGTATAGGGAAAAATAATAAATTTTAGACCCATGTTCCTTAAGGAAAGTTGTTCAGTTTCATCGGTAGAATCCCCTTGATATAGTGTCAGCTAACATTTTTACACCTTATTTATAGATCACAAATATAAGTAAACATGAAATAACATAGAACTAGGTTAAGTATATAGTAACTTTGTAAGACAAATGAAACTTTAAAATAAAAGACAATAACAATATATTCACACAATAAAAATCTCAAGCACGGGGACTTTATTCTTGTGTAGACGGTAACACTGAATGGCGTTTATTGTTCATATTATTTTATGATGAAATTTCGAAATTATACGATACTTACTGATGGTATGTAGTCCCAGTGTCCTTCTTATTTTTAGAAGTATTATTTTTACACAGTTTTACTACGCAAACTGGCATTGAATAAAACATTCGGGACGTAGTACACGTCACCCACAGCTGTCAGTGTGAATGGCTCGGGTACGCCGATTTCGGCGTAGTATTTGTTGCCGCATTTGACAAGTACGACGGAGGTATCTAGTCGAACGCAGCGAGACCAATCATTAATCTAAGCTCTTTTCATTAAAAATTATTGAAATACAAGTTTTATAAACTACTACTTAGTTTTAATGGGCGATTTTCTGACAGCCCAAATTAAAAAGTAAAAATTAGTTTAAAAACACCCGATAGATGTCGTTTTATAAAAGCCGGCCACCAGCCGTACCTACCTAAGGGCTGTAATAAATTCTACACTTTTACTTGTCTACCAAAATAATAAAAAAATAGTAAGTCCTTACCTATTTATATTCAGGACATCAAGAACCTATTTCTATTTTGGAATAGAATAAATATTACGCAGCCATACACGTGCTCTTCATGAACCCGCCTTTTACCATGCGCCATACTAATCTATGCTAAGCGCCATCTATGAAGTCATTTACGAACCAATTTCTTTTTTTTTTGATCTCAGAAAATCGCCCATTGCACTTTAATCAGATCAGTCGGTTGTAACACTAAACCCCTTATCTGGGGCACTCTGTTATAGGGTAAGGGGCACAATGTAACAAAATCAAAATAGTATATAAAAATAACAGACAGGAGATGCCTAACAAATTTTTTTTTTTTAAACTATCGCGTTTTTTTCACGATTAATTTTTGTAAGTAAGTAAGTTAGTTCGCTTGTGACCATGGCCGCAGCATCGCGGCCGAAACGTCAAGCAGTAAGTAAATATGTACTTACTTACAAAAATTAATCGTGTTAGGTCCCGTTAAAATAGTTTTAAATAAAATTTCTTTATAATATTCTTTGGGTCCGTATAGAAATCTGCCTGACGTTTGGTTTTTTTTGGTGCAACATTTACTTACAAGAGGAAGCACAATCTAAATGTCTTCCAAAGATACTGTCGCCATATCCGGTTCAAGATGGAAGTAAAAATGGTTGTCAATTTTTCCACTTCTGCTTAAATAGCTGACGTCATATTCATCATTTTCAATATTTGTAAATTATTTTCCAACATAGTGCTTGACTAGTTGTTAGTTACAATGTAACACAGTGCCCCGTAACACAATGCCCCCAGGTCAGACAAATCGAAAAATAAAGTCTGACCAACGAAACGAGACGGGAAAGAATGGCAGCAAATTCAAATTCTCTTTATTCTCTGAAAAATCGACGTTGATACTTGTATTTTTTTTATTAAACTCTAGATCAACTAAACACATAGTAGTATCTATCAATAAATAAGAATAAATATTAAGAATAATTATAGAAGCATTTGTGAAAATGAAAATACCATAATTAATTTATCCGACTTACAAAGTAGAATAGAATAATTTTATTTGTTGGAAAATGGGTCTGTCATTGACGATATTTTTTCCAAACATTGCGTTTTACTAGATAAAACACCTTTTGTTCAAGTGATGTAATATTCTTGACAATCTTTTTAATTTGTTTCTCTCACTAGTACTTGAAGTGTCTGGGCGATTTTCTGACAGCCCAAATTAAAAAGTAACAATTAGTTTAAAAACACTCGATAGATGTCGTTTTATGAAAGCCGAGCCGTACCTACTTAGGGGCTGTAATAAATTCTAATTTTTTACTGGTCTACCAAAAAAGTAAAAAAAATAGTAATTACCTATTTTTATTCAGAACATCCAGGACCTATTTCTATTTTGGAATATAATAAATATTACGCAGCCATACACGTGCTCTTCATGAACTCGCCTTTTACTAAGCGAAATACTAATCTATGCTAAGCTCCATCTATGAAGTCATTTACGAACCAATTTCTTTTTTTTTATTTTGGAAAATCGCCCATTGGTTAGAGAGTCAACTATTTTGAATGAAAGGAAAAAGTAAATACAGAATTAACCTAGAATTGTTTACGATTGTAGTATGTAGTTTTTCAGACTTAAATGTAAATTAATTGACGAGAACAATAAAAGAAGGTACGTTAAGTATCAAAATGATAAATTCAAGTACACAAAACTAACACAATCGTTTGACAGCTTAAAAATGTTGCCATAATAAAACTTTTGAAAATAGACCACGTCACGTTTCGTTGGTCAGACTCTATCAAGCAAGTCTTTGTATGTTACGTTTCCAAAAATCTACTGAACTATAATTTGAAGCTAAATATACAGGGAACAGAATAAAACCACAATCACTTACCTATTTAAATTACACTAGGAAACAAATAAAAAAATTTTGACATGATTTTTTAAAGTTTGATCATACAAATTCGATTTTTGTTTGTTACCTCTAAAACGCAGTACAAACCTCGGTGGTCCGAGGTACAAACTGATGCGATGACAACCTGTTTAAAGATGGCCGCCTATGAGCTTGCTAAAACTGTGTACCGACATTAAAAAATAAATAACAGATACATAGATAATTGCATTGTAACATTGTGCCCCATGTAACACTGTGCCCCAATTTACCCTACGCATAATAAATCCCAGACTACGATATGATCTTTTTACAATATTGTCTACATGGTTGCAGAACGACAACTTACCTTACCTTATCTTACCTAAACCCCGAGTTTTACTATGCGTACATGTAAACCGTTCAGTTCAATCAGTAGCCTTAAAATCGTATGTAACGCATTTATGTTCGTAGTATTTTACAAGATGCCTAGCCTCCGGCCCCCACGTAGGTATTCATTGTCTCTACCGCAATCGGCTCAAATGTATAATTAGGTCACAGGTTCGCGTATTTGAGCCGTTTGCGATTTTCGGCGCTTACCGCAGGTCAGCCCATGCAGCGAGGTAGCGAGCGCGCACATGCAAGGAAGCCGCGGTATATCTGCACAGGTCGCATCCCACACCAGCGACCTGTGAGATACCAGCCGGCTCTAAGACAGCTGGTAAGCCAACGGTGGCAAAAGCACTGCGGATGATGCTGTTGAGCGAGGAGTGCCGTAACATCCGCCCAGAACTGCGGGCGCATGAGAGCCCGTGTTTGCCAAGCTCGTCAACAGCCTCCCCACACACACAGCGATGAGGGTGGTGGACCACCCTTGCACCAATAAATTCTTTATCTATTACTCGTACTTTTATAACCTTTAAATCTTGTTAAAACTTAGTTGTCTGGGCAGAAACCTTTGCTCTTCCAAAATAATTATAATATGAAGAATACTGTCATGTCAGTGTCAAAGTGACATTTGAAAATTGCGAGCAGAGCAAATTGTTTTGTTTTGTTGTACATAATTAATTTCGTTCTTATTGATTATACTTTGTATTGTCGGTAATTTTTGACCTTTTATAAATACTAAGCGGAAATCAAATGACATATTGCAAAACTTCCATTTTATTATGGAATAAGTAGGTACTACTTTTGCGTATCAAAAATAAACAACATTGTGTTATTTTAATAAACATGTCACGTTTATTAGCATGCAGAGTATGCTTGGCACACGAAGTCCGCATGATTTCAATTGCCAACACACCCCTACAGGATCTCTATGAAATAATGGATATTGGACCGGTAAGTTTTCTCTCTAAATAACTTTTTGAAGAGAAACAGTTGATATTTCTCAAAATAGTGGAAAAACAAACTATAAAACACCCTCTCGCAGTAGTTAGTACGTCGAGCCATTACGATCTTTCTTGACATGATCTTACAAGAGCGTCGCCAGCCAATATAAATAAAGGGGGCGGTTGTTATAAGTACGGTACAAAGTCCCAATGTGTAAACCCCATGACCTCTTCACCGTACATAGGGGTGTCCTTAACCCCTTGAGGATCGTAAAACCAGATACAATACTTCTTCTTTATTCAATAGCGTTTTCTTGATAGATTTCGCCAGTATCAAGTATTCTGCTTAGGCGTTATTGTTTCTCCAAAGTTTCATGAATGCACAAAGTAGATATACGAGTCGATTAATATCAAAGGCGGCAATCTGACGTTTGACTAATTTGTGGCTAGAGACAAAAAATGTTTTTGTTGATTCTAAAATATCGACAGATTGCCATTTTTGATTGTATTGACTTTTTGTCAGAACCAGGGTTAGCACTACCAAGGACATAAGAAATTGTCAAAAATAATAAAAAATATAATAAATAATTTAAAAAAAGTGATGTACCTAACTGTTGCATTTTCTTCAGTCATTAAGGAACATTTAAGTGTTTGTGTTGTGGTCATAAATTAGTATCGGTAATTTTTTTTGATGAATACCTGTAATTAAAACCTATTTCATTAATTACAATTCAATAATGCAAAACTTCAAATAGATAAACTTGAAAAATAAACACAAAAAAAATATTCTGTAAAAATAATGATTACTTAATTTAATTGAAAATGTTGATATTGTCTAGGTATTCGTGAAATTTTAAAGACTCCTATTATGTATATAAAACACTGTTTAATGTGTAATCTATTTATTACAAACGTAAATACTTGTTATGTGCTAGGTAGCAGAAACAAAGACGAAAGATGTCACATAGAACATTTTCTACCTCCACTTAAGTCGCCTTTTTATCAAGAAGGCAAATAAGTACCTACAATCATGCCAATAATAAATCCAACAATATACATGCTATATATGACATACCTTTCCCCTAAGTAGGTGTAATACAAAATTTAACAATTATTGTTAATAAACAAAATACTTAATACTTCTCTTTTAATGACAAACTTAACGAAAATAAAAACTAAACAAAACTTTCTTGTAGTTAATTATCAAAGTATTTAAAACAATTTATATGTAAATAAGGCTAATCAAAGGTTATTGCCTCTTTCATAAGGAGATTTACTATGAGTATTTACTTTATTCCTAATTTTACCGACAGAGGAACTGCTTTCAAATTCAGATGGAATTCCTAACATTTCAGCCCATCTATCAGCACTAGGGATTTCAATAATTTCATCAGATTCCCGCTCCCTACAACTTGGCTCTCCACTAATATCATCATGCCTATTATTCTGCATAACAAGACTGTCATTTCCCGTTGATCCTCCAAGCACTCTATCCTCTTTCTGAAGCTGATTTCCTGCTACTTGAATTAATTGATCAATGTGACGGTTCACTACTACACCATCGTCAGTTTGTACTCTGTAACTAGAAGGTCCATCTTTCTGTAGGACTCTTCCCGGCAACCATCTTGGCCCACTACTGAAATTTCTGTACATCACATTTTGTCCCACGTTCGTCTCCCTATGTTTCCTCTCAGCATTAGTTTCAATTTGGTGTTCCGTTTTCTTCAGTTGTAGGTTGTCAGGGTGTATAGTGTCTAAAAGTGTTCGTAGTTGCCTGTTCATTAATAGTTGTGCTGGACTCTTGTTTGTCGTTGAGCATGGTGTAACTCTCAAACCAAGTAATAAATTTGGTATTTTTACATCCCATGGCACTTGATCCATTTTTCGTAACTTGTCTTTGAGAGTTTGAACCATTCGCTCTGCGAGTCCGTTAGTAGCTGGGTGATACGGCGCTGTCGTCACGTGTCTTACTTTATTAGAACTTAAAAATTGTTTCATTTCGGCGCTTACGAAAGAAGGGCCATTGTCCGATACTAATGTTTCGCATATTCCATGTGTAGAAAATAACATTCTCAGATATCGTATAACAGTAATGGATGTCATGTTGCTGACTATAAATACTTCAGGCCACCGCGAGTAAGAGTCTACCACTATCAAAAAGTATTTGTTTTGGAATGGTCCTGCGAAATCTATGTGGATTCTTGACCATGGTCTCGTCGGTGTTATCCACTCATGGCTAGTTTTGGGTGGCATGTGTCGGGTTTCAAGGCACTTCATACAACCGTTTACCATCATCTCGATATCTTTATTGAGTTGTGGCCACCATATGTAACTTCTTGCGAGCGCTTTCGTGTGTACAATCCCGGAGTGAGTGCTGTGTAGGGCACGCAATATGGCAGAGCGGGCACTACCACGCGATTCCCTAGTAACACGCAGCCATCCTGCAATGCTAGTTCACTACGATGCAACCAATATGGGCGTAGCTGCTCATTATTCACTTTGCTTGGCCAGCCACGTTGTAAATAATGTGTTACCTGTGACAAAGTCTTGTCTTTATTGGTTTCTGTTACTATCTGCTCGATTTCGAAAGGAAAATCTTCTGGCTTCTCCGCCATCAACAGTACATCACTGGGCAGTGGTTCCGGCTCATCTGGGACCGGCTGCGGCCACCTACTCAAAGCGTCCGCATTACCAATTTGAGAACCGGGCTTATAAATTATATTGTAATCGTGTGACGTCAGAACGATCGCTATTCGCATTAAACGATGTGACAGCGTGTTCGGCATAGGTCTTCTTGGATCAAAAATACCAAGCAAAGGTTTATGATCCGTTATAATAGTAAAAGTTCTTCCCGAAATGTAATTATGAAATTTTTGAACTCCGAACATAATTGCAGCTGCTTCTTTATCCAATTGTGAGTATCGCCGTTCATGGGTATGCAGCGTTCTTGAACTCATTGCGATTGGTAGTTCTAGCCCGTCTTCCATTACGTGAGACAATACGGCCCCAACACCGTACTCAGAGCTATCACAAGTTAGGTGTACTGGCTTTTGTAAGTCATAATGAATTAGAGTCATGTCAAAAGTCTATATTCGCTTTGCTGTATCAAAAGCATTTTGTTCTTGTTCACTCCATTTCCAATCTCGTGCCTTGTCTAGTAATCGATGTAATGGTTCTAATAACGTAGCCTTGTGAGGTATAAATCTTTCGTAAAAGTTATATAAGCCTAGGAAAGCTTGTAATTCCTGTTTATTTTTTGGTTCTGGAGTATTTTTTATTGACTCAACCTTACTACCTGCAGGATGAACACCCTCCGCATCGATGACAAATCCTAAGAATTCAACTCTCTCTTTGGCGTACTTGCATTTCTTCTTATTGAGCCGCAGCCCAGCCTGCTCGATGCGTTGCAGCACGGTGTCGAGGCGCTGCAGCATTTCTGATGCCGTGCGGCCGCTTATAATGATGTCATCAATTAGCACCGCGACACCCGCGATGCCCGCTAGTAACGATGTCATCAACCTTTGGAAAATGCCCGGACATGCCTTTACACCGAACGCGAGCCGATGAACTGTATATAGCCCTTTACATGTATTGAGCGTTAGCAGCTTAGCCGTAGTGTCGTTTACCACCACCTGTGTATAGGCCCGGTCAAGGTCAAGCGTGGTAAAATATTTACCACCGGCCACCGTCGCAAAAACTTCGTTAGCGGTAGGCATCGGATATGTATCTGACTCGGTAGCTTGGTTTACAGTACTCCGATAATCGCCACATAGCCGGATATCGCCAGACTTCTTTATGATAGGCACGACCGGGGTAGCCCAGTCAGAAAAGGATGTCGGTCGAAGTACACCTTCAGCAACCAATCGGTCTATTTCTGTCTCGACTTTATCTTTAATGGCGAACGGCACAGGCCGTGCTTTTAAAAACTTCGGCGTCGCTCCGGGCTTTAGCTGAATTGCTACGGGTTGACCTCGGTAGGTACCGAGTCCATCTTTAAACACTTCCCGATGTTTCGAGGTTACCTTATCCACTTCCTGTAGGTCGAAGTCCGAAATGAAATTTATCTTAAGAAAGATCTCAAGCGGTCTGAGCCAGTCACGACCCAATAGGTTGGGTCCTGAACCCTTTGCAACGATGACGTTGAGCTGGCGCGCGACGGTGCCGTGCTGTACCCGCAGCGTGACCTGGCCCAGGAGCTGCACTGGTGTGGCCGTCCACGTGTGTAGCGTGAGCGGCGCGGGGCGCAGAGCGCCATATGGTAGCCGCGTGCGTAGAGTGCGCCATGTGCGCTCGTTCACTAGTGAGAAGCTTGCACCGGTATCCACTTGCATAGAAATAGCCACGCCTTCCAAAAGCACCGTTACTTCGAAGGGAGGCACACGAGTCCCACTCTGTATGTATATCGCATAAATACCATTCAAATAATCCCCATCGTCGACATCATGTGTAAAATTAACGTTTCGATTCGCGTTTTTCTTTTTTGCAATACAAATTTTTTCTAAGTGTCCTTTTTTATTGCAGTACCGGCACACAGTATTTACGAAACGACATTGCCCTCCATGGCGTTCTCCGCAGCGATAACAAAGTCGTATGTTTATCTTAGACTGTACCGCGTTGATGTCCATTGGTTCCGGCGGGGCAGCAAGCGCCGCAGGCGCGCAGCTGATGGCAGTGGTGCCACCGGCGGCGCCATCGGCGTAATGGGCGGCGACCCCCTGTATCATACGCACATCCTTTCCTGCACTTTCCGACGATAACATTGCGTCTACAACGTCTTGATAACGCTGATTGTCTTTTTTAAGTAATTCGTATTGTAACCTTTGATCACTCATTCCACACACTAATCTGTCCCGTAACATTCGCTCTAATTCGGTAAAATTGCAACATGAACTGATTCTCCTAAGCTGAGCGATGTATTCTGATGCCGGTTCTCCTGGTTTTTGATCGCGTTTGTAAAATTTAAACGATGTCGATATCTCATTAGGTCTGGGACTGTAGTGTTTTGTAAGAATTTGTTCGACTTCCACAAATGTCACATCACTAGCTCTTCGGGGTGTTATTAACGCTAAAAATGTTTCAAACACTTGTGCACCACAAACTGTAAAGAAAGGACATCAGGCAAATTCCTTTGACGATAGACCCAAAAATGTATAGCATTTCTGTTTGTACCACAATGTAGGTATATAAATAGTGGATCGTGGAAACTATTCAGAGTTTAATAAAAAATTTTATTAGAAGAGATATTCACGTTTGAAATATTTTTCTTTGGTAACACTGACACTATAGCAACACTTATTAAATCACACGAAACGTTTCGTTATGTGCTAAATGAACATAGTGTTCTCGAAAAACTTGACTAAAAGTGGGCGTACCGATTCAAATTACAATTATTTATTATGCTTTCTTGTTATACACCAAGATCATAATATCAAACATGATCCGTATCATCCATCCGTATGGAGCATGTGGAATTCTATTCTGTTCATTTAATCATGTGGTTGTAACCAAACGCTTCAGATAACAGTGATTGACAATGTCAGTGACAGCCGATAGGCTGGCTGACAGATCAAAAATGGCATGGCATTCAAATCAAAGCGATACCCATTTTCAAGTATTTGCCTATGCTTTAATAACAATAAAAATCTAAAAGTTAGATTTCTCTAACTTTAAAACTATTTCTCCGAGAAATCCAATCCAGCCAATTTCTGTCAATGTCATTGTCATCTGATGCTTAACTGATGCAATGCGCCTTGTTCTTACGCAAAAAAATAGTGATGGTGGCTACAAAATGACCGTTTCATAGTCGTAGTTTTGTTTTCTAATTAATTAATTTCAGCCAAATAAAGAAGATTAAAAATAAAGTAGATACTGATTTATGTATATAATGACACATAGTGCAAATAGATAATAGAGATAAGTTTATACATTTTTGGGTCAAATGTGCCTGATGTCCTTTGCTCTTTTAACTGTGTCCAAAACAATTCCATTTGCTTCAAAACAAAATTTTAACCTGTCCATGTAATTGTCCCAATTGTCCGTTTGTGGATTAAATTCGGTAAACTTGACTGACTTTTTATCCATTTTAACTATTTTACTACTCGTCGCCACTATTATGTATATAAAACACTGTTTAATGTGTAATCTATTTATTACAAACGTAAATACTTGTTATGTGCTAGGTAGCAGAAACAAAGACGAAAGATGTCACATAGAACATTTTCTACCTCCACTTAAGTCGCTTTTTTATCAAGAAGGCAAATAAGTACCTACAATCATGCCAATAATAAATCCAACAATATACATGCTATATATGACAACTCCCTTCTTCGTTTCATCCTAGTCGGAAAAAAATACATTCATATTGAAATAAATTAGGAATAACATAAAACTAACATCATTGTGTTAACCCTAGCTATACTGAGTAAGAAACTAAACTCATCTTTTAGCCACATTTCTTTTCTAGTTTTCACGATTTCTGGTGCGACTGCGTGAATAAATTTTAGTTACACGTTTAGGACAACTCTCCATGACTTTAATTTGCGCATTCATATCAAGGAGAAACTAAATAAAAGCGAGTAAACCAATAAAAATCACACACTTAGACAGTATGAAAATTATATCGGCGGCCATGACACAGGTGCCAAAAAGAACGCTTGTGATTGGCTGAGACAAAAGATTGCCGTCTTTGATAAATAAAACCTTACAGATCGCCGTATTTGATACCAACTTCATATTTTGACATTGCTTTTCCATAGCAGTATGCCACATTTGAAACGAAATGCTTTTACGATATTAATTCGTTTTAAATTCTCAATGTTGCCATATAAATATCTTATTTTTGACAAAAATGACAGATTGCCGCCTTTGATATTATACGACTCATACTTAGTTAATAACCAAAACTACTTCTTGAGTATTAATTTTAAAAACTGTTGAGTTATCTGCGAAAAAGAATATACACAATATATACTTTTAAAGAATTATTATTACTAGATTAGTATGGACACACAACTTATAGTCTAATTTTATTAGATGTTAGATAATCACACAGAATATTAACATAACAAGTGGGGATTTAACATACTTAGTAGGGACTTAAAATTGATAGGCTTAGAAATATATGGAGGGAGCAGATCATATAGGGAAATGGGATATTTAGGACATTCGAAAAATATGTGATCTGTTGATCCTTTATCTAGTCCACATTCACAAAGTGAAGAGTCTTTGACCCTTATTTTAGCTAAATGAACCGGGGTGCACGCATGCCCCAACCTTAACCGGCAGATAGTAGAGGTACATACAGGTTTTGCCGAGGTTTTTATTGGAATGAGATCTTGAATATCCGCATAATGCTTTCCCACAGTACGACAAGAAGCTCTCCATTGAGTATGCCATTTAGACATCATATGTTGTTTTGCCATTAAGCCCAAGTCGTGAGAAAACAGCCTGAATTGAGTGGTACAGCCATTTATGGTAGCATCCTTTGCAATACAATCGACCACTTCGTTTCCATCTATGCCTGAATGACCAGGAATCCAAGCTAGACAAACCATCAGACCTTGCTGTTGGCACCTATATAGGGCACTTCTGATATATATTTTTTTCTTTTATATAGCTAGCTGCTCCCGCTTTTTTTGGCAGGTTTTTTGTTTCAAGTTTTGTCTTTTCTTGTTTTTTCTTTTTTTTTTTTTAATGATTTTAATGAACTGGAGCTTGAAGAGCTCAAGTCTCTTTTCTTTTTTATTTCTCTCTTTTAATTTTTATTTTACTTTACATACATTTCTTATTTTACTATTTTATATTCTTTCCATAAATTATTTTACAATTTTTTCTTACATACTAATATAGTTTTCTCTACTTAAAACATTATTTTCTTCTATCTTAATTTCTAATAATTATATTTCTTAATTATCTAATTTTATTACAATTAAAATTATTTCCTTTTTTCATTTCTTTTATTCAATATACATGTATGTATTTATATTTCTATTTTAAATATTTTCTTAATCTAATTACATTTCTCATATTCTCTTCTATCCCTTTTTTACACCTGCCACAATGTGGTCTTACACTTCTGATATTAAAGATGATTGGAGACTTATGTTTGGATCGAAAGGGGTTTGATGATATGGCTTGGGGCTTCACTTTTGGAGTGGAAAAAAATTATTGACTTCTTTTTTTATGTGACTCTATAAATGACACTGCCTTCCATAGTGCAATAGCCTCTCCAGTAAAAATAGAGGTGGCCCAGACACAATAAATTGAAAATCAATTGATTCGCGATCGCCGGCTGTCATTTTTTTAAGCTCTAGGGGGAACACCTGCCCCTAATGCCCCCCGTCTGGCGACGCCTTTGTGATCTTATCAATTTAATAATTAATTAGGTTCCCATTTTGCGTGTAGTCCTAGATGTGCTGTTGTCAGTTTGGTTCTGAATGTACCAGGAATTGTCACGCAGGTTGTTCTCTGAAGTTTGCTTAGAGCATTCTTACAGGATTTTTTTTCTTTGACTAGTTAGTCTTCTCTGGACCAAGGAAAAAATGACCTCCGTGGTCGAGCGGTTAGCACGCCGGGTCTGGTGCTACCTCTGAGGTCCCGGGTTCAATTCCCGGTCAGGTCAATTTAAAGAAAACTTTTGATTTCTTGAATGCGTTAATTTTTATGTTTATGTATGTATAACTAGCGGCCGCTCGCGGTTTCACCCGCGTGGTTCCGTTCCCGTAAAAATTGCACATACATCCAACGGCGTATGACCTCCGTGGTCGAGCGGTTGGCACGCCGGGTCTGGCGCTACCTCTGAGGTCCCGGGTTCAATTCCCAGTCAGGTCAATTTAAAGAAAACTGTTGATTTCGGGAATGCGTTAATTTTTATGTTTATGTATAACTAGCGGCCGCTCGCGGTTTCACCCGCGTGATTCCGTTCCCGTAAAAATTGCACATACATCCAACGGCGTAGGCTCACCACCTGTCACCCTGAGCACATGTATAGTCGCTATTTGGTAAAAAGTGGACTATGCTATAGGACTGTTTTTGCTGTCCTCATTGCCTAGTCTCTGACTAATACTTTGGGGATAATAGTCGTAATTATATGTATGTAATGGCAATATGTGCCTTCCAGAGCACAGATAAGTAGATGCTATTATCTTGGTCACCTATTCATGTGCCCTGGCATTGTGAAAACTGTTTTACTGCCAATGTTTTTTATCAATTATTGTGAAAGTTGTTCGTAGCAGGGACGGCTTCCACTAACGCACACTGGGTTCGTTGTACAAATACAAATAATACACTCACAATATACTGAGATGACCTTAAATGCCTTTTGTAGGACAATTACTCTAAGTTACAGTAAATTACTTAATAATATATACGGAGCTACGAATATCGCGTGGTTACACAAGATGGAGGCAGAGAAGAGAGAGCGAACGATATATGTACCTCTCTTTTGCACTAAAACCTATAATGAATGCAAAGGCATTAATGATTATGTTGCCAACAAAAGTGAAACACTTTTTACGGATCAAAACTCGTATTTAATTTACTAAAAAAAATATTTTTTACTTATTTATTTTTAGCTACAAACAAAAGATGTGAAGCCCATATGTGTTTGCTATATTTGCCATCATCAGCTGATAAAGATGGTGAAGTTTAAAGATAAAGCAGCTGAAGCTAACCAGTTGTTATTGCAACTACTAAACAGTGGACTGGAGGTAAGATTGTAGCTATTTTATATACACATACGTCATATAATTGAAAAAGAGATTTGGGTTCTTTTTAATAGGTATATTTAATGTTGTTATTAATTGGAAAAAATTCAATAAATTAAATGGTTGCACCTCCGATTTTAAAAGCTCACTCCATCGGAGTGGTTGTCTGGCAAAAATCGCTTTATAGCGATAAGGCCGCCAAGTTGTAACTGTCTATTGTACTTGTTTTTTTGTTTTGCGTGTTATGTAAATTGTTATAATAAAATAATTTTATTATCTGTAAGTAGGTAAATGTTTGGTTCGAGGTAGGGCTTGTTTAGCCATGACCTATTATTATTTATTTATTTATTGATACACAAAACAGAATACCTACAATAGCAAATATAATTAAATAAAGTTACAGTTGCGATAGAGACTACATCCCTAAACATGTGTACACACAACATGATCAAATTAAAAGCATTTAAGCACTAAGTATATTAATATTGAAAGTAAAGTTTCACTACAAAATAAAATAAAGTTTGATAAAATTTTGCTACATAAATACCAACTATCAAATATGATCTACGAATGTGATCATCTTTACATATCATCTTTGAATTTCGGTCACTTACAGTCAAAAATGTCTATGGAATCATGGTGTTCTCTTGAAATTTCATTGTATTGGCGACACATCCTAACCACAGGGTTAAAAGAGGAAGTGTTGTTCTTATAAATTTGCAACAAGAAGATTATAGATAAACTAATGTTTAATGTTAATATAATACTCGAGTGAAGAGAATGGCAATCAATTTGAGAATGTATAATTTTGAATAGGCAGACAAAGTCAGTAAGTAATAAATTTGTAGGATATTTTGCTAAATTACAATATTGTGATTTTGTAAATGTGGCCATGTGCGCCTATGTAGTATATAAGGTGACTGCTAGAAACCGCAAAAAACTTCTAGGGCTGGTCAGGTCAAGTGTTTTAAACATGACAAAAATGACAAAAAAGAAATTCGTGTTTTTTTGATTTTTTATTAATTAATTCATTTTGTAAATTTTAATTAGGAGGAATTTGGGTATCTAATTAATTTTAAACCAATAACATAAGAAAAATAAAATTAAAAACAATTAAAAATAACGATTATTTACAACGCGCGGGCAATGAACGCCTGGCCGGCCGACTGTTGACCCGTGCGCGTTGTCAGCTGGGCGATAAGTACCTACGTTAGTCTGCAATGTTTTGAATTAGTCGTAGGTATAAGGTGCAGTTATTAAGTCCAACTACTATCGATAGCATCAAGTTATGTTATGGCCACATTTTAACTGTAATTATGATAAGTGTATGAAAGTAATTTCAAATCAATCCTAGTAAAAATCTATTACACCACACATTATGAGAAGTTACAATTATCTTTCCTTACAAATGAAAGATCAATGGGTAGTTATCTAATGTCGCGTCCGCACGCTAAGCACTTGCCGCTAACTCCAAAATAAATGACCAGATGATCTTTCATGTCCTCGACAACTAAACAGCCTAAAGCATTGAGATAATAAGTATCAGTCTTACCTATTTATTTACACTAAATTAAGTTAAACTAATGTCTCGCAATAAAAGGCAACGTTAATACCTAAAAAGCTGCGTAATTAATAGGTGTCGGTAGGTACTTACATGGTGTTAAATAGCATTCCAGTTTATTCCAGCGAACAGGAAAGGTGATAAGCTTCCGATCACACTTAACAGGCTTTCAAACTAATGTAATATTACATAAAAATTAAACCTCCGCCAAAATTACGTACTTAAATAAAAAAAAAATTATTAAAGGACGAACTAAAATAACTTTTGTGATCGGCACATATTTATTATTACACTTATTCAACGTGATTAAAAGAACACCACCTATTCTACCTACAAGTCTTAATACGACTTAACACCCATTTGTTACTCAAATCATTAATTTGTTACTGAACTTATTACTTTATTCACGATAGCCTATTCATAATAATACTAATCCTTCACTAATTAACTCATACTAGTTATTAGTTTAATCGCGCATACACAAATGCACTTCACATACCACAACACAACTAGGTACCTACACTACACAACAAAATTTCCCCGAGGAAACTGAACACACCTGCTGCGCATGAGAATCAGTGAGTTCAGTGCAGTGACTGACTCAGCACAGCGCAGCGCAGTGCCACAGTGCGATTCTCTAAGTTAGAGTCGTGAAGTTGGTAGCAACGGCTGCCGCTGCGATGAGAATGACTCTGTCTCTTTCATATTCATAGAATTGGAAAGAGACAGCAGATGACAGTCATGCGCACAGCTCGCATTCGCATGCAGTACGAGTACGGCAGATCTGACGAGAAATCCGTCAATTTGGCAACACTGTGTGTGGCGGGCGGCGTTTCTTCAAAGACGCTTGCGACGATTCATATCTATTTAGGGCTGCCGCTAACAATGAGCGGTTCTTTTTCGATATGAATTCGAATTCATAATTCATATCGTGTGTAAATTGTGTAATGGATGTAAAGTGAAAGAGGTTTGATGAGACACTGTTGCTTAAAACACAAGTCAAATGCGTTGAAAAATTTTGACATGTCAAAAAATATCTAGATGGCGGAGTGGTTAACGCCGCCCGCCTCCCGGATTGCGGAGGATGTGGGTTCGATTCCCATCTGAGGTAGTAAACTTTTTTCGATGTTTTAATATCTCAATGTTAATAAGATAAGAATTCGTGATAAAAGAAAAACGTTGTTTATTAGAAAAAAGAAACGGTGGCGCGAATAATTAATAAATTGATTTCAAGTACCTATGTAGCATCCACATAAAAAGACTTAATTTTGTTGTTGATTTATTTTTCTTAATTCTGAATTCACGTGATGCAGACCAAAAACAGCTAGTCGCACTAGTAGTGATGCGATGCGTACCAGTTTGAATCTCAATCATTACCATTAGTAGCTTATTTAACCATTATGTTATGATCCTTTTAAACTTTTACGAGCAAACATTTTTGGATATTTTTATGACCAACACAACAAATCCCATAAAACTGTAGTCAATACAGTAACATGTTAATCTTAGAATTGATATTCCAAGTGTGTTAGTTTGTGTACAATGTAAACCTGCTGGTGCGTGGTGGTTATGGATAATTAAAGTTTCTGTTTTTTTTTTTTTTTTATAAAAGAGGGAGGCAAACGAGCAGGCGGGTCACCTGATGGAGAGTAATCACCGCCGCCCATGGACACCCGCAAAACCAGAGGAATCGCAGACGCGTTGCCGGCCTTTAAGGGAGGAATAGGTCTAAGGAAGGAATAGGAATTAGGGGGGGGGGGGGGGGGGAGGGGCCTCCGGAACCCTCACTGGTCGGACGAAACACAACAGCACCAAGTGCCATTATTTCACGCCGAATATTAGTGAGAGGGTGGTATTACGCCGGGCGAGCCGGCCCAATGTGTGCTGCAACGCAGCGTGGCTCTACCACTCAGTTGGTGTGTGAGTGCGTTTAGCACCACCCAGGGATCACGTGTAGGGTCTCAAGGGTAAACCTACGGACGCGAGCAACTTTGACTTTGAACTTTTTTTTTTGTTTTCTTTTTCTATTGAATTGCAATCCAGATTTATTAACATTTACTTGATAGTATAAGTATTTTGGTTTACCAAATTAAGTAATAAAAACTAACAGATAAATTATTGATCTAATCTAATAACTTCATATAATTGTAAATTCACTTAATATGCAAGTTTGGACGATAGCTTTAATTATTTAAGTTTGTCTATTCATGTTTGTAAAAAAAATGTGAAAGAGTTTGTTATCAACAAAAGGCCAAAGTTTTGACATGTCAGTAACTTCTAGGATCTAAGTAAGTAATGGTTTTATTTTCTTGTGCGTGCCAACCCTAATCACGTGACCTACACACGCACGGCTGCTTTGATTTTTTCGGCACGGCAGTCAACTTATGCATTCTGGTGCATTCGCGTCGCGTCGCGTGTGCGTAAAAATGCCTAGGTATACGAACCAGCAATATCTTGAGATGCTATTTTGCTATCGTGAGAGTGACGAGGTAGTAAGTGGTGCTATGCGCTTAAACGAAGAGAGAGTTTTTTAGTTTTAAGGTGTAAATAAGACTTGTAAATACATAGGTGATGAACTTTTAAACACGCCGAATTAGTGTAATAATAATCATGTGCCGATCACAAAAGTTGTTCTAGTTCGTCCTTTAATAAATTTTAATTTATTTACGAAAGTTTAGCACAGGTTTTTACTTTTATTTAATTATGATTACATTAGTTTGACAGTCCAAAGCCTGTTATGTGTGATGGGAAGCTTATCACCTTTCCTGTTCGCTGATGTAATAAACTGGAATGCTATTTAACACCATGTAAGTACCTACCGACACCTATTAATTACGCAGCTTTTTAGGTATTAACGTTGCCTTTATTGCGAGACATTAGTTTAACTTAATTTAGTGTAAATAAATAGGTAAGACTGATACTTATTATCACAATGCTTTAGGCTGTTTAGTTGTCGAGGACATGAATGGTCATCTGGTCATTTGGTTTGGAGTTAGCGGCAAGTGCTTAGCGTACGGACGCGACATTAGAAAACTACCCATTGATCTTTCATTTGTAAGGAAAGATAATAGTAACTTCTCATAATGTGTGGTGTGATAGATTTTTACTAGGATTGAATTGAAATTACGTTTATACATCATAACACTTATCATAATTACAGTTATAATGTGGCCATAACATAACTTGATGCTATCGATAGTCGTTGGACTTAACTGCACCTTATACCTACGCACATTTCAAAAGATTGCAGACTTACGTAGGTACTTATCGCCCAGCTGACAACGCGCACGGGTCAACAGTCAGCCGGCCAGCCGTTCATTGCCGGCGCGTTGTAAATAATCGTTATTTTAAATTGTTTTTAATTTTATTTTTCTTATGCTATTGGTTTAAAATTAATTAGATACTCAAAGACCTTCTAATTAAAATTTACAAAATGAATTATTTAATAAAAAATAAAAAAACACGAATTTCTTTTTTGTCATTTTTTTCATGTTTAAAACACTTGACCTGACCAGCCCTAGAAGTTTTTTGCGGTTTCTAGCAGTCACCTTATATAGCTCACAACATCATTCATACCATAATCAGTTATGTAAATGATTTGGTTGGTTATGGCCTTTAGAGATTAAAGGCGGGTCTCCTCCTGTTTTCTAACACCTAACATCAAACATCTTACAAATATGGGCGTGGCCTACATACATATTTTGACATATTTTGTTAGATGTTTGATGTTAGGTGTTAGAAAACACAAAACAGTGTCGCAGGAGACCCGCCCTAAGATATACACGGATGGTCCGTTAGTCGCCTTGTAACACCCCCAAGGGAAGAGATGGGGGTGGCCATGTGCGCCTATGTAGTATATAGCTCACAACATCATTCATACCATAATCAGTTATGTAAATGATTTGGTTGGTTATGGCCTTTAGGGAATAAAGGCGGGTCTCCTCCTGTTTTCTAACACCTAACATCAAACATCTTACAAATATGGGCGTGGCCTACATACATATTTTGACATATTTTATTAGATGTTTGATGTTAGGTGTTAGAAAACACAAAACAGTGTCGCAGGAGACCCGCCTTAAGATATACACGGATGGTCCGTTAGTCGCCTTGTAACACCCCCAAGGGAAGAGATGGGGGTAGGGGGGGTAGTCATGTTGCCGCTAGATAGTTCCCTATCGATAGTCTATATAGACTATCGATAGTTGAGCAAGCGCATTAGTATCGATATTATCGCCATACAGAAATACTATCGATAGTATCGATACTATCAATAGTATTGCAGTATACTGAATACTATTGTACCAAATTGAGCTATCAATAGTATCGATACTATAGGCCTATCGATAGTTCGGCAACACTAGGGGGTAGTATTCTAGATTTCTTAGCCGTAGGTCCAATAAGCAATTCGTCCATTTCGCATTTTGCCGTTCGCCTACTACTCAATTCGTCAATAATTTGATTCAACCATTTCGTGAATCGTCATTATGCTACAACCAGAACCAATGCTTGTTGGTGGGTTTTAACGACTGTCTTATGACAAAAAATGGGATTGTCGGTTTTACGTGCCTTCCGAAGCACGGAGGAGCTCGAGATGTTATTTAATTATTTGGTCACCCATATATACATATACATCGAGATTTTTCATTGGTTTTGGAGCCGAAAACATTATACTTAATACAAAACAAGTGTTGTACCTATTTATGAAATAATTATCGCTTTACGAGCTAAGTAAAAAAAGTTGTAAAAGTGACTTTTTGTCGAAAACACGTAGTAACGTTCTCCTTATCTACGAGTGACCCTTATGTACTTTCCCGGCCGGCCGCTTGCGCCGGCGGCGGGGCGGGGGGTAGGCGGAGCGTTTGAATCGCCTTGGTCATTCACTTTCGTAAGATCGTCCAGTATTAAGGGTTCTTACATTTTTTATGAATATTTTTTAAATGATTTTTTTGTGCTCATATTGTTAATTTTACATGCTAAATAGCTTCTACTGATGATAAACATGAACAGGGTTTCGGCTTCAAAACCAATGAAAATCTCGGTGTATATTTAAATAGGGTTACCATTTAGGAATTTGAAAAGTCCAGACAAAAAGCCATTTTGATAAAAGACGGGACTTTTTAGTTACAAAATGGAAACATAACTTACTTTTTATATTTTGTTTTTAGATAAATGAGAAGTTAATAAAGATTAAAGACTTATTTGTTATTACTTAATATGTAGTTTTGTTACTCATATTCCAAAATCCGGACAAATTCTGGACTAGAACCCCCTATCCATAAAGTGAACCGGCGGCATTGTGAAAGTTGATTTACGATAATCGTTAACCGAACGTTTAAGAGGCCTATTACATCTCGAATGTGATTTTTGCGTAAAATGCCTATTTTCGCATTTTGTAGTAATTTTGCAGTTGTATTTATCGTTTTTTATCGTAATAGGATAATTTTGTGTATAATATTACAAATCTCCATTCTGTGAGCATAAGTTGAATTCGGACGGCCGGCGCATCGCATTTTGTAGTAATTTTGCAGTTGTATTTATCGTTTTTATCGAAATAGAATAATAAATTCATTATAAGTAAAATCTTTAATCCTCATGAAGTAACAATTACTCTGGTATAAATTTTGCTCAATAATATTATCGTAGATAGGAGATATTCACAGTTAACTTCTAGCAATTTTCGAAGTTTTTTGGTTTAGAATAAGATTTTTCTCCTATATTAAATCAATGATATCTAAAAATTCCGAGGCCGCTACGCACTATTCGACTATACAGCGTGTATCAAGCGGGGCCAGCCTTAATCCAGTGTTTCAAATTATCCCAAGTGTAGACCCTTTCTATAAATACCCTAGTAAGATAAGCTCAATTTAATTTGTTTTTGAATTTACAAACAAAGTTAATCTGTAGTTAATTTAAAATCAGAACAAACTAAACCCATCACTAGCAGGGTCATGAACTCTGTATGATAACTGCCTATAGTGCACCTCCTGACTATAAAACTGCGTGCCCTAGTATGGCCGCGCCACGCCCCCGCCTCCTACCAGGCGCACAGTTTTACAAACAAGAGGTTTTACTGTGACGGTGGCGGGCGGCGAAAATCAAAAACCTTTGACCATGGCGGCACCTTTGACACAAACCGCCTGGGTTGTTTGTCGGCAGTCGCTTGGCGGCATTTTTTGTTGGATTTGTTAAGACAGATAAGTAGGCAGCTATTTTACTTTCGTGATTTAATAATTTGTATTAAGTAGGTACCTACCTACCTAAGTACCTAATTATTATCAAAGTAATAAAAATATTATCATTTTACAGTCACATTGTTTCGACACTAAAGTAGATAGGTACGTTTACCTACGAGTAGGTAGGTACCTAAATAGGTCTTAATTAAAAAGACTTATTTTTGAAATAACTCAATACAACTAAAGCGAAGCACTTTGAGGTGTAGTCACAGAATAGATAATCGTACTACTCTTAAGCTGGCCACTGACGATCAGTTTTGCGCGTCAGTCCTGGCGTAAAACTGTACCATCACTCCAAATGGTTTTACGCCAAAAAGATTTCCCACTCAATGGCGACACTCCGGCTCGTCAGTTCTCGACCGGCCGGTACAATCAATTTTGAACTTTAGTTTTTGGCATTAAGGATCAATATTCATTAGAGAAGTTCGAATCGAACTGAGGTGATACAATCAATTTTTTTAACGACATTCACAATCAAATTTTGGACTGACGTCAGTTCAACTGATGGGAAAAAGTGATCGTCAGTGGCCTCCTTTAGCCAGAGTCCTAAGTCACGGCGCATCGCGCAGGCGGAATCCGCCGCGCACGAAACAAATACCTACTCGACATGTAAGAACCTGTCCAAACTGCAAGCGGGCGCTTACATACCTACTTTATTTCTACGCTCCGCAATCCACCTCCGCGATGCGCCCGTGACTCAGGACTCGGCCTAAAGGTAGCTACGCCTACTTAGAACTAGGTACCCTAGGTCCTTGATTACAATGACTTATTTTTGAAATAACTAAAATCAAAACCTCTCAGTCTTGGAATCGAAATGTCAAAAAATGTTTAAAACATTAAAAATAACAAAGTTATCATGTAACAGTAAACAAAACTAATATTGTTACAATTCACTCGGAAATTGAAAAAATGCTAACGGATTACACCACGTATTATTTTACTCGTATTTCGATGTATTTCTTACAACTTATTACCTATTGATCATTAGTCAGAATAATAATTTTCTAATAAACAACAGTACCTACTTACATTAGATAAATCTGATAAAAACAGCACACAAAGATTCACTTCTTGCCGCTTGGGGCTTGAGAGGTAAAGCGAAGCACGTGTAGTCCACTGCACTTCACAATAAACAGTTTACAAAAGTGGCTCCAACACAGTCTCATCAAAACCCGGGTCCCGCATATTTGGCTGGACCTCCGGACTCGTCGCACGAAAGGATCCAGTCTGCTGGAGACGCAAAATCATTCGTCGAAAGCAATCCGCCGATGGCAAGCGTCGCTGCTCAGCTTCTGGTCTGCCGTCGATGAATCTCTCGCGATACAGTTCACGAGCACCACGGAGACTGCATTAGCTGCTCCGACACAAAGAATAATTTCGTAATACTCCTGAATACTTAGAAATGCCATATTAATTTAATAGGTAGTCGAATCGAAACCAAACAGCAAAAAAATAACTAAAAGTAGGTATGCACTCTGCAAGCTTTCACAAACAACTGCGAAAAAATACCTACCGTGCCGTTGGGCGTTGCTATTGTGGGGTGTGCCGCCTACTCCTGGTACTTAGAAATCGGAAAATGTAGTTTGCCCGCTCCCACAAAGGCACTGAAATACGCGCACTGTCAACTGCGGTCTCATGCGACCGCTTGGGGTTCTAGAAGTTAATACCGCCCATAACCCTAGTAGTTTTTAGGGTTCAAAATTTAGACTTAAGTTAAGAAAACCAGCAATATTTTTAAATTAGTTAAGTTATTTATTAATTCATCACAAAATACTACCAAAGTGTAAACTGGCTTAAGCGCTGCGTATAATTTTTAGGTTTGTTGCTATTAATTTAGTCAATTAGTGATAAAATATTCCATCACACGTAAGTTTTATTTAGTACGTATGTCACAGATGTTTAAAAATGTTATTCTATGTGTGACTATGTGTGATACAACATAGTTAAACTTAGTTAGTTAGTAAAGTTTAACTATGTTGTAGTGTGACTAGTTAGGATTTCAGGAATGCTTACATTTATACCGGGTCAACCAAAGCGGTTAGAAAAATAAAATGAGCTACAGAACCCATTAAGAAGAAAGACGCACGCGCACGCTTTCTTGTGACTCCGCCCATACCAGGAGTGACTCCTAGTATCAATACCGCCATTATGTTAATACCGCCCATACTTTTTAGGGCTCGTAAATTAGACTGAGTTAAGAAAACTAGCAATATTTTTAAATTAGTTTAGTCTTTTTTTATCACTGTTCAAATTATTAAAATTATTATTTTCTGTTTTTTTAGAGCCGACATAAAAGTTACAATGAAAACTCACATGGTGACAGATTTTTCTGTTTTGTTTTTTTTACTGCGTGTAAACGGGTGAGTTTAGTTCAGTGCTGAATGAAACCCGTATTCACAAACATTTACTTGTCTAAGCCTCAGAACAATACTGCTTTAGTTATTGTTCAGCAGTGCGATTCTCTAAGTTAAAGCCTTGGCAGTAGCGGCTGCCGCAGCGCTGAGAATTGACTCTGTCTCTTTCATATTTTGAATTGCACCGCCTACAACTCTTTCTGCCTAGCCCTAAGGTTGACTGGTAGAGAATGCCACTTGGCATTAAGTCCACCTTTTGTACATTTTGTTTTCTTTGTGCAATAAAGATTAAAATAAAAAATAAATAAATATTCATAGAGTCGGAAAGAGACAGCAATCACAGCGTCTATGTGTCGCTTAGAAAATCGCGGTCTAAGCAAAGTAGAAATGCTATGCGAAGTAAGACATTTCTCAGTGCGTTTCGTATGACAAGCCTTTCAATTCATGAACAATACTCAGACGACTCTTTACATTTAAGTACATTTAATTTTCTCAAAATCATAAATGTTTTGGATTCGTACCTCCATACTAATTAACCGTCAAAAGTACTTACCTGATAGATAACACATTCTTGACCTGACCTGGTGATAGGAACAGAGAATAATTGACTAAATAAAAGTAGGTAGTCGTAACTTATTTTCTTAGTGAAAAAAATAACAACACGGAACCCTTTAAACTTTATCAAAAATAAATAGTTGAAAGCGGGTGGAGTCAGCACAATAGGCACAAAAATACTAGGGTCACAGCAGAGGCAAAGGAGGAAGTAACACTAGACAGAGTTCATTACTCCAATCAGCTGTTTGATCAGCTGTTTGTTAGTGTTGTCATAATGTCGATAAACTCGTATTATTTTCAAAAGTATGTACTTCCACAATGCCCGAGATATCAAGAAATGTTTTTATGTGTGCCAGCTCACTAAAAGTAACTGATTAGGTACGTGAAATATGGCTGGCCCCGCTTTATACAAGCTGTATAAGAGATAACATTATATTTTTTTTATTTCACTTGTTTAGAACAGTAGTTTAATCGATGAGCTCAAAAAAGTGCCTTCGCGCACTTTATGAAAATCTTTCTCTGCAATTTTGGGATTAATTAAAAAGTTAAGCAAAATTTACAAAAAGCGAGGCCGCTACGCAATATTTCAATAGCTATTCTACACTATTCAATAAGTCATAATTGTTAATGTATGTTTGTTTCTGAGATCCATAACGCCAAAATTGGCCATTTTACGCAAAAATCACAGTCGAGATGTAATAGGCCTCTTAATCGCTGCGCCATCGAGCTCCTCCGAGTATGTGTTTAACCACTCACTCTTGGATTTTTTTGACACTTTTTTGACAGTAACTGTCAACGTCAAATTTGACAGAATGGAGCATAGACTATGCGATATTGTGCGATAACAATACATAAGATGAAACACAGAACCGAAATAACCAAACTTGTTCATACTAAAGTAGTCTGTAAGTCTATGTAAACACGGTACAAAGTCAAGTGTGTTTTTGTAAGTGCGGTCTCATGCGACCGCTTGGGGTAAGGTCTTTAGAGGGCTTACGCATTTCGGTTTCCCATACAAACTTCCAAGTCGAAATTTTTAAAAACCAATAATCCAATTTGAATAAAACTTTGCATGCTATAGTAAATACAGGGATCTAAATCATCATCATCATCATCAGCCTATAACGTCCCGCTGCTGGGCACAGGCCTCCCACGTGGACAATGCACGTGGAGATATTGGGCCATAACCCACCACGCTGGCGCAATGCGGGTTGGTGGGTTTTAACGACTGTCATCTTACGACAACAACCGGGACCAACGGGTTAACGTGCCTTCCAAAGCACGGAGGAGCTCGAGATGTTTTGAATTTGGTCACCCATCCAGCGAACTGGCATTGCGAAAGTTGCTTAGCGGGTATAGATCGCAAGCCTAACGCGCTAGCCGCTGCGCCATCGAGCTCCTCGATCTAAATAGTTTGTTGAAAACATTTTTAAAAATCGTTTATTTACCTAGATCAGTTACTGTGGACCAGTTTACAATCGTAATAACTCAGTTAACTAACGTTTTTTTTTTAAATGTCTTCTACAAACTATTTAGATCCCTGTATTTTACTTAAGCATGCTGTTTTATTAAAATTGGCTTATTGGTTTTTAAAAATGTCGACTTGGAATTTTGTATGGGAAATCGAAATGCGTAAACCCTACTTAAGCACTTAATAGCAGCAGTCTTAAGGGCCCCACAGACGATCAGTTCGCCGGCAGATATCGGCCTGTCAGTCAGTAGGTATAGTACAACGCACGGGCGGGGGCGGCGGCGGGCGGGCTAGTACTGAACGGCCGCACACACGATCAGTTCGCCGGCAGGTGTCGGCCTGTCAGTTAGTACTAGCCGCCCGCCGCGCCCGTGCTTTGTACTAAGTACTAACTGACAGGCCGATATCAGCCGGCGAGCTGATCGTGTGTGGGGCCCTTTAGTTATAACCTACAGATAGGATAATTTTGATACTCATCCATTTAACCATGTCGCGTAGCGGTGAAGGAATACTACCACCCCCTCTCTTCCCTTGGGTGTCGTAAAAGGCGACTAACGAACTAAACACTACACATACATCCAACAGCATAGAGCAGCGATGGGCTCACCACCTGTCACGCTGAGCACATGGGCAGTCGCTATTTAGTGAAAAGTGGACTATGGTAGAGGACTGCTTTTTGCTGACGCGAGTGTTCAGCTGGCGCAGGGACGTCTGGCACTTCTTGCATAACCTAACGGTTGTTCTCGAGGTGCCAGTACAAATTAAACTTAGTGAATTAAGGAGAGGGGATATCCTCCATGCCAGCTTTGTCCGGTGGTTCTCATTGCACATTGGTGTTGACATCTCCGGTACTAGTCTGGAGAACTAGTAGAGGCGGCCTCCTAGATGCCGTAGCCTCCGGTCCAGCCAGCCGCGTAGGACGTGGGAACTGGCTAGGCGCCTAGATGGGTTTCGAGAAGTGAGTGTGCTTACTACTCCGCGACCAAGGTGGACACTTGGGAGTCGACTTTAGAGTCGACGACCCGAGCAGTGGCAACTGCGAGTTGTGCCCTTCGTGCAACGAGAAGTGAGCGAGCTTGACAGCTCCGGTTACCTATATGGACAATAGGCAGTGAACAACACGTGTTCACGGGGAAACTCTCCCGAGACACTAGTCTTATGAGTACCGAATGAAGAGCGCGCTTCGGCGGGCACTGATTTGGCGTTAAGACTTAACGCAGGTGGTCTCCTGCGTGAGTGTTCTACTGGCGCAGGGACGTCTGGCACTTCTTGCATAACCTAACGGTTGGTCTCGAGGTGCCAGTACAAATAAAACTTAGTGAATAAGGAGACGGGATGTCCTCATTGCCTAGTCTCTGACTACTTTTACTTATCTATTTTCAGGTGACCGTCGATACCCTAGAAGTATATAATAAATCATTGAATCTTCAATGGCCGCTAGGAGTGTATCCGATGGATACTTTTACAGTAAACTCTAAAGACTATGAGGTGCACACCGAAGTCGTATTGAAGACGGAGCCGGTTAAGATAGAGGTGGCGGCAGAAGAGATGGCTGTCCTGAAGACCAGTTCAGGTATCCATTTGTTGCTATTAGATACATACATATAATTACGACTATTATCCCCGAGAGGTTTGTTAGGGACTAGGCAATGAGTACCGCAGAAGCAGTCCTCTACCATAGTCCACTTTTCACTAAATAGCGACTGCACATGTGCTCAGCGTGACAGGTGGTGAGCCCATCGCCGCTCTATGCTGTTGGATGTATGTGCAGTGTTTAGTCCGTTAGTCGCCTGTTATGACACCCAAGGGAAGAGAGGGGGTGGTAGCATTCTTTCACCGCTACCCGACACGGTTATGTATCATCTCATCTCGTAATGCCAACTTCGCAAAATGACAACTTCTCAGAATGCCAACTTCTCAAAATGCCAATTTCTCACAATGCCAACTTCGCATAATGCTAACTTCTCAAAATTACAACTTTTGAAGGGGCAGACCGATAAGCATAAAAAATGACTAAAATCTAAAAAATATCACACACTTTACGTACAGACAGTATAAATATAAAATAAACTAGCGGCCCTGGCTTAGGTGTGTGTGTAGCATAGGTGTACTTTGTTTTTTTTGTTTTTAATATAGCTTATGGTACTTACTTACTTACTACGATGGCGCAGCGACCCAAAGTGGGTTTTCCGACAAAAAGAGCCGCCATTTCGGTCTGTCGTGCGCTATCGCCCTTTAATCTTGAACTTGGAGCTCGTGCAAATCCCGCATGACCTGATCTTCCCAGCGATACTTATGCCGACCGACCGGTCTCCGGCCGTTCGGTCGTCCCAAGTACGCGCGCTTGACGGCATGATCACTCCCCATTCTCTCCAGTAGACCATGCGCGACACGAGATATGTCGCAGACAGAGACGACAAATCATTTTAAGTTGTCAGGTTCTAAGCGCATCCATGTGTCTTTAGTGTCGATGGACATTAGAGATAAATGAATAAAACACGAGAAAACGGATCGAGAAGAGTTCTCGTGGTGCGCTTGCTAGGCCGGCAGGTGCCTGAGCCAGCGAAGTTTGTGTGCATTTATCTCGCCGATTATGTTGGGCCCTTCCATCAGTTGCTCGACTTCCATGTTCTTCCTTCTTCGCCATATTCCCTCTGCCGTACGCGGTGTACTGTGGCGACGCCACCTGCCTGTATGACGCCGCACATAGTTCGACACGAAGCAAACATCTTCTCAGCCGTGTCAACAGATGGCGCCACAAAAAGCCAACCAACGACATCTCCATACTACAACAGTAAAATAGTATGGGAAGCCTGCATCGCGGTAGCGAAGTTTCACCACCTCCTTCGCCATATATATAGCACCTCCAACTAACATCCGTTGGACTTCGGTCCCCGAGCTATAACAACCAGCTCGGAGGAAGATCTTCCCTTTGCCTTCCTCAATGTGGCATCCATTCTACCTACCATCGGCATCCTTGCTTACCATCCGCATCCCTGCAGTGGTGACCCCGACGTGATCATTCCACCTACATACATTCTCTCCCCTTAACTCCCTCCCTCCCCTTCAGTACCCAGAATTTTTCACATCTTGTCACATAATGGACACCTATTAAGTCTCGTTTATAAATTTAATACATTAAAATGTATGTTTCGTATTGATGGTCTCAAATGCGTATTTTGAATATTGAATGTGTTTGTTTTTAGATATATTTTTTTTTATAAAAGAGGGAGGCAAACGAGCAGGCGGGTCACCTGATGGAGAGTAATCACCGCCGCCCATGGACACCCCGCATAACCAGAGGAATCGCAGACGCGTTGCCGGCCTTTAAGAGAGGAATAGGTTTAAGGAAGGAATAGGAATTGGGAGGAGGGGGGGGGGGGGTCTCCGGTACCCTCACTGGTCGGACGAAACACAACAGCACCAAGTGCCATTATTTCACGCCGAATATTTGTGAGAGGGTGGTATTGCGCCGGGCGAGCCGGCCCAATGCGTGCTGCAACGCAGCGTGGCTCTACCACTCAGTATAGTAGATTAAGTTAGTTAGTTAGTATTTTTCAAATATTTTTAACTCTGTTTCGTTCTGTTTGTGCATGCCGTGGTAACCTATAATTGAGACAGCATTTAGTTATGAGTCAATCAATTGTATTCTATACTTTTACTTAAAATATGTCTTGTTGGTTGCTCTTTTTAATTAAATTAAAAAAATAAAATTCACTTTTCTTATGTTACTCAGCGCTAATGTAGCATTATGTTACTCTGCCCTAATGTAGCATTATGTTACTCAGCGCTAATGTAGCATTATGTTACTCAGCGCTAATGTAGCATTATGTTACTCAGCGCTAATGTAGCATTATGTTACTCAGCGCTAATGTAGCATTATGTTACTCAGCGCTAATGTAGCATTCTAATGGCTCAGCTGTCGTCACAGGCACAATAAAAATCCAATTGCAGTATTCTCTAGGAGTCTTAGTGACAGACGGGGAAGGGGACACACAAATTATGACATTTCATCTATTTGTGTAACGACATGTACTTTTCCTTGTCCCGTAGCGGTGAAAGAATTCTACCACACCCTCTCTTCCATTGGGTGTCGTAAAAGGCGACTAACGGACTAAAGACTGCACATATATCCAATACATTGAGGTACAATAAACTAGAACACCGCGAAGCAAGTTTGTGCGCACTAAGGTGCAGTCCATGGGCTGCAAACGCCTCAGTGATTGCGCGTGATTCAATAATAATAAGTACCTTGACTTGGCTTACGAGGTTACCGCCATGTGGGATGTGGATTCAACCATTATTGTACCGATAGTCGTTTCGGCACACGGCCTTATAGCGAAGAGCCTCGATCAACACCTAGAGAGGCTCTCGCTGAAAGGTTGGGTCAAGGGTCAGATGCAAAAGGCAGTACTCCTTGACACGGCACGTATTGTCAAGAGGTTCCTCACTCTGCAGCCCTAACCACTGGTAACGTGGGTCTATCCCCGCTGCCGGTGGCAACCTAGGTTAAGTTTTTTATAATATTTTATATTGTAAATAGGTTTTTATATAAAATATTGTAAAAAATGAAACTTAAGAATTATGTTAAATAAAGAGGATAATAATAATAATAAACACTTTATTTGCACAAAAAGAAAAAAACAACAATTACAAAAACAGGACAAATTATAAAAAAGACAGTACAGGCGGCCTTATTGCTTAAAAGCAATCTCTTCCAGGCAACCTTGGGTAAAGAGAGAGAATATTATAGAATAGTTGGGGGAGTGGGTGCATCTAAAAAAAGAAAGGATTGAAAAATAAATAGATATCTATATACTAAATACGGAAAAATAGAATATAAGGAAAGAAAATATATACAGTTAGTTAGGAGCAGAAGAAAGAAAATAACTTCTAACTTGATCTCCAAAAGACCTAGGAGTTTGAGCTTTTCTGATACTCTCATGAAGTGAATTCCACAAGCGGACAGCATGGACTGTGAACGAATAGGAGAAGAAGTCGGTAGAGTGTTGAGGAATATTTAAGGAAAGGTTGGAAGACGAACGCAAAGTACAATGCAAAGCTGAGGAACGGAAGGAAAAGCAATATTTAAGGTAAAGTGGGGCTGTTGTAAGAAAAAGTGTGGAATAAGGGAGAGTAAGAGCGTGTAAGTCCCTGCGCCGTCGAATTGGGAGCCAATTAAGTTTGGAACGAAAGTGAGACACGTGGTCAAATTTACGAAGGTTGAAGATGAATCTTATACAAACATTCTGCAGACGCTCCATTTTGTTCAGCAATTCAAGCGATTGTGGACCTTGCGGCTGCACCTTAGTTGCGCACAAACTTGCTTCGCGGTGTCTTCTCTAGTTTATTGTATCTCAATGATCCAATAGTTTAAAGCGGCGATGGGCTCACCACCTGTCAAGCTGAGCACATGTGCAGTTGCTTGGTAACGGACTGTATAGCAGTGAACCGCTACTGCGGTCCTCACTGACTGGTTTTTGACTCCCCCTTCGGGCATAATAGTTGTCAATATATTATGTGTTTTTTGTTACCGCTCACACCTTCGATCAACAACACCAACTAGATAACGCGTCACGTACAAAATCAAAGCTAAATTCTGTCCACGTGAATAAATACTTTTTCACTCCTCTTGCTCAAAAAGACCGTCATTGTAGCGTTCTAGAGCGGGGCTAAAATAGCTTTTCTCGCCCTAGGGGAAAAAGTATTTTTTTTTTAAATTTTTGTCTTTCACATGACAATGGGCCTACAAAAACGAAAAAGTATTTAGTCTTATGTAGAATAATTATGAATAAAGACTCGACTTATTACTGTTTACTTAGATCAACAACTTTTTTGAGATAACACAGACCACGCTTCAGCAAGAAAAAACTGCACAGTCTGCACATATGCTTAGGTAGTGAGCCTTTAGCCCTTTAGTCGCTTTTACGACACCCAAGGGAAGAGAGGGGTTGGTAGTATTATTTTGATGAGCCCATCGCCGCTCTATGCTGTTGTATGTATGTGCAGTCTTTAGTCCATTAGTCGCCTTTTACGAGACCCAAGGGAAGGGAGGGGTTGGTAGTATTATTTTCATGAGCCCATCGCCGCTCGATGCTGTTGGATGTATGATCAGTGTTTAGTCCATTAGTCGCCTTTTACGACACCGAAGAGAAGAGAGAGGTTGGTAGTATTAATTTGATGAGCCCATCGTCGCTCTATGCTGTTTAATGTATGTGCAGTCTTTAGTCCGTTAGTCCCCTTTTACCAAATCGAAGAAAAGTGAAGGGTTGGTAATATTATTTTGATGATCCCATCGCCGCTCTATGCTGTTGTATGTATGAGCAGTCTTTAGTCCGTTAGTCCCCTTTTACCAAATCGAAGAAAAGTGAAGGTTTGGTAATATTATTTTGATGAGCCCATCGCCGCTCTATGCTGTTGGATGTATGTGCAGTCTTTAGTCCGTTAGTCCCCTTTTACCAAATCGAAGAAAAGTGAAGGGTTGGTAATATTATTTTGAAGAGCCCATCGCCGCTCTATGCTGTTGGATGTATGTTCAGTCTTTAGTCCGTTAGTCGCCTTTGACGACACCCAAGGGAAGAGATGTAAAGACTGCACATATCTACTATCCAACAGCATAGAGCGGCGATGGGCTCATCAAAATAATACTACCAACAATTCTTTTCCCTTGGATGTCGTTAAAGCAATTAACGGGTTAATTTTAAATAAAATAAACCAATTCATATTGTATTGGATTGTTTTATTTTCTCGCATTCATAGTGAAAAGCAGAGTGTAACACTCGGCGCTAAAAACCCATTAAAACTCGGTTTCTATTTACTCCCTCGCTAAAGCTCGGGAGTAAAACTACCTCGTATATAATGGGTCATTTTAGCCCCTTGTATAACAATCTACTATTTCAAAGCAGTAATACTCCTGTCACTTAAAAAAGAAAAGCCGTCAATAACAGCTAGTGGTGAAATCAACCTTAAGTGGCAACAAATAAAGTACTTTTTCCTGTTATTGCCTTGCGAGAAAATAAACGCTCACTTCTCATGTGCGCGTTTATTTACCGAGACACATTTTCAGCGCCGACCTGACATCTAGTTGTATTGTTGATCGAAGGCTCACACCAATTATCTAGACCAAGATTCTATTGAAACTCGTTAATATGGTAAGATAACGGATAAATATACATGAACATAGAAAAAAGACCCAGACCCGAAATCAATATTAAAAAACAGTTTTTCTCTAAATTGACCCGACTGGGAATTGAACCCGGGATCTCAGAGATATCGTGACGCCAGACCCGGCGTGCTAACCACTCGACCACGGAGGTCGTTAGTCGTCAGTATGTATATTGACCAAACATACTTTTTTTTGGGCCCGGGTATGTCCTAAAACTACGACCAGCCACCGGAGGACGGGCTGCAGCGTCCTCTAGCTAAACGGTGACCCGCTGCGATCCCCAAGCCGCCTGCCAAGCGTGGGGATTATGGCAAACCCCCCCCCCCCCCCCATGACAGACAATATTTGCCCACGGCCCCCAGTCCCCGGCAGCTCCTTTATCCCTGGCCCAACGGGTAGCTGGTCAGGTAACGGAGGAGCAGGGGGTGCGAAGAATCACCGGCAGTTGCTCGGCTACCCACGCACCCACCAACGAACCTTGGCCCTGGCAACACACAACATCCGCACGTTGAGGACCGATGCAAAGATTGTAGAGCTGGAGGAAGAATTGAGCAGATTGCGGTGGGACATCATGGGACTATCAGAAATCCGACGAGAGGGGCAGGATATGGTAGTCCTTGATTCTGGCAACATGCTCTTCTTCCGGGAAGGAGAACGAAAATCCCAGGGTGGTGTTGGGTTTCTCGTCCGCAAGTCCCTTGTTAACAACGTTATCAAGGTCGATAGTGTGTCAGGTAGAGTTGCGTACCTTATACTCAGAATCACCGATCGGTATTCGCTGAAGGTCATACAGGTATATGCACCAACCTCGACACACCCTGACGAAGAAGTAGAGGCTCTGTATGAGGAGATATCTGAAGCCATACATTCCTCCGAAACGTACTTCACCGTTGTTATGGGGGACTTCAATGCAAAGGTAGGCACAAGGAACGGCGATGAGTTGAGAGTGGGGCAATATGGATATGGACAGCGGAACCAAAGGGGCCAACGGTTGGTCGACTTTATGGAGAAGGAGGAACTCTTTTTGATGAACTCTTTCTTCCGGAAGCGACCAACCAGGAAGTGGACGTGGATAAGCCCCGATGGTTCAACCAGAAATGAGATCGACTTCATCATGACGACCAAGAAGCGTATATTCAGTGATGTCTCCGTGATCAGTAGGGTGAAAACCGGTAGCGATCACCGGATTGTTAGAGGCACACTGAATATCAACATCAAGCTCGAGAGGTCACGTCTGGTGAAGTCCACACTCCGTCCTGGCCCTGCCCAGATCCAGAGCCCGGAACACTTTCAACTCGAACTCCAAAATCGCTTCCAGTGCCTAGCCGAGTGCGAAACTGTAGACGAGATCAGCAGCGGGCTTGTGGAAACTGTCCAAGCTGTGGGGTCTAAGTTCTTTAAGACCCCACGCCGGAAAAAGCCTCAAAAGCTCTCAGACGGAACCATTAAGTTAATGGAAGACCGGAAAGAAATGATACTGCAATCTTCAGCTGATATGTCGGAATATGGCAAACTCAATAGACGAATCTCGAAATCTGTGCGACACGACCTGCGCTCCTATAGTGCTAAATGCATTAGGGACGCAATTGCGCGGAACCAAGGCGCCAAAGTGTTCGCAAAGAATTCGTCTATTGGTCAGAGCCAAATGACTAAGCTGAAGATCGAGGACGGCAGTGTCATTTCGTCGAAGCCGGAGATTCTGAGAGAGCTCGAGAGGTTTTATGGACAGTTGTACACCTCAACACAAGAGCCCGCTGTTGGTACAGCTCAGGACACCAGAGCTAAGTTAACCCGACACTATACCGAAGATATCCCTGACATCAGCCTGTATGAGATTAGTATGGCTCTTAAACAGCTTAAAAACAACAAGGCGCCGGGTGATGACGGAATTACCACTGAACTTCTGCGAGCGGGTGGAAAACCGATACTCGTAGTCCTCCAGAAGTTGTTTAATTCCGTCATACTCGAAGGTACTACGCCAGAAGCATGGCACAGGAGTGCGGTGGTGCTCTTCTTCAAGAAAGGCGATAACACCTTATTGAAGAATTATAGACCCATCTCACTCCTGAGCCATGTGTACAAGCTGTTTTCGAGAGTCATTACGAACCGTCTCGAACGCAGGTTTGACGACTTCCAGCCTCCCGAACAAGCCGGTTTCCGAAAAGGCTTTAGTACCATAGACCACATACATACGCTCCGCCAGATTATACAGAAGACTGAGGAGTATAATCGGCCCTTATGTTTAGCGTTTGTGGACTATGAGAAAGCCTTCGATTCTATCGAAACCTGGGCTGTGTTGCAGTCCCTCCAGCGTTGCCATATCGACTATAGGTATATCGAAGTGTTGAAATGTTTGTATAGAAACGCTACTATGTCGATCCGATTACAAGACGAGAGTACGAAACCAATCCAATTGCAGAAAGGTGTGAGACAGGGAGACGTCATATCTCCGAAACTGTTCACAAATGCGTTGGAGGACGTTTTCAAGCTCTTGAATTGGAACGGATTCGGCATCAACATTAATGGCGAATACATCACTCACCTTCGTTTTGCCGATGATGTAGTCATAATGGCGGAGTCGCTGGAGAACCTCAACACCATGCTCAGCGACCTCAATATCGTATCCCAACAGGTGGGTCTTAAAATGAACATGGACAAGACGAAGATCATGTCGAATGTCCATGTTGAACCCGTACCGGTAATTGTTGGGAGCGATACTATCGAAGTTGTCGACCACTACACCTACTTAGGACAGATTGTCCAGTTAGGTAGGTCCAACCTCGACAAAGAGGTCGCCCGGAGAATCCAACTCGGATGGGCAGCGTTCGGGAAATTACGAGATATCTTTGCATCGAAGATTCCGCAGTGCCTAAAGACAAAGGTCTTTAACCAATGTGTGTTGCCGGTGATGACATATGGCACCGAAACGTGGTCCTTAACTGTTGGCCTTTTAGAAAAGCTCAGAGTCACACAGCGAGCAATGGAGAGAGCTATGCTCGGAGTTTCTTTGCGCGATAGAATCCGAAACGAGGATATTCGCCAAAGAACCGGAGTTGCCGACATAGCTCGTAAGATTTGCAAGCTGAAGTGGCAATGGGCAGGCCACATCGCTCGACGAACCGACAACCGTTGGGGAAGAAAGGTTCTCGAGTGGAGACCACGCACTGGAAGACGCAGTGTTGGTAGGCCTCCCACTAGGTGGACCGACGACATCGTGAGAGTCGCAGGCAACCGGTGGATGCGAGTGGCGAGTTGTCGGTCAGGATGGAGGTCAAAGGGGGAGGCCTATGTTCAGCAGTGGACGTCTTCAGGCTGGTGATGATGATGATGATGACTTTTTTTTACTCAGATGTTTGTATCAAAGGGAAATCTGTGGTCACTGCTAGGGTTGCCACCTTTTTTTTAGGACGAATAAAGTATTTTTTTTCATTTTGTTAAACAAAAATAAAGTACATATCATACTTATCATCATCATCATCATCATCAACCTATATCAGTCCACTGCTGGACGTAGGTCTCTCCCAAGACGCGCCACTGAGCCCGGTCTTCGGCTCTTCTCATCCAGTTTTTGCCAGCTACACTCCGTAGATCGTCGCTCCATCTCGCCGGAGGGCGTCCTACACTACGCTTGCCTAAACGCGGTCTCCACTCCAGTATCCGTTTGCTCCAACGGTTGTCGGTTCTTCGGCAAGCATGGCCGGCCCACTGCCACTTCAGTTTGCTAATCCTTTGAGCTATGTCGAACACCTTAGTTTTCTGACGAATAACATCATTCCGGATTCGATCTCTCAAGGAAATTCCGAGCATAGCTCTCTCCATAGCGCGCTGAGCGACTTTCAGCGTGTGGACCAGCCCCACTGTCAGCGTCCACGTTTCAGCAGCATAGGTCATAACAGGTAGGACACACTGGTTGAAAACTTTCGTTTTCAGACATTGAGGGATGGAGGACGAGAAGACTTGACGAAGTTTCCCAAACGCAGCCCAGCCCAGCTGTATTCTACGGTTTAGCTCTCTCTCGAAGTTGTGTCTACCTAACCGCAGCGTCTGCCCGAGGTAGACATACTCCTGCACAACTTCGAGAGGCATTCCGGCAACGGTGATTGGCTCTGGGGTAATACGATCATTAATCATGATCTTTGTTTTATCTAAGTTCATGCCCAGGCCAATCCGTCGTGAGGAATCAGCAAGACTGTTCAGCATCTGCTGTAAATCCTGCAACGATTCTGCCAATATGACGATATCGTCAGCAAATCGCAAGTGTGAGATATACTCGCCATTGATGTTAATGCCCATTCCATTCCAACTCAGCGTCTTAAACAGATCTTCCAGCGCGCTCGTAAACAATTTGGGAGATATGACATCTCCTTGTCTTACTCCGCGGCGCAGCTGGATAGGTTTAGACTGCTGGTTCTGGACTTGGACAGACATAGTGGCATCATCGTATAGGCATCTCAACACTTCGATGTATCGCCAATCAACCTGGCATCGCTGCAGAGATTGCAGAACAGCCCAGGTTTCAACAGAGTCAAAGGCTTTCTCATAGTCCACAAACGCTAGGCACAATGGCTGATTATATTCTTCGGACTTCTGTATAATCTGTCGCATTGTGTGAATGTGGTCTATGGTGCCAAATCCTCTGCGGAACCCAGCCTGCTCTGGGGTTTGGAACTCATCAAGTCATCGCGCAAGACGGTTCGAAATAACTCTGGAAAACAGTTTGTAGACATGGCTCAAGAGTGAAATCGGTCTGTAGTTTTTCAATAAAGCTTTATTGCCCTTCTTGAAAAACATGATAACCACACTCTTGCTCCATGCCTTTGGAGTTCTCCCATGGTCCAGGACGGATTGAAAAACACGTTGGACCTCCCTCAGGACTGGTGAACTACCTGCCTTTAGGAGTTCCGACGTGATTCCGTCTTCCCCTGGGGCTTTTCCATTTTTTAACTGTCTCAGAGCCACTTCGATTTCGTCTAGGCTGATCTCTGGGAGATCTTCGGTGTAGTGGCGGGTTAATGTGGCTCTAACATCCTCATTACTGGATCCCGGACACGAAACTTGCGAGGCGTACAATCGGCCATAAAAGTCTTCGATCTCAGCCAGAACTTCCGGCTTGGAAACGACGGTATCACCCCTAGATGTCGTGAGCTGCGTCAGATGGCTCCTACCAAGTTGCTGCACAAACACTTTGAACCCCTGATTTTGCTCAATTGCTCGTTCAATACGAAGCGTATTGGAGCGACGGAGGTCGTAGCGTATGCGCTTAGCAAAATCGGTATTCATCATACTTATACTTTATTTTTACTTTTTTATTTTAATTGTTAATTATTATTTTTAATGGAAATATTTTAATATTTTTTTTTTGTATTTTGTATTTTTTGTTTTTAATTGTTTATTTATTAATGCAAATACTTTTAATTTTTACTATCTGAACTTTGAATATTTGTTTTTACTAACGTAAGATTAGAATTCAATGTTACTAATACTATTTATTAGGCTATGCCGGAAATAAATGTTTTTAATTTTATAAAAAAAAGAGTTATTTATTTATTTGTCTTAAAAACTTTTTTTTGTTGCTCTTTGCGACATTTAACAAATATTTGTCTTTTACGTAAATAGTTTTCCGTAAATAGAGTATTTTAGCATACTGTTTTATTTGTGTCGTAGATTATAAAGTACATGAAAAAGAGGACAATACTCTATTTTAGAGTACGGGTGGCAACCCTAGCTTACTGCCTACCCCTTCGGAAAACTGTAAATCTAAACATGTACAAGTGTAAAAAGAAATATTTTAATTATTCCAGATGAGTTATATCCAACACCGACAGAAGAACCACACCAAGATTCCTCAACGGATTCCGAAGACAATGTACCTTTATTAAGTATGAAAGAAATTGGGAAAAAATCTCAATTTCGTGTGAAAAGAAAAAATGGTTTTAAAGTAAAGAAAGAACGGAAGTGTAAGTACAACTGTACAGTTATATAAAATAACGACTATTATCACAGAATAAGTAATAGTACTACCGTACAGAAGGTTCACTCTCTAACGACTTTCGCGCGAAATTGAAACTTATCGAGTGTTCAGAGCGTTCATATTCCGTTAAGCAACGCTGACTCGATATCGATTTTACGTCAGAAGCGCGCGCTAGCGTAGGGTTTCCACTCATGGATATATTTAAGAACGATTACGATTACGCGCGATGTGGAGCGTGCGTTGCGAGCGGCAACCTTTACTGCCATACACCTAGGCTGCCTGCCTGGGAGGCGCGCCGGCCGAACGTACCTAAACTGCGGAGTGACACCCCCTGGATAATTTTTTACCCTTTTATTGCGTAGCGGTGAAAGAATATTACCACCACCTCTTTTCTTGGGTATCGTAAAAGTCGAGTAACGGACTAAAGACTGCACTTACATCCAACAGCATGGAGCGGCGATGGGCTCACCACCTGTCACACTGAGCACATGTTGCTATTTGGTGAAAAGTGGACTATGGTAGAGGACTGCTTTTGCGGTCCTAGTCTCTGAATACCCCGGATAATATAGTCATTACTAAATAATCTATATTAATGAAAATCAATTGCCGAAATGTTTGTAAGCGCATCACTTTAGAACGGCTCAACCGATTTGGCTGATTCGTTTTTTGTTTTGTTCGTAATTGTGTGTAGGAAAAGTCACCCGATACTAGTAAACCAATCTGTGAGGGCACTCAATACATCAGTTCCGACCGTCGTCACTTCTGACACACTTTCGTGTTAGCGACGCACTTCCATAGATTAGTGCTGAATACGCCTTGTTTCATGTGTTTCTTTTGTTTTAATGTGTTCTTTTTTCTAGCCTATACTAATATTATAAAGAGGAAACATTTGATTGTTTGTTTGTATTGAATAGGTTCCGAAACTACCAGACCGATTTATAAAATTCTTTCACCGTTGGGAAGCTACACTATCTCCGGGTGATATAGGCTACATTATATTTGCAAAAACATTAGGGATCCGTACTAAAACTCAAATTAATAACTTAAATCGCGTGCGCTAAGAAAACTATTGATGATAGAATAAAATAATGTACTATGGCTTTGCAGAACACACTATTATTAACAAAAAGTGTCGCGATAGCATATGTCTAACTATTATAGTTACGTCACAATAAGTGTTCTTGGGAGGGGAGTCATTTTGAAATCTCGTCACGGGGTACGGGGTCCACGCGAACGAAGTCGCCGGCGGTCTGCTAGTAATAAATAAATAAATTTCACAATTACTGTCACATTAATCATTAGCCCCAAACTAAGCATAGCGCGTACTATGGTGATTGATTAACGGATAAACATACATAAATACTAATCAACATCCATGACTCGGTCACAAATGCCCGTGCTCACCACACAAACATTTGCCCCTACCGGGATTCGAACCCGGGACCGTGTGTTGCGCAGTCAGGGTCGCTGACCACTCTACCACCCGGCCGTCTGAATTATTTATGTAAGTATATATTTTTTGCCATTAATTGCTCTTGCTTTTAGTATTGAAACCTGACGCCCGAGAGATCATTCTGTCCAAAGATGAGCAGCTGCAGAATATGTTGGAGCGTTCTAAGACACACAACTATTTAGACTCTCCTTACAAATGCGAATTGTGTTACAAAGGTTTCGTGGACAGCAGAGCCTATGATAACCATAAGGAAAAACATGACGAGGTAATTACTTACGCTTCTATTACGTTTTTTTTATTTTCTTAGGTGAATCAACAGTTACAAGACAAGAGTAGCTATACAGTTATACATCAGAAAACCAATGACAGATTCACACTAACAGACTTAAAATAGTAGGGAAATTATGGAGCTAACAGAATATACATGCTACCATGCTTGTATACCTAACCTAGGATCCAAACTGCGATCAAACCGCTTACAAACATTGTAGCTGAGACAGTAACAAGGACAATTCACAGAAATATAGTAGGTAGCAATAATTTAATATTAATAAGTTCCAAAGAACCACTTTGTAAGATTTTTTCTCACCGATTCACAGTTACAACAAAAAAGATCAAGATCACACGCTTCGCACAGACTATTGTAACACTTGCCCGCACGCTAAAAATATGAGTTTTTTCTGTAATTTGTATTTGAGACTGGAAGGTAAAATGGTTTAAAAGAAGAATGGGCAAAACGTCCCCCCACCTTGTAACACTTACATCTATGCACCAAATAAAAGTACTTGAAAAGTGAAGCATTTTATTGTATGACAGCAAATCTGTTAGTATTGGAGAAAACAGTTATTGAGAAGAAGAAAATTAAAATAATAAATGATAATATACGATTGAAGTCAAGATTTTTTCTTGAATTTAAACTCCTCCCTCGCAGATTCCTTTGATTTATATGAATCATATAAAATGAAAAAAAAATTGAAAAATCAGGCCTAATTTTTTATATTTAAAAAAAAAATCCCTTTAAAAGTATTAAAATAACTCATGTAAGTTAGCCTGATCATTGCACAAGGTCATGGCCTTGTTGAAATTTGAAACAAATTCTTTAAACAATAACAAACAATATATAAATCTAATTGCTCCTAAAAACATATTTTTTCGACAACTTTCTTAATTTTATGCATTTAACAATAATTCGTTACATGAAAATATTTGTATTGATATATAAGTAAATTTTAGTTTTTAAACCAAGCGTGTGATGGTTTTGTACATGTCGCAGAATAAAAACACTGCTCTAATCAAAATGCTAGGTCTGAAACTTCAAAGCAGAATTGTTCTAATTTTAAATATCAATATGATTGATTTTGCTTTGAAGTTCATTAAGAGACTTATTTCAGTTTTTGTGATCGCGCGGCACCCCCTTAAAAGAATAAAAATTAAAGGTAGGTACTTATGTGTGTATTTTTTTTAACTGAGGAGCTCGATGGCGCAGCGGCCAGCGCGTTCGGCTTGCGATCTCGCCCGCTAAGCAACATTCGCAATGCCGTGTCGCTGGATGGGTGACCAAATTAAAAACATCTCGAGCTCCTTCGTGCTTCGGAAGCCACGTTAACGTTGGTCCCGGTTGTCGTCGAAAGTTGGCAGTCGTTAAAAACCCACCAACCCGCATTGGGCCAGCGTGGTGGGTTATGGCCCAATATCCCCACATGCTATTGTCCATGCGGGAGGCCTGTGCCCAGCTGTGGGGCGTTTATAGTCAGTGATTATAATGATTTTTTGGCTTAGGAACTAATTCGTCAAGCAGAATGAAAGTTCCAATTGGTCAAGTGTAAAGAAAGTTTCAATTGGTCAAATCACAACCAAAGCACGCGGTACAAACACACTTGACCAATTGGAACTTTCTTTACACTTGACCAATTGGAACTTTCTTTACACTTGACGAATTGGAACTTTCTTTCTGCTTGACGAATTAATTCCTAAATCGATTTTTGACCCTTTCACCCCCATAGCGCAGCGGCCCCCACTCCTGTGAGATATGTCACATGCGCTATCAGACGTCGCGGCACTTGCGCGCGCACTCGGTGACGTCACACAGCCGCCGGTACCAATGCAACAAGTGCGCGCACTTGGCTCACACCCCGTGAGTATTGGTACTTATGGAATACCGTAGTTTGTAAACCCTATAAAACCGTCAATTATACTTATATAAGATGACTGCTAGAAACCGCAAGAAACTTCAAGAGCTGGTAAGGTCCAGTGTTTTAAACATGGCTAAAATGATAAAAAAGGAATTTGTATTTTTTTCATTTTTAATGAAATAATTCATTTTGTGAATTTTAATTGGATAGTGTTTGAGTATTTAATTTATTGTATAGCAATAACGTAAGAAAAATAAAATAAAAACCATTAAAATTAACTATTATCGCGCAGGCAATGGCCTGCCGGCCGTTGTCAACGTAGGTACTGACGTGAACGAGTCAACCCCTTGCCCGCACGTTGTAAATAAACGTTATTTATAATTGTTTTCACTTTTTTTCGTATTGAATATGATATGATATTGAAAAAAACACGAATTCCTTTTTGTCATGTTTAAAACACTTGACCTGACCAGCCCTTGAAGTTTCTTGCGGTTTCTAGCAGTCACCTTATATAAGATGACTGCTAGAAACCGCAAGAAACTTCAAGGGCTGGTCAGGTCAAGTGTTTTATACATGACAAAAATGACAAAAAAGGAATTCGTATTTTGTCGTAGGTACTTATCGCCCAGCTGACGCGGACGGGTCAACAGACGGCCGTATGCTTTAAAATAAATTAGATACTTAAAGACCATCAAATTAAAATTTACAAAATGAATTATTTCATTAAAAATGAAAATAACACGAACTCCTTTTTTGTCATGAGTAAAACACTTGACCTGACCAGCCCTTGAAGTTTCTTGCAGTTTCTAGCAGTCACCTTATATATACTTATCAAGACCAGCGTCGAGGTGTCATTGTGACACCTCGGCATATGCCGAGTACATTCCTTTTCTGTACAACAAGATTAATTCTGTTTAATTTAATTGGCTATTTGACAGTTGTAACAATAAAATATGAAATATGTCGGAAATGGTAGTTCATGATTTAACGATAATTATACAATAGTTATTTTTTTATTAAGATAATTTGTAAAAAAAATATTTTTACTTACTAAATAAATTTGCAATTTTTTATCCGTGGGTTACAAGACCCGAAACACGGGCGGTAAGGGGCGGCCATGATTGAGCTTCATGTGACGTCACATTTCACAAAATTATCAAAAACAAGATAAGTTTCTATATTTATTGAAATGTGACGTCACAGAGCAAAATGTCACGTGACCAACCGTTTTCGCACGAAATTTTAAATCAATAAACAAAAATATGTTTTTTTTCTGTTAACTAAAGGTTTTTTCGAGAAAGAAAATATTGTACGGGGTATAAAATAAGCGTTTGTAACTTTTTAAATACTTGTTCGAAAACTGTCAAGTAGCCAATATTGTCCAAATAGTAATGTGTTGTGTTGTACTGAATAAATTGTTTTTATCTTTATATGTAAAATCCTATTAAGTACTTTTATAAGTTAAATTGGTAAGCAGCTGTGTTTTTGTAGCGGCACCATAGAATACATAATAATACAAGTATATAGAAGATTCACTCCTCAAAGTAATTTGAAAAAACCGGCTCTTGCTTGCTAAGACACAATAAAGTGAAATTGGCTACTTGACAGTACATAAAATAATCGTTTGTAACGTTTATTTTATACCCCGTACAATATTTTTTTCTCGAAAAAGCTTTATTTAATAGAAAAAAAAACATGTTTTTCTTTATTAATTTCATGCTTCGCGCAAAAACGGTTGGTCATGTGACATTTTGCCCAGTGACGTCCCATTTCACTAAACAACGAAGTTTTATCTTGAAACCTGACAGATATTTTTTGTTTATTTGAGAAGTGTGACGTCACACGAAGCTCAATCATGGCCGCCCGTGTTTCGGGTCTTGTAATCCACAGATAAAAAAACGCAAATTTATTTTGTAAGAATAAAATATTTAGAAATTATTCTCATAAAAAATTACTATTGGATAATTATCGTTAAATTATAAACTACCATATTCGACATATTTCATATTTTATTGTTACAATTGTCAAATAGCCAATTCAGGACGCACACCGCTCCCATACCTACAGTTAAATTCACTTAGAAGTTGCCTCTCTTTCTATCGCGTTATCTCTTCTAACGACTGCCGGGTGTCAGCGGGAGTATGTTCGGTCGGCTACTTGTAGCTTCAGACCTAAAGCGCGGAGTGCGCCTGGCCTGGCGGCACAATAGTACTTACCCCTCTCTTCCCTTGGGTATCGTAAAAGGCGACTAACGGACTAAAGACTACACTTACTTCTAGCAGCATAGAGCGGCACCATCGCAGCCCTGAGCCTATGCTCACCACCGATCACACTAAGCACATGTGCATTTGCATATTGTTTTCTGAGGTTTAAGCGAGCACTACACATTGAAATGAAACACTTTTTTACTGATTAACTCGCTTATAATTTACTATTTACATAGTTTTTATATTATCTTGACGTTTCGAACCCTTTACAGGGTCCGTGGTCACAGGGAGACTGAGGCGTTGGTTGTCTCATAGTTAGAAGTTATTTGCCTACCGTCAATCATTTTTATATTTAACCGGGTGCGTTCAAGTTTATACAATACGAGGTAACAATATTTTTAGGTCTGGCAATGTGTTGCTGTTGGGCCTGGGATTTGATGACCTGTATGATGGGGTCCCAGGCAGGTGGTAAATTCCTACCATCCTCTCTATTGAAATTTCGATGTTTTTTAATTTCAATAGCCTCGCGTATCATCCTAGGGATGAATCGTTGTTCCTTGGCGAGTATTTGAGGTTTGTCAAATCTGATGTAATGGTTGGGTCCCTCGAGAGCATGTTCACGAAATGATTCACGGTAGGCAAATAACTTCTAACTATGAGACGACCAACGCCTCAGTCTCCCTGTGACCACGGACACTGTAAAGTGTTCGAAACGTCAGGATAATATAAAAAACTATGTAAATAGTAAATTAAACGCGAGTTAATCCGTAAAAAAGTGTTTCATTTCAATGTGTATTTGTAATTAAAACGTGGACTATTTCAGTGGACAGCTCTTGCGGTACTCATCGCCTAGTCTCTTGACTAACCCTTTTAAAAATTCAAAATTATTTATTCAATTTAGGCTACAATAATTGAGCACTTATGAATGTCACTATGCCTTCGGTTCGTAAGTCTAACCATGGGGCGGGAGCCTTGTACTGAGAAGAACCGGCAAGAAACTCAGCAAGGGCATTTCTTTTCTCCCTTTCTTTTACATGGTCAATACAAATTGGGAAATGCCATCCCTATGATATAAGGACATTTTCCATTACAACATAAAAAAAACATTTAATACGATTACAAGACAGCACAACCACATACAAAAGAATGTCTAATAAAAAAAAGTATTGCTCAATTGGCTATTTGACAGTTGTAACAATAAAATTTGAAATATGTCGGAAATGGTAGTTTATGATTTAACGATTGTGGCAGCTGCATCTGGAAATATAAGCTTAAAAATAAATTATTAATTAAGTTTTGTTATTTCACATATAAATAAATAACTTAATACTTGTTAAATAGTTAAACATAGATAATATAATACATACATACAAAGATACATACATATATTATATAACTTCATACTTAAACATAATCAAATAAAATATAATAAGTAAAACTGTATAAAATGTCATAAAGTGCTCTAACTTATTCATAAAGATCATAAAACATCAATTTGTAATAGATTAATAAATTTAATATTGAATGTGTTAGTTTATATTCTTTTTGTTAAATTCATAAATCTAAATTACGTAAACAAGTAAATTTTTCAATATTTGTAGCTTACGCTAGTTTGTACTACGCACGACATCAAACTATCCTTTTGTTCTCGATTTATTTGCGATAACGGCGGGTAGTCCGGCCTCCTGCGGCGCTTGGACCGCAGAGATATAGTTTACGTCTGATGTGATACATTTTCGTGATCTTTTTTTTTTTTATATACTAAGCCCGGCAAATGACCCCACTCCACCTGATGTTAAGTGGAAATGAGGTCCAGGCGCGAGGACAACTGGTGCAGCGTAAGAGACGTAGCATCAGTCATCCTCACTCTGCCGGCCCACAAAGTGCTTCTTCACGCCTCGTTTGAAGGACCCTATGTCATAGGTAGGAGGGAATACGTGTGCTGGTAGACTATTCCATCTTTTGGAAGTGCGGCAAAGAAACGAGTCACCAAATTTCTTTGTGCGTGATGGAATGTTAGAGACTGTAAATTGGTGACTCCGGAGAGCAGCACGCGTACTCCTATGGAGGAAGGGAGAAGGAGGGATGAGCTCAAAGAGTTCTTCAGAGCACTCGCCATGGTATAAACGGTAAAAGACGCTGAGTGACGCAATATCTCTACGCAACTGCAAAGGCTCGAGAGTTTTAGTGACCTCCGCTTTGCCGATAATGCGCACAGCGCGGCGCTGCAATCTGTCCAAGGCATCGAGAAGGTACTTTGCGGAGCCGTTCCAAAGGTGAAAGCAATACTCCACGCAAGACCGCACCTGTGTCTTGTATAATAGACACAACTGATCAGGCGTGAAGAATCGCCGCACCTTGTTCAGGACACCGAGTTTACGTGAGGCATTTTTAATCACGGTTTCGATGTAGTCCTTTTGGTTCAGATCGCAGCGGATATCCATACCGAGCATGTTAATACTGCTCTGCAGGCCTAAAGATGTACCCTGAAGAGAGGGAAGGGGAAGGATTGGCGACTTTTTCGCTGTGAACGCGCACACCTGTGTTTTCTTGGCATTGAACTCCACCAGATTATCGGAGCCCCATTTAGAAAAAAGGTCCAACACCCGATCGAGCTCAATGACAAGATTTGCTCGCTTCATTTCGGTGTCTACCCGCCCAGCCGTTGGGTGCCCGTTATATCCCCCATGCACTGTGCTATCATCTGCATAGCAATGAATGTTTCCAAGAGGAAGCATGTCATTGATATGCAGAAGGAACAGCGTGGGGGATAGAACGGAGCCTTGAGGAACACCAGCGTTCACTGACATGAACCGCGAAGCGCATCCATCCGAAAGGACACGGATTCTACGCTCATGCAGGAAGCTGGCAATCCAGGTACAGAACTGAGCGGGCAAACCGTATGCCGGGAGCTTGGAGAGAAGAGCTTTGTGCCAGACCCGATCAAAAGCCTTGGCTATGTCAAGGCTAACTGCCAGTGACTCGCCACGCTTGTCAATAGCCTCACCCCAGAGATGTGTGACGTACGCTAGAAGATCACCCGTTGACCGTTTTGGCCGAAACCCATATTGACGATCGTGAATTAGGGAGTGATCTTCTAGGTATCGAATAAGCTGTTTGTTCAATATTCGTTCTAGGATCTTACACAACACTGAAGTTACGGCTATAGGGCGGTAATTAGTCGGATCTGACCGATCTCCTTTTTTAGGGATCGGTTGCACATTAGCTTCTCTCCAAGATTCCGGCACACAACCCGAAGAGAGCGAGAGACGGTACAGACGCGTTAACACAGGGGACAACTCCGCTGCACACATTTTCAGAACTATTGCTGGGATGCCATCAGGACCGTTAGCTTTCCGGACATCGATTGACTGCAGCTCCGCACGGACATCACACTGCCTGATTTTAGACATTGTGTGGCCACAGTGAGGAACTGAGGGTGGCTGTGCATCACAGTCATCGATCCGGGAGTTAGCCGCAAAGAGTTTGGCCAGGAGATCGACCTTTTCCTGCGGCTTGTGAGCTAAAGTTCCGTCAAGACATCTCAGTGGTGGCAGCGAGGGTTGGCAGAAGTTGGATTGCACGGCTTTGGCCAGACGCCAGTAGCTACGGCTGCCCGTAGGATGCGTCAGGAGTTCTTGGCCTACTCGTGCAACGCGCTGGGCATCCGCTCTAATGTAGGCCCTCTTACACGACTTGGTGGCATTATTATAGGCTGCTTTTAGCGAGCGAGTTTCGGGAGCCCCATGAGCTTTACCTCTGATCCAAGCGCGGTATGCCGTCTGTTTGCTCTCAACAGCGCTGGCACACTCGCGATTGAACCAGCGGTTGCGTCTGCCTTTGCTGATGACATAGGAGTGTGGAATATACTATTCCATTCCTAATACTATCTCATCAGCAACGGCAGTGGCGCTAGCGGTCGGGTCCTTCCCACTAAAGCAGCGCTGCCTCCAAGAGACGGATGCAAAATACTCCCGCATCCCGTCCCAGTCTGCCGACGCGTAGTGCCAAATCTGGCGTTTCGAAACCGCTGTTGGCGGGCGCGACGCCAAAGGCACTGTGCTGGATATCAAGCAGTGATCCGAGGAACCTAAAGGAGCTCGAATCTCCACCCGGTATCCAGCTGGGCGACTCGTCAGCAGAAGGTCGAGTAAGGAGGGCGCATGGCCAACTATGTCTGGGATCCTGGTAGGATCTGGCAGGATCTTGTATGCGCTTCCCGCTAATTTACTTATAGTCGTGCTGTTTATAGTGCTAACTGTGATCTAGTATTTAGTTAAAGTGCTAAATAATGTTATTTACTTGATTGTGGAACCCAAATACAAAACGCAAACCCGATTCGTGTATATCATTTGAGTGAGTACTACCTATGTAAACAAACAATAGTACCACAACGATAATTATCCAATAAATTTGTTATTTTTTTGTCTGTGGATTACAAGACCCGATTGAGCTTCATGTGACGTCACATTTCACAAAATATACAAAAACTATCTGTCAGGTTTCAAGATAAGTTTCTATATTTATTGAAATGTGACGTCACAGAGCAAAATGTCACGTGACCAACCGTTTTCGCACGAAATTTTAAATCAATAAAGAAAAATATGTATTTTTTCTGTTAAATAAAGGTTTTTTCTAGAAAGAAAATATTGTACGGCGTTTAAAATAAGCGTTTGTAATTTTTTTAATACTTTTTCGAAAACTGTCAAGTAGCCAATTTAAAATTTGGGGATAATAGTCATGATTATTTGTAGGTATGAATGTAAAATGTTATGACACTTTGTCAGGAACCAAGCGCGGGAGCACGAAAAATGGCACGACGGTCACACGTACGAGTGTCAGCTGTGCGGCGAAAAGTTCCGGTGAGATTTTACTATTTAATTACGCTACCAGCCACAGTCGCAGGAAAACATTAGTATTTTAAGATAGTTAATCGTTGAAAAAAATCTATTAGGTACCTCAAGTAAGATAACATACACAGGATATGAAATTAATAATTTATTATCGTACGTAAGTATGCACGCACACAACACACACAGCTAATAAATGCATGCATTAAAGAAAAAAAAACCGTATCGCGTAGCTGTGAAAGAATACTACCACACCCCCTCTCTTCTTTTGGGTGTCGTAAAAGGCGACTAACGGACTAAAGACTGCACATACATCCTGGTATTGGTAGCAAAGACCGGCGATGGGCCCGCCACCTGTCACGCTGAGTAAATGTGCAGTCGCTATTCGGTGAAAATTGGACTATGACGGAGGACTGCATTTGCTGTCCTCATTGCCTAGTCTCTGACTAACCCTTCGGGGATAATAGTCGTGAATATCATACAACATAGGTTTTATAAAATAATGTATTTTGTAAAAAAATAATTAAACGGCTCTCAACGAAGCCAATAAGAGACTTAACGGGAATTTGTATCCGGGACCTCAGAGATGGCGCGACGCCAGACCCGGCGTGCTAACCACTTGGCCACGGAAGTCGTCAAACGTGGTTTGCCAGTGCTTCAAGAAAGGCCCATCCGCACGGACTGGGCCTTTGTGGGCTAATGATCGTGTTTGGATTTCCAATGATAGTACCATAATACATAAAATTAATGATACTATGTCATATCGTATGAAAAATAACCTACACTTATTTACAGAATAATGATTTTTAACGCTTGCCAATTCACGTGGGTATGACATAGTCATTTTTATTGCAACACTAAGTAGGTATAGACTTAGTGTTGCAATAAGAATAACAATAAGAATAAGAAACATTTATTGACTTGCACACTTACAATGAAACATACAAAAAAAATCTCAAAAAATAAAACTAGGACGAAAATGAGACAGGAACGTTAAACAGATACCTAACTAAAATTACAAACAAAAACCAAAAAATAAAAAATAAGTTAGCTGTGCAACGGGTAGCTGCCGCAGCGATGCTTTTGTGGCATTGCGCAGAAAGCCACAGAAGCGCTGGTTTTCAGGCAGCTCCCTTAAAAAAAGCAATTGAGGCTCCCCTAGAACAGGTTTTTTATTTTTGTGGTCAGGCTTTATAATATATTTATTGGTATGTATGTATGCATGTAGAGCTACCACCTGACTACTTAACGAGAAATCATTCCTCGTTTATCCGCACGGGCTGCGAATGGGCCTTTGATGAAGTCCCAGGGACTCCCATCCATCCATCGTGGCTCTTTAGCGCGTGATGACGTGAAAGCCATCGACACCGGCCTCCGCCAACTGTGAGGGCCTATACTCTCTTTCTCCGAAACGAAATTTTGGCCGTTTTACAGCGATTTCTATTCCTTCCGAAATGTCGTTCATACAAAATAGGTTTGGCATAAGTATAGATTTTTAGCCTATTAATTTTTAGAGAAATCTTTGAAATTTCAAATACAATGGAAAACGCTAAACTAAATAGCAAACGAAATTCGGCCAAAAAATTTCGATTCGGAGAAAGAGTGGAGCCCTTAGCAGAAGCGGGGCAGCCCCAACATCATCCTGAACCCATCGTAACGATGATAATGCCTGAGGCATAAAGTGTCCCTGGGGAATAGAAGCTTTAGTTTTGTTTGATTTTGATTTATTTATTTTTCCTTTTCATCTCAAACACTTTTCCATTTAAGTGTTCAAGCCGAAAGTATCTCTGGGGAATAAAAGTGTAGTTTTATTAAAAGTGTCTCTACGGGGAACGTGTATCTCTGGGGAATAATACCATTAAATACATATACCTAGTTATTAATTTTTAATTTTGGTATTGAATAAATTTTGCTTTAATTTTAATTTTGTTATTTTTATACTTTGTAATCTTTACTTTTATGTTTGTTCTGTTATTTTTATTTCGAATTATTTGATTTTGTACATTATTATGTACAAAATCAAATAATATTATGATTCGTAATTTTTGATTATTTGTTCGATTCTCGCTTGAGGTAGACATTTTTTTCAACGTTTCGTTATCTTTGAGTTTATTTAAGCGTTTTTTAACTCAAATAATCAAATATTACGAATCTATAAAGCAGTGTTATCTTAACTGAATGTTTAAAATATTGTAAAATATTTTCATTCAGATCTCTAAGAATGTAAATTCTAAGAGGTTTGAAGACACTGTTGCTATCCTACTAATATTATAAACGCGAAAGTTTGTAAGAATGTATGGATATTTGTTACTCTTTCACGTAAAAACTACTGAATGGATTTGGATGAAATTCGGCATACAGATAGTTCATAACCTGGAATAACACAGGATACTTTTTTATCCCGAAATTCCTACGGGAACGTATGAATGGAAGTTTGTTACTCTTTTACGTAAAAACTACTGAATGGATTTGAATGAAATTCGGCATACAGATAGTTTATACCCTGGATTAACACATAGAATACTTTTATCTCGATATTTCCACGGGAACGGGAACCACGCGGGTGAAACCGCGAGCGGCCGCTAGTAATAACATAAAGTCAAAAGCGTTGAAAAATGTCGTCGGTTAACCAAAAGGTAGCGGAGTGGTCAACGCATCTGCCCGATTGCAGAGGACGCGGGATCGATTCCCGCCTGATATAGACATTTTTTTCAATGATTCGTTATATTTAATATTATGATTTTAAGTTGGTTGATACAAACGCATTTTTTTAAATTATTTCTTTCATTAAATCCGTCATTCCGTCCACGTTTGAACAATCGAATATTTCAGGAAACCGACGTCCTACCTCACGCATATGCGCAAGCGTCACCCCACTGAGCACATATGCAACGTATGCGGGGAGAGTTTCGTCGGCAAGCATGGCCTGATCATGCACAAGACGAAGGCGCACAAGTGGGACGAGGTGAGTCGCCACCGTCTCTCATTACAATGACGACCTCCGTGGTCGCGGGTACAATTCCCGGTCGGGTCAATTTGGGGAAAAACTGTTTCTCTAAAGGAGATTGACCATTTTTGTATGGATTTTTGACGTTGGACCAAGAATGCTGCCAAATATTGAATCATATGTGCATAATGTTCCTTAGACTAATACTAGTATGTAACCCAAAGCGCTTCAGAATCTAATCGAGGAGTATTGAGAAAAAAAATCAGTTGTACTTATAGGTTTCACATTAACGAAAAATAATAACAAACGTCTTAGTTTTAAAATGAAAGACGGTACGTATTATAAACAATGGATTTTATTAATAGAACAACACTTAGTTAAGGATTCAATCAATCATGTAAAGCCATAATAAGATAAGTTTTTAGGTACAATATAACCCCGTGGATGATTTTGACGTGACAACGTCTTATAAATTGGTTTGCCGGGTGACACTTCAAGAAACTGCGTTACGCTCCGCTCACGTTATGCGCTCACAATGAGAGCGAGTGAGAGGCACGCGTCCCTTCCACTCGGGCATGGTTAGCCCGCCTAAGAGCGAGAGAGACAGACATAAAAAGTGAAAGGCACGCGTCCCTTTCCTATTTCATCCTTCTTCCTACTATACGAATGAATATTCACATTAAAATTATTTTACCACTCAAAGTCGTTGTCACGTAAAACTTTCGCCCGTATACCGACTTTACAGGCAACCAATTTTTTTTAAAGTTTTTTATTTAACCTTATGTAATGAAAGAAATAAAAGTATTCCCCCATGCTTGGGCAACATTTAGTCCAAAATGATCAATCTCCTTATTTCTGGTCTGGATGTATTTTCTATATTTATCCGTTATCTTACCATATGAGTGTGGCGATGACTTTCCGAAAATAGAATTTAACTGCAAGCGATTTTTGCATTCGCATAATTTCCCAATTTTTAATTTTCTGTGCGTGTTCTTCTCTTAGGGTAAATTTCTGAATATTTTTTTTTAACTTAAAGTAATACATATATTCATTCTTAAATATTCCTAGTCACGTAATTTACACATTCGCTTACGTGGTCACTAGGAAATATTAATAAGCAAATTTTCCTATGTAATTTCTATGCTATTAAAAAAAATAGGTAACGTTAAAAAAAATATTTTTTTTATCAACGTTTATAAAAAAAACTCAAAATAAGATTAGATTGGTAAATAATGCGAAAATAAAAAAAGCTTTTAAAAAAATCAACCTCGAAAAAAAATATATCAGAGAAAGATTCGATCGGCAAATTATGCGAATGCAAAAATAGCTTGCAGTAAAATTCGATTTTCGGAAAGTCATCGCCACAGTCGTACCATAACTGGTGTGAGCGCTAAACATATTTAATTTAATTTATAATGCTTATCATCATCAGCCTATGAACGTTCCACTGCTGGGCACAGGCCTCCCACGTGGACAATAGCACGTGGGGATATTGGGCCATTACCCACCACGCTGGCCCAATGCGGGTTGGTCGGTTTTAACGACTGTCATCTTACGACAACAACCGGGACCAATTACGGCTTAAGAGGGTTTACGCATTTCGGATTTCCATACAAACTTCCAAGTCGAAATTTTTAAAACCAATAAGCTAATTTTGATGAAACTTTGCATGCTAAAGTAAAACACTGTTATCTAAATAGCTTGTTGATTTTTTTTTAAAAAACCTTGTTTTAGCTGAGTTATTGCAATTTAAAGTCCACTAGGGCTACTATACAGTGTCCGAATATTTAGATGATAAAAACCCATGGGACTGACCTGCGCAGCTACATGCTAGCCAAATTTTATGTGTTAGGTAAATGCTTATTAAATATATTTTTAGTTATATGTCAATGTGATCAGAAATTGTTAATAGTTTAAAAGTGCAACCCCTGAGTTTCTTGCTCGTTCTTCTCCGGGGAAATCGGCCTTACGAACGAGCTGTAGCTTTAATAAATTGACATATTTCAAGTGTAAATAATTTACCTACGAAATAAAATATTTTGATTTGATTTTTGATTTGACTATAGCAAGTTAAAAATCGCAATAACTCAGTTAAATAAACATTTTTTTTAAATGTTTCCAACAAACTATTTATAGAAGATCCCTGTGTTTTACTTCAGCATGCAGAGTTTTATCAAAAATTGACTTATTGGTTTTTAAAAATTTCGACTTGGAAGTTTGTATGGGAAACCGAAATGCGTGAACCCTCTTAACGTGGCTTCCGAAGCACGAAAGAGCTCGAGATGTTTTTAATTTGGTCACCCATCCAGCGACCCGGCATTGCGAAAGTTGCTTAGCGACGGCGATCGTAAACCGAACGTCTTAAACTGCGCCACCAAGCTCCTCGTATAATGCTCATAGCCTCATAATAATGCCTGACACTTGAAGCAAGCGCTTTGCGTCTACTTTCATTTGTATTTTTTACCATCTATACATTGTACGTTGCCTGAATTAAATTATTTTATTATTTATTATTTATAAAAAAACAATTAATATGAATGAATGAATGAAATGAATAACTGTATCGCGTAGCGGTGAAAGAATACTACCACCCTGTGGCTTCCTATGGGAGTAAAAAAAGCATAGAGCGGCGATGGGCTCACCACCTGTCGCGCTCAGCACATGTGCAGTCGCTATTTGGTTAAAAGTTGACTATGGTAGAGAACTGAGAACTTTTGCTGTTATACTTGCCTAGTGTCTGACTAACCCTTCGGGGATAATAGTCGTGATTATATTGTACTTGGGGCGTCGCCAGCCCCCCTCCACCCCTCCCCCCCCCTCCCCCCTAGAAACAACTAAAAATATAAACAATGAACGGTTAAAAATCACAAGAAAATAATGTTGCCCTACTCTGAAACCTTAGACACGCCTCTATGTACAGTGAAGAAGTTGTAGAGTTTACACAATGGAATTTTGCATATTCTTATTATCGGCTTGCCTCCCCCCCCCCCCCCCCCCCCCCGTCTTCCCTGGGCCGTCGGCTGGCCGTCGGCTGGCCGTCGACGCCCTTGTGTACTTGAAACATATCAACGAGTAATAAGCTTTCTTTTTAAAGCTGGAAATAAAATGTTACTTTTGCGGGGATATAGGTATATTATGTCAATTCGTAATACGTCGTGCAATGCGCGTGGCAGCTGTATTTTTCACTAGCATTTGACATAGTACACAGCAGTGTATATGATGAATTACGAATAGATGGGCGTTGAGCGTCTGCCACTTGTCTAGGGGGGCGGGTAGGATAGCGAAGTGGCCAGTGTAATTCATTTACATACATACATAATAATCACGACTATTATCCCCGAAGGGTTAGTCAGAGACTAGGCAATGAGGACCGCAAAAGCAGTCCTCTGCCATAGTCCACTTTTCACCAAATAGCGACTGCACATGTGCTCAGCGTGACAGGTGGTGAGTCTATCGCCGCTCATCATGATTCATTTATTTAAAGTTAATTAATAATATGATATCTAAATTTTTAAATTTAAAACTTTAGTCAAACATTGTAGACCTCCAAATCTCCGTACAATTTACCTACTTTACCTAAAACCAATAATGTATTTGGCACTAGAATGTTGAATTGTCAGATTCCTACTTACCTTAATGAATTGCCCACTGATTTGCAAGATATGTATACTAACCAAAATATAACTAGATATAAGTCAAAATTTAAGAAATACTATTTAGAAAATAATTCTTCCTTGTGTCATACTAACCAGAGGTAGGATAGTTATACTTAATGTTAAATAATATAATACATAGTAACACTGTTGTTAAATAATTAATTTATGTAAACTAGCGGCTCTCGTATACGGATAAACCCAGTGAGGTTTTTGTGTATGCATCTCTAATTTAATGTAGGTATTGTAATGATTTCTTGTATTGGAAAAAGAAAAAAAAAAACCATTGATTGTTTAACAACCTGCCTCCTTTCGACCCATACTATACTTACTTACTAAAAAAGTTAAATACGTCTGTCTTCACGACTGACCGCGTATATCCCATAGGATGTTTAATATTTATTATGATAAGGAATCATAAGTCAAAAAGACAAAAGTAAAAATGTTTATATTCAATTATCTTAATTAATAAGCACTTTGAATCGTCTAATACATGTTTCTTAACCTATCACCTATTCAGGACCTCATTTTTTAGCTGTGGTGAAGAACGGACGCCAAGAAACTGCACTGTTTCATACAGCAGTAACATGAATATTTATACAAAATGCGTTTATTTCGACCAACTAGGATCATAAGTGAAAAACAACATAAGTAATCTATTAAGGGGGTCCTGAAGGAAATTGTGAAAATTTACGTATTTATAAGTCACTTGTACTATGCGCTGAATTAGTTAAATACATTAATAGAACTTATGTAAGTTAGCCTGATGCCTTGTTGAAATTTGAAACAAATTCTTTAAACAATACATAAATCTATTGACTCCTAAAAACATATTTTTTTCGAAAACTCTCTTAATTTTACGCATGAAACAATAATTCTTACATAAAAATGATTGTATTGATATTCCGCAGGTCACCCACCCCATCTTAAAAAAGTAAATTTTAATTATTAATACAAGCGCGCTCTAATCAAATTACTAGGTCTGAAACTTTAAAGCAGAATTGTTTTAAATTTTAAATATTAATATGATTGATTTTGCTTTGAAGTTCATTAGGAGACTATGTCAGTATTTGCGATAGCGCGGCACCCCCTTAAATAGATTAAAAAATTAACATTAGAATCTCGATATGAAAATTGTTTACATAAAAGCAACGACATTGTTTTTCAGAATTCCACCAGCAACGTTGATCCGTCGTCAAAGAAATACTGCTCCGAATGCAAAATACAGTTTGTGACTATAGAAGCTTGGACTAAGCACATACTGATCACCGATAGGCACAAACAAACCAGCAAAGCCAGGTCAGTCTGTACAGGGTTGTTTCATAGTCCTACATACATACATGTATACGTATAATTGGCTATTTGACAGTTGTAACAATAAAGGACAATGGCAGGGTACTATGGAGATTTTGTACAGGCCTACAATTTTCATGATTTGCAATGAGACTTACACATTTGGTAGATTATATTATTGAGAATTACTATATAAATTAACAGAATTTTAAATGTTGGGGTTTAAAAGTTATACTTATATTTCGATAATTTTTTAAGGTTAGGTTTTTCCCTGTATTTGATTGACATTGACAGTTGAGTGACAGGGAGGGACCAAAGGACAAGACAATGATTCTGACAGTAACAAACAAATTAAATCATATAATCTGAAAATGTACGTACGCGCCTTGATTGATTGATCTATAGATCAATCGTGAATCGAACTAAAATAGGTAGGTAAGTAGGTAGGTAGGTACTTAAGTAGTGCATTTCAATATTATTAAGTAAGTACTTATGTATTGTTAAGCCCGAGTTATAGATTCTAGAAGATAGTAGATAGATAGATACATAGGATAGGAATATAGGATACCTATCAGGAACTGCTGCGACTGTGATTATTCAGATCTTTGTACTTGGTTATTTAAAACACAAAAAGACATAACTACCCATCTATGTTTTGATAAATAACAGCAAAATACTTAAAACATGATGAAAGTCATAGATGTAAACAATAGAAGTAGGTATACACGTTCCCACTTTAGTAGTCGCAACTTTAGACTACCTATCTACCTATACCAACATTAAGTTGAAATCATCTCCTATCCTACATATTTATTATTATAAATGCGAAAGTGACTTGTTTGTCCTTCCTTTACGCCCTAACTAAGCAAGCAATTGACTTGATCTTTGGCTTATAAATATTTGAAAGAACGAAGAGTAACATAGGCTACTTTTTATGCCGATATTCCTATAGGAACGCGAATCATGCGGGAGAAACCGCGGGCGGAAGCTAGTGGTTAAAATAATTGTCTCTGAGATAGGAATATTAATCTACTAGGTACTACTCAGAATGCATACTTACTTATATTTACAGTACAATCAAGGATCTTCCCAGTAGATACTACTAATAAATTACTTCATCAAAGGCAAACAATATAATATAATCCTAAAAAATATGATGAAAACATTTTAAATAAATCAGAAACTCGACTGGTCTTTCTACAGGGAAGTTTCACAATTGTACATACACACAGACAAGTAATGTTTTTCCATATTAGCATTTGCTCAGTGGAAATAAAACAAGAATTTAGTTTGGTCACATATTTAATATTAAATTACCTATAAAGTAATTAAGGGCACTCTTAAAATAACATCATCGAAAAGTGGAGCAGGTCTAGTCATGCCTTCATGGCGAGCAAATCTGTGAGCAGCACCCAACAGTTCGTAGCCCGACAATGCAGTTGAAACTCGGGCTGTCCACTTCTACGTGAAGCTTTTTGAGCTCGGAGCCAACAAAGAACTCAAGCTTCATTTTCTGAAGAAAGCTGAAATAAACAATCACAATTAAATTACAAAAGTAACAGAGTGTAAAGTAAATATTTTTTAATCTTACACCAATTAGCCTCACCCGCTGACCTCTCTATAATACAAGAATGCTGACCTAAATATTTACTATCTTGAGTGTCTCAGGTAACAAATTGATAGTTTAATTAGGTCAGTGGCCTAGCCCCAAAGTAAGCACTGTAAGGCTTGGGATATGTTATACTAGGCCAATGGTTAAAAATGCAGTTGTGATAGTAGTAATAACAGTGGCGAGGGATGTGTTTGGGGAAATACGGTGAAGGTAAGCCGGCCAAGAATTTACAAGTCAGACAATAATAAACATGGAATGTTTAACTCATTGGTGGCACTAATTACTGACATAATTATTAAGATCTGCATGGTGGATCCCTGGAGTAGGATTTCTCATAGGGAAGCCGATGGGAATCGGAATGTATGGCATATATATGTATTTAGTAGAATTATTATATAGGTAAATAGTCATGGCTTCGGGTACAAATGCTCGAATTCGTCATATAAGTAAATATATGTAACTTGTTATCTCTCGTGGTCTAATCCAATTCGAAATTATGTTAGTCATCCTTTGTTCCTCTTCATTTGGCTCTTGAAAGACAACTCTTCGTCTGCTCGTTCTTAAAATAGAACGTCCACATACAACATGTCATGGCGATAGCCAACATGCCTTGTAGTTTTACTTTCAGATGCAATAGAATGGGTTGCTAATTCGCAGGAAGCATGACAAATATAATCAGGTGTTGCCTAAAACAATAAGAGCATGGATGAAGTTTATTAATTGATCAACAAAATAATAGAACATTAGTAGTAACAGATACAGAGGTGCATTACTGCACCAAGTAAGTATGTACCATGTGTTCTCGGTTTAGATGTCTAAAATGGTTGACGACATATTTCGTACTATGTACGACTTACCTCTCAGGGATATGACCAAAAACGAATAGTATGTCGACTAAGGCTTGACTCTCGTTCGTCAGTAAATGCCGCCTGATGCGATCCAATTAAAATGCATGGCATACTCGACATTGTGATGGTAATGTATCACCCAATCAGACATTAAAACTATCTCGAAAGTGCAGTTATAAGTACTGCGCAAGCACAACACAATATTGTTTGTGTTCATTTCATTATCACATTCACAAAGCTGCTTTTTGCAAAATAGGTAGGAAGGAACTTTTAAAATAAAACACAATTTTTTAATTACGTTTACCAAAAGCTCAATCATTGACATTAACAGTGTTGCAAGTAGTTTCAATCGTCTTTTTATTACGAGAAACAAATCGATAAGAAAATTAATCCTAAAAATAATATAAATTGAAATATCAAAAGTAAATAATCAACCATTTTAAGATAAAATGTGTGTATATAGGTTTAAGCTGTAAAATAGTTGCACAAATAAGTTTTTTATCGAAATTAGATTAACAATAAAAGACTTAATTAGCTATTTGAGAATCGATTTCAAATATTTTTATGCCAGGCAACTCTGACAGCAGATTTTCGTTTTGCGTATAGTATCTGCTAGTTGAAATGCGGTTCGTTATTAGTTTTAGTATTATTATTTCGCTTTACGATTTTTCTTTACCCCGGACTTTTAAAAATATAACATTTACTGGAAAATAATGAGAAAAAATTAAGGAACCAACTATGCAAATATGGTACCAAAACATGAACATTGTGGGGTTGTACGCCAGTACGCGTTCTCCTTTGAAATATGTCGGAAATGGTAGGTTATGATTTAACGATAATTATTCAATAGTTTTTTTTTATTAAGATAATTTATAAATATTTTATTTTTATAAAATATATTTGCGATTTTTTATCTGTGGATTACAAGACCCGCAACACGATTGAGCTTCATGTGGCCATGATTGAGCTTCATATGACGTTACATTTTCACAAAATAAACAAAAACTATCTGTCAGGTTTCAAGATAAGTTTCTATATTTATTGAAATGTCACGTGACCAACCGTTTTCGCACGAAATTTAAAACCAATAAAGAAAAAATATGTTTTTTTTCTGTTAAACAAAGCTTTTTTGAGAAAGAAAATATTGTACGGGGTATAAATTAAGCGTTTGTAATTCTTTCAATACTTTTTCGAAAACTGTCAAGTAGCCAATTACGACTATTATCCCCGAAGAGTTTTATTTTTATTGTGACACGTCATAGTGACTACATCCTGCCTGATGGTAAGCAGCCGATGCAGTCTAAAGTAATGAGAGCGCTCCCCACCGTGGAATAAGCACGATAACGAGCGCACCCATTCATGACGGCCTGCATAAATGCCGTTTCACGCTTCGCTTAAAAGATCCGGGAATATAGAAGCTGGGAAACACATGCGCCGGCAAAGAATTCCAAAGCCGAATGGTCTTGCAGAGGAACGACTTACCAAATTTTTTGGTACGAATGCTGATAGTCTGCACAGTAAGATGGTGGATCCTAAGACCAGCACGTGTAGTTCGGGACAGGAAAGGAGAGGGCGGGATTAGATGAAAAAGTTCTTCAGAACACTCCCTGTAGTAATTTCGGTAGAAGACACTGAGATAAGCAATGTCTCTACGCAGCTGGATGTCCTCAAGAGAGGCTGTAACCTCAGCATCTCTAATAATGCTTATCGCTTGCCTTTGCAGTGTATCAAATACATCGAGGAGGTATTTAGCGGAGCCGTCCCATAGATGGGAACTATACTCCATACTCGATCGCACCTGAATCTTGTACAGCAAAAAGCGCTGCTCGGGAGTGAAAAACCACCTCACCTTATTGAGAATACCCAACTTACGGGAGGCAGATAAAATAACTCTCTTGATGTAGCATTTTGGATTTAGTTCCTGGCAAGGTTCGAAAGGATAATTTACAATGATAATTATCATGATAAATATCGTGATAATAACAGATGGATAATTTTCGATTGATAATAACAAAAAAATGCGCTCGTGAAAGTGAACTGCATTCGAAGTATTTGAACGTGTGTTTCCGCACTTGCGTATATCCGAACGTACGAAGTACGAAGTCAATGTCAACGTGCCGCGCCATGGGAATTACCGCATCAAGAGAAAATCACTTTGGATTATGCAAAGTTGACAAAACTCGAGTGTCATGGTTTTGTTAAGTTAAATATATTTTGTTGTGTTAAATCTGTAAAATCTACCAAATGAATTTCTTATAGAACAATATAATATAACAAAAAATAATTTGCTACACCGGTACTGGTGATAATTATCGGATAATTATCCGATAATTATCGGGTAATTATCAAGAAGCGTAATTATCTCGATAATTTCGAACCCTGGTTCCTAGCCGATGTCCATGACAAGAATGCTGAGGTCCACTGAAATGGGAAAAGGAGAGTTCTGAAGAGTGGGAGGAGTAAGGAAGGGAGTTACCTTGGACGAGAATGCTTAAACCTGGGTTTTTCTGTCATTAAACTCGACCAGGTTATTCAAAGACTAGGCAATAAGGACCGCAAATGCAGTCCTCTGCCATAGTCAATCTAATTCATCTCAACAAGTTAGATCGTCTCCTCAACAACTGCATACGGTTTATTTTTGGGCTCCGTAAACACGACCACATTTCAGATTTTCGGCATCAACTCAAATGGCTTCCTATTCGGGAGCGCAGGAAAGTGAGAGTTGTTGGTTTCCTCCACAACATCATCCACAATCCACTTGCTCCGGAATACTTGAAGTCTAGGTTTCAGCTTCTGGGTGCCTCTCACCAACGTGATGTTCGCTCTTGAAGCAACCTCCTTCTAGAGACCGCAGCCCACCATTCTGGATTTGTATCCAACTCGTTTACCCCCACTGCAATACGACTCTGGAACGCCTTGCCCTTGCACATTAAAAAAGCTACCAGTAAAAATATTTTTTTTTATATATATTATTGTAAGTAAGTTTAAATATTATTTTCTATTTCTATATTTATTTATTATTTTATAAGTATTATATCTTAATCATGTATTATATATATATTTGTCTACAAATAATTAGGTTTTTAGTCTAGTCTTTTTTTTTGCAAGCTTGTTTTTCCCTAGACACCCTTACTGGTCGACTGGCAGAGAATGCCTCAGGGCATTATGTCCGCCTTTTGCTGTAATTTTGCAATAAAGATTAAATAAATAGTCCTTACAGCACATCAAATGGCGACATGCACACGTGCTCAGCCTGCCAGGTGGTGAGCCCATCGCCGCTCTATGCTGTTGGATGTATGTGCCTTTAGTCCTTTAGTCGCCTGATACGACACCTACGACAAATGTAATAAAAATGAAATGGAAAAAAAATTAAAATGAAATGAAAAACAATATTTTTACGTGTTGCCTTCAGATCCACCTGTCTCGTATGCGACTTGGCTCTTCCCGCGGACTCGCTCGCCGTCCATCTGAAAACGCATCGGAAATCTCTGCGCTCACCTAACGACCCCGTTAGAAAACTTAACGCGCCGCGGCTGCCTTGCGAACAGGTATATCCTCATCATACATACATATAACCAACTATTATCCCTGAAGGTCAGCAAAAGCAGTCCTCTGCCATAGTCCACTTTTTCATCGCCGCTCTATGATGTTGGATGTATGTTCAGTCTATACACCGAGATTTTTCATTGGTTTTGGAGCCGAAAACGTTATAATACAAAAAAGTGTTGTACCTATTTATGAAATAATAATCGCTTTACGAGCAAAGAAAAAAAAGTTGTAAAAGTGACTTTTTGTCGAAAACACGTTGTTATGTAAAGATAATATGATCTGTATCAATTGCAGTGACATTAATAAATATTAAGAAAATATGTAGGTAGGATTACATTCTTTCCTATCCCTACCCAATCCTATATGGAATATTCGATTCTTCGTGTGCTTCGCTGGTGGTCAAGCTGCCCCCCCGTTGCGGCTTCCATCCCAGTAACGGTAGAAAATCATCTTAAAACCAATCTATCAAATCATCCGCGGCCGCGGTACTCGCGCGCGTACAAAAACATCCGTTGCGCCAATAAAAACATCGAAGAAATAACACCCCGAGGAGCGACGTCATTCTACAAGGTCAGTCGATTATTCCATCCCTCAATTAACTCTTTTTTTACTCAACACACGTAGTAACGTTCTCCTTATCTACTTGTACACCGTGACCCCTATGAACTTTCCCGGCCGGCCGCTTGCGCCGGCGGCGGGGCGGGGGAGCGTTTGAAGCGCCTCGGTCATTGACTTCCATAAGATCGTCCGGTACTAAGGGTACAAGCGAAATAGCTTCTACTGATGATAAACATGAACAGGTTTTGGAGCCGAAACCCTGTGAATGAAAAGTCTCGTGTATAGTCCGTTAGTCGGCTATTACGACACCCGAGGACAGGGAGGGGGTGGTAGTATTCTTTCACCGTTACGCGACACTCTTTTGTCGAAAACAACTTAAACAAATTAACATTCACAAAAACAAATATTTTCGGTTACGCACAGATGTTTGGCCTTACTTAAAATCACTAAGCCTTTGATTACATATTTAAAAAAAACCGGCCAAGTGCGAGTCGGACTCGCCCATTAAGGGTTCCGTAGCCGCAAGTAACATCATATAAAAGTTCTTGTAGTTCGTTGTAACTTTGATCGATGTTATAATAATATACACTCTGTACCTTTAGCTCTTTCAAAGTAAAGGTACCGATAGACATGCTCATTACTAGCACGAAAGCATTACAGACGCTAGAGCACTGTGACAGACACAGGCGGACTGAGCCAATAGAATCACCCGCGCGATAGACACGCCACCCGCGCCTATACGCGCGACCACTGTGAAAGCGAGAGGCGTCTAGATACATTTGATCTTCCCGTACCCGCACTCGCCTTTAAGGTACAGATAGACATGCTACTAAATAAGCATGCTTATATCAAGCGTATACGTAATAAGCATGCTAATTACTAGCAACGCTTTGACTTACTATACTACTTTATAAGTAGCAATTGCTCAATAGTGGCATGCTTTCGTGCTAGTAATGAGCATGTCTATCTGTACCTTTAGGGCTCTTTCAGAGTAAAGGTACCGATATCGCGAGGGTGATTCTATTGGCTCAGTTCGCCTGTGTCTGTCACAGTGATCTAGCGTCTGTTAGCGGTTATATGTCATATACGTCAAATGTATCCTATCACTGTTCCATTACGATTTTAGTATGGGATTGTGTATGTCACTATTCCGTTACGGTTTTAGTATGGGATTGTGTATGTCACTATTCCGTTACGAGTTTAGTATGGGATTGTGTGTGTCACTATTCCGTTACTATTTTAGTATGGAATTGTGTATGTCACTATTCCGTTACGATTTTAGTATGGGATTGTGTATGTCACTATTCCGTTACGAGTTTAGTATGGGATTGTGTATGTCACTATTCCGTTACGATTTTAGTATGGGATTGTGTATGTCACTATTCCGTTACGATTTTAGTATGGGATTGTGTATGTCACTATTCCGTTACGATTTTAGGATGGGATTGTGTATGTCACTTATCCGTTACGATTTTAGTATGGGATTATGTATCTAGGTTTTTGTGTGATTGTAGATTTAATAATTTTTTAGTTGAACAACGTGAATACTAATACATTTTAATTCGAATTAGATAGCCGTGTTGCGTAACGGAGATAATAGAATACTACCAGTACTACCCATAAAGTTACTATACCTAGCGGAATAGAGAAACAAAGGGGGAGTGGGATTTCATTAGCAACAACACTGTGGGATAAAAAGAGATGCGTGATGCGACGTAAGGGTGTTACCAGACCAATCGATCGATCGTCGATCGACGGCATCGATCAACATCGATCGATGTTGATCGACTGGTCTGGTAGCTTTAACCGATCGACGGATAGCGTTTGACTAACCAATCGATCGACGACAGTCGGTCGACGTTGATCGATAGGTGTGGTAGCTTTAATCGATCGACGGATACTGTTCGTCTAACCCGTCAATCGACGTTGATCGATTAACCCCGGCTATATTCCATCAGTTTCTTCCGAAACGTATGCAGAAGAGGACGCGTTGTTCTTGGCCAGTACGATGTTGCTCGTACTATTATTACGGAGACGCAAACGCAGAAGAATCTGGATGCGGCCGTTTGATCGCTTATTTTATCCAAATGACATTTTAAGCAGCGGTTTTTTTTTTTGCGTAGCGATTGTCATGAATTTCGAGGTTATTTTTTTATTGGACAACAGAAAAGTAGCTCCATTCAAAAATATCTTGGGGGAGGAAGGGACGGGGATGGAGGGGGTACGGTAATGGTAACTTAGTAGAATATTTGTTTTATTTCCTAAAAATAACCTAACATAACCTCAAAATAAAAATATCTTAAAACTATGCATTTCCGCACTTTGGCTCCCACCCTCCCCCTTCCCTCCCCCTCCCCCTCACTCTCACACTCCCCTCCCCTTCCCCCCTTTTTGGTGTTGCTTAATCTAAAGTGCTTCCCAAGGGGTGTGGGGGAATATCATTTAGCATTTAAACGTTCATATTATCAACAACTTTAAGCATAATCAATGAACCCTATTATTACGACTAGTATCCGTGGGCACGAAATAAATTTATAAAAAAAGTGAAGCGGGCGGCGCCTCTAATCAAACAGCTCGATCTAATACCAAATCCATTCTACCGGTCTATTGTTGATCGACATCGATCGATAGGTCTGGTAGACACTATCGATCGACGTCGACTAATCCATTCTACCATCGATCGATGCCGTCGATCGACGATCGATCGATTGGTCTGGTAACACCCTAACAAAAGCGTTTTTGGCTACTGTTTGACAGTTGGCCGCACTTATCAACACACTGAGAATTTGGATTTTTTCTGATTTTACGTGAAATCGTGAATATTTTTGAGAAATAGTGCTTTAGAGACATGGTGACTTGTTCAGTAATTGATTGTTGTACAACACAGCGAAACTTGTCTATACTTCTAGGTCAATGCCTAAACTGCGGAGTGACACCCCCCTGGTAATAGTCGTGATTATATAAGTATCATAAAGTTACTATACCTAGCGGAATAGAGCAACAAACATGAGCTGTCAAACGAAACCGAAATATGATGGCACTTGTGTGTGTAAATAATGCGTTCAGTGATTTTACGTCATGTCGCTTTTCACATTAACATCGATATCGATTATAATAATTACTAACAGTAATAGTATTAATAGAACTAAAATAGGATGGGATGGGAAAATATCCACGATTTCACGTAAAATCCGAAAAATTCGCAAAACCCAAATTCTCAGTGTGCTGATAAGTGCTGACAAACAGTAGCCAAAAACAGTTCTGTGACGTCGCATCACGCATCTCTTTTTATCCCACAGTGTTGTTGCTAGTGACATCCTGCTCGCTCAGCCCTTTGTTTCTCTATTCCGCTAGGTATAGTAACTTTATGATAAGTATGTAATTTGAATTTGTTTTAGTGCGGCGCTACCTTCGTGAATCGCTCTAAGCTGCAAGCTCATGTGAAAAGAATGCACTTGGGGATTAAATACAACAAAAACATCGTGTGTGAAGTCTGCGGAAAGAAATGCACGGTGAGTGTCATGATTTTAACCGCCTCTGTGGTCTAGCGGCTAAGCCACCGGTCTCAGACCCAGAGGTCCCGAGTTTGATTCCCAGCGGCGAGTTCTTCGATCAACAATACAACTAGATGTCAGGTCGGCGCTAAAAATATGTCTCGGTAAATAACCAATTGAGAAGTGAGCTCTTATTTTGTCGCAAGGCAATAACAGGAAAAAGTACTTTATTTGTTGCCCTTTAAGGTTGATTTCACCACTAAATGTTATCATTTTTAACAGACAGGAGTAATCATTGCTTTGCACGTTGCTTGTGACGAATGATCGTAAGTATAAGATAATGCTTAGAAAAGAAGAGAGGGCGTTTTTGTATGAAACCCGTCCCACCCCTTGTAAGTTCCTACATGGTAAGTTTCGAAATTAATAGTGTATTTTGTTGTAAGGACAGCAAATATGAACGAGCGAATGAATGAATGGAAAAAAAAGGGAAAACAAAAAAAATTATATCTTTTTTTTCATTTTTTTTTTCACTTTATACGACTCATATAAATCAAAGGAATCTGTGAGGAAGGAGTTTAAATTCAAGAAAAAATCTTCACTTCAATTTTATATTATCATTTATTATTTTAATTTTCTTCTTCTCAATAACTTTTTTCTCCAATACCTGACAGATTTGCTGTCATACAATAAAATGCTACACTTTTCAAGTACTTTTATTTGATGCATAGATGTAAGTGTTACAAGGAGACTTTATGACTGGGTGCCATGGTTGATTGGTTGTAGGTAATTAGGTTGAACTTAAAACTGTTTTATAACTGAACTGTCTCAGTTCGTTAGTAAAGAAGAAGTATATATTCACGTGGACAGAATTTAGCTTAGATTTTGTACGTGACGCGTTATCTAGTTGGTGTTGCTGATCGAAGGGCGGGTACATCTTTGTGTGCTCGGTTTGGTTGGTGGTAGGGTTATATCCGCCTGGCTAGCTACCACCATCTCATCTAAGGCTGAGATCTATAGAGCGTACTTATTCAGACTTATCTAGCGAGCTAAGACAAAATTGGAATTTATAAGCGATGCTTCGACGCTGTCTCAGCACAGGCTTAGCACGAGTTAAGTCACCGAAATCGGTGACTTACGAAAAACTCAGGATATTAACCGAACGTAAATAATAGCATACTACCTCAACAGCACTACGGCGTTTCCGTGCCTTTTAAATTTTACGGGTTATCTTTCTGTCAAAAATGTTTTCCATTTATCTTTGATAAAATTATTTAATAGCAAAGAGAGGGAAAGCAGCGTGGTAGGTTAGAATTTATTTGACTTGACAGACTGCAGTTGTCATGTCATGTCACTGTCAGTGGGGCCAGTGCGTTTCAAAAAATATGTTATCCAACAGCGACAAAAAGTTTTTGGCTTGTTTTAATTAAGTTTATAAAAATATTGTAATTTATAACTGTTTTTTTTTTTTTTTTTTTACTAAGCCCGGCAAATGACCCCACTCCACCTGATGTTAAGTGGAAATGAGGTCCAGGCGCAAGGACAACTGGTGCAGCGTAAGAGACGTAGCATCAGTCATCGTCACTCTGCCGGCCCACAAAGTGCTTCTTCACGCCTCGTTTGAAGGACCCTATGTCATAGGTAGGAGGGAATACGTGTGCTGGTAGACTATTCCATCTTTTGGAAGTGCGGCAAAGAAACGAGTCACCAAATTTCTTTGTGCGTGATGGAATGTTAGAGACTGTAAATTGGTGACTCCGGAGAGCAGCACGCGTACTCCTATGGAGGAAGGGAGAAGGAGGGATGAGGTCAAAGAGTTCTTCAGAGCACTCGCCATGGTATAAACGGTAAAAGACGCTGAGTGACGCAATATCTCTACGCAATTACAAAGGCTCGAGAGTTTTAGTGACCTCTGCATTGCCGATAATGCGCACAGCGCGGCGCTGCAATCTGTCCAAGGCATCGAGAAGGTACTTTGCGGAGCCGTCCCAAAGGTGAGAGCAATACTCCACGCAAGACCGCACCTGTGTCTTGTATAATAGACAACTGATCAGGCGTGAAGAATCGCCGCACCTTGTTCAGGACACCGAGTTTACGTGAGGCATTTTTAATCACGGTTTCGATGTAGTCCTTTTGGTTCAGATCGCAGCGGATATCCATACCAAGCATGTTAATACTGCTCTGCAGGCCTATAGATGTACCCTGAAGAGAGGGAAGGGGAAGGAATGGCGACTTTTTCGCTGTGAACGCGCACACCTGTGTTTTCTTGGCATTGAACTCCACCAGATTATCGGAGCCCCATTTAGAAATTAGGTCCAACATCCGATCGAGCTCAATGACAAGATTTGCTCGCTTCATTTCGGTGTCTACCCGCCCAGCCGTTGGGTGCCCGTTATATCCCCCATGCACTGTGCTATCATCTGCATAGCAATGAATGTTTCCAAGAGGAAGCATGTCATTGATATGCAGAAGGAACAGCGTGGGGGATAGAACGGAGCCTTGAGGAACACCAGCGTTCACTGACATGAACCGCGAAGCGCATCCATCCGAAAGGACACGGATTCTACGCTCATGCAGGAAGCTGGCAATCCAGGTACAGAACTGAGCGGGCAAACCGTATGCCGGGAGCTTGGAGAGAAGAGCTTTGTGCCAGACCCGATCAAAAGCCTTGGCTATGTCAAGGCTAACTGCCAGTGACTCGCCACGCTTGTCAATAGCCTCACCCCAGAGATGTGTGACGTACGCTAGAAGATCACCCGTTGACCGTTTTGGCCGAAACCCATATTGACGATCGTGAATTAGGGAGTGATCTTCTAGGTATCGAATAACGACGACCTCCTTGGTCGAGTGGTTTGAACACCGGTTTTCATGGTGTCGCCATCTCTGAGGTCCCGGGTTCGATCCCCGGTCGGGTCAATTTAGAGAAAAACTGTTTTTCTAAATAGATTTCGGGTCTGGGTGTTTTTTCTATGTTTATGTATATTTATCCGTTATCTTACCATATAAACGAGTTTCACAAGAATACTCACCTTGGTCTAGATAATTGGTGTGAGCGTAAACAAAAATTTATTTTATTTTTTTAATTTATTTTTTTTAATAAGCTGTTTGTTCAATACTCGTTCTATGATCTTACACAACACTGAAGTTACGGCTATAGGGCGGTAATTAGTCGGATCTGACCGATCTCCTTTTTTAGGGATCGGTTGCACATTAGCTTCTCTCCAAGATTCCGGCTTAATGATTCAAATGAATGATATAATATTGTAAAAAACACTTGGAAGTGCTTTTTTAATAATTTTATTTTCTTTTAAGTTTAAAGAAGAATTAAGAAGGTTATGCTTGAAATGGAACACTAAGCTCAGCCTAGTCTCAACTTCTGTATGACTATCAATTCGAAATCAAAGCTCGTACTTAGGATGCACTGAGCCAAGTTCGCCTTAAGTAAAGTCAACGTTACTCGTAAGCACGCTCTATAAATCTCACCCTAAGTCTGTCGTTAAAACAATGATGGAAATAGCATTGTTGTGTTCCGACGGTTTAGAGATAAGATAGCCAGTTCCTCAGTGGTTGAGGATTCCGGGTTCGTGCGCTTCACCTTCGGCCTTTTCGTCACTAGTGTTGCCGCTCGGTAGTCCACTATCGATAGTCAATCAATAGACTATCTAAAGTTGAGCAAAAGCAATAGTATCGATAGGCCTATCGATACTATTGATATTATCCATAGTATCGGTAGTATCGATATATCCGTAACCGTCAATACTACGAACACAGCATCGATACTGTTGATAGCCCCGTTAAAGTCAATACTATTGACACACAGCAATACTATCGATACTATCGAAGCTCAATATTGAAGGCACTATCGATAATATCGATACTGTTGCTACTGACTATTGCAATAACAATCGATACTATCGAATAGTATCGGTATACTGCAATACTATCGATAGTATTCAAGCTCAATATCGTTATTACTATTGATAATTTTATATTATGTTGTCTCTAGGGTATGTCTGTTACTTAAATTATGTTACAACCTTTATTTTAATTAATTTAACATTAATTTACTTTTCACTGTGCTAAATTTTATATTATTTTGTCTCTAAGGGATGTCTGTTACTTGAGATTGAACATATAATAAGGATGTTACTTGCACGTAGTGGTACCTATAAGTAAAGCATTACTCATTTTTTGTAAGATGCAATGTATTTTTAAGCAAGTTTTTGTGTAAGTAATTGCTTTGTTGGTTACCCCAACAAATAAATAAAATAAAATAAATAATATCGGCTATGACTATTGTAATAACAATCGATACAAACGATTGTATCGATATTATCGATAATATTGCTGTGTGTCGAGAATATCGATGCTATCGTAGGCCTATTGATACTATTGCTTTTTATGCTCAACTATCGATAGTCTATCGATAGACTATCAATAGTGGACAATCGAGCGGCAACACTATGATGATTCACCATCATCATCAATAAATTCTGGTAAAAAAAAATGCAAAAATAACAAGAAATATTTTTTTTTTGCATTTTTTTTATTTTTCCTCGGTCAGGCCAAAAAACTAAGCAATAAATATTTTTTTCTTGTAAAACAAGATAATTTTTTTTTGCATTTTTTTCTCGTTTTTTTTGCAATTTTTTTTTTACCGTTCCACAGTCCAACGCCACTTTGAAGTACCACCAGCGCACCCACACGGGCGAAAAGCCATTTTCGTGCACAGTCTGCCCTAAACGGTTTGCTGATAAGAACCAGCTGATCATACACGGTCGCAGTCACACCGGCGAGAGGCCTTACTGCTGCAACGCGTGCGGCAAGAGATTCACCCAAAAACCAGCTTTGAACAAGCACTATAGAGTAAGTAATCATACATACATACATAGTCTCCCTCTCCCGAGAGTCCCCCTCTTGTTCGAACTACCGGGTGTTACAAAAATACCCGTAAAGCTGAAAGGGGTTTATAATAACAAGTCCATTTGCAATATTTGAGAACCGTACTATCACTGTATGACTTACCGCCAAAAAAAATAAAACCTTTACTATTTTTATTGATGTGCAAACCCTATTTCAGTAAAATAATAGAGTAAAATGTACATTTTTACCTAATTCGTGAAATGATAAAGAAACATAACAATATGTACAGAATTCGATTAGATAGATATTACATCGTCATTTTGAAAAAAAAATGGAAAAAATAAAGATGAAACAATTGTAGAATATGAATAAGAAGATTTGAAATTGACTACATAACATTTTTTCCGTCTTACGATTTTTGAAGCCAGTACTTAAGCATAATGACATCATAGTATTGAACCTTTGTGGATGAAAAACAGAAAAACCATTAAAGTTAACAATTATTAAAATTGGTAGGTAGGCCTCCCTGTTAAATAATCTATGCTAATTCCGGTTCCCTGACATGACAGCTCATTAGGGTTGACAATATTTTTGGCTTTGATAATTTATTATATTATTACGGGACGAGAACGTCTCCGTTGATCATGAACAATGTTGTACATACATACAAACATACGTACATACATATTATTACGACTATTATCTCCGAAAATGAAGACTGCAAAAGTAGTCCTCTACCATAGTCCACTTTTCGGTAAAAAGCGACTGCACTTATGCTCAGCGTGACAGGTGATGAGCCCATCGCCGCTCTATGCTGTGTTGGATGTATGTGCAGTCTTTGTTTAGTCGCCTTTTACGACACCCAAGGGAGAGATGCGGTGGTAGTATTCTTTCACCTCTACGCGACACGGTTTATGTACAGTCACGAGCGAAAATATGTAAACGATTGTAACTCTTAATACAATGGAATAAGAGTCAAAGTGTTTACATATTGGTGCTCGTGACTGTACGGTACACATAATATACAGGAGTCGGAATAAATTGAGTTTTTAAGTACCTAATGACGTCATTTTCATAACGAAATCATAACGTGGACATGCCTACTAGTAATTTAATGTTTTGTCACTTATATACCATTGTGGGTATGTAATGTACTCAAAGAGTACCTGAATATGTAAGAAAATTTTAAAATACTGTTTGGAAACCGAAAACCAGTATTTTTGAAAGGCATATTCATGTTATTATCTACGTATCTACTTACATCCATCCCATCTCCTCAGCTGAGCCCATCTCATCTTGGTAGTAGTCTATTAATGAAGCGCTACCAGCACAGTTTAAGTGATAAATCCTCTCCGCAGGTGCACACAGGGGCGAAGCCCTACGACTGCCAGTACTGCGCGAAGACCTTCAGCCAATCCAACTCACTCAAGCTCCACGTGAACACGGTACACCTCAAACTGCCCCTAAACAGGAAGAAGAACAACGACAAGGCGGCCGCGGAACAGGTTGCGCCTGTGGTCCAGTCGATTCCTGGTTGAGGTAGTCAGCGCTAACGCAATAAAGACATTTAAATTAATTAAAGTAATATTTAAAATTTTATCCGACTCAAAGGACCACCTACAAATAAAAACTCACAGGAAGAAAAACAATGACGAGATAACGAGACTGCTCTGGAACAGTTTACTAATGTGGTTTAGTCGATTCCCGGCTGAGGTAGTCGGCTTTAACCATTAGAAGCATTCTAAATTGCCAAAATAACCTTCATAAACATACTCTCATGATTATTATACCCAAAAGAGATTAGTTGATAGAGACCGCAAAATCAGTGCCACCCCAAACTACAACTGCACATGTGCTCAGCGTCATAAGTGGTGAGCCCATCGCCGCTTTATGCTGTTAATATATGAGTAGTATACAGTCCGTTAGCCTTGTTCAAAACATTTACATTTATGTAAAATGAGAGTAACATTTAGTTAAAGCCTAGTCCGGCTCAAAGGACCAGTTTTAAAAAGGTTTTAGAAGTCTAGAGCCTAGTACTTCGAGCCTAGCCTCTTACTTTACTAGTAAGAGTTTAGAAAGCACAATAGTATAAAACTAACTAAGAGAAGATTTCCCTTAGAAATAATTCAGAAAATGTGTGGAAAAACTTTTGTATGAAATTCTATGTGCAGGGCTCGAACTCACACCCTCTGATACAGCTGGTCAGCCCCCCTAGTCAAGTGGCAAACGCTCCTTGTCTATTCGTTAGCGTTTGCCTAAAATTAATTCGTAGACAAGTGTATAGCTACATGGAGAATGTTAACTCTAGTCGATCGCTACCACAGAATTAATTCCCTTGAAATATGAAAACAGAGTAAAAAAAATAAAGAATGTTGTTCTCGTATGCAGCGTACATCACAAACTACTAGAAATAATACAACGAGTCTTCTGTGGTCTCGGTAGCTTAGTGGTTAGAGCAGTGGACTGGCAATCCAAAGGTCATGGGTTCGAATCCCATTCGAGCTTTCCTGAGACTGTTTGTTTTTATCTAGTAAACATATTTTTATCCTATATCTATATAGCATTGTGAATGCAAAAAATTCAATAATAATGATGTTTTGATGTTACATAAATTAGCTCTGCAACATTTGAAATAACCAATTTAGCGTTTGTCAAGTTTTTATGTATCGTTGACATAAGTCAAATACCGTACATTCTGCATTCTATTCCATATGCCATTATGCCACTTGTCTAGGTGCACTGCACTACCAATCAGGCTCTTATAGTTGGAATCTTGGTGGTTAAAATTTTTTTTACAAATTCTTATTTGTTTGCAACCATATTTAAAATGTATATTATTATACTAAGCAGTATTAAAAATAATAAAAGCGGATCTGTACAGTATTTCTAGTAGTAAAATTATAGACAATATTATTTTATTGTATTTTTTGTGGTATTTATTAAATGATTTAAAATAATTAAATTACTTATAGTGTAAGATGGTGAAATGTAATGTGAATATTATAATTTTTCATTCGTATTTTAATAATAAAAGAAAAACCGATAACACTGTTTTTTTATTTTTATTAATTAAGTAATAAGCATTTATTTACCGTACCGTATCTTTTAAGCCGATAATTTAATAAGTACCAGACGTCGTGGCAACCAGACGTCAAACTCCTTAAGGCTATTTGCAAAGAAAGTTTCCTAATAATTAATTATTACAGTATCCTTAATTTTCGATCAACAATACCAACTATATAATGCGTCACGTACAAAATCAAAGCTAAATTCTGTCCACGTGAATAAATTTTTTGAGTTGCGCCATGATGGAGATGTGGACGTTTTTAGTAGCTTTCCTCAATATAAAAGATGGTCACTAACATTATGTACGCCAAGTGTTCTCAACCTCCTCCTCCGTCTATATATAGTCGAGTCATGGATTTATTTGTCTCGATTGTAAGGGTCACCCACCTTATTTCGTTTGTTTTTTAAAAGTAATAATTAATAGATTTGCGTTTTTATTTATTTTTTCAATAATTTTTATAAATATTAGTTTTAAGTAAGTATTAGTTTATTTAAGACCGGTACATACGGTTATAACGTAACGTTCCAAACATTATACAAATATACTGTGTACACTGATTAAGGATTACCGTCTAGCAAATAAAAGTCAACAAAGTGCTATTGTACGCAGGCATTGACTGTAATCTGTTTGTGTACCAATTGAAATAAATAAATAAATTAATACTTTTTCAAAGCAATAAATTACTCCTGTCACTTAAAAAAGAAAACACGTCAATAACATTTAGTGGTGAAATCAACCTTAACGAGCAACAAATAAAGTACTTTTTCCTGCCTTGCGAGAAAATAAAAGCTCACTCTCAAGTGCGCTCTTAATTACCGAGACACATTTTTAGTGCCGACCTGACATCTAGTTGTGTTGTTGATTGAAGTCCCTAATAGTAGAGGATCCGAGTATACAACGACCTTCACCGAGCGGTTAATGGATGAAAAGTATTTTATACAAAATTGAATGTTACAAAATATATTGCGAGTGGGTTGGCTGAAAAATTTCAGTGCAGTATATTATTTATTAAATATTTAAAAATATTTTTTTTTAAAATATTGCACTTGTTTCGTTAATAGATAAATTAAATAGGTAACTACCAATCGAAAGTATGAAGCCTAAATAACATGCAAACGTTAGGTTGACAATTTTTTTCCTGTCATAACATTGGGTAGGCAGGTGTAATAGGCAAGTCAATATTTGTAATTTGCAACCGTCTGGCTATATAAATAAAATTTATGTTATTAAAAAGTTAGCTCATTACAAACACACACACACCAAACCACAGAACATTAAACTCTAAACTATACTAATCTATGACTCTAGCGTACCAAACCAGGGGCCTAAGTCTGCTAATTTACGAATGGCATAATTGAATCGTAATTGTATCGCAATTGTATCGCATTGTAATTGTTTGACACATTTGGTATTCTTATATGAGTAAGAGAATACCAAATGTGTCAAACAATTACAATACGATCCAATTGCGATTCAATTATGCCATTCGTAAATTAGCAGACTTGGGTCCCAGTGCAATGTAAAAATGTTTTTTTTTTAATATTAAATTAATCATTAATGGTACTGGACTGAAATTTTTCAGCCAACCCACTCGCGATATATTATTTTACATATTAAATTTGATATAAAATACTTTTCATCCATTAACCTTCTCGGTGAAGGTCGTTCTATACTCGGATCTTAGACTATAATGTTTAATCTATATTAATAAAAATCAATTGCCCGAAATGTTTGTACGCGTACCTATTGTATTGCGTTTGCAATAATTGTCAGGAAAAAGTTTGTATGAAATCGGACAAAGTTGCGGACCAGTAGTTTAAAAAGCTTGGTCAGATGATTATTTTGGCTTAAAATTAATTGTACTTTATTAGGTACATTGCCCTAAAAGTCTTATTATGACGGTGCCGCACTATCGCCTGACCATCGATTGTGTAGAGGTGGTTCGCGCATGTTCGTCTGTGATAATCTTAAGGTAGATTTAGATCAAACGAACATAGAAATAGAGCTAGAACAAGAGCATCCTTTCTTGATGTTTTAGTGGTAACGAAAGCTCGTTAACAGCGTTTACACCAAAATATAACGAGCAAGAATGAGAACCAAGAACCGGAATGCTTGCACAATTATTATGTTTAGATCAGCCGAACGAACGCTCATTGCTCATTCGTGTCTTGCAGCAATATTGTAATTGCAAGTGCTGCATACTTAGATTAAAACAAAAAGGGAAGATACGGCATTAGCGTCTCGTGAGTGAGCCGCCAAAATTAGGCCTAAAGGCACAATTTCACTTCAGTCACAATTTGCCGAGCGAACAGGCTACTATCGCACTATTGTGGTTATTCTACTGTGTGAAAAAGAGAAAGACGCTACTCCGCTCCGCAGTGGCGTCGGAATCGGTCGTACGTACTCGTCTGTTGCGAGTTGCGAAGCGACCGAGACGTCAATGCGCTACTCGCTGACTCCCTCGCGCTGACGTTGAAACTTACCGCTTTGTCTCGCTCGCTCGATTTACACTTTATAGGTGTGCGTATGTGATTGTTTGCTTAAGTAGTTGAGTAGGACTATATTTTGAATGACTACAAGTAGGAGCATGCCGTATCTTCCCTTTTTGTTTTAATCTAAGGCTGCATATTATGATTTTGTCTCAAACACTCAAAAAGAAATTACTTCTTCGACATTGCATTCTCGCAATCGTAGATTTGCAACTGTTTGCGAGCTGTATTTTTATAGTGTTCAATAGTCCCGACTACCCACAGACATCTGAAATTTTGGTAGGATTTTATCAATAATAGACATTTTTCTTAAACCCCATCCATAATTAAATCAATAAGTTTACATTCAAATCACTAGAACACTAGAACGCTTTGAATAGATCGCTCCGGGGAGCGAGCACGTCTGAACACGCAAGAACTGTTCGCACGCTCTAGTGCTGTTTACATCAAGCGAGCGAGCATTCTTAGAATATTCCACAGAATGCAATAGAACAACTAAAGAATGGTCGTAGTCTGTTTACATTAGAAGAATTTAACAGAGTAGGGATTAGGGATAGAATAAGCATTCGCTCCTTTGATGCAAATCGGCCTTTAGAGTATAAAGGCCGCCACACACCGGATGCGTCTGCAGCACGATGCGTTGCATCTGCAGCACGCTGCGACATAAAACAATTCACACCGGCCGGCGGCGGCGGTGGCACCACGGTGTCGCACACGCATTGCAGCGCGTTGCATCTGCGACACTGTGCGTCTTCGACGCCGTGCCGTGTGTTCGTTTCGGATAGTGGCTGATATTTTCTTTCAAGATGTCGAACGTCGAGGACGATTTATCGAGCATTTCAAGTGAAGGATGGTTAGATAACAGTTCATCCGATGAAGACCTGTTACTTTTGGCTGCGTTAGAACCACCAGAAACTAAAAAAAGACTGTGGGTGCACAATCAATATACTTAAACAAAAAAAGAGACGACCTCGGTGAATATCATCGCCTGTGCATAGAGCTTGAGTCTTTTGAAGACAAGTTATAATTTTTGACATGTGGATCATTATATAAACATTTGTGTCTGCGTACATATTGATTAACTTTTCGCGTATTTCAAAATCCATGATTACTAGTCACTGTTAAATTTGTAAATATTTACAACTGAAGTGCCGCAGCTAGTGTCGCAGCTGCACGCAGAAGTATACGTCACCGCGGTGTGTCCTCAACTATGAAATCCTGTGGAATACAACGTCATCATGCCGGAGACAAATCATGACGCACGCAGTCGCAATGCAGCACGTCTGCGGCACTTTTTGGTGTGTGTCAGCCTTAAATCTAAGTCAATAGTATAACAGTGTACCAAAGACCTAAAAAGATTTAGGTCTGTGCAGTGTACACACGGCGTCAGATCTACCTACCCTAAACTGTCAAATTTCTCCAATGAATATTGATCCTTAGAACCAAATTATAAAGTTCAAAATTGATTGTGGACATTTGACAGATTTGGGTAGGTTGATCTGACGCCGTGTGTGCGCACACGCTACTGCACACGGCGTCAGATCAACCTACTCTAAACTGTCAAATTTCTACAATCAATTTAGAACTTTATTCGTTTGATTCTAAGGATCAATATTCATTGGAGAAATTTGACAGTTTAGGGTAGGTTGATCTGACGCCGTGTGTACATACGTGCGTTCGGAATGTAGCGCAAGCGAATATCGACGAAAAGTGGTCGATCAGGATCTATCTCGACTGTAGATTCGTATCCAGTGATGGTTTCACATAAAGCCACAGCCTACTTTACGTTAGTTTTGAAGGTCTCCAAATGGTCTCACTATGGTGAATTATTGAATGATTTTTTTCAAAAATCTGATGAGTTTTCACCCAAACTTTCTTTAACCTCTATTATTATAAATTATAACATAAAATAATTATTATTCTGAGTATTATATTAATGTCATATACAAATTTAAAGATAGCGTTCACTATTTACCGCTTATAAATGTAAGTATAGCATAAAGCATAATGCTCTAGGAGGTATAGTAACTTTGGGTTTAATTAAACCCACAGACGTAAATAACGTACGTAACGTACTTCTTAATATACGTCTGTGTTTAAACCACTTAAACCTTCTTATCATGACCATTAATGTAAGTTTGTTTAATTTATTATTAAATACTATGTACTTTTAAACAAGTCACAATGTATCGTTTTTATAATAATACAATAAAACTACCTAAAAGATTTATTTTGAGACAGAAAAGAAACGTTTTAGACCGTGGTCCGAGTTTTAGACACATCTAAATGAATCCAATAGACGTCTGTGAACGAATCAGACTAACTAAACGAACGAAACGCAACTGGCATTGGCATTGGCAGAGGAGTGTTCCATCCGCAGTACTTTTTTGATAATTTCCTGTTACTAGGTGACAACGAAAGATTTTAGTATGGTGAATGAATAAATTACCCATGAACAGAACAGAACTATCAAATTTAAATCTAAATTGAATCAAATGTCATTGAGAGATTCGGTTTGAAAAAAAGTTGGGACTTGGGTAAACGATCTATTTACAATTGTTTTGGTAAAAATAATTGCTCTAATTACGCGATTCAATTAAGTAATGACCGCAAGATAAGTTGTGTGGGCTTCGTCTAAGTTCCAATTGCGATTTTCTATGTTCATTAGTCGCTTTCGTTCAGTAAATGTTGTGATGTCGTCCGATTTAGAGTAGCTATCCAACAATAACAAATTGCGATGCTACCGATATTGTTATACAATAACATGGAAGGGGGTTCGAATTCAATGAACAATGGCCCGAGTTCTAGTTATAGCGGAGTTTACGATGAGAGCGTGATATTAAACTGTGTTAGAAATAGGAGAAAAGCGACTGAGTTGCCGAACTGCCCGGTTTGCAGTTGCACTATTAGAAACGGGGAGTTAGATAGTCACCTAGCGTTAGAAATAGAGAGGCTGCAGAAGTTATCTGGTAGCGCTTCAAAGAGGAAACTTAGTGCAACATCGTCTCCAAATTTAGCGGTGCCAGGATCCAGTACAGACACTTTTGATGATGTAGTAGATGACCAAGAGGTGGACGTCTCGGGATGTTTGGGCAGTGATGTTTATCAGGTTAGTTTTTACCAATTGTCTATGTAAAATATAGCATAATCTGAGGTAATCCAGAACTCAAAATGACATCTTTTTTTGCTCTTACTCTATTTGAAAAAACTGATCTGCAAACAAATTGGAATTAGTGACAAAAACTATCAGTAGATGCTGGCCTTATTGATACCTCTGCTGACATGAAGCTGGCAGTTACCTGTAGATTTTTTTTTGTGTCCAATCAATAGTGACATAACTCTATACAAATATTTTATTCTTAACTTTTAATAAACACCTTGTCTTAGTTATCCAATTACGAAGTTTGGGAGGAATGTCTTTGTTAATATAATTGTGTTTTAAATTATTGATCTTAAATTAATCTACTTACTTAAATCAATGGTATTCTTTATCAATCACCTTTTGTGCAAACACCAGTACATTACACTATATAATTAATTTATTGAGTGCTGTCTGTTTGTCATAAAGTAATTCTGCCTATAACATGGCAAAATTCAATCAAAATCAAAATAACTTTATTCAGTAAGCTTAAATTAAGCGTTTTGAATCGTCAATTTTTTTTTTTTTATATGGATGGATGGATAGGCACAGGAACCCACCCACCCACCCCACCCATTCAGGAAGTCTTTTAGCTGTGGAGAAGAACGGGCACAACAAACTCCACAGCTTTATAATAATATAGAGGTAACGACATTTACAAAACAATATGTCGTTACCAAATTATACAGTCAATAGTCATAAAACAATTATATAAAATAAAAGATAAAAACAAAAGTGAATCTACAAGTTTTACTCGGGCACTATGAACGCATTAGAACAATGTATGCGAAACTAGAGGAATGTTAATTCCATGCATTTTTGTCATTGATGTAATCGCTTACAGTGTAATAGCCCTTTTCTAAAAGTCTGTCCTTAACATGTGTCTTAAATTTGTCAAAGGGCAAAATTATAACATCGTTTGGGATTTTATTGTAAATTATGACACTTTGTCCCATAAATGATCCATAAACTTTCTGAAGTCGAAATTTAGGAATTACAAGTTTATTCTTATTTCTAGTATTTAGTTTGTGTATATCGCAATTTTTTTTTTAAATGAGTAATGTTTTGACGCACGTAAACAATACAGTTATAAATAAATTGTGATGCAACTGTAAGAATATTTATTTCTTTAAACAGCTCCTTAAGGGAGTCACGTGATCCTAGGTTATATATGGACCTTATTGCTCTTTTCTGTAAAATGAAAATGGTTTCTATATCTGCTGCTTTACCCCTAAGTAGTATACCATAGGACATAACACTGTGAAAGTAACTAAAATAGACTAATCGAGCAGTTTCCACGTCTGTAAAATGCCTAATTTTCCTAACAGCATAAGCAGCTGAACTAAGTCTCCCCGCAAGGGTGCTAATATGAGGGTACCACTGTATTTTTGAATCTAAGGTAATACCTAAGAAAACTGTTGAATCAACAAGGTCCAACAGTTCACCATTCAGTTTAATTTTATTTCCTATAATATTCTTTACGTTAGGTAGAGTAAAATTTATACATTTGGTTTTCTTCGCGTTTAATTGAAGATTATTAGTAGTAAACCAATTCAACACATCTGTTAGGGCACTGTTGATGTCATCAAAACTATTTTTATTTCGATCAGTCTTAAATATCAAAGATGTATCGTCAGCAAACAAAACAATATTGCAAAAGTTTTCCGCATAAAATGGTAAATCATTAATATAGATTAAGAATAAAAATGGACCTAGTATTGACCCTTGTGGGACCCCCATTAGCACAGAAGATCCGGATGATATGGATCCGTTCACGCTAACTTTTTGGATTCTGCCGCTAAGATATGATTGAATCAATTTCAAGGCATCAGAGTGCACTCCATAGTGTTTTAGCTTTATTAAAAGGGTGTTGTATTCAACGCAATCAAAAGCCTTGGAGAGACCACAAAACACTCCAAAAGCATTCTGCGATCCCTCCCAAGCCTCAAATATGTGTTTTAGCAGAGCTACACCAGCATCAGTAGTAGACCTTCCCTTGGTAAAACCATACTGTTCACTGTGAAAAAAGTGGTTTATAGCGAAGTGGGAGCCGAGTTGATCTAAAATAAGTTTTTCAAAAACTTTACTAAGAGTAGGTAAAATCGAAATAGGCCTGAAATTGCTCGGGTCATCTTTACAACCCGATTTGAAAAGTGGCAGAACTTTGCTATGCTTCATGAGATCTGGGAAAACTCCTTCATCAACACAGCTATTGAATATGATTACAAGAAAAGGCGCAATGGACTCGATAATATTATTAATAATTTTTGTTGAAATATCCCACAAATCACAAGTGTTTTTTATTTTTAAAGATTTAAAGGATTTAAGTACGTCTTTACAGTTTACGTGTTTAAATTTGAACACTTCATTACACATGGGTACATACTTTTTTAGCAGAATTTCTGCATTACTTGGTGAAGAGTTGAGTAACATAGTTGTGGCAATTGGTATATTTGTAAAAAACTATTCAAAAGCATCAGCAACTTTATTGTCTTCACTTAAAAAGCTATTGCCTATTCTTAAAGAAAACTTAGTATCACGTGGCTTTATTTTACCAGTTTCGCGGTTTATGCAGTTCCATGTTGCCTTTATTTTGTTATCAGACTTTTTAATTTTTTCACTAATAAATAATGACTTGGCACATGCACAAGCCTTCCTAAAAGTTTTCGAATACTTTTTGATATACTCTAGAAAACTTGGACTATTATTATATTTTTTCTGCTCATCTAAGTCATACAACTTAGTCCTACTTTTATGCAAACCAGCTGTAGCCCAATCCCTAAATTTCATTGAAATATTAGTTTTAAACTTTTTAATAGAGAAAGTTTTATTAAATTCACCGTTTATAAGATCAAAAAAATGCTTGTAAAGAGCATCTGGATTTTCCTGTATAATTGGTAAACATGCAAGTTTAGCAGTTATGTTATGCTTGAAAATTTTAACCCGTTTCTCTGTCACTGGCCTACAAGATATTTCTTCTGAGTTAGGGTGTCCATATTCAGTAAAAGCTATTTTTTGCCCAGTGATCTGAAGATAAATTAGTATGAACTTAGACTCAGAAGCAAAGTTACAAAAAAAATTGTCTAAGCAGGTTGCAGTGGTTGCTGTAATTCTAGTCGGTTCTCTAAATTGGTAATCCAAATCAAATGATTTAAACAACGAGATTAATCTTACACTAGTTGAATGACTGTCTAATAAATTTACATTGAAATCCCCACAAATTACTATTTTCTTTTTAGATTTACAAATCTTCTTAATTACATCTTCCATAGTGGCTTCAAAGACACTAAAATTACCAGAAGGAGGTCGATATACACAAACAATTATAAATTTCTCTAACTCGACACATGACAGCTCAATAACGCGTTCAATAGAAAGGGAAACTACATCCTTTCGTTCCGTAATCTTATGTTTACTGTAATTAACAAATATTAAGGATCCGCCGCGAATTGCATTTGTTCTAGTAAAAGCACTGGAAAGCTGAAAGTTTTTAATATTAAAAATTAACTGATAATCTTTAAGCCAGTGCTCAGTTATACATAAAATGTTTATATCTTCATGTAATAAAAAAAGTTCAATTTCTAACTCTTTGCCGGCCAGGCCCTGCATGTTTTGATGAACTATTTTAATTTGGATAGGGCTGGCTTTTGTCTTACCTCTTAGTTTAAACTAGAGGTTGTGCAAGACTTATCAACTAAATTTACATTAGTAGAAATACTAACAGTGCGATAATTTTGGGTCGACATTGTTATACTACTTATAACTGTGTCTTTTAAATTATATGCTAGCAATGATGCTATCTGTAGCCTGTCTTTGTATATTAAATACATAGAATCAGTAGTCAACTTAAAACTAGATATAAATTTATTTGTATCAAAAAATACAATACTGTCACTGTGACGATAAGTGGAGTTATACAAAAGTAAGTTCAAATCAAAGATCTGTTTGTTTTGTTTCCACGGTAAGTTACAGGCATAGGGAAAGGCACAAACTATTATTTTACAATGAGTTTTAGATTGTATATCAATTAAACTCTCTATGCTTTTTAAAAGGTCACGCTTTTTTATTGTGAGACTATCACCACACAGTATTAGAGCATTTGTTGAATGATTCAACTCCTGCTTGCTTAATGTACTTACTAAATTAGTGAATGTTTGGCCTGGATTGCAAAAGTTTATAAGCTCGTGGCTGAGTTTTGATTTAAGCTGCGGACCCAGGCCCTGACCTATCTTGTCAGAAAAGATAAGAGTTTTTCTAGACATTCCTTCAACAGAAGAATCTTTGTCTAAAAGTAGGTTGCGTTTTATTAACTTTCTATCACTCGATATATTATTATTATTAGCAAATGTAGCACAGGGTACCACTGGGATACCATTTATGACACTCTTTATGGGTGTTACGGATGGCAACAAATCTACTTGATTGTTCAAAAGAGAGTCATATCGTTCTGCATTGTACTTGCACAGATCTACTAACTCTGTGGCAGACTTAATGTGTTCTTCAATTTCTTTTTGCGACAACAAGTATTTTTTATTTAAAGTATCAAGAGGCTCATGTAATCTCTGTATGTCAGATTGTAGTTGTTTGGTATCTCGATCATACACCTGTCTACTTTCTTTTAGTTTAGAATCGTAAATGTCTAGAGAGTCCATCAAACTCATGCGTTCTTTCCTAAGCGCAATATTTTTATAAAAACAATTACTTATTCTTTTTAATAAGCTTTTCTGTTTTCCTAATATACCTATTAATTTTTACATATTTCTTAATTTTGTTAGTACCCAAGTAATTACATTTTACTTTACTATCATTGGTAGGTACTACTCGTTGCTTTGGTGAAACATATGATAAACTGGTGTTTGGGAGCTGTTGATGCTCTGCAGAAACAGCCGAAAATCCGCCAGGTGATGCCATCAGTTCGTCAAAAAGGTTCAGGGTGACTTCCGCTTGATTATATTGGGTTTGTTCATCCTGCTGAGATATGCGTTTGTGAATGAAGAAAGTTTATAAACAAATTATTGGTATTTCTTTGTGCAAATATCTGGAGTTACTCATTGGTCCGGGTGTCGCAAAGGGGGTGTATAAAAACAACAATTAATTTTTTTACACAAACTGACAAAAATCATTGCTATCAAAAAAAAATCGAAAAATTGTAAAAAAAAGTTTTTTTAAATTATTATTATAATTTTTGTATAGAGCTAGATTTCTGTTGTCTAATAAAAAAAATAACCTCGAAATTCAAGACAATGGCTACACTGCTCTTCGCGATTGTCTTTAATTTGTAACCTATCACATGACTTACAGGTGTAGGGCAGTCATACATTTTAATCTAAGTCCTGCATCCCCTTAGCGACACCTAAACCCAAATTTTTACTGTTTTTTAAAAGAAAGACACTATTGTTAGTTGTTTACTCTTGAACCCCTCTCAAGAAAAAGTATAAATCCAAGTGACAATAGATATTAGCACAAATACCTAATTGTAAATTGTTTGTTTACAAGCATTCTTTATTGAATTTGCTCGTAGTATGCAATCTGACTGATTAGCGACCACACTAGTACCTATTACTGCTGCCAAGCAGCAGTTTTAACCCTTTAACGGGCACAGTATGTTAAAAATTTTCATTGGTTTTTGACCTTATCTCAATTGCATTAAGTTCAAAATATGGTGGCAACATGTGCCACTGCCTTATAAAGGGTTAAACGGTATAAGACTGAAGACATAAGATCTTAACTTTCAGTTACAGATTTATTGTTGCACATGCTCATGCTTTATGAAAGTGTCCATGGGTTGTAATTTCTGCTTCCCATCAGATGTATTGCATGTTTGACATTTCTGTATATTTAACCCCTTGAGGATCGTAAAACCAGACACTAAAAATCAATTGTTTCTTGACCGCCGGCAGTCTTATGATCCTTGACCTATACTTTTATTTTTTTCAGCCTCTTACAGAGCAATTATGTTTATCCTTTGTAGACAATGGATAAACACTATACAAAAGATTGTATAATCTATTAGATATCTTGTTCTGTGTGCCTCTTGGCAAAGACCTCCCCAAAAACTCTCCACTTTTTCTTTTATTAGTTGCTATTCTTGTCTAAAGAACATCATCACAATTTCATCTTCCCATCTTTTTGTCTGTCTCTCCCTTTTCCGCTTCTAGGGTACCATGTTCTCAGATCCCTTTGACAACCTTGATTTGAACATTTGCACTTTAGATGAAGCTTCGTCATAATCATAGGGGTTTTAGTTTTTGTAAGTGTCATTATTTATGTATAAAGCTGTGCTGTTTCTTGCACCCATTCTTCTCCACAGTTTAAAAGTGACTCCTTAATGGGACACCATCTTTTTTAACTTACCAGGGTTAAAAAAGAAATTTTGAACAATGTAAAGCTTGTAATAATAAATGCTTATTTTATAACCCCTTGTCTGTCACAAAGACTCCTAGAGGTTGCTAACCATTTGAATTTCTATTGTGTGAGGTATTACAACAGTTACACATAAATAAATTTTATTGTTTAAAGAGATTTTGATGTTTAAAGAGATTTTGACATTTGATTTTTAAAAAAGAATTAAGAATTCATTGCTAAGATTTACATTTTCCTTAAGAAACTAGTTTACTAATTACTAAATTATATACAGTAAAAGCTCTTTATTTGCGGGGTATATGTTCCAAAAATATGCCGTGAATACAGAAACCGTGAATATGGAATGGTAATTTATATGGGATTATATGGGATACGTTCCTAGGTAACAAAATAAAAAAAAACAAATATATAAAAAATTCAATTTAATTCAAGTTTTTGAATATTTTGATTAAATTATCTTAAGGCTTGCAATGGTTTGAAGAATTTTGTAATTTTCTCTTGCTTGGCAGTTTTTAAAAGCTCCTTCAATTCAGACTGATACGCAGCAGTCGCATTAGCAATTTGCCTCTTAAAAATAAGACTTTGTTCCATCGACGGATCAATGTTCATAAAGGAATCGCAGAGCTCATTTGCCATTCTTAAAGCTTCACTAAGATTTTTCAAATTAAATGTCACGTTTCCAGTGCTTCTTGAAGCAAAATCCACGGCAATATCATTTAACAACATACTTTAGGCAAAGTTGTAATAAGATCTATTTTACTTTTTTTATTAGTCCATTTGACGGCATTTACAAAGAATATTGGGTAGTGTCGGTAGCGGGGTGCGGCAGTGCCACAATTTAAATATGAGCTAAAGCAGTAAGGAAGCCACGTACAAACGCTCGAATCGACGCACGCCCACATAGACCGATAGCGCTAGGTTTTGAGGTTTCAAAAATATTAAAGTTGTTGGTATTTCACATATAGTTTCCGGACCTTTTGCCTAACCTAATATATTAGTTTGTGTCATCCTAGGTACTTGCATACGTAGAAATTTAGGTATTTGTCGTTTCGATCAGTATTGAACGAATAGAAAATTAGAGATGAAAATTTTACTGTCATGATAATAACGAAGTAGTAACTGATGTACATAGGCATTTTGTGTCATTTCTGTCCACGAGAAACTTGATATTTAACTAGTACATAACACGTCGCCCAACTAGCTCTGAAAGAATATTACAATTGGTTAAATAGGTGTTACGCGTTTTAGAGTACTGATATCTGTTGTTCTAAATATTTTGTGTCGAATTCATCCACGACATTTACAGATATTTTATTTTTTTATTACAAAACCCTGTAAAAACCACAAAAGAAAGTGCAAGTTATTAGAGTTTAAGTGTTTTTGATTATTATGGTGTATCAAAACACTATTCATAATTTGTGTCGTTTTTATCCACGAATTCTTATTATTTTAATAAAAACAGACTTCTAAGCTCGTGTAGGGCGAGCGCGGGGAAGAGCTCGGGCGCCGGCGGCGGTGCCAGCGCGCGGCGGGCAAAATTCGAAGCGAATCGAAGCGTCATGCTCGCGTCAGGGCCCTAAGCCTATATAATATAAATACAAAATGTATGCAACGTCTCAAATCAGTTCCCCGTCCAGGCCACGCATACGGCACGCCCCCTGCGCGGCCCGGTCTAATATAATTCATCCCTCAATCTAAAATAATATTGACCCTTATGCTACGGCCACACTATCGCGCTAGTGCGAAGATTCGCGTTGTCGCGACACGTCTGGCCAAACACTTCGTCATAATAACGCGATGCATCATCGCGTTATGCTACGGCCACACTATCGCGGTAAAATTTTTGTTCCGTTGTCGCGGTAAAATCTTTATGTTCCGTTGTCGCGATAAAGCTTGGCCACATCATAAAAACTTCGCGACGACGTCGAAATAATTGTGAACTTTGTCGCGATAATGCATTTCAGCTAGTGGTGGGTAATATATTCGAAACTATATATCGATATTTGATATCGGATTCCTAAACTATAGCTAACACATATTTTAATATCAGTGATATCGGTATCGATCATTTCTACGGACTTTTAAAAATTCATGCAATATCCTATGTGTCGCTTAGAGAATAGATCATTATGGATTGGAGTAACGATAAAGTATTAGAAGTAATACAATATTACGATTTAGAACCGGTTTTATGGAACCCCCAAGACCCAAATCACAAAAAAATATCACAACTGTCACACCAATCATTCAGCCCCAAACTAAGCATAACCCGAACTATGGTGACTGAATAACGGATACACAAACATACATAAATACTAATAATCATCCATGGCTCGCTCATAAAATGCTGGTGCTCACCACACAAACATTTATCGCTGACTGCTAGACCACCCGGCCATCAAACCGCCTTTTAAATATTAACTTTTTAATATTTTATCAATTTTAATAAAATAAAAATTAAAGCAAATGAATTCTCCGAAGAATTAAGTGGTAATAATTATTTTAAAATGAACAAAATTAATTATCACGAACACCTGAAATATCTAAGTGACGGCAAAACAAATAAAACCATATACCAATCCACAGAATACAAAAATAACTAGGGAATAGGTATTCCAACTCTATTCCAAGTTTATTAGGAAGAAATTATAATCTTCCTATTCCCAATTTAAAAACTATTGTACGTGATCCGATTAATGAATATTGTACCGTATCGCTTATGTTTATTGAAATTCTCTTTAATCGGTAGTTTTTAACAAATAACTGTGCTTGTAAATGTTTAATGAAATAAAATTATTATAGGTACCTACTTACCTACATTTTATTTTAGAAAAATTCAACTTACTTAACTAAATCCTTATCACTTAATTAATAGGCACTCACTCACTTAGAAAGTGGTTAAACTGACTGAGTCGTCTAAATCTATTGAAAAGAAACTTATAAGTACCTATATTACATCTAAATCCGATATCGATTCGATGCTTTCTGAAACTAAATAGTGGTAAAAACACGATATTGCATGAATTTTTAATAGTCCGTAGATATGGTCGATACCGATATTAAAATATAAGAATGTACCATAGTTTAATAATCCGATATCAAATAACGATATATGGTTTTGAATATATTACCCACCACCAGGTAGTTAAATTGCATTATCGCGACAAAGTTTAAGATTATCGCGACGTAGCGAAGTTTTTTTTGACGTGGCTAAGCTTTATCGCGACAACGGAACACGAAGTTTTTATCGCGAAAACGGAATCAGTATTTTCGCAGTCTAGTGTGGCCGTAGCATTAGAGCAAAGTATTGACCACATTGACCATTGCCATTCGTAGGTAATGGGATTGCAGACGCGCTTCGTTCAAAATTAGCACGTCATTATTGTAATCTCTATAGGTAGGTACACATTTGTTAATTGCGTAGCGGAGATAAATAGGAGTCAATCAATACTTAATATGATAGGTATGTAATTTATATGAAAGAAATCGTACCAAACGAACGTGTGTGCGTGCGTATCCCCCCCGCCCGCTGTCGCCTGCCCGCGTCCGCCCGCGTCCGCCCGCGTCAGCCCGCGTCAGCCCGCGTCCGCCCGCTTAGACCGCTTAGAACAATTGCTTTTGTGTTTTATTCATTTAAATATCGTGCATGAAAATGACACAAATTTATTAAGTCGATTTTTCATGCATTTATGATATTGAATATGTGAACTCTAATCATTGTAATATTTTTTTAATGTGTTTGTAGCTTGAAAAAACAAAATAATAAAAAATCTTAAAATTGCGTGGCCTAATGTGGCACAAAATTATTTAATCGGCATATGAAAGTGATCTGAGATAGGAAATAGTTATTTTATCAATTGTAATTTTTTTATTTGCACTAATTTTACATACTGACCCTAAGTCAGTTTGCACTGGACAAAGATGACACAAACTGTGTTTGCACACTCCGCAGGCTATCATAGATATGATACCGTAATTATTTTAAACTTTAAATTAATTTTACCACTTCTGCTTTGAATAAAAAGAATCAACCACAAAACATCGAATTGCTGAAAATGCAAGTGACAGATGTGACACAAAACACAATAATAACCTTCTTAGGTACGACTGTATCGACAAGCAAGAAAAAAAGTAACTTTAGAATTTTTTAAACTTATGACCCCAAAATAGCCTAGCGCTATCGGTCTACACAGACGCACGTCTTTACAGGGCCCCTAAGCGGACATCGCAGTGCTCTCAGTACAGTAGCGCGTGTGGCGTCGAACCGAGTGTTCACTGTTGCATGTTGCGGGCGCTGTGCGCGCGATTTTTAAAAATGCCGCGAGTGTATTGCGTAGTATACGGCTGCATCAAAACTGGAGCTTTCGTTCTTTAAACTTCCTGCTGATGTTGAAAGGTAAGAATGATTTATTATTACTAAATAAAAAGCTTTTTCTTTTAAATAAATCGTTTGGTTGTTTAGGTGATATTTGGAGTAATTACTTAAGTAAGTATATTTTTTGAGCGCGCGTTATTTTAATGGTGAATAATAATAAGAATTGATACTACAAAACTACATCGTTAATAAATTTTGCTTTGAAAATCGATATCTGGGGATCTGTGTGGTTTTTGACAACGACTCCGTTATTAGTATGAGACAAAATAGCCTCCATATTAAACTTTTTAGTTATTTAACCGATTGCTTTGAAAATCGATATCTGGGGATATGTGTGTCTAACCGGAATTTACTAATTGTACCACCGGATGATTTTGTAGAATATATCGAGAAAATGGACGAAAGTTTTCGCTGTTGTTTTCAAAGAGAACACATTAATTGTAAAGTAGCTGTATTAATTTATAAAGAAGTAGACAAAATCAGTTTTATAGTGCCGTGTCCATGTTTTCCGATAATTTATTTAAAAAAAGCTATTCATTAGAATGAGAATTTTTTACACTATAAAATTTAATAATAAAGCTTTTCGAACGTGTCGTAGCAGGCGAAAAAAAATTTCAGTGAGTAATTTATAATAACTAACGAAAAATAAAGACTTCTTTAAATGTTAAAGATTTTTTAATTACACAATTTTGTTTGTAAACTAGTCAATTCATTTGATTATTTGATCATTATAGAACCCAAACAAACGTTTTGATAAATAATAAAAATATTACCTTTTCATTTTAAAAATTAAAAGTGACGACCTTTAAGCTTTGCTAGTTATCTCAAAAAAGCGCTAACTAGCTGAGATACATCGTTAACTAAACAAAAACTTTTTCAATTTTACAAAAATAAGAGGACAACCCTAACGCTCAATTGGCGCGTAGGTATATAAAACAAGAAACAGGCCTAGCTTCCGTACTGCTTTAGCTCATATTTATACTGTGGCAGTGCTAAGGCGGCGCGATCAATTAGATCTGCGAATAAAGAAATTTTTAGCCGCGAATATAGGAATTGGGTCGCATTTTTTTAATCCGCGAATAGTGAAAACGCGAATGAAGGAAGCGCGAATAAGGAGCTTTTACTGTATAAGTAATCTCAAAGGGCCATGGAACGCAGCATTCTCTGATCAAGAGAATCAATCATATCCAAAACACCACACTGCGTTCCATGACAGGTGTAGCCGATATTGGACACAAATCTGCAAAGCTCAAGTGGGACTAGGCGGGGCACGTGGTAAGAATGAACCTAGAGAGGTGGGCGAACATTAGCACGCGTTGGGTACCCAAAGACCGACGTCGGCGTCGAGGCCGTCCTCGGAAGCGGTAACGCGACTACCTCGATGCCTTCGACGGAAATTAGTTAGAGCTGGCTAAGGAGAAAGAGAACTGGAAGGAAGTGTGGGAGACCTTTGCCCAGCAGTGGGACACTACAGGTTTAAAAAAAAAAAATCAGCTTGTCTTTGGACATAGGGGTTGCCAGATGATAATTTGATCAAAGAGGGCAGGTCTTAAAAGGAGACATTCACAATAAACGTTTTTTTTATTATTTTACTTTATTTTAAATGTCATGTTTTTGAAGTTGTATTGAGCAAGAATTGAAGATTTAACTGACTGCAGTCTTGGTCTGTTCCTCTCTTTGCTTCATTGAGTAGGTATTAATCAGTGAAAAAACTCTTTACACATTTGCGTTATGTGCGCTTATACAAAAATAAAACTCGCAGTTCTGAGAAACGTTCAATCTTTTTAGCACTTAAACGTTTAGCAAAAAGGAGGACTTACAGTAGGTAAGGGAGGACGGGAGGACAAAACATGAAAAAGGAGGACATGTACTCCTTTTGGATACCATCTGGCAACTCCAGACATAGGCCTCCCCCAAGATCTTCTACTCTGTCCTGTCTTTCGCTTTTCTAGACCATCTCCGAAATCGTCTTTTGTCACTTCTCGGGCACACTTATTATTATGCTCTCTTAGTATTATATCCACTTCAAGAATTTCATTAACAATACTTCCACAGCGCGTCCACTCCAACCGCCTCCGCCGTCTAAGAGCCCGCCGACGTACCACTCCTCCCCCTTCCCAAGGGGAATGCCCCGTCTGCAACACAACATTACCTACTTCAAGACTGCAGCGGCACGCGTTGAGGTGCCTTAAAAGAACTGGTGCGGTGATGGATGAGGACGTCCCGGATACGAGCTCTGAGGAGGGAAGCATCGATGTTGAGGTATGGGGGTTACAATCAGTTCATCAGATTAGTAGTTTATCTCAAAAATTGCAAATTGGAATATGAGAAAAAAATTAACAAGCAGGATTTGAATCAGCACCCTTCTGACTATCTGATTCGTTTGCTATTCAAAGGGGATAGAACCTTTGTGGCATATCCACATGCCGCCATTTTGATTTTTTCCTAAAGTTTCCGCGCATGGTAAGTAGTCTAAATGGATAAAGGATACTTTAACCAACAAAAAATGTCAAGGAATATGGTACCCTAAAGTGTCACGTTCCCGAGATATTTAGAGGTAAAGATCGCCATGTGAAAAAATAACAATCATTAAAAACCCAATAATTACGTGTACGCATCCATCCATTGCATTCAATAATAGTTCCCAGGTTGAATTAAGTATTTATTAGAAGGCAGCACAACCTAGCACGAAAAAGCACTTTAATTAATTACGTGCCTACTAAATCGAATCATATCGCAATTAAACGCTATTTTGTCAAAGTAGGTTACTCGAACCGCGGTGGTATCTTCCATTTCATAACCAGTTAAAAATAAAACAAAACACATAATGTAGTTGTAATAATAATAATAATAATAAATTCATTTATTTCGACCACATAGATCATATAGTGAGAGACAAATTATTAGACAATAGTAACAATATGAACAAATAATATTTAAAATCAAATTTCAACAAATTAATTCATAAAATATTCACAAATTCAATACATAATAAAACATTCCAAATTAAATTATCAATAAATTAAATGTAACAATCGTTTATTATTATTGCAAAAAACTACAATATCTACCTAGGTATAAAACTACTGTGGCGGCAACGGGATAGAAAATAAGCCAACCACCGCGGTTCGAGTTACCTACTTTGACAAAATAGCGTTTCATTGCGATGTGATGCGATTTAGTAGGCAAGTAATTAATTAAAGTGCTTTTTCGTGCTACTAGGTTGTGCTGCCTTCTAATAAATACTTAATTCAACCTGGGAACTATTATTGAATGCAATGGATGGTTGCGTACACGTAATTATTGGGTTTTTAATGATTGTTATTTTTTCTCATGGCGATCTTTACCTCCAAATATTTCGGGAACGTGACACTTTAGGGTACCATATTACTTGACATTTTTAATTCGTTAAAGTATCCTCTATCCATATATACCACTTTCATCGTGCGCTGAAACTTAAGGAAAATATCAAAATGGCGGCAAGTTTTTTTTTTTATAGCAGAAGGAGGCAAACGAGCAAGCGGGTCACCTGATGGAAAGTAATCACCGCCGCCCATGGACACCCGCAAAACCAGAGGAATCGCAGGCGCGTTGCCGGCCTTTAAGGAAGGAATAGGCTCGTTTCTTGAAGATCCCTAAGTCATAACGGCCCGGAAATACCGCCGCCGAGAGCTGGTTCCACAACACTGTAGTTCGAGGCAAGAAATGTGGCCATATGCCAGCTTCTATACATTAAAAAAACAGCTGTGTGGTGCCCGTCATTTGTAACAGAATACCACCGAGCCATATCTTCCATTTGGGTGTCGTAAAAAGCACCTGACGGACCAAACTTGACTGCATACATCCACTAGCATAGAGTTAAAAGAAAGATTTTCTTGAAAGGTTGCTTCACACATATCAGTGAAGTCACTGTTCCGACACAGTACCGGCACAGTGAAAAATATTCTTTCATACATTCTCTATGAGCGTTGCCAAAACGAATACGTCCGTGATTTGCCGGGGGCGGCACTGACACTGAGAGCATTATCATTGACAAGTGAGGGTGCGTTCATAGACAATGTATGAAAAACACTGTGTCGGTACTGTGTCGGAACTGTGGCTTCACTGATATGATATGTGTGAAGCAACTTTAGAAGTAACGGTGTCGCGTAGCGGTGACGGAATACTACCACCGCATCTCTTCCCTTGGGTGTCGTAAAAGGCGACTAACGGACTAAAGACTGCACATCCAACAGCATAGAGTGTGGAAAGTAGACTATGGTAGAAGATTTTGCCGTCCTTATTGCCTAGTCTCTGACTATCCGTTCGGGGGTAATAACTATAGTCCTGATTATAATATTTTGTATGTAAACTCACAAACTGTATTATTTTTCAATAAGCTCTTCGCCTACATTGAGCTATTATTACTACGTATAGAGAAGACACCGCTCATCACTACTGTGTTCCGTTCAAGTGCGGCCAGCCGGCCGCACTTCACTCAGTTGCTTGCTAGCTCTTGAGCGTCTAAACTTGTTTGTTTTAAAACGAAAAAATCGGTGAAAACTCATTAAATATGCCCTGGTGTGTGTTGCGATATTGCACTAATAACTCTAGTAATACAGCGAAGTGCAAAGGAATAACTTTCCGTCGGTGAGTAACGAGCAAATCATTTTAAAATTTAATTCAAGCAAAATATTTAGCGGAGACGCCATGTTGCGTCATTTGTCATAGAGTAAAAAAGTTAAGATGTGACATTATGTATGTAACAAGTGTAGGTAGAATTAGTTGACGTTTCTTTTACTGCGGAAAGTAATAATTTTACACATACTTAGAAAATAACTGACTGTGGTTATTACAAGACGTAAAATAGTTATTGAATTTTGTTTGGGATAATTTGTTACATTTTGTTTATTCAATCTTTACGCCTGGGCCGTACAGATAGGGAAACATTTATAAAATTTGTACCTACATAAGTTCGTATAATAAGTAATGTCAGATGAAGCAGGAAGACCTCATATCTTATTAATATATTATTGACATCTGATTGATTAAAAAAGAAAAAGATTTTATAAATAGGCTAGTGGACTAAATTTCAAAATCATATTAAAATCATACCTGTTTACCTATTTTATCCTAAAAAATACATAATTTTTCAAAAAATCGATCATTTATAATATTTATTTTGCGTTTTTATATTCCGATTTCAATTTACCGCAAAAACGCTTAAGACTGCCATGTTGAGTAAATGACGTCACGCCGTACCAAGCATCCGTTTCGTTCGAGGCTTGTTCTATAGAAATATCACTACAATAAATGACATTTGACACGGTGTGATGTCACGGCTTCTGATTTCCGTTTAATGTCATATTTATGACTGAATGTGTATTTGTCGATTTTTTTCTTTAGAAATATTAATAATCTCAATTTTTTATAATTAATATTTTAGATAATTTGTTTCTATAAATCATAATTGATCATTAGAAACGCCAATCCACCCGATTTATTCTTAGTGGACACAAGCCTATTATTATTTACTTATACATTTTTAGCATTATTTTACTTATTTTAAAATATTACAATTAACAACATTCAATAAAACATAAAAAGTAACTTCCCATTGATTTTTATATTTTTAACAATATTCTCATAATACACGATAAAACTGTACTAATTGTATGTCGCATCTGCGCGCTCGGAGTTATTCTATAACAACCAAGGCCCCTCCCCAACGTATCACACGATGCCCGCTGTCATCTAGCGGAGCACAATCTTTGTATGGGACGTCTACTCTATTTAATGTACCTCAATGTTCGCCTACCTCACCTACCTTGCCTTACTGTTACTGAGTAAGAAATGTTTTTATAGCAGAAGGGTATACAGGGTATCATTGACAAATGTGACTCATTGTGAGAAAAATTAAAAACCTTTATTTACTTTGTAACCTTATTTATTTAACACTTTCATACAGTGGCACTTAAAACTATGTTATGTAGCTAATATTATATTTAGGGTCTGTATTCTTCATTATTTCTTTAGGTAAAATTACTTGTAAGAATAAATTATGTAATCACAACATTACTTCTAACAAAGATCATAGTCAGTTGACAATTCTAACTCAATTTAATTAATTACAGTTTTTTATTACTCAATTATAGTTTATAAGACTTATGCAAAATATCGCAGGAAGTAAATAGCGCGAAAACACCTTCATGAAATTAACAACTGACAGCTGTCAAAACTTACGACAAAAAAGATCAATGTCCATAGACAATGATCTTTTTTTCTGTAACAAGGGTGACATTGATCTTTCTTTGATGCAGCCGTACAATTGTTTTTTGAGTCCCTTGTGCGCCATGATCTTTTTTAGCGTTTTTCATTAATAGAGCCAAGAAGCTTTTTTTAATTTTGCAATAGATGGCATTGTTAACTCAATTTGAGTGAAAAGTTGACAATTACCCTTTTGCCCCTGTACCCTTTTAATGAATTTATTGTGTGCAAAATTTGAATGCTATTTTTAATTACAACATTTATTTTGATTTGCTAATATTGATTTCTTTTAATTTTTATTGATTATTGTTTTATGTTGTTGTGTTATTATTTTACTTTATTTAATTGATGTAATTTGGATTTTTTAAATTTTTAATAATTGTTTATCAGCTAGACTTCTCTCTTTGCATACCAACTTTTGGTTAAATATGAGATGCTAAATGTATGTAAGAACTTGTTCCTACCATATTAACAGCAATAAAGAGCTATTCTATTCTACGCATCCTGAATAACTAACTTCGTCATCAGAACGACGAGCCGGCGGGCTTCGGGGCGGAGTACCAGTGGTGCGGCGAGTGGCGCGTCCGGGCCTCCGCCCTGCAGCAGCCGCAGCCCCGGCCTGCTGCCACTGCTCGGAGGGCCTCCAACGACCAGGCGCTCGTGAGTATATGTCATCATAAAGGTCTAGCGGCTAAGGGAGTTATTTAGCCCCATATAGGTTTGAAGCGCGCTTCCATCTTCGGCCTTAGCGTCACTTACCATCCTCCTATAGCAGCAGAACAACCAAGTTATGAAATAAAAAAACTTTTTTTTAGAGATGGGCTGAATTTGGTTTGAACCGAATACGACCTTCGGCCGAACATTCGGTATAAAATCAAAATTCGTTTCTCATTTTTTTTGTTGACATTATAGTTTAGAAAAAGAGCGGTAGAGACGTGTTACTCGATCACAATATTTGTAACGAATGTGAAAGACGAAACAATAAAACACGCAAAGCGGCTTTTACCATAGAACGGAACAGCAACATTTAAAATATACTTTATTCATTGAGTTGCTTTCATTTTGTTTGTTTACATTCTCAAAAACACCGATCGCGGCGAAGGCGGCTATATCAAAGTCCACGGATATCATTTAACAACATACTTTAGGCAAAGTTGTAATAAGATCTATTTTACTTTTTTTATTAGTCCATTTGACGGCATTTACAAAGAATATTGGGTAGTGTCGGTAGCGGGGTGCGGCATCCTTTGACAAGAGGCGGCAGTGCCACAGGCAGTGCTAAGGCGGCGCGATCAATTAGATCCGCGAATAAAGAAATTTTTAGCCGCGAATATAGGAACTGGGTCGCATTTTTTTAATCCGCGAATAGTGAAAACGCGAATGATAGAAGCGCGAATAAGGAGCTTTTACTGTACAACCCTTTTTAACTAGTTACGCGCTACCTATAGGGGGTCAAAGTTGCTCGCGTCCGTAGGTTTACCCTTGAGACCCTACACGTGACCCCTGGGTGGTGATAAATGAGTGACACTGACTGAGTGGTAGAGCCAAGCCCTCTCACTTATATTCGGCGTGAAATAATGGCACTTGGTGCTGTTGTGTTTCGTCCGACCAGTGAGGGTTCCGGAGGCCCCTCCCCCCCCCCCCCCCTTCTTCCCAATTCCTATTCCTTCCTTAAACCTATTCCTCTCTTAAAGGCTGGCAACGCGTCTGCGATTCCTCTGGTTATGCGGGGTGTCCATGGGCGGCGGTGATTACTCTCCATCAGGTGACCCGCCTGCTCGTTTGCCTCCCTCTTTTATAAAAAAAAAAAAAATCCTTCAATTCTTGTTATTGCATCCCGCCCGCAAGCCAGCCGCAACCCGCGACGTCCCGGCCCGCCGGTCATTAGCAAATACGTTATCCACGTGACATTTGCGTTAATCCTACTAATATCATAAATGCGAAAGTTTGTAAGTATGAATGGATATTTGTTACTCTTTCACGTAAAAACTACTGAATGGATTTGGATGAAATTCGGCAAACAGATAGTTTATAACCTGGATTAACACATAGGATACTTTTTATCTCGATATTCCCACGGGAACGGGAACCACGCGGGTGAAACCGCGCGCGGCCGCTTGTGTTTACATAATTATCTACGTGATTTTATGTGAATTAACGAGGTAAAGTAATAGATATATTTTCGTGTTGCAATTACATAAGTGTAAGAAAAGATCAAGTGTTATTTCAATATTTTCTTGTACCGAAAGATCGGCATTTGAACCGAATGTCGGCTGAATGCCGAAGTTCGGTTCATCATCATCAGCAGCAGCCTATAAACGTCCCACTGCTGGGGACAGGCCTCCCACGTGGACAATGCACGAGGGGATATTGGGCCATAACCCACCACGCTAGCCCAATGCGGGTTGGTGGGTTTTAACGACTGTCATCTTACGACAACAACCGCGACCAACGGCTTTACGTGCCTTCCGAAGCACGGAGGAGCTCGAGATGTTTTAAATTTGGTCATCCATCCAGCGACCAGGCATTGCGAAAGTTGCTTAACGGGCGAGTTCGCAAGCCGAACGCGCTAGCCGCTGCGCCATCGAGCTCCTCAAGTTCGGTTCAAGCTGCCGGAATTCGGTTAAACCAAATGTGAAACGAATTTCGGCCCATCACTTTTTTGTCTCAACTTTTAATTTGAATGAAATTGATGAAAATTTAAATTATTGTCACCTAGCGCGCGGCCGGCTCGTTATCAAAGCGCATGCGCTTGACCACCCCTTGCACCGCCGCTTTAACCGCCTCCGTGGTCTAGTGGCTAAGCCACTGGTTTCAGACCCAGAGGTCCCGGGTTCGATTCCCAGCGGGGGGTACATCTTTGTGTGCTCGGTTTGGTTGGTGGTAGGGCTGTTAAGTCCGCCTGGCTAGCTACCACCATCTTATCTAAGTCTGTCGCCATAACAACTACACTCGGCGTCAAAAAAATCGCACCTCTTAGAAAATCACTTTCAAATGTCATTTACTCTTGATATGCACATGCAGTCGCATTAATTATGATTTTATTTACAAGGTTACTTAATTAACTTAATAAAAAACATTACTTTTCATTATCAAATAAAACCTAATGCAACAAATAAAGTGTCACAAAAATTCGATGCAAATTTTGCTACCCGTGAGAGTTGCTAGTTGCGCTTCCTTTGTGGGTATAAAACGGTCAACACGGGTTCAATGTGGGTCATTCGCTATTCAACCGTTGAAGAGGACACACGCACAGATTTTGATGGATACCACAGCTGATAAAGCCGCTCAAGTGGTTGCACTACTGCAATCAGGGGTGCGGCAGTGTGATGTCGCCCGGCAACTGAACCTGAGCCGTTATTCCGTTCGAAGAGTGTACCAGCGCTTCATAGAGACCGGTGGCTATATCCGCAGACACGGTTCGGGTAGACGTCGCTGCACTTCGGAAAGAGACGACCGGTTCGTTGTGTCGAACTCTTTGAGAAATCGTTTCTCCAACGCTGTTGAGTTGCAACAGCAGCTCCAGGCAGTTCGCAGACGCACCGTAAGCGTATCTACGGTTAGAAGAAGATTGAAGGAGAAGAAGATAGCGGCCCACAGAGCTGCTACGGGTCCAAAATTGACTGCAGCGCATCGGCGAGCCCGCTTGCAGTTTGCTCGTGACCACGTCGATTGGACCCTTGAGCAGTGGAGAGCTGTTCTCTTCTCAGACGAGACGCGAGTGTGTCTTTTCTGCAACGACCGACGGAGAAGAGTATACCGGAGGCAGGGTGAACGTTTCGCCCAAGCCTGCATCCAGGAGACGGTGGAATATGGTGGCGGATCCTGCATGTTCTGGGGCGGTATGTCTGCTGCCGGCAAAACCGACCTTGTCTGCGTCTCCCGGACTGGAGGTGCTCGCGGACAAGGGTCGCTGACTGCTCGCCGCTATGTCACTGAGGTCCTGGAAGTGCATGTGGTCCCCTTTGCCGAATCTTTTGGCGAGGGGTTCACATTAATGCACGACAACGCTCGCGCTCACACTGCAGGCATCGTGAGCGACTTCTTGCAGAGGTCCCAAATCTCTGTGATGCAGTGGCCAGCGCGAAGTCCGGATCTGAATCCTATAGAGCACCTCTGGGACCATCTTAAACGTAAGGTTCGATCTCGGGATCCAGCTCCTTCGACTCTACAGGAGCTCCAAGACGCGGTGATTGAAGAATGGGGGCTTATCCCTCAAGAAGAGCTCCTGAAGTTGGTGAGGTCCATGAGGGACCGTATGGAAGCCGTGATCAGGGCAAGGGGGGGTAACACTAGATTTTAAGTTAATTTTAAGACACTTTTTGTACATTTTTCTTTGTAAATTATCTGTTGTTAATTAGGACTTAATTAAGGATTTTTATTATTTTATTAATTTTAATGTTGTTTGTATAATTATAATTAAACAGAAAGTTAAATTTAATTGTTTTTTGATACTCCTTTTTGTTACCTTTCTAATGATACCCAACACTATCCTCTACATAAGGTTTAAGAATTTTTAAAGATGATTTTTAAAAGGTGCGATTTTTTTGACGCCGAGTGTATGTTTATAGCATAGTTGTGTTCCGACAGTTGGAGATAAGATAGCCCGTTCCTCAGTGGTTCAGGATTCCGGGTGAAGCGCGCCTCCACCTTCGGCCTTATCGTCACTTACCATCAGGTGAGATGAAGGCCAAGCGCTTACCCGTTACCCGTAAAAAAAATAAAAAAACCAATGGCGGCGCGCCGTCGCTTTGCTCACGAGGGTGAGCGCACGCACCTACAAATATAGGATACAAGCGGCCGCTCGCGGTTTCACCCGCGTGGTTCCCGTTCCCGTAGGAATATCGGGATAAAAAGTATCATTGTGTTAATCCAGGTTATAAACTATCTGTATGCCGAATTACATCCAAATCCGTTCAGTAGTTTTTACGTGAAAGAGTAACAAATATCCATACATTCTTACAAACAAAAAATTGTGTTTACAAAAACAAAACATTCATTATTTTTACGTCAAATATTTTTTGATTCCTCTTTTTTAACCCATATATTTTACTTTTGACAGGGAGTCCAAAATTAACTCTGTGTATGACAAATAGCCTACTATTGTAGCCCAATTTAAATAAATTATCTGCAATTAGGAATATCCTCTTTCAGGTGGTGGACGGCGACGAAGATGCGGAGCTGTACGGCCCCCCACAGTACTCTCCCTCAAGGATAGCCGCCGACGTAAGTGCTTAAGCCCGTTAAGATAGTACTATCATTATCCCACCACTTAAGGGGTCCTGCACGAAATTGTAAAAATTTACGTGTTTTTAAGTTACTTGTGCTATGCGCTGAATAAATTAAAAGAACTCACGTAAGTTAGTCTGATCATTGCACAAGTTCGTGGCCTTGTTGAAATTTGAAACAAATTCTTTAAACAATAACAAACAATACATAAATGTAATGATTAAAACATTTTTTCGACAACTTTCTTAATTTTACGCGTAAAACAATAATTCTTACATGAAAATATTTGTATTGATATTCCGCAGGTCGCCCCCATCTTAAAAAAGTAAATTTAATTTAATACACAAGCGCGTGATGGTTTAGTACATTTCGCAGAATAAAAACATTGCTCTAATCAAAGACATATAAAAGATAGACAGGTTACACGCTAACATTATTGCATTTTAAAGTGCTGCAAGTAGTACTATATCTACGTATACAGTTATTTATTATGACACGTTGCGCTAACAAGAGACACATTATGTGGTTAGAAAGAGATAAATATACATCTCGCTCTATACGCATGTGAGTTTCCATGGCGACGGCCGCCATTAGACCGCGCTAACATAGTCTGTTTCACTCTCACGCATAGAACAGATTACATCTCACTCTATCCCACGTGAGGAGCAGCCAGCAGTTTATTTATCGGGCATTTAATGTTTAATTTAAAAAAATCAGTACTTGCGAATGAAATGACACGTTTTTCTTGTCTCTAACAGTTGCCGTGTAATTTGTGCACCGCCTAAAAACACAGGAAGGCATTTTGGCCACGAAAAACTTGATAAATTAACGCGCTGTAGCGATGTATAGCCGGGACGCGAGAGCGTGCCTGACTGAATGCGAGTCGGGCAATTACCTTACATTCGTATTGCCATTCTAGAGCGTGTACAACGCATCTATAACTTTATACATCTTTGGCTCTAATCAAATCAAAGCAGAATTGGCTATTTGACAGTTGTAACAATAAAATATGAAATATTTCGGAAATGGTAGGTTATAATTAAACGATAATTATCCAATAGTTTTTTTTTATTAAGATAAATTGTAAATATTTTATTTTTACAAAATATTTTCTTTTATCTGTGCATTACAAGACCCGAAACACGGGCGGCCATGATTGAGCGTCATGTGACGGATTGACGTCACATTTCACAAAGTATACAGAAACTATCTGTCAGGTTTCAAGTTAAGTTTCTATATTTATTGAAATGTGACGTCACCGAGCAAAATGTCACGTGACCAACCGTTTTCGCACGAAGTTTGAAATCAACAAAGAATAATATGTTTCTTTTCTGTTAACTAAAGGTTTTTTCTAGAAAGAAAATATTGTACGGGACTGCGGGGTATAAAATAAGCGTTTGTAACTTTTTAAATACTTTTTCGAAAACTGTCAAGTAGCCAATTGTTCTAATTTTAAATATCAATATGATTGGTTTTGCAAATCAAAGCAGAATTGTTCTAATTTTAAATATCAATATGATTGGTTTTGCTTTGAAGTTCACAGTCAGTTTTTGCGATCTCGCGGCATCATCTTTTACCGGGAAAATTATCCTATACTTACACTTTTACCGTCTTATCAATAAAAATGGCCAAATATTACACTTCGGTATAAAGTAATGCTGTCTCGTTTTTGTTAAAAAAGACAAGTGGGGACAGCGTAAAGAAAAATGGGCAAAACGTCCCCCCTCCTTGTAACACTTACATCTATGCATCAAATAAAAGTACTTGAAAAGTGAAGCATCTTATTGTATGACAGCAAATGTGTCAGGTATTGGAGAAAAAAGTTATGGAGAAGAAGAAAATTAAAATAATAAATGATAATATAAAATTGAAGTAAAGATTTTGTCTCGCTGTGACCACGGACCCTGTAAAGGGTTCGAAACGTCAGGATAATACAAAAAACTATGTAAATAGTAAATTAAACGCGAGTTAATCCGTAAAAAGTGTTTCATTTCAATGTGTAGTGCTCGCTTAAACGTCAGAAAACAATATGTAAAGATTTTTTCTTGAATTAAAACTCCTCCCTCGCAGAATTCTCGCCAATTTCATTATTTTTTTCTGTGAAATTATGTTTGTCATTAAATAGATTTCTTTTACTTTTATACTGAATTAGTAACCACAGAATCATCTCAAATATTTTAATGGGCCTACGTAATACGTGTTTTAAGTAATTACACTCACCGTGGTCGTAATGCGAGTTTGCAAAATTAATTTAGGCTGAGTTACAGAAGTTACCAAGGACAGGTGGGGTTATATGTCACTGAGTTACAGAAGTTACCATGGACAGGAGAGTGGTTATATGAGTCGTATAAAATGAAAAAAAAAAATGAAAAATGAGGCCTATTTTTCATTGTTTTTTATATTCCCTTTTTTTCTTTTTTTACCATTCATTAATTCGCTCGTTCATATTTGCTGTCCTTACAACAAAATACACTATTTATTTCGAAACTTACCATGTGGGAACTTACAAGGAGTGGAAACTTACAGGTTTCATACAAAAACGCCCATTCTTCTTTAATCTTAAGTGTAACTTTAATCAACGTTTATTAATGGCAGGGTTATTGCCTTACTAATAAACAGAGAATAAGGTCAGAATAGTTATTCCGTGTTTTGTCTCTTTTACTCTAATTAGAAATTCCGTTTACATGATAGGAACAAAACACGGAATGATTATTCGTAGCTTATTCTTTGTATAATTTTAAGGCACTAAAAAAAACGAAATTTAAAAAATTGGCGTTAAAAAAAACTTTATTTAAACTTACCTTAACTTTAAACATTGGCGTTCGTAACATAAATATTATAATGGGGGTGAAATGCAAAACTGTTTACCTAGTAAAGGCGTGACCACGACGGTGTGTATTTTTTTTTTCCAAATCAAATCTTTTATTTGCCAGAACATTATTTACAGCATAAACAGGTGACATGTTAATAAAGATAAAGTAGGTACAAATGTTCGCCCTAATTCGAAAGCATGCAAAAATATAAATGTCAATAAATCAGGGAAAGAAAATTGTACTGAATTTCATTCATCCTCTAGGGGGAGAATGTGATTTAAATTTGGAATACTTAACGAAATTTATACTAAACTACATCTGTGTTTATACCATTGAGTTTGTATATAAAGCATAACACATCTTTTTGAAAAAGGAAATAAATCAAATTAAAAAAAAAAAAGGAAAAATAAACATAAATAAAAAAAAATTACAAATCAACTCATCAACAATAAATGTACCAAACAAAAATGTAACTCTCTCTATCAATAATTGGACCAATGTTTCGAATGTTAACTTTTACTCTTAATTGTCATTATTTTTAATAAATGCTTATCTCATATTATTATTGTGTTAATTTTTTCGCAAATGGTACGAAAAGTAGAGTATTTTCATCGGTGATAAAGCTGTCTTAGTCTTGGGTGAACTTAAATCCCTCGCTACACTCAGGACTCGTCTTAAATCCCTCGCTTCTCTCGTGATTTAAGTTTTTAACACCCTCGCTACGCACGGGAGTAAACCTCGAGTCCTTCGTTACGCTCGCGATTTAAATCGTCACCCGCGACAGAAGACACTGCTTTATCCCCTTGGTTAATAATCTACTATTTTATTCCTCATACACGGAAAGTAGGTCTGAAGTTGCCTGAGGAACGGGAGGAAAGTAGTACTTTTCCTCCCTAGGGAGAATCGTTTTTCTGACATGTGTAATTGTGACTAATTATTAAAATAATACTAACAACACTTATCTTCCTTTGGGTGTCGTAAAAGGCGACTAACGGATCAAAGACTGCACGTACATCCAACAGCATAGAGCGGCGATGGGCTTATCAAAATAATACTACCAACCCCTCTCTTTCCTTGGGTGTCGTAAAAGGCGACTAACGAACTAAAAACATTCGTGTTTTGGTTTTACTTTCCTTATATTCGTAATGAAAAGCACAGTGTTTACCTCGGGTGAAAGACTTATTTTCTCTATTAAACTTACCCCGTCTCGGGAGTAAATAAGCTTCTTTCTCCCCTAGGGTAACAATGTACTATTAATTACCTAATTTATGAAAGAAGTCACCAGACCCATCAAGCACTTTCAAATTCTCGCAAGTAATGAAAATAGTTTTCGATTAACCATTTGCGCAGCTCCGATTTGAAGCGATTAAATGGCATCTCTCTAATACCTTGGTGTATCTTGTTAAACACTTTTATTGAATAAATATAGCAATTTAAATATTCAATATCGTCGGTGCTCGTCTTCGATCAACAATACAACTAGATGTCAGGTCGGCGCTAAAAATGTGTATCGGTAAATAAGAGCGCACTTGAGAAGTGAGCTCTTATTTTCTCGCAAGGCATAACAGGAAAAGTACTTTATTTGTTGCCCCTTAAGGTTGATTTCACCACTAAATGTTATTGACGTCTTTTCATTATTAAGTGGCAGGAGTAATTTATTGCTTGGAAAAAGTATTTATTCACGTGGACAGAATTTAGCTTTGATTTTGTACGTGACGTGTTATCTAGTTGGTATTGTTGATCGAAGGTGCGCGTGCAAGACCGCGTAAAGCCCCCTCCTCACATAGGCAGACGCATCCGCAGACGTCATTTGCGGATGCGTCGACCGACGTGTAGGATGGTGATTTGCGCTAAAAATAGCGGTATTTAACCTCTGCAGACGCAGCAGACGTTAAATACCTATAACAGACGCGCAAATCACCCCCCTACACGTCGGCCGACGCATCCGCAGATGACGTCTGCGGATGCGACTGCCTATGTGAAGAGGGGGCTTAAAGGTCGCGGTCGCGCCATCGCGTCAAATGGCGTGATATACATCTAAAGCTTGATCATGAGTGTGAAACCCGTTTGGACTTATGTAAAATCGAATAACATTCTTTTATATCTAGTTTTAAATTTAAAATTCAAATATTACTTGTCTTTTCTGTCTGTTTTCAATATGAAATTGTACTGATGAAAAATCAGTTCAGATTCATCCGTGGAGCTAGAAAGAGCTCCTTCTAAATATTTACGAAAATATTGTTATTAGTGAATAGTGCATTATTAAGTATAACTAGACAGTACCAGGCATACGTCCTGTTAATAATAATAACAACCTAAACCTACACCTAGTCACAAACATAACCTTTTATAACTAATAATAACTAACCATTTGTTTAAATAATATACTTCTGAACTCGTCGTGCATTTATAATCTTCCGACTCCTCCGCTAAGTGATATACTTTATTAGAAAGTATCTCTTGTAAACCCTATTGCTTTTCCTTAAGGCCGAGATTCCCGACGGCAGCTCGTCGGAGGAGATCGACGCGGAAGCACTATCTGATTCCTCACAAGAGCTCAACGCGAAGCACAAACCCAACGGGCTGGTCGAGGCCAGCGCCGAGGTCAGTTTTTTTTGCTTTTAATTGTGTAAAACTTAGTATGTTTTCAATGTTTGCACCTCCGATCTTAGAGTGCATTAGTTCTCTCCATCAGACTGGTTGTCTGGCAGGAATCGCTTTAAGCGATAAGACCGCCAAATTGTGACATTGTTTTTTTTTTGCTCTTTTATGTAAATGTTTGTCTTATTATCCTACTAATATTATAAACGCGAAAGTTTGTATGTATGGATATTTGTTACTCTTTCACGTAAAAACTACTGAATGGATTTCGATGAAATTCGGCATGCAGATAGTTTATAACCTGGAATAACCCATAGGATACTTTTATCCCGATATTCCCACGGGAACGTATGGATGGATGTTTGTTACTCTTTCACGTAAAAACTACTGAATGGATTTGGATGAAATTCGGCATACAGATAGTTTATAACCTGGATTAACACATAGGATACTTTTATCTCGATAATCCCACGGGAACGGGAACCACGCGGGTGAAACCGCGAGCGGCCGCTTGTGTTACAATAAAAGTATCTATTTATCTATTTGAAAACCTGACTATGAGTTTGTTTGCCTGAAATTATCTGTTAATATTACTGTTTATTTATTTAAAGTTAGTTTTTTTATTATTAGCCCGAGTTGTGAGAGAGAAATTTTAAAAATAACAATTCACGTTTGCATGTTTCGGCGACATACAATCATAGCTAAACATGTTTTATACCACTTTTGTTTGAATTAATCATCAACAATACATTATTTATTATTAAAGAAAAAAAACGATTCGTTTTACTTTTGTTAAGTATAAGTAGCCCTTTAATCAATTCTTAATGATGAATTATTGTGCCTTCATAAATCATTATGGGTATTAATGCCATGTTAACAATTCTTAAAAAGGAGAACTAGAATATAGTTTTATAAACATCAAATTAATTAATATATTTAACGTTAACAGCTAAAAGGCGGAACGAAACGCTATGGGGGGGCAAAGTGCGTTTAAAAACGTTAAATTTGTTATTGGCATACGAAAAGAAAACTAATCACAATCGGTCTCCAATTAAAAAAAAAAGTCTCAGAGTGACCAGATCCCAAAATGTCCATCGTGTCGTATCTATTTTACTTTATTCAAACAAAGCTATATGGTGGAATAAAAAAAAACAACTGTTGTCAATCATATATCATAAATATTCAAATAAACAAAAATGCAATAAAAGAAATATAATTATTTATATTAAATAAAGAAAGTAGGTGATTTTAATTTATTCAGGTTATGAATATGTGTAAATATGTAATTAGACACGGTTTTTAGTAGAGGCCGTAAAATTTATGTTTTTTTATTAATGGTTCACCAAACGGGACGATACACAAGTGCGATAGAAATATTGAATACATACATATTTAGTAACAATGAGTGGATGTCCTTCTTGAGGCGAACACAACATGCAATAAATAATTTAACGCTCTACATAAGATTTTATACAAAAATAATAAATAAATTAGAAAATTAAATAAAATATACACTATCAGATACTATCAATGTCGTTGATTTGAAAAGTGTGATTTTTTACAGATGATACAGATGCACTAAAAATATCTACATCATGACATATTTTGTTATATGCTGAACACATACGATATAGTGGAGAATGCTGAGCACAAGTGGTGCGACATGAAGGCAAAACGAATGTCCTTTGTTACGGAGGCGGCTGCATGCACGTGGCACAGAGATTTCAATTTTGTTCAGTAGATCAGGGCTGTCCACTTTCCCATTAATAAGTTTATGTAGAAACAAAATATCGGCTACATCACGTCTACACTCCAGTGGGGTCATTTTAAAATAAACGAGCCTAGACTCGTAAGACGTTAGATCACGGCATAAATTATGAGCAAAAGATAAATGATATAAAAATTGTTTCTGCAACCTTTTCAATCGCTGTATATGCACCTTGTAAGACGGGCTCCACACAGGACTACAATACTCTAGGAGTGAACGAACAAAACAATTAAAAAGAATTATAGGCACTTCAAAGTCATTGAAAAATTTTGTTTGTCTGATCACAAAGCCAGACAAACGTGCTGCTTTTTTAGTGATGGAGTCAATGTGATCACGGAAGTCCATCTTTTTATCAACTGTGACGCCCAGATCCCGCATGTTTACGATTTCACTAATTGGTACGTTGTTTATGTAATAAACAGCAGGCATGGGAACACGCTTCCTCGTAAATTTCATAAAGAAACATTTAGAAGTATTTAGTTGCATTTTGTTACGGGAACACCAGTCGCTTATAGTATTTATGTCATTCTGTAAAACAACAATGTCTTCTTGTGTACGAATCGTCCTATAAATTTTAAGGTCGTCAGCAAACATTTGGTACCCGGATGTCACAGTTGTACACAAATTGTTAATAAATACGAGAAATAACAAAGGTCCTAGATGAGACCCTTGGGGTACTCCAGATGGTACAAACTGAGCTGTAGATTTGAAACCTCGAATCGTGACAAGTTGAGACCGATTGCGAAGATGTTACATAGAAATACACGTAACTATGATTAATGACATAGATTTTTTTAAAATTATATTGCCAGTGTGTTTTTGTGTGGTTGTTCAGTATATTGATAGCGGAGGAGTGCCTATTAGGGGTATTCTGTTAAGTGAATGACGACGTAAGAAAATTTAAATACATATTAATTAATAGTGAAGTTGCTAAAATTTAATTATTTAGTATTTACCGTGCCTATAATTTTATTTTAATTATAATCACCTACTTTCTTTATTTAATATAAATAATTATATTTCTTTTATTGCTTTTTTGTTTATTTGAATATGATATATGATTGACAACAGTTGTTTTTTTATTCCACCATAGCTTAGTTTGAATAAAGTAAAATAAATACTCTGGTATGTAGGTGGACATTCTGGGATATTGACATTTTGGGATATGGACATTCTGGGATCTGGTCACTCTGGGACATGGACATTTTGGGATATGGACATTCTGGGATATGGACGTTTTGCACCCTCTGGACATTTTGGGATTTGGACATTATGTACAGTCACGAGCAAAAATATGTTAACAATTGTAACTCTTAATACAATAGAATAAGAGTCAAAGTGTATACATATTGGTGTACGTGACTGTACCTAAAGGTTTTATATGACTTGGTGACGACATTGCAACTTTTGTTACATAAGAGGGTGAAAAAAGTAAGGCCTCCTGAGTTTATTGCCAGCTTCTTCTCAGTCGAAGGCTCTCCCTAAATCCGAACTGGCGGTAGATTAGTTAGGTAGGTAGGTATTTAAGTTGTTGATAAGATTTAACTACTTTTTCTATACATATTTTTTGACGTCATATCATATGTACCTGTAAAGGTTTATATTAAACTAGCTTCTGCCCGCGACTTCGTCCGCGTGGAATAGTTACACCATAAAAAAGGTAATAGTGAGCCACCCTTAAAAGATAGACATAATAATATATGCTGTCGCGGACTTTTTTTTAGAACTTTTAAAGGGGAACAATTCCGTCGTACATGATTTTTGCGAAACTTTATCCGTTTGCGCAGCGCACGCAGCGGAAGCTCTCAAAAGGAAAAAAAACCTCGTTTTCGAAACTTTCTCATTGGTGCTCCGCTCCTATTGGCCTTAGCGTAATGATATATAGCTTATAATAGCCTTCCTCGATAAATGGGCTATCTAACACTGAAAGAATTTTTCAAATTGGACCAGGAGTTTCTGAGATTAGCGCGTTCAAGCAAGCAAACAAACAAACAAACAAACTCTTCAGCTTTATAATATTAGTATAGATAAAGCATTTTACTTTGACTTTGATCTCTAAACTGCCGGAACACAACAATGCTATAAACATAGTTGTTATGGCGACAAACTTAGATAAGGTGGTGGTAGCTCGCCAGGCGGACTTAACAAGCTTTATATCAGTGATCGGAGTAGGTAGATTGAATTAGGGTCAATGATCTGAAACATATATATTAATGTGGACACGACGTTCCTCCAGAATTTCGTAATTTGTTAAATTATAAGATTTTTTACCAGAAATTTAAAATGATTTAAGTACATATGAATAAATGTAATAAATAATGAGCATGCTTCTTTTCTTAACACTTCCTATGCCATGCTTAAGTGATTAATTAATTTTATGGTAAAAACTAAGATTTGAGGTTAAATCTTAACAAAGTATAAAATGGGATACATTAGTAATAGTTTAAAAGGTTTTATATTTAATACTGGAACTACTTTTCAGAATATGGCATATCCATGTTATGCTATCTATGAACATTTATGATGCAAGTACGAAAAATCAATCTACCTACCCCGATCACTGCTTTATCACCAACCAAAAGCTATGCTCTGTAGTAAATTTAACGCGAGTTTGACTCTCAAAAAGTGTTTCATTTCAATGTGTAGTATTCGCGTAAACCTTACGAAACGATACAGTAGTAATTAAACACTCGTAGGAAAAATAAGCTTGCCGCCCCTAGTTTTAGACTTCATAAAACAGGTGGCTCTTTTTTGGGTAAATGTGTGACGCTTTATAACAAACTTCCACTAAATATTACTGTAATGCCTTTACATACATTTAAAGCCCATGTTAAAAAAACCCTCATGAGTGAAGGTTATTATAAAGTGGAAGATTATGTAAATGACAAATATGTATGGACACAGTGCATACACGAGCATAACATATTAGTAATTTGTATATTGTGTAATTTGGTAACGACGGTTTTGGGGGTTAAAGTTACTCGCGTCCGTAGGTTTACCCTTGAGACCCTACACGTGACCCCTGGGTGGTGCTAAATGAGTGACACTGACTGAGTGGTAGAGCCACGCTGCGTTGCAGCACACATTGGGCCGGCTCGCCCGGCGTAATACCACCCTCTCACTAATATTCGGCGTGAAATAATGGCACTTGGTGCTGTTGTGTTTCGTCCGACCAGTGAGGGTTCTAGAGGCCCCTCCCTCACCCCCCCTCTTCCCAATTCCTATTCCTTCCTTAAAGCTATTCCTCCCTTAAAGGCCGGCAACGCGTCTGCGATTCCTCTGGTTTTACGGGTGTCCATGGGTGGCGGTGATTACTCTCCATCAGGTGACACGCCTGCTCGTTTGCCTCCCTCTTTTATAAAAAAAAAGACGTATTGTTTTGTAAATGTCGTTACTTCTATATTATTATAAATCTGTGGAGTTTCCAGCGCCCGTTCTTCTCCACAGCTAAAAGACTAATTCGGGTGCCCATCCATCGAAATAAATTTAGACGAAACAAAATGCTTATTTTAAGTTTATTGAATAGAGAAATTTTGAATTTGAGTTTAAATACAGTACACTCAAAAGTCATGAATTTAGACTTAATTTAGACATGAGCAGAGAAAAGTCAAAAGTCCTTATGCTTTCTAGGGGTTGCAGTCCCGGTACTGTGGAGAAAACGGGATTCCCGGTAACTGCGCTAACTCTGGTACCGGGAAAACCGGGAAATTTCGATACTGAGATTTTTTTATCCCAGATGTAACTAACGTTTAATATATGTATCATTGTGCAAAACAAGGTACACACATATACAAACACAAAAAGTTTGTTATAAAAAAATATATTTTGTCAATTGTTGTACTAGCTGTGGAATCATTTTGTTGAATGGAATTGGTTAGAGATCATCCGAGTTGAATGTTTTAAATTTAAAAGAGTCTATATGCAATGGATTTTTATCATGAGTGTTTTAAGGTGAGTAAATTATATAAATTCGTCCAAACCAAGACCTTTCAAATGGCGATAGACTCACACCTCCAACGGATCCCCTCGGCCGAGATTGTGGTATTGGGAGACTTCAATGCCCACAACGTCGAATAGCTTGGATCACGCACAACTGACTACGCGGGTAGAGCCGTTCATGACCTCGCTTTGGCCTACAGTCTGTCCCAATTGGTAACCGACCCTACGCGGGTTCCAGAGGTGAAGGGCATTGAACTTTCGTTATTGGAACTTCTGCTGACCCCGCACCCAGACGGCTATCAAGTTTCTTTTGATGCACCTCATCAAACCACCTCAACAGACCTCATCTGATTCGTAGCACTGTGCCTCTCACGGAAACTTCAAAAACGTCGAGTCTGGCATTATAGGTCAGCGGACTGGGATAGGATGCGAAGTTTCTTCGCGTCCTACCCATGGTGGCGAGTTTGTTTCTCGCTGGATGATCTTGATGTCGCCGCCGACTCTGTCGTTGATGTGATACTGCAGGGATTGGAACTTTTCAATCCAAACTCTGTGGTTCCCATTGGCGGTAGGTCCCCACCGTGGTTTGGACGTTGCTGCAAAATGGCGTCTCGCCAAAAGCGACAACATTACCAAGCCTGGGCCAATGCGGTGTCATCAAAGGATCCAAACACCAGTGCGCTCAGAAAGAGGTACAACTTTGCCGCCAGGTCCTTTTAGAACATTGCCAAAGTGAAGTCATCATTCATAAGTAGAATTGGCGAGAGGCTAGTGCATCTTCCGTTGGGTACGCGTGCGTTCTGGTCTCTCGCGAAAACTACCTTAGGGATTTTTTATCAACCGTCCCTACCACCATTGCACAATACCGATGACTGCCTGGTCCATACTACAAAGGAGAAAGCCGACCTCTTGTGCACTCTTTTCGCATCAAAGTCGGCCTTGGACGATGGGGAAAACTCTCCACCAACTATACCGCATTGCGCTTGTTCAATGCCAAACGTCCGGTTCTTACAAAGTTCAGTTTGTAAGGCTCTTTTTTCCTTGATATCTTTAAGTCGAGTGGGCCTGATGCAGTTCCTCCCAATGTGCTTCGAACGTGTCCTCCTGAGTTGGCGCCGGTTCTAACGCGCCTTTTCCGGCTCTCTTACACTACTGGCGTTGTCCCAAGCTCTTGGAAGACAGCCCTTGTCCACCCGATTCTCAAAAAAGGCGATCGCTCAGATCCGTCCAACTACAGGCCAATAGCCATCACCTCTTTGCTCTCCAAAGTAATGGAGTCCATTACAAACCGCCATCTTTTCAGGTACCTAGAAGAAAACTAGCTACTAAGCGACCGCCAGTATGGTTTTCGTCGCGGTCGTTCGGCTGGTGATCTTTTAATGTACCTTACTCACCAATGAGCAGAGGCAGTCGAGAGTAAAGGGGAGGCACTGGCAGTTAGCGTGGACGTAGCGAAAGCCTTTGAAAGGGTATGGCCCAGGGCTCTTCTCTCTAAACCGGGATTCCTGAAAAATTGTGTTCGTGGGTTACCAGCTTTTTTCTGGGCATAGCATCGGAGTCGTAGTCAACGGTTCGTGCTCGAACATAAAACCCGTGAATGCTGGAGTCCCGCAGGGGTATGTGTTATCCCCTACTCTGTTTCTTCTGCATATCAATGACATGTTGCACAACAACAGCATTCATTGCTATGCGGTCGACAGTACGGGGGTAACGCTCTACACCGGACGAGCTAATATTTCTCTGGAAAACGTCATCGAGAGCCGGAATAAACTTGTGACTGACACTGAGAACATGTTAAGTCATTTCTCAAATTGGGGCCGGCATAACCTAGTCCACTTTAACCCCTCCAATACAATTAGCATAGACAAGACTAGATAGGGCACAAGCGTGCACAGAAAATGTATGGCATAAGGCCACGACCACGATAGGAAAGCCGTTATAGAACGGACTAGGTAAATAAGTTAAAAACGTCTCCGACACTGACCCACGTCGGGGGACAAGCAGGAAAAAAACCCTTCCAAAACACAAGTTTGCGCATTTACCGCGAAAAAACATCCCTTCGTCGTACTTCTGAACTTTCAGGGAGCTCTCCTTGATACCAATCCGACTATTGGAATCCTTGGCGTCGATATTTCGAGTGATGTTCAGTTTCGTGGTCATTTGGAAGGTAAAGCTAGGCTAATATTGGTGTATTTTAAGTTATAATAAAAGTACCGAAAGTACCGAATTTCCCGGGAAACGAATACTCAGTACCGGTACTGCGTAAAAAGTCAATTTCCCGGGAAATACCGGAAAAATTTGTACCGGGAATTCCCGGGAGCATGCCCTATGCTTTACCTACATCTATACTAATATTATAAAGAGAAAGAATTTGTTTGTTTGTTTGAATTTAATAGGCTCCTAAACTACCCGACCGATTTAGAAAATTCTTTACCATTAGATAGCTACATTCTGCCCAAGTGACATAGGCTATATTATATATATATATATATATTTATTTATTTCCCGATATTCCCACGGGAACGGGTACCACGCGGGTAAAGCCGTGAGGATCTTTCAATATAAATCTTTACAGGTAGGTACTTTTTGACGTCGAAAAATATGTACCTATATAAGGAGTGAAGATATATAATTGTGCTAAGTAAGTACTGTAAGTAAGTGGCATGTTTAACTTTTTTTATCTCTTTGCTTTACAGACTAGAATTCAAGCTTTAAAACAGAAAATCAAAGATATGGAAAGGAAGCAGAACAGTGCAACGGAGGTAATTAACAATAACAAACATAAACATTAACATTAAGAGGGTTTACGCAATTCGGTTTCCAATACAAACTTCCAAGTCGAATTTAAAAAAAAAACCATTAAGCCAATTTCCATGAAACTTTGCATGGTAAAGTAACATACAGAGATTTAAATAGTTTGTTGAAACCTTTTTTAAAAAACGTTTACATAACTGAGTTAATGCGATTTTAAACTTTCTATAGTGAACTTTAAATCGCAATAACTCAGCTAAATAAATCTTTTTTTTAAATGTTTTCAACAAACTATTTAGATCCCTGTATATAGCTTTAGCGTGCAAAGTTTCATTAAAATTAGCTTACTTATAGGTTTAAAAAAAAAATCGACTTGGAAGTTTGTATGGGAAACCAAACCCTCTTAACCGAGTCGCATAGATGAAAGAATACTACCACCCCTTCTCTTACCTTGGGTGTCGTAAAAGGCGGCTAACGGACTAAAAGACTGTACATACATCCAACATGTGTAGTCGCTATTTGGTGAAAATTGGACTATGGCAGAACACTGTTTTTGCTGTCCTCACAGTCTATCACTAACTCTTCCGGGATAATAGTCGTGATTATATAAGGCGACTATTAGACACCGCAAGAAACTTCAAGGGCTGGTCAGGTCATTTTTGTTATGTTTTAAACATACCAAAATTGTAAATGAAAAAAACTTGGTATGTTTAAAACATAACAGAAATGACCGCTGGTCAGGTCATTTTTGTTATGTTTTAAACATAACAAAAATTTAACAAAAATGTTTTTTTCATTTTTAATTAAATAATTCATTCTGTGAATTTTAATTGGATAATCTTTGAGTATATAATTTTTTTCTTTGAGTGACAGGTGGTGAGCCCATCGCCGCTCTATGATAGTGGATGTATGTGCAATGTTTAGTCTGTTAGTCGCCTTTTACGACATCCAAGGGAAGAGAAGGTATTCATTCGACGCTACGCGACTCAATTGATTCACGCGCGTTAATTGATTCGTTGATAAGATTAATTGAGTAACTGATTACTTTTACCGTTCATAATGCGCTAATAAAGTTAAGGTTGCCAGCCGTCCAGATTTTGGACTTTGTCCGGCTTTTTTTTTTTTTTTTTTATTGGCAACGGGTAAGCGCTTGGCCTACATCTCACCTGATGGTAAGTGACGATAAGGCCGAAGGTGGAGGCGCGCTTCACCCGGAATCCTGAACCACTGAGGAACGGGCTATCTTATCTCCAACTGTCGGAACACAACTATGCTATAAACATAGTTGTTATGGCGACAGACTTAGATAAGATGGTGGTAGCTAGCCAGGCGGACTTAACAGCCCTACCACCAACCAAACCGAGCACACAAAGATGTACCCCCCGCTGGGAATCGAACCCGGGACCTCTGGGTCTGAAACAGGTAGCTTAGCCACTAGACCACAGAGGCGGAGTCGGCTCTTTAGTTTGTCCGGATTTTAGTATAATGAGTAACAAAACTATATTTCAAGTGATATCAAATAGTCTTTAATCTTTATTAATTTCTCATTTATCTAAAAACAAAATATAAAAAGTGAGTAATGTTTCCATTTTGTGACTCGGAAGTCCGGACTTTTTTCGAAATATCAGGCTTTTTGTCGGCACTTTTCAAATTCCTAAATAGAATGTAATAATTCATAATTTTATTGTCTCACGTCAGGTGTACAGATATTAACTTACAGGTACATTATAGGCATGGCATGAATGAACCCTGTTAGGGCACTACAATATTAACATTTATTTTTAAATTACCTATTATTACATATATTTTTAAATTACTTATGTTATTTTGGTTTATGGAGGAGCTCGATGGCGCAGCGGCTAGCGCGTTCGGCTTGCGATCTTGATCGCTAAGCAACTTTCGCAATGCCGGGTCGCTGGATGGGTGACCAAATTTAAAAACATCTCGAGCTCCTCCGTGCTTCGGAAGGCACGTTAAGCCGTTGGTCCCGGTTGTTGTCGTAAGATGGCAGCCGTTAAAACCCACCAACCCGCACTGGGCCAGCGTGGTGGGTTATGGCCCAATATCCCCCCGTGCGTTGTTCACGTGGGAGGCCTGTGCCCAGCAGTGGGACGTTTATAGGCTGATGATGATGATGTTATTTTAAAATCACATTAAATAAAACGTTAAATTATTACATTTCAATTAATTATAATAAGATTATAATTAACATAACATTTATTGTGTATCTGTTTGCAGGCGAAGTGTCTGATCTGCCTGGGCCAGTACTCCTCGCCCGCAGTCTCCATCCAGTGCTGGCATGTCTACTGCGAGGTGAGTTACTATTATACTCAATTCAGTTCAGACCCATTGTCATTGTGTTAGTTACAAAAATTGCTTAAAACTATGTTAGTAAAATATGTCACGAATGCAAAATAAAATATTAAAATTACAATACAGTTTCACAGTTAATTAACAAATTAAATTATAAAATGAAATAAAATTGGAAACAATATACAACGTTAGTCGGAAAGGGGGTACTAAGCCGCGGACAACTGAAATTGTTACTATCAACCGTTATGTTGCAAATATAAGCTTTGCTAAAAACGTCCATATTTACTTCTATACAAAATAAACTCAATACAGTTGATAAAAACGGCCATTTTGTTTACTCAGGCATTGAACTCAAACCTGACACTCCCTCAAACAGCTGACCGCCAGGGCTACCACAGAGTCATTTCTTTTGAAATCCTAAAAAAGCTGTTAATCGTACTTATATTATCCATTTTTATGGAAAAGTTCTTAGACAAAAGCTACGAGTATTTACTATCATGTATACTTTACTTTCCTTTCTGCTTAGTACCCCTTTTCTGACTGACGTTGTATATTAATATATACAACGTCAGTCAGTTCTAACGGGAAATTTAAATTACCTGACTTGAATCCATCATTCAAATCGAAAATATTAATTTGGTTTTTACACAAAAATACAGAATTAAAGCACGTTTTTTTTTATTCCGTGCCCTATTAGTAGGATAATTATCATTGATAATTATCTTTTCTGTACTTATAGTTTTTTGTGTGTGTGTGTTTATCTAAATGTTATTTTAAGTTTTATTTTAGGAATGGAATAGAATATTTTTTATTTGAACGACACTGTACATACGACATAGACAATTGCAAATCAACATGGTTCATGGTTTAGTATTATAAAAAAAAATTAAAAGTCAAAATCTTTGGCTATTTGTTTTCCCAAGAATCAGGCTGTGCCTTGTTTGGAATCCTCTGTTACTACCAAGATAAGTCTAAGGCTCTTATTCTAAAATCAAACTCAAAATCATATCCATGTTTGAAAACAGTTAGAAAGGGATGGCGATATATATTATTAATAATAATAATCTTTCTTTATTCATTTCTATACAAGCATAGTATCTTAACTTATTTAATGTGACATTTTATGGGAATAAACATAGCTAACGCCTTCCCTCAGGCTTAATGGACACTGATATAAATAAATAAATCTTTCCTACAATCACACCAATTATCTAGCCCAAGAGAAGCTTCGAAGAAACTCATTAAATGGTTACTAGACAACGGATAAACATACTTAAAATACATACTTATTATACATAGAAAACACCCAGACCCGAGACAATTTAGAAAAACAATAATTTCTAAATTGACCCGACCGGGGATCGAACCCGGGACCTCAGAGATGGCGACACCATGAAAACCGGTGTACAAACCACTCGACCAAGGAGGTCGACTAAATATGCCAAACAACTGTTTATATGCAATGTATAGCATCATCCCTTTCTAACTGTGCTCATGCAGAGATTTGAGTTTCGTTTTAGATTACGAGCCTTAGGCAGTTGTCCCAACGCCGACGATGAACGAGAAGCGAGTCGAGCTAGAACTAGAAAGGAGTTGGCGAGCAGCGGAAAGCGAGTGTGCAGCTCCGATAGATTTGCCGCTGGGCTATTATAAGCGAGTGTGCGAGTGAGACGGGCGATTACTCGCGCCACTCGCTCGCGGCGGCTGAGCCGAGCGTACAGTCACAGTATAAGTATAAGCTAAAGCAGTACGGAAACTAGGCCTTTTTTTGTTTTATATACCTACACGCCACGCCACTTGAGCGTTAGGGTTGTCCTCTTATTTTTGTAAAATTGAAAAAGTTTTTGTTTAGTTAGCGCTTTTTTTTTGAGATAACTAGCAAAGCATTAGCGTTGTTTAATTTTTATAAAATTAAATGGTATTGTTTTATTATTTATCAAAACATTTATTTGGGTTCCATAATGATCAAATAATCGAATGAATTTACTAGTTTACAAACAAAACAGTGTAATTAAAAAATCTTGAACATTTTAAGAAGTCTTTATTCTTCGTTAGTTATTATAAATTACTCACTGAAAAATACTTTCGCCTGCTACGACACGTTCGAAAAGCTTTATTATTAAATTTTATATACTTAGTGTACAAAATTCTCATTCTAATGAATAGCTTTTTAAATAAATTATCGGAAAACATGGACACGGCACTATAAAATTGATTTTGTCTACTTCTTTGTAAATTAATACAGCTACTTATTTAATTAATTAATACAGCCGAGTTCCAGCAGTCGTAAACTACGCAATATACTCGCGTCATTTTTAAAAATCGCGCGGACAGCGCTCTTAATACAATAATACACAACAACGATCACTCGTCTCGACGCGGCACGCGCTACTGAGAGCACTGCGATGTTCGCTTAGGGGCCCTGTAAAGACATCTCGTCTCGACGCGGCACGCGCTACTGCGAGCACTGCGATGTCCGCTTAGGGGCCTTGTTAAGACTTGCGTCTGTGGGGGTGCGTCGTTTTGAGCATTTGTACGTAGCTTCCTTGCTGCTTTAGCTCATATTTATACTGTGGTACAGTCCTCTTGGCGGGAAATGACCGCGTGAATTCTGATCGCAGAGCGAGTATCGCTAAGCGAGAATTATCTTTGATAGCTCTCGCTCAGCGACGAACTAGTGGAGCGAGTCCTCGTCGGCAGTGTGAACAGTCAGCGATCAACTATTTATGTATGCATCTCTTTTGATTACACGGAATTTTCTGACGACCTCCTTGGTCGAGTGGTTTGTGCACCGGTTTTCATGGTTTCGCCATCTCTGAGGTCCCGGGTTCGATCCACGGTCGGATCAATTTAGAAGTTATTGTTTTTCTAAATTGTCTCGGGTCTGGGTGTTTTCTATGTATAATAAGTATGCATTTAAGTATTTTAAGTATGTTTATCCGTTGTCTAGTAACCATTTAACGAGTTTCATAACGAAGCTTCTCTTGGGCTAGATAATTGGCTATTTGACAGTTGTAACAATAAAATATGAAATATGTCGGAAATGGTAGGTTATGATTAAACGATAATTATCCAATAGTTTTTTTTATTAAGATAAATTGTAAATATTTTATTTTTACAAAATAAATTTGCGTTTTTTTATCTGTGCATTACAAGACCCGAAACACGGGCGGCCATGATTGAGCTTCATGTGACGGATTGTGACGTCACATTTCACAAAGTATACAGAAACTATCTGTCAGGTTTCAAGTTAAGTTTCTATATTAATTGAAATGTGACGTCACCGAGCAAAATGTCACGTGACCAACCGTTTTCGCACGAAGTTTGAAATCAACAAAGAAAAATATGTTTTTTCTGTTGAATAAAGGTTTTTCGAGAAATAAAATATTGTACGGGGTATGAAAATAAGCGTTTGTAACTTTTTAAATACTTTTTCGAAAACTGTCAAGTAGCCAATTGGTGTGAGTGTAGGGAAGGTTTATTTATTTATTTAATGTATATCTGTTGTACGTTTCTGTCGGCGGGACAACTGCCTTACACGTAAGATTAATTTAATAACATGATGTTTTAGTTCTACAACCGTGTCGTATAGCGGTGAAAGAATACTACCACCCCCATCTCTTCCCTTGGGCGTCGTAAGAGGCGACTAACGGACTAAAGACTGCACATACTTCCAACAGCATAGAGCGGCGATGGGCTCACCACCTGTCACGCTGAGCACATGTGCAGTCGCTATTTGGTGAAAAGTGGACTATGGTAGAGGACTCACTCAATTTTAATTAGTTTTAATGAAATTAAGGGTAACTTCCATCCATGAAACTGAACAACTTTCCCCATGAAACCTATGTGCAAAAATGACAAAAAAATGTTGATTTCCGATACAAAACTGTCCGATCAGCTGACGACATAGTATGGGAGGTCGATTTTTTTTGTCATTTTTGCATATAGGTTTCTTGGGGAAAGTTGTTCAGTTTCATGGATGGAACTTACCCTTAATTTCATTAAAACGATTAAAAATTGACGGTGTATGTATGTATGTATGTTTTAGTTTAAGTTCTGTTTAGTCTAGGTCATTCGGAAAGTAATAAAACATTTTTCATTTTCATAATTATTTAGGATTAAATATTTACTAGAAAAAATTGAAAAAATCAACCAATTTCAGGAAAGCTCGAATGGGATTCGACCCCATGACTTTTGGATTGCCAGTCCACTGCTCTAACCGCTAAGCTACCGAGACCCCAGGAGACTTTTTGAATTATTTCTAGTAGTTTGTGATTTACGCTGCAAGCCAGCGGTTTTTATCCTAAATCTATCTCAACATTTTATATACACCGAGATTTTTCAATGGTTTTGGAGCCGAAAACGTTATAATACAAATAAAGTGTTGTACGGGTTGTACCTATTTAAGAAATAATAATCGATTTACGAGCAAAGATAAAAAAGTTGTATAGGTGACTTTTTGTCGAAAACACATAGTAACGTTCTAGTTTACATAGTAAGACGGCGCGTTTGAAGCGCCTCGGTCGTTGACTTTTATAAGATCGTCCGGTACTAAGGGTTCTTAAATTATTTATTGATATTTTTTGAATGATTTTTTTATGCTCATATTATTAGTTTTACAAGCTAAATAGCTTCTACTGATGTTAAACATGAACAGGGTTTCGGCTCCAAAACCAATACAAAATCTTGGTGTATACAACGTCAGTCGGAAAGGGGGTACTAAGCCGAAAGGAGGGTAAAGTATACATGATAGTAAATAGCTTATGTCTAAGAACTTTTCCTAAAAAATGCATAATTTTAGATTAACAGCTGTTTTAAGATTTCATAAGAAATGTCGCTGTGGTAACCCTGGCGGTCAGCTGTTTTGAGAGAGACACATATTTGAATTCATTGAGTTCATTGCCGGGGTTAACAAGGTGGCGTTAACCCCGCCCCTATTTAGGGTTGTACATTTTTTAAATATGAATATGCATAAAATATGAATGTTTTTCGCAAAGTTTATATTTGCAGTATAACAGTTGATAGTAGCACTTTCAGTTGTCCGCGGCTTAGTACCCTTTCCAACTGACGTTGTATCTCAACATTTTATCCTAAATCTATATAAGGCGACTGCTGTAAACCGCAAGAAACTTCTAGGGCTGGTCAGGTCAATTGTTTTAGACATGACAAAAATGACAAAAAAGAAATTCGTTATTATTATATTTATCATTAAATAATTCATAGTCTTTGAGTATCTAATTTATTTTAAAGCAATAACATAAGAAAAATAAAATAAAATAATTACTTAACTATTAAATAACGATAATTTACAACGCGCGGGCAGCGGCCGGCCGTTGACCCGGCCGCGTCAGCTGGGCGATAAATACCTACGTTAGTCTGCAATCTTTCTTGTCATTTTTGTCATGTTTAAAACACTTGACCTGAACGAAGTTTCTTGCAATTTCTCGCAGTCACCTTATATATCATTGTGAATGCAAAATTTCAATAATAAAGATATTCATAATTATTATTGTAATGTAACAGGTGTGTTGGCTCCAGTCGCTGAAAGCCAAGAAGATATGTCCACAGTGCAACGCTATTACCACATCCATGCACCTCCGCAGAATCTACATGTAAACCGCTAGTAATAACCATCGGTCGGAATTACGTAGAAGCAATGATATTATGAACTATAGATATGTTACGTTCATAGTAAAGCGAATCACACACTACGCAGATACGGTAAGATATCTGTATCTGAGCGTATATCTCTTAATATCGCTACCTATATAATTCATGTGAACCAACACACACAGCGCAGATAATTTATGTTTTAACGTAAAGTATCTGTGGGCACCGACACATATAGAAAGATGGTGAGATTATCATCTGCGTATACAAATATATCTGAGTCTGGCCAACGAAAGCTGAACCTCGTAGTTATTTGATTGGCAACACTTTGTGTCTATGTGTGTCTATCTGAGGTGTCATGTCGGATATCAAATTAAATTTTTCTGAGAAATTTGCAGCTGTGTGAGTGACCCTGTTTAGAGTTGCCTTATAATTCTTTTTTAATTTGCCGCGTTTTTTGGTTCAGCTTTTGTTGGCCAGACTCTAACAAGTTTGCTCTTGGGTTTCGGAAATAGGTTGTAAATTTGTTATCTGATAGATCCTGGAAGATATTAAATTCGCCTCGGTCCTTTTTAAGCTTTATATGGCGTTCTAGCCAAATTCTTCGCGTTTTAGTACGTGAAGCAAGACTTGCATCAAATTCAAAATCAGAATCATCTTCTGACGAGCTGTCTAATAAATCCAGAAGGAATAAACACGTTTTTACCGTATAACGCGAACTCATTGTAACACTCTGTATAAACAATCCTTACCAAATAACAAGTCTACTCAGTGTGAAGGATTTCGAGTGAATCTAACGTCTCGTATATTATCGTATCTGTTCAGTGTGTGATGCTCTCAGATAATTAAGTTTTTATACGCAGATAAAATATTACCGTATCTGCGTAGTGTGTAATTCGCTTAATTTGCGTTTTGAATCTGTTCCGAGCTATCCAAAACTGCACACATTGACAAGTTTTACTGATAAGTAAAACAAAAGATACGAAATAGCACGCAGTTGAGAGATATAGCTACAATTTTAATGATTGCACTTCAAATGTTTCTTGTGCATAGAGTTATATTACAATACGTCCCAATTGGCTATTTGACAGTTGTGACAATAAAATATGTCGGAAATGGTAGGCTATGATTTAACGATAATTATCCAATAGTTTTTTTATTAAGATATTTGTAAATATTTCATTTTTACAAAATAAATTTGCGATTTTTTGTCTGTGAATTACAAGACCCGAACCACAGGCGGATGATGATTGAGCTTCATGTGACGTCACATTTCACAAAATATACAAAAACTGTCTGTCAGATTTCAAGATTAGTTTCTATATTTATTGAAATGTGACGTCACAGAGCATAATGTCACGTGACCAACCGTTTTCGTACGAAATTTCAAATCAATAAAGAAAAATATGTTTTTTTTTGTTAAATAAAGCTTTTTTGAGAAAGAAAATATTGTACGGGGTATATAGCGTATTTAATTTTTTCAATACTTTTTCGAAAACTGTCAAGTAGCCAATGGGCGCGTTTTTATCATATCTTTTTCTCTTTTGTTTTATATCATTGGGTAGAAGTTATTTATGTAAGTACTTGCATCGAAATGTTGATATTAATATGGATCTTCGCGGGATTTCTAATGGACAATCCCGTGTGACCAACAGTATTACAAATAAATAATAATAAAAACCTCAGATGGATAAGACAAATAAAACGAAGATAATTATTGACATACTTACAAATTTTTATTAGTATTTACAAACATCGCGCGTGTGCGCATTGGAATTTTGCAACATCGCACATCCGATGTCGTTGATGTAAATTTGGCAATGTCGCGCGTGCAGTGGTTTAAATGGTGTAAAAGTAAATGACATATTATTTAAAAATCACGGGATTTTTAACTCTACCTAATTCCGACCACTGATAATAACCAATCCTCTTATCTCATCTCACTTTATCTTATATTATCTTAGTGACTGACGACTAGTACATAATATTATACCAATCATCTTATCTCATCTCACTTTATCTTATATTCTATCTTAGTGACCGTATCCCCATCGACAGCTTTTGTACATCACACTACGTTCTCAGTGAAAATTACTGCTATAAGCTTGGTAATGTTTTTGAGGGCGAAAAGACTAAAATGTTTCGGTTTCGGATAGGCCGATGCCAGGAGACTCGTCATTTTCCTGGCATGAGAGTCACAGTCACACAATAGGTGTTGCATGGACTCGGTTTTCTCTCCACATGCCTTGCACAAGCTGTTTGTCAATCATATAAAAAATTATCAATATCATCAATAAAAAATTATTATCTTTGTGGGGTCTTGTGTTACCTAAGGCATTCAACTGAAATGTATAGGAATACCACACATTCTGAAATGAAATAATGTCCAAAAATTTACATTGTCCAAAAATAAAAATGCCCTATTATAAAAAATCCCTAAAATATAAACGTCCAATAACAAAAAATCTTATAATTATTATTGTTTTTTTTTTTGTTATTTGTAAACTCACGAACTCTCACGAACTCACGACTATTCTCTCCTACCGTCTTATTAATGAAAATGACCAAATGTTACACTTCGGTTTTAAAAATTGGTCATTTTTGGTTTTGGACATTTTTATTATTGGACGTTTTTCGTATTGGACGTTTATAATTTATGACAATATTATAACAAACCCTATCTATGGGATTATTAATTTAATTAAAATTGTCCCACTGCGAGGCACTGTATAAACGATAACGTAACACGTTGGCCCAATATAGGTTAAAGTAATGTGTTGTGTTGTCACTTAGAAATATGAAATAAACTAACTAAAAAAATATGTAACACATGTAACTTGCTCTTCCATCTTAGTTGTGTTTCATGTGTGTCTGTGTTTATCCTGAATTAAAATGGTAGGTACGCTCAAAAGCAAGATATTGCTATTTTCCCTTACGAGTAGAAATAATTGTATTTTTGTCACAACTATAAGTTGTAGTATGAGTTTGTGGTTTTACACAATTACAGTACTTAGGTTTTTATTTTATTTCAAGTGAATTAAGTGTATGAGATGACATCTGTCTGATATTTATTATTATTATTACGATTGAGAAAACCACCTAATTATAATTTGCTATGGATGATAAAGTATAAAATATATCTGTAAATTATAAAATATATTTTGTTATTCCTAAATTATGTTATGTTCCCAAGCAAACCTCCTGATAAAAAACTTTGTCACACGCACAAAATTTATTCTACTGTCTTCTACCTTTTGTTCCGTTCCTTGTCTTCAAAAATCCTATGTAGTAAAATCTTCGATCAGCAACACCAACTAGATAACGCGTCACGTACAAAATCAAAAGCTAAATTCTGTCCACGTGAATAAATACTTTTGGAAAGCAATAAATTACTCCTAACTACTCCAATATCACTTAAAAATGAAAAGACGTCAATAACATATAGTGGTGAAATCAACCTTAAGGGGCAACAAATAAAGACTTTTTCCTGTTACATTATATTGCGAGATAATAAAAGCTCACTTCTCAGGTGCGCTCTTATTTACCGAGACACATTTTAGCGCCGCGCCGACCTGGGGGGTTACTCTCGAACGCAAACCCAATCTTAATACAATTCCAATGCGATTAATATGTATCGATATTGGGATAAGAAAAGATAATTCCGAAACCCTATCTCGATAATAATTTGTTCAATCAATTTCCACGCAAATTAATTCCAATGTGGCGCTATTGTCGCTTACAAAAGTGCCATTTAACATTTTTTGTCTCTGTTTCAAGAGTAGCCTAACTGACATCTAGTTGTATTGTTGATCGAAGAGTAAAATGAAATAAAATAAATCTCTCATTTATTTATACTATTATTAGATCACAGATTTGATACCACATCTCAATTTATTTTCGTACACAAGGTTGTTTGGTCAAGATTGTGTCATTTTTTTCGCCGTTTCATACAAAATGTATGTAACAAGTGATCTTTTCATATATTAGAAGTTGGTATGATAATAAAAAATAATCTTAAAATTGTTGTTTCATATTATACGGTATGATTATGTATACCCCTTGTAGTAATGATCATTAATTGAAGATGGTCAAAATTAAGTTAAATATTCGATAGTGCGTTAAGTATAGCTAAAGCGGCATTAATTACGTATTGTATTATTATGATAATTGTGAAAATAGCTAGTAAGAATGCCTTCTATGAAGATGTACAATAATAGATGTATCATTACGTAGTTGTAAGGAAAGATTGAAAATAAAAGCTATTTTTTTCCATGATACCGTAGTTTTATTTGTATGTAATTATCCCCTCACTTGATGAGCTTGCCGAGCGCTGCAAGTGCAAGTTTGATAGGGGTACTTGACGCGGCGTAAAGTAACTAGCACCTTAACACTAGGAGTGCACGCGCGCTCTACTTTATAGTAGGACACACTTATTTTATTGCCATTCATTCATCCAGGGGCTACCAGACTGTTGTAAACAAGCCTTTCCCACCAGGTCACCTTGGCGGGAGGCTCGTTTACAACTTGTTGTAAACGAGCTTCCACTTGGTTTGCCACAGTCCACAGTGTTGCCATTTTTAGCAGGATCCTTAGTATTTTTAAGAGTAAAATTTAGGCTACAGCAGGATGTTATTTGACATAATTTGTTTTATTTGCGAATTTAAATAGCGCTATTGGCATCCCTTCCTTGATATACCTAAGTAGTGAAGGCAATTTAAAAAAAATGATCAATTTGCTGGAAAAAAACGCGATTAAATTTATATCATTAATAACTAGATATGAGCTTTTTCCAGCAAATTTATAATTTTTTTTTAATTGCCTTCACTACTTAGGTATATCAAGAAAGGGAAGCCAATAGCGCTATTTAAATTCGCAAATAAAACAAAAAATGTCAAATATGATAGATTTTATAGATAATGCTTAACATCCTGCTGTAGCCTAAATTTTACTCTTAAAAATACAAATAAAGCAGGATCCTGCTAAAAATGGCAACACTTTGGACTGTGGCAAACCAAGTGGAAGCTCGTTTACAACTAATTTTAAACGATCCTCCCGTCAAGATGACCTTGTGGGAAAGGCTTGTTTACAACAGTCTTGTAGCCCCTTTAAATAAGCACAGGCCGTAGCGTAGACCAGTGTTGCAAACTCAACTACATCAAATTAAGCTAAAGTGGTGTAAAAAATATTCCAAAAATGAGTCTGGCCGACGAAAGCTGAACCTCGTAGTTATTTGATTGGTAACACTTTGTCTCTATGTGTGTCTATCTGAGGTGTCATGTCGTATGTAAAATTGAGAAAATTGCACCTGTGTGAGCACAGACCGTGAGTGCACCTGTGTTACCCAGTCATGATTTTTTTGAAATTGCCGCGTTTTTCCTGGTTCAGCTTTCGTTAGACAGACACTCCTGATAAAATGCCAAAAATAATGCCAACATAATTCTGAGTTAGTATTACGAAATAAAATCAGCGAAATAAAATATCCATATCTTCTTCATCTTCATCAACAACAGCTGATGTGGAAGACAGAGCCAGAGTCGTAACTCTCTTTGGTAGGTACCTATAAAGCGTAGTACATCCAATGATATTTTATGTTTAGATACGTTGCCTGGCCTCCGTAGTGGCAAGGACAAATCAAGGTAATTGACTGGACTTCACTCAGTCACACGTCAGTCAGTGTCACGTCATTACGTTTGTACCTTTTTAAAGTTTTTTATGTTGTTTGTTAAATAAAATACCTTCCTGTGTATGCAGAAATTGCAAAAACTATACTGCAACAGTAAGAGACAAGAAAAGTGTTTAATTTCATTTGTAAGTATTGTAAATATAAGTTTAAATTAGAAAATTTTAATTTAGTTAAGACATTTGCGCTGTTGCCAATTCGATATGCGTGAACGAGAAGCGTGTACTATGTTTTCTGTAAGAGTGAAAGAGAGAAAATAATGGTGGCCGAGATAGCCGTGAAAAGGGGAATGCGCTGTTGCCAATTGGTTGACTACCATAAATAGTTTTTATCTCTTTTTAACAATAGGCTTGTCATGATTGTATTTATTTTCTTTCCCTTTCGACGTGTATTGCGTCATAGAAACAATTTCGCCATTTTTTAAATGCAATTCGTTCACGTATGACTAGTCTATTCATAAAAGGTCATTGAGTACATCGTAAGGAACAGTCCGAACAGTGTAAGAATAGCAGCACTTTCCTGCTCTCTTTAGGCCAAATCTATCATATAAAATGGCATTCAGGGGTTACACTGCTAAACGATTTCGGAGTTTTGTTGTGACCAGAATCATTTGGCTGATTAGAGAATTCTCGCCCGAAAAAAGGGTTGCCTGTTCACAATGCTAGTGCAGTGGGAACATCGATGGAGTTTTCGATATCGATTTAAATTATGCTAAAGGAGACTTTTCCATTTCGGCTTAAAATGTACCGAGGTACACTTTGTTTTAAAATACCCTCTTAGTTATGTAGAAACACCTGATAATATCATTTTTCTATAAAACACGCCGAATCTAGTATTTTTTTAGAAAATTAAAAAATCATCTAAATGGTTTTAGAAATCGTAAACATGAAACGAAACGTGCAAATAGAGGGCCATAGAGTAACTTAATGTAGAGGGCGAAAATATGACAGTGACAACAGCTGTCATAGGTACTGGTTTTTTGTGATGGTGATCCTGTTTGTCTCAGACTCAGAAAAGCATTAGGAGTGTAATTTGAGTAGGCACTCCGTTTGGTCACCATTCGAATTACATTTGTATAGTCCACAGACGTATAATAGAAGGTATAGTCGCTTTTGTATTTTGTATCATAAATGGTGACCGGTTTTTTTTATTTTCGCTACTCTCTTTTCTTGCAATGTTTATGGCCCATTTTAAAAATAGGAAAACTATACGAGTCTCATTTGGACTCCTTCTAGTTATGCTTTAGTTAATATTCTTTGGTCTCAGAATATAACATAGAGAGCATAATAATATTCTATGCTGTTTGTGGATCTCCGTGGTTTCGAGATGTTTCAATCACTGTCTTTTAATTCGTTTTTCATGGCCTTGGAATGTTGCATTTTAGCAATTTCCTCGCTGACAAAATAACCAAACGCACAAAATAATTCGAAACAGTTAAAAACATTCATTTTTGTTACTATTTATCATGTTTTTGCTAAAAACAGTTATGTTTATGTAAAAATAAGTTACTTTAAGACTTTTATCTAATAATTAGTTGGCCCTGTGAGCTAACGAAACGCACCCGACAGTTAGAGAGTTTTCCTTGCCAGTTAAATTAATCCAATGTTGCAAGCCATCGATCCTTTCTAATGATATTTTTAGGTGGTACAAATGCAAATGTAATAAAAAATATAATACTGTTAGCAGAAGACAGTTGCTAGGCCAGTGGTGGGGGAAGCAGCCTTTATAAGCGGGAGCACGCTAAGTTTCGCTCTCTTTTGCCATCGAACTCATTACCTGTGCGGAAGCTCTGCCCGTTTGAGTAGTCAACAAACCTGTCCTTAACTCTGATATTTATAGATCTAGTAATTTTCTTTGTTTTAAATTGTGTCTCATTTTTTAGTTTCTGTTGCTGTAGTTTTAAGTTGATTTTTAAATTTTAATTAAGAATAAAGTTTTGTCGGTATAATCGTTTTTTTTTAATTATCTCCACTTCTGGTCTGGTCACTAATATCAGAAGTGGGATATGTAAAACTCGCGTGTCCGTGCCGTTTTGCGTCCTGAAATAAGGTGGTTTGACTTTTCAAACAAGTAATCGAATCTAAACGGTGGTCATTAAGTGGTTACGTAAGTTAAAAGTGATAAGGTAGCGTAGTACAGTAAAACAACGTTTTCTGGTGAGTACGTTCCATTTTGTTTTTCTCTTGTTTTTGCTAAAGGTGAACAATAAAGGCTTGTTTGTTAAAATCGTATTTGAACCTTTTGTGCATACGTAAAAACTATTTTCTTTTAGATTTTAATCAATTCAAGTTTTATTTTTCTGTTTTAAAAAGTACCCGCAATCAAATTATTTTATCCTTTTGCTGATTCTATTTGAAATACAGGTAATTTAAGTGCAGTTATTTGAAAACATGCCTAATAGTAGAAGCCGTTCTGGAAATCGTAGTCCACGTTCTAGCCAACGAGAATCACGTCGCAGGCGACGCAGTCCTTCTAGTAATGTACTAACCGAAACAATGCAACAAATTTTAAATAGATTGGTATGATGTTATGTGGTTGGGTGATGAAGTAAAGGAGTAGTTTACATAACGAAGTCCGTTTATTGAGTGAAATAATACAAACATATTGAAACGCTTAACCAATTCTGCAACTAAGCTGTTTTACGCTAATACGTGTTATTTCGTATGATTGCGACATGACCTAATTACTGTTCGGTTTGTTAGGTATAGGTAGGTATAACACTACAACTCCCCTGAAAAAGTCCTGTTCATCCTCCCCTTCTGAAGGAAGAAGCAAAAAAAAATTAAAAGAATTAAATCATGTCACATTACAATGTTTCTTATTCTAATTAATAACAGTTTATAAAATAATACATCTTAAATAATATAACAGAAAAATTTAATTGAAGAACATTTTAGTATTATTTTTATGTATAAGATATTCTTTATTATCTTTTAAAATTTTAACATTAGGTGCGACTTCCTCAAGTACTACAAAGGGACCTTTATAAATGTTAGTAAGTTTGTCTCCTGTTTGATTTTTTACTAAAACAAGGTCTCCTTTCTTATAAGTTACAGGGTTGCTTTTTCTATCATATAATAACTTTCTTTTTAACTTACTATCTAATAAATTATTTTTTGCTTCGTATTGAGCTCTCTGTAAACGATATTTCATCTCTTTAGGATAGTCGCTATAGTTATACAATGGTTCAACTGATAACCCAAAGTCAGAAGGCAATTTACAACATTTTCCGAACACTAATTCGAATGGAGTGTATTTTGATTCCGTATGCACTGTTGTATTATAAGAAAATGTCCAAAACGGTAGCCAATCACTCCAATCAATGGTATTCCTATCACACTGAATCCTAAGGTATGCCCCTAGTGACTTATGACTATTTTCTAACGAGCCAATTGTTTCGTGGTGGTAAGCGGTTGAATTCAATTTATTTATTTTTAATATTTTACAAACGTTAGACATGATATTAGACATAAATTCGGTACCTTTATCTGTAATAACCTCTTTGGGAATCCCATATCTCAATATAAAATTATTTACGAAAACTCGCGCTACTGACTCGGAGTCTTTACTATGCAAGGGATAGGCTTCTACAAATTTTGATAAATCGCATTGCAGTGTTAAAATGTATTTGTAATTATAGTTGTCAACTGTCAGGGGACCCATGATATCTAAAAATATCCTTTCGAATGCAGAGCTGGCCGTATTTGTTATTACCATTGGCTCTCGTACTGAATGGTTCGAGAACTTATTAAATTGACACTGTGGGCATCGTTTGACGTAGTCAATAACGTCATTAGTCATTCCTGACCAAAAATAGTATTTTTTCAAATTATTAATCATTCTGTTGACCCCTGCGTGACCGCTTGTGGGTAACAAATGAAAATCATTCAAGATAATTTTTTTATCTTCATAGCTACTTATTTTTATTACATCTTTTGTAATTAAAATTTTTGGTACCTTTTGATGTAACTTTTTTATATGACTTGCAAGTATTTTTATACATGTAGCATTGTCTCTATTCTTTGTTATTAATAATTCATTAATATTTTCTTTTTCGCATAATAACCCTAAATCTCTCGCTAACTCCGACGGGGTAGATAACGATCGAGTATTCAGGTAAATAGTATAAAGCGAAGGTACGTACATACAGAATTTTCTATTCGAATATCGACAATCTAACTTAGTAATTTTTTTTTCACTACTTAAAACTAATTCTACGACATTGTTGGGTTTTTTAAGAATCTCTACAGTATCAGGTTGATCAGGCCTACTACTGGTAGAGGAATCGTCTGCCAAATTACTATTACTATTACCTAAACCGATAGGTTGCGATTGTAACTTTTTAGTTTGCGCTCGCGTTATCACAGAGACTACTTGTTCTCCTATTGACTTAAGGTCATCACACGTCATGGACATCGGGAGTCGACTTAATGCGTCTGCAGCTGCATTATTTCGACCCGGGATGTAAATAATCTCAAAGTCGTATTCCTCAAGATAAAGCCTAAACTTAGTTAAGCGGCTTGATGGGTCTTTTAAACTGAAAAGGTAAACTAAAGGTTTATGATCTGTAAAGATTTTAAACCTTCTACCATACAGATAGGGTCTAAAATGCCTTACAGCCCATACTATTGCTAAGAGTTCTAAATCTATAATCGGATATCTACTTTCCGCGGGTGATAAGTTACGACTTGCGTAAGCGACAACGCGACCATTTTTATTTGACAAAACTGCGCCTAATCCTGTCTTACAAGCGTCAGTTCGAAGCTCAAATGTATTGCTGTCCGAAAAATCTGGATACTGCAACACAGGTGGTGACATTAAAGAAGATTTTAAACGTTGAAAAGATTGCTCGCATTCAGATGTCCATTCAAATTGAGAGTTTTTTTTACACAATTTATTTAGTGGATACGTGATATTCGCAAAATTAGGTATAAATCGTCTGTAGTAGTTAGCAAAGGCGATGTATCGTTTTACATCATCGGCGTTTAACGGCACCGGATACTTGCGCAATGTTTCGATTTTGCTGTCGTCTGGAAGAATGCCTTGCGATGTTATTTTGTGACCTAAATAAACAATTTCCGTTCTTAAGAATGCACATTTCATTGGATTTAATTTTAAATTTACTTTTCGTAAACGTTCAAAAACACTAATGAGATTTTTATTGTGGCTTTCCATAGATTTTCCGATGACGACACAGTCGTCTAAATAAATAAATGCTTGATTATAGTTAATGCCTGACATAGCTATCGTCATTAATCTTGAAAACACGCTGGGAGATGTTTTTAATCCCATAGGAGAACGCTTCATCTGATACATTTTATCAGTTGTGAAAGCCGTATATTTGCGTGATTCTGGCTCTAACTCTAGCTGGTACATCTTATCTACACTGAATGCGGTATATTTCCTTGAATTTTTGTCTAAAGATAATTGATAATAGCTTTGTGAGAGATCTAATTTTGAAAAATAAATACTACCTGAAAGGGAATCTAATATATCTGTAATATTTGGTAACGGAAACTTATCATCTTTGATCCTATTATTAAGCTGTCTATAATCGATAACTAACCTCCACTTTTTTTCATTACATCTATCTGCTTTTTTTGGAACTAACAAAACTGGGCTAGACCACTCTGAGGTGGTCTCCTCTATGATATCATTAGCTAACATGTCATCTATTTGTCGTTGTACCTCTTGCTTAAGGGAATGAGGTATCCTATAAGGTTTAACATAACTAGGTGAAACGTTCTCTTTTAAAGATATAGTATGAGTCATAATATTGGTTGTCGATAATTTATCACCTGGAAGATGAAAAATATCGGCATATTTTGCACAAATATGCTCGATACTGCGTCTTTCCTCTTGGTTCATATTACTTAAATTCAATAATTCAAATAAAGTTTTTACTCGACTTACGCTATTTTTTTCTTCTAAGAGACTACAGACATCAAAATAATTTATGTCATAAATAGCAAAATTTTGGAAATCGTATTCTATTTCACTATTTGTAGTATTTAATATTCGCAAGGGAATGCGACCATTAATTGGTTTCGCAATTAACCCTGCAACAAAAACGCCTTTCTCAATTTCTTTCGATAAAACAACACAATCGCAACTCGATGTCGTAGGTATGAACCTTATCACTTCGCATCGAGGCGGAATCGAATGTCTATACCTAGCATTATAATGTATTTCAATTGAAACGTTTATATTATTGTTAGACAATTGCAATTTACTATCCTTATAACTAATAATCGCATGATATCGCTTAAAAAAATTATCACCTAAAATACCATTAGCCGTGCACGACATATTCTTAAAAACATAAAATTTTTCACTAAATATTACATTATTATAAACTAAATTTAAGAAAATGTAACCTTCTGATTCTAACTTTCCTGTAACACCCTTTATTGTTATTCTATCATAACATAACTGCTGCAATAACTCTGGATAACTACTAAGCCATTCGTACCTCAAAACACAGAGACTTGCTCCACTATCTACTAAAAGATTAATAAAATGATTATTCACTAAAAATGTTACGGTACTACTGTTATTAAAATTAAAAATAAAATTTTCGGTATTAACGAAAAAACTCGCTTGAAGCGTTATAATTATGATTTTGGTTAATAATACCCTGGTGCGACTCATTATTTACGGTCGGTGTCTCCTGGGTAGTATGGCGTATTGGAGCGGCTGGTCTTCGTGACCTTGAGCTATACGCTCCTCGAGTACTGCCTCGGTTATAACTTGCACCACGGGGCGAGCTATATGAATTATATCGACCGCGATGCGCATGCGCATCAAATGAGTGTCTCGTATTACGACTGTAGTCACTTGAATAATTACTACGTGGTCTCGTTTTATTGTAATTATTACCGCGAAAGTAACTACTATAGGCATAGCTGTTGCGTCCACGATTTAAACTACTATGACGCCGAATATTCATCACCTCGAACGCGGAGGACAAGGATTGCTCATCCATAGCTGTCCTAATAGCGTTCGGCAAGGACTCTAACTGTCTAGCTGATATTATTGTGCTTAACCTACGATCCGCTAAACCATCTGCAAACCGTTTAAGAGCGATTTTCTCGTTAATTGGCTTTAAAATATCATACGTGTTATTATTACCATTAGATTGAGCGATTGTCAAAGCTACAAACAAATTTTCTAATTCAGAACCAAAAGATTCGATCGATCGATTGCCTTGCTTGCATTGGTTCAATTTCCACTGCAATGCAACATCCGACTTTTGCTGTAAAAGGTGTTTTTTCATATCTGACAAAAGATTATCAATTGTATCGTAAGATGATTTCAAACGTAACTGTGCATTTTGAGAAAGCCTTGTTTTAAGTACAAATTCAATTAAAAGTTTTTTAGATGACTCTGAAATCATTTTGCTATATAACTCAATGCTATTAATTAAAGAATTAGTGACAGACTCTTGACCAGTCATTACCGGCAACAATGCAATGGCAGTTTTTAAATCAAAGTCATTAGTAGCCATTTTGACTAGCGAGTCAGTAGCCATTTTGACTTGCTTAATTTTTTGTGCAGTTAAATCAATTATTTTATTATAAAATAAATGGATTTCACTTATAATTTTGTTTACATCAGTGATATCTTTTGAACTTATCTCATTTCGATCAATTTGCAAGTGCAACTGAGTCAAAATACTCTCTAATTGGGAATATAATTGTTTGGCTTCAGTAGCCTTTCTTAAGCCAAGGTCTTGTTGCCTTCTTTCTGGGCCTAATTTTATTAAATAATCTTTAATGTAATTTAATGATTTATGGAGCTCATGTAACTGTAATATTACACTAGACATACTAAACTAAACATCATTTAAAAATTTAATTATTACATTTTACAACATTTTACTTTATATTTATAATAAAACCTTACGTACTTTCAAGGCCGTAATCCATACAACGATAGCTGCACGGGGGGGGAAATGACGCTATGATGCTCTAAGGACACGGAACGGGCGTGGGCGGTGCTGTAGGCAGGCGGTGGCACGGCGCGGTGCGGCGCGGCGCGGCGGCACGCTGGCGCTGCTTACGGGCTCAGGCTGCAGTTACGGGAACGGGTGGGCCGGGCTATACCCTGGACTCCTCTTGATTATCCTTCTCTCTTCTTAAACAGCGCTGGTAGTGAGGTTGGTGCGTGAGATAGTAGCAATGTTGTTGCTATTCAGCTCCCGTTGAATAGTACGCACGAAGTGTTTATTACATTTCTTGAAAATGTAATAAAAAATAGCCAACACCAAGATGATGACAGACACGGCGATCAATATTTCAATAATAGCCAGTTTCTCACTGTGGTACTGTGTGGTCGTGGCAGAAGCTTCACCATTAGCATTCTGAGCTATTACAACTTGTTCCTTCGAAGCTGATTTTCCCATGTCTTGGTTTTGCTATTTCTTTATTTTTAATTCGCTCTCTTCTTTCTTCAAAACTTGGTTTCTCCTTGCTGGAGCTGAATGTTGGTGCTTTTCTATGGTTCCAGTGGCAGGGTCGCCATATGATGTTATGTGGTTGGGTGATGAAGTAAAGGAGTAGTTTACATAACGAAGTCCGTTTATTGAGTGAAATAATACAAACATATTGAAACGCTTAACCAATTCTGCAACTAAGCTGTTTTACGCTAATACGTGTTATTTCGTATGATTGCGACATGACCTAATTACTGTTCGGTTTGTTAGGTATAGGTAGGTATAACACTACATTGGTGTCACTGGAGGAACAACAATATCTGCCGCATCAAAGGGAGCCGAGCATGGGTGTCACTACGGCAGCAACGTTGGCCGAGCCTACGACGCCGCCGCTGCGCTCGAGTGTGGCTGATGCTGCGATGACGCTTCAAGGGCATGCGGAGCGGCTAGCATCGGCGGTTCCATAATCACCAGAGCACTCTGCGGGCGCCGCGGTGAACCACTTCAGTTCGACCGATCGCATTGTTGATGGGATACGATCCATAAATATGCCGGTGAGATCCAACCAATAATATAATATAATATAATATATTTATTTGGAAACAAAAACGAAGTAAGTACATTAATTTAACGTAAGTGCGATAATTACTGCAGTAGTCATAGACTGAGTTGCAGTCCTTAACGCCCAAACCTCCAGTAGTCTGAGACGACAGTGTTCCAATTGCTTAAATATTTCAAACTTAACTAACTAGTAATATAGAACAATGATATTATAATCTTTCATATAAGTGTGTGTGCGTGCATGTGAGTGCGTGTGTGTGTGTGTGTGTGGGTGTGTACGTTTGGGTGAGTGTGTGTGGGGGTGTGTTTGTGTGGTTGTGGAATTGTGCGCATACGTTCCATCATGCAATCATAACTAGAGCCTGTTTAAAGCAGTTTAAAGCAGTAGATTTTCAGTCTCATTGTAATTTAATGAAAAAAGCAATTCCATTACTCTGTTCTTGGTTGCACGATATGTAAGAGGGTAACTGCCGTGGTAACTGCCTACAAGGCGATGCCAAAGGGTGGCTTAATGAATGGGCATCAAATGATCGTACTTGGAACAATTTTAAAAAAGAGTTTAAGCCGTTGTGCCCTAGGAAACCAGATGCCACTAACATGCTTTATGAAGTCATGAGTACTAGCTCTGATAAGTTTTTAACATACGCAGACTATGCTCGCCGTTCCCTATTGAGATTACGCATTGTTAGAGGTTTAAGTGACGAGCTTATATCAGCGATAGTAATACGGGGCATTACCGACCCACAAATTCGCGCTTCAGCAACTAATGCCAAGTTAATGCCAAATGAATTAGTAGAATTTCTCTCTATATATGTGAAACCTAATACTTCGAATTATAATAAAAACTTATGTGGATCTCGCCCAGACCATTCATATAAAAACAACCATAACATGCTAAGTGATCGCAAACGACGTTTTGATCTTGGTAAATGTTTTGTGTGTGGCGAATGCGGGCATAAGCAAGTTAATTGTTTTAAAAAGCGTAAGCAAACTCCTAGGAATGATACCGGTAATTATAGTAATCCAAAAACTCAATCTAATAATAATTCAGTTAAGCCTGAACCATGTAGCTTTTGTAAAAAGCCAGGTCATAAAATCGAAACTTGTTTCGCGAGACTAAAATCGGAATCTCGCAATACAAATAATGTTAACTTTTGTCAGGAATACTTTGATAGTAAACATGACATTATTGCAGCGGTTATACAAGGGATTCCGGGTGATGTACTTATTGATTCTGGCTCAAGCATATCCTTAATTTCCTCATCTTTGTTAAAACATTTAAAGTGTGCATGCAAGCCTTCTTTTAGAATTTTAAGAGGTATCGGTGGTCAGGAAATAGAGTCAACTTACTTTATAACTTTACCAATAGAATTTACTGAAATTACTCTAGAAATAGACTTGCATGTAGTCCGTCCGGAATTTATGAACACTCCTATTATAATTGGTACCGATGTTTTGAATCGAAAAGGAGTGACGTATTTCCGTACCCGCGATCAGCAGTACCTTACTTACGAATCAAATTTTAATCATAACATATTAGTTGTTACGCAATCCTCTGTTAGGACAGAACTAACCGGTGTAGACTTTCAAAAGTTGCTTGATGTGATAAACGAATATTCCAGTTTCTTCATTGAGGGAACAGCTACATCCAGTGTTAATACTGGTACAATGTCAATCAAATTAAATAACAAGACTCCCGTTTACTATAGACCATACCGTTTATCATATTCGGAAATTTTGAAAGTTCGTGAGATTGTTAGAGAACTTATTGAGAAAAACATCATACGTGAATCAAAGTCAGAATACGCGAGCCCGATGTTGCTGATGAAGAAGAAAGACGGGTCGGATCGTATGTGCGTCGACTACCGTAAGTTGAATGAGGTCACTGTTAAAGACCGTTTTCCACTGCCGCTGATTGACGATCATATTGACCAACTTGGGAAGCATAAATTCTTTACCAGCCTTGATATGGCTACAGGGTTTCATCAGATTCTCATGGAGGAGGAGTCTATACCGATTACGGGGTTCGTCACACCGGAAGGGCATTATGAATATTTGAAGATGCCCTACGGTTTGGCGGACGCCCCGGTAGTTTACCAAAGAATAATTTCAAAAACTCTCCGTCAACATTTAGAGTCTGGTGAAACCCTCGTTTATGTCGACGAAGTCTTAATATTACGTAATACTATCGATGAAGGTCTAGTTAGATTACGTCATGTACTTAAAACTTTAACAGACGCCGGGTTTTCCATTTTAAAAAATGCTCGTTCCTCTCAACCGAAATAGAATACTTAGGGCGAAGTATCAGCCAAGGTTAGGTACGACCGAGCGAGCAAAAAGTTAAAGCCTTAGTTGAGGCACCTATTCCTAAGAATGTTAAACAAACTCGCCAATTCTTTGGATTGGCGAGCTACTTTCGTCGTAATATTGCTGGTTTCGCCACTAGGTCCGCTCCCTTTACTAAATTAATAAAAAAGGGGTGCCGTTCGTTTGGGGTAGTGAACAAGAAGAAGCAAGGCAAGACATTATCGCACAACTCACAAGTAAACCAGTGCTAGCAATTTACGACCGGATTTACCACCCACCAACCCGCACTGGGCCAGCGTGGTGGGTTATGGCCCAATATCCCCACGTGCTATTGTTCACGTGGGAGGCCTGTGCCCAGCAGTGGGACGTTTATAGGCTGATGATGATGATGATGATGATTTACCAATTGAAGTCCTTACGGACGCCAGTTCTATGGGCTATGGTGCCGTGCTTCTTCAGGTTCATGATAAAGGTCATAAACGAGCCGTAGGTTATTTTAGCAAACGAACTCAAGGCGCGGAACCCAGATATCATGCCTATGAGCTTGAAACCCTGGTAGTCGTGAAAGCACTGCAAAACTATAGACACTATCTGGTCGGCGTTCATTTCAGAGTTGTGACGGATTGCAACGCACTTAAATCAACACAACAAAAGAAAGATTTGTTGCCGCGCGTGGCCAGATGGTGGATATGGACTTCAATTTTACTCTTGAATACCGCAAGGGTACTTCTATGTCGCATGCCGACTACCTTAGTCGCAACCCTGTTAACGTCTGTAAAGCTCGTAGACAACAAAACTGGGCTCAAGTAGCACAAACTGCAGACGAAGAGACCCAACAGCTTATTCAAAAATTGACCTACGGTCAATTAGATTCTAGTCATTATATTTACAAAAATGACCTTCTGTATTATAAGTACCACCCAGCAGGAGAGGAACCCAGGCTCCTTTGCTTTGTACCAAAAGGGCATAGACTGAGCTTGCTCAGAATATTCCATGATGAGCATAATCACCCCGGACTTGACAAGACTTTAGAACTTATTAGAAAGCATTTCTGGTTTCCATCTCTTAAACTGTTTGTTAAAAAGTACATTGATCATTGCTTAATCTGCATAACACACAAAAGGGTTCCGAGGGCTTCTCATCACAGTTAATACATTCCTGGGAAAAACCAAGTAACCTCTTTGAGGTTTTACATGCAGACGCATTAGGTCCATTGCCGCAGTCAAACGGCTATAAATATGTTTTAATTGTCATAGATGCATTTTCAAAGTATTGTCTATTGTACCCTATGTTTAGTCAAGATGCTAGTGAACTTAAACGACTTTTTTACAATTTTATCTCTTTGTTTGGCCCTCCAAAGTTATTGGTAGCAGATCGCGGTCGTCTCGTCACACCTGAGATGCATCACTCAAACGGGCAGGTCGAACGTTACTGTCGAACTTTGCTAAATATGGTACGCATCGAGTGCAACCACCGACAGAACGAGTGGTCGGAGGTAATGTGGCGATTACAACTAGTACTGAACATGACTAAGCAAAAAAACTACTGGCTTATCACCCTTAAACTTGCTTGTGGGTATAAAAGCAGCCACGCCTGTCATACGCAACCTTGTTCGAGATATTGCTTTGGAAAATGCTCAACCAAATCGCGAAGTATTAAAGGGAATCCATCGTGAGCGGGCCTCCGAACGCTTAAAAGCGAACCAACGTCAACAAGATAACGAAAGCCTGCTCGAACGTTTGAAATAAATTTATTTGTTTTCGTTATAAAACAGGCACAATCAACTGGCAAGCTCGACTCGGGCATGCGCGGACCGTACCGAGTTGTTAAGGCGCTTCCTCACGGTCGCTATGAGCTGCAACTGTTAGCGGGCTCATACGGAAAATCGACCCAAGCCGCGGCTGAATTCATGGTTCCATGGCGTGTGGAGTGGACTCCAGAGACATGTTCTGGCTTCTTCGATGGTCAGTTGATTCGTTTGTATGTTACGCTAACGTCGTGCCTATGTCATACAAATGGCTTTGTATCCCACATGTGTATACCGCGCTAGCACTGTATAGCAAAGTACTCATGATACTATGCTAAGGTCGCGCCCATGTCACGTCATGGATTAGTTTGAGGTAGAGATAGTCTAGGTTTTGTGTGCGAACTAAGTTAACGTAGTAACTATGGTTCATTGTTTTGTTGTGAGTAAACTAAGCTAACGTAGTGCCTATGGTTCATTGCTTTGTTGTGAGAGAACTATGCTAACGCCGCGCCTATGATTCACTACACAAAGTCCGAAAAATAAAAAGAGTTTTATAGATATGAAACTTTAAAAGTTAGCTTCATAGCTATAACACGCGACAGGATACCTTTTGATCTTTTGAATTTCCTGTCCTCAGATGCAGACAATCATGATGAGCATGTGGAGTCCACGCCTGAGCAAGTTACTAGAGGCGCCGATATGCCGATGCTGCCGAGGCTCCAAAGCCTCTCCCAAGCACGTACCTTGGGCGGCCCTCAGCCTGAAATACGGGAGAACGAGGACGTTCTCCAGTCAGGAGAGGCCGTGTTAGCAGAAGACAGTTGCTAGGCCAGTGGTGGGGGAAGCAGCCTTTATAAGCGGGAGCACGCTCAGTTTCGATCTCTTTTGCCTTCGAACTCGTTACCTGTGCGGAAAGTCTGCCCGTTTGAGTAGTCAACAAACCTGTCCTCTTAACTCTGATATTTAGATCTAGTAATTTTCTTTGTTTTAAATTGTGTCTCATTTTTTAGTTTCTGTTGCTGTAGTTTTTAGTTGATTTTTAAATTTAATATTAAGAATAAAGTTTTGTTGGCATAATCGTTTTTTTTAAATTATCTCCACTTCTGGTCACTAATAATACATATATTTCTGAAATCTACAATTTTTTTCTCTTCTCTAATCTTAGGTACTTACCTAGGTACATGCGTGGCCGTACTTGTATGGGAAGAGGAAAGGTCTCCTTATAAGCATATATTATGCTAAGTTGGCAACACTGGCGAATATTTAATTGTTTGTTTTCTTTTTTTCTACTTTGGAAATTAATATAAAGAATATAGGTAAGTCAATACTGCCTTGTCTCTAAAAATAATTTGCTTCGGTGACATGATTATTTTTGTTGTGAATAATGAACAATAATTATTGTATGGGACATGTATACCATTTGGAAACCTCTCATCATGCCGGAACGGATCGGATCGGACATGTATCCAATTTGAAAAAATAGGCGATGTTTAGGTATTGACCTAGAAGTATCTATAGACAAGAACGTCCATACAAACCATTTGTTCAGATTTGTTCAAATTCTGGAATGAGAGACCTAAATAAAATTCGCTGCAGCCGCTGCAGCGCTTAAACATTTAAATGTCGTCTAATCAACAGACAGACATCGCAGCGCCGCAGCGCCTGATCGGTCAAAGACACCGTAGTCACAGTATAAATATAAGCTAAAGCAGTACGGAAGCTCGGCCTTTTTCTTGTTTTATATACCTACGCGCCAATTGAGCGTTAGGGTTGTCCTCTTATTTTTGTAAAACTAAAAACATTTTTGTTTCGTTAGCGCTGTATCTCAGTTAGTTAGCGCTTTTTGAGATAACTAGCAAAGCATAAGGGTTGTCACTTTTAATTTTTTTTTAAATTAAAAACTAACAAGTTAAAGATGGCGGCTACTTTCCTTATTCTATTATCGGATTCATTGTCAGAAACCACACAGATCCCCTGATATCGATTTTTAAAGCAATCGGTCGAATAACTTAAAAGTTCAAGATGGAGGCTATTTTGTCTCATACTAATAACGGAGTCGTTGTCAGAAACCACACAGATCCCTAGATATCGATTTTCAAAGCAATCGATTGAATAACTAATAAGTTATAGATGGCGGCTACTTTCGGATTCATTGTCGGAAACCACACTGTTCCCCTGATATCGATTTTTAAAGCAATCGGTCGAATAACTAAAAAGTTCAAAATGAAGGCCATTTTGTCTCATACTATTAGCGGAGTCGTTGTCAGAAACCACACAGATCCCCAGATATCGATTTTCAAAGCAAAGTATATTAAGGATGAAGTTTCGTAGTATCAATTCTTATTATTTTTCACCATTAAAATAACGCGCGCTTAAAAAATATAGGTACTTAGATAAGTACGGCAAATATCACATATACAACCAAACGATTTATTTAAAAGAAAAAGCTTTTTATTTAGTAATAATAAATCATTCTTACCTTTCAACATGAGCAGGAAGTTGAAAAACGAAAGCTCCGGTTTTGAAGAAGCCGAGTTCAAGCAGCCGTATACTATGCAATACACTCGCGGCATTTTTAAAAATCGCACGCACAGCGCACGCAATACACAAACAGTGAACACTCGGCTCGAAGCGATACGCGCTACTGAGAGCACTGCGATGTCCGCTTAGGGGCCCTGTAAAGACGTGCGTCTGTGGGCGTGCGTCGTTTCGAGCGTTTGTACGTAGCTTCCTTAGGCGAACGCTACACGCAAGATCCATATTGTGATCCGTCAATATATACTGACGGATCACGATAATTATTGACGTGTAGTGTAGTGTATTGACGGATCACAATATTTATCGCAGGATTTCTGGAAATCCAGTGATCCAATCCCAGATCCTAGATCGTGATATTTATCTTGCGTGTAGTGTCGCGCGTCAATATTTATCGTGTCTAGGGTTGCCACCTTTTTTTTAGGATGAATAAAGTAGGTATTATATTGTTTTCTGAGGTTTAAGCGAGCACTACACATTGAAATGAAAAATGAAAACGAAACGTCAGGATAATATAAAAACTATGTAAATAGTAAATTAAACGCGAGTTAATCCGTAAAAAAGTGTTTCATTTCAAAGTAGGTATTTTTTATTCCTCATACACGGAAAGTAGGTTTGAAGTTGCCCGAGGAGCGGGTGGAAAGTAATACTTTTCCGCCTTAAGGAGAATCGATTTTCTGACAGGTACTGTCATGAGTATTTATTTATAATGTACTACCAACAAAACATACACTAATTCGAATGTAACAAAAAAACGAGTTTATCTTAATGCTAAGTGCTGTCTTATTAATTATAGGTAGTCACGACATGCAATATCAAAATACAATCTTAATTGTTGAACACATGAGTTACTCATGTGTAATTGTGACTTACTATTAAAATAATTAAAATTTGACGACCTCCTTGGTCGAGTGGTTTGTACACCGGTTTTCATGGTGTCGCCATCTCTGAGGTCCCGGGTTCGATCCCCGGTCGGGTCAATTAGAAATTATTGTTTTTCTAAATTGTCTCCGATCTGGGTGTTTTCTATGTATAATAAGTATGTATTCAAGTATGTTTATCCGTTATCTAGTAACCATTTAACGAGTTTCTTCGAAGCTTCTCTTGGGCTAGATAATTGGTGTGATTGTAGAAAAGATTTATTATTATATTTATTATAATACTAACAACCCATCTCTTCCCATGGGTGTCGTAAAAGGCGACTAACGGACTTAGTTCTGCACATACATCCAACAGCATAGAGCGGCGATGGACCCATAAAAATAAAACTATCAACCCCTCTCTTCCCTAGGATGTCGTAAAAGGCGACTAACGGACTAAAGACTGCACATACATCCAACAGCGTAGAGCGGCGATGAACTCATCAAAATAATACTACCAACCCCTCTCTTCCCTTGTGTGTAGTAAAAGAGACTAACGGGCTAAAGGCTCACCACTTAAGCTCATGTGCAGACTGTGCAGTAGTTTCTTGCTGAAGCGTGGACTGTGTGGGCGTGGCCTGTGTTGTCCATAGATTAAAATTATTACTAATTTTACTACAAACTAAATATCTCAAAAAAGTTGTAGATTTATGTAAAATAAAACTCACTCACTTTTTTAGCTAATTCATGTTTTTATTTTTAGTTACTTACCATTCGTAATGAAAAGCACAGTGTTTACCTCGGGTGAAAGACTTATTTTCTTCCTCGAACTATTGCCGCCCTGGCTACGCTCGGGCGCCAAACCCCGTCTCGGGAGTAAATAAGCTACTTTCACCCCTAGGGTAACAAACAATGTACTATTTACATTTTGTTAGAACAAAAAATAAAGTTCATACATAGCATAAAAAAGAGTATTTCTGTATTTGTCCTTAAAAACGTATTTTTAGTTGCTCTTTGCGACATTTGACAATTATTTGTCTTTTACGTAAATAGAGTATTTTAGCCTTAGAACATTAATGCTCTAAGATTTTAGCGTACCTACTTAATTAGTGTTGTAGCGTAGATTATAAAGTACGCCTACATGAAAAAGAGGACAATACTCTATTTTAAAGTGCGAGTGGCAACCCTACACGTCTGCCTCGTACAAAGTACGTATTTTTGACGCGATCCGTATTGATTGATGGTGTAGGGTGTGCTGTGATCCAGCCCAAGATCCATCAATAAATATCACAATATTTATCACAATATTTATTGACGTGTAGCGTTCGCCTTACTGCTTTAGCTCATATTTATACTGTGCCGTAGTATGTATCAAGATGGCGTCCCAAATAGATTGTCGTTAACAATAATTGAAAAAATATCTTTTCTATTCATAAAATACGATATAACTACATATTAATGACTTGAATAACAATTAATTTCAGTTACTTGACAACTGAATTGTAGTAAACGTCTAGGTGTACACTTTGAAAAGAAATAAAAAATATTTTCGCCGCTCCGCACGCGCGAATGTCAAAGTCACACTAACGCAAAGTGCTGACTCGACTCCGCAGATGAGTGGAACATAGTCTCGCAGTATGCAACGTTCTGTGCGGTCGTGCGTCGATTGCAATTTTTAAAAGTGTAAATTGGACACGTATCGCGGCGCGTGACGCCGCTCGAACAGTCACCATGAGCGACAAACTCGTGGTAAACGAGCTCCTCGCCTTCCTGCAACAGAAGCTGGACGTGATGGACGAAGTGAGTGCAGTGCAGATCTGCAAGTCCAGCTTCAGCGAGGAAGACATATCTGCAGCCAAGAAACTTTTGTTTGGGTTACTGAACAAAAGCGATCGAATGGTGTCTCATCGGCGCGACGGGTCACCGAAGAGCCTTCAGGAGATTATCACGCTGCTGAAAGAGACCGACCCTGACGACGTGCCAACGTTTGTGGCGAGGGACCTAAACAAGCTCCCCCCCGTCACGTTCGATCACGTCGACGTAACCAGCCTCCTGAAGGACATCGTGACCATGAAGGCGGGCTTGGCGGACGTGGTGCTGAAATACGAGGCATCACAGATTGCTGTGAGTGAGTTGCGCAAGGAGGTTGACAGTTTGCGCGCATCACTCGCAGTAACTAGGTCAGCCTTCGATGACTCAAACGTCAACACGCGGCGCGGTGCATTCGTCAATGCGCCGCGACTGAGTTTCGAGTCAGCATTCTCGACGCCGACCTCGTCGCCCGCGCCGAGCAGCGCTGACGCAGCCGTGGCCCCCGCGCGGACACCGGCTCGGTGCGCCCCGCAGTCGCCGACGCTGGCCCCCCGCACCCCGCAGCTGCCGGCCTCCCGCGCCCCGCAGCCGCCGGCCCCCCGTGCCGTGCAGCATGCTGACGCCGCGCCCCGCGCGCCGCCACCGCCGTCCCGCCCCGCGCCTTCGCCCGCGGTGCCGCACGTGACAGCTTCGCTTGAGCCTGTCACCAAACAAGCGAAGCCCATCCGTCGTGACTACGCCTCTGTTGCTGCATCCAGCTTAAAAGCTCAGAGAGTGTCAGAGCGTGATGCCATGGATCGAGACGACGACGGTTTCGTCAAGGTCCAAAGGAAGAGAGCACGCCATAACCGGCCGAATCAAAACCGTTGCGGCACCGCACTGACAGGGCCCCAGTTCCTGCTGCGCGCTGCGACACCGACCACGCCGATGTACCTGTCGCGCCTGCACCACACCATCACCGTGCAAGATGTGATAGAGTACATCAAGACGAAGACCAACTTCCTTCTGAGGGTGGAGCCGCTAGAGTCGCGACACAATGTCAGCTTCAAGGCATTTGTGGTGCGAGTCCCGACATCCAAGCTGGTTGACACCTTTATGAAGGAGGACTTCTGGCCGAAGGGCGTGGTGTACCGGCGTTTTCGCGGGAGATTACCCGACAACATCACCGGAGCAGCACAATATGGTGCTTAATAAATACTATAAGTAAAAAATAGTTATAAGTTATAAACTAACAAAAAAATGTTTTATATTGTATGTATGTTAGTCTGTAAGGTATTTATTATATGGGCCTCTCTGTATTTTTACTATCTTGTACATTGTTTGTTGCCTGCAATAAAGATTTATTATTATTATTATTATTATTATTATTATTATTATAGTGCGTGTTCGGAAGGGCCTATCTAGTTGTAAAGCATAAATCGCTGTGTTTAGGTCTCTGTTTTTATTGGACTTAAGCTTGTTTTGGACCATCATAACAACCTGTAGTGCGAGCACGGATCTTTTATTGACCGTTAGATAAAGTGACATTAGACGTCGACAAATTGACATCGCCAATTTTTTTTTTAAATATTTGTTTCGTGAAGGAGCAGGCTAAGATCAGAGACCATACTGCCTCGTCATTAGTATTTTTATTTCTTTTTTTCCCCCTTGATGATAATGAGTGGTGATTAAGATGATGAATGATAAATGATGTTCCCGAAACCCCTTGTACCCTCAGTAAAGATGTGGGACTTTACTGAGGTCTCACACGGACTTCTTGAGAGAATTTTAAAAGTGATGTTGTACTGTTTTGTTACATTTGCCAACACTCATGCACGTTCACAAACACTTATGTATCGGTTAATAATCCACTATTATTTCACATTAATGTTAGAAAAAACACGAATTTTAGAAAATAAAACAAAACTGCAGACATGATGCTTCACTTTCCCGCCAAGAAGTCCTGACATCGCCAATACTTGAACTGTCAAATTTTATCGTCTAATGTCACTTTATCGGTCGATAAAAGATCCGTGCGCAGGCTGGAGTTGAAATTTATAATGGAGATTAGGATTCTTAAAAAAAAAATGTCGCCAAGGGGTGGACAAATGTAGGTACCTTTTGATATTCAGTATTCACCTCCTCTTTAACAATAATGAAACTCGGAATGGTCCCATCAATAGAATGTGTTAATTGTACAATGATCTTGACTTGTCTTTTGATATTTTCTATCAAAACATAAACCAATTCAAATAGGCTCTTTCCCGAAATACTAAGGTATATTCGTATAACTCAAACAGTATTGCATTCTTATTAATACTTGTTCTTTTTATTTTTAGTTTTTCTTTTTAATATATTAGTTTTTAAATATAAGTTCTGTACAATATAAGGCTTTCAGATTTACACTAAACTTTCTGTTCAACTGTAATAATATGTATTTTTTTTAGTTTTTAAGCTGTTTTAGTACAGTGCGACATAAAAGAGTAGAAATTAAATGAGGGCGCTGTTGTCGTTAACATAGCAACCCTGATAGGTCGATCAAATTGGTCTTGATACTTGTTTTTATTTAATATTTTTATATAATTGGAAAACATCACTTACACATTGCTCTGATATAAAGGAAGGAGCTAAGGCACTTATGTTATAGAAATCAGAAACAACGACGGTACCACAACACCCAGATCCGAGACAATATAAAAAGTTGGTTTTCTACATTAACCCAACCGGGAATCGAACCCGGGACCTCAGAGATGGCGACGCCAAGTCCGGGGTGCTCGCCTCTCAGATAAGGAGGTCGTTAAAATAATTAATTTGAGTAGTTTGTATGTAGTACAGCCATTGTACATATAACTTATTTTTATTTAGATATAAAACTAATAAATGAAAGTCCAGATACTCTTCAAGTTTCGCAAATGCTCGCGGCTTCCATCATAGCAAATAAGATGCCTCAATTGAGCTATTAATTTGCATATTGTTGGTACTTCTTTTTTTACAGTTTAAAAAAAATCATTTTCTGACGGATTGCACACATATCAAAGTCATCGAGTTCCTTTGCAAGTCGACCCTTTCTGTGTTTAGCGGGAGTCGAAAATTTTCCTCCATTTTCGGAGCCTTGTAGCTATTCTCCGCACAGTACTTTCAGACACACCTAGAACAATAAAAACATATATGCATAAAAAATAACAAAATCAAAATTGTTCAGTCCTATGGACTGAGTTATAAACATAATTGGTAAAACTTTTGAATCGAGTCGCCTGAATCGGGGTGGGGGGGGGGGGGTAAGGTAAGGAGTGGGGGAAGGAGTACCCCCCATTTACTCCTCCTGCCGCAGACAAGTAATTTTTAAGTTATGTTTCTTTTTTAAAAATATGGAAATTTACAAAAACCTAATTTCTGGCGCTTCGCCGGCCACTCCCGCGGCACGCTCGCTTCGCTCGCTCGGCTCGCGCGTTTTGGTCAACATACTTACTAACCTAACCTAATTAACTCTTTAGATTTTTTTCATGGCGGGGGGCTTCGCCCCCCGAGTCCCCTCGTAGAGGGGCTGCGCCCCCCCCGTCCCCACACTTTGGTTCTGTTAATATGGGATTGTATTACCTAAAAACGTGTAATATTTCGTGATTATAGCCGATTTTGGCAAAACTTTCAAGTGGTTTTTTAAATATTTTAACGCAACAGCGGCAGCTAAAATGTTAATAAACCTTTATTTAAGAACCCCTAAGACCCCCCCACAGTGTTAGTTTCTTCAAATTCAGGCGACTCGATTCAAAAGCCAACCCACATAATTTACTATACTTACCACATTCTACCCCTTAACACTTGATAAAATGTCCCAATAAATTCAAAAGTTCAAGATTCTCGAGTCGAACTCTAATAACCAACACTTTTGTTTGTAATATCATAACCCCAAAACTTTTAAAAATATTTAAAAATTCTGATTTTTTCACTGAATTTAGCCGATTGCGCATTGGCATATTTTAGATAATTATACTTTCAACATCTTTTATAACTTACTTACCAGTATAATCTGCTGTACGTTGGTAAATATTGGTAAATATCCTCCAGATTACGTAACAAAGTTCCGTATTGAAATTCTGCCAAACTTCGCAAAAAAAACCTTATATATTATGTTACGAGAACTGCTACGGATGGTCATAATCATGTTATCAGTGTTTTAAATCCAGGAATGTAGAAAAATCACTAAAACAACAATTTATATCGTAACCACGGACAGAGTTGAACAACCACTTGACATTAATGACAGATAATCAATGTTGCCAAAAAATGAGTGAATTTAGTTCTGGATTATTTAATTTCTACTCTTTTATGTCACACTATATCTTAAATTAAATAAATAAATAAAACCACTCATTAACATCTTGTAAGCATAATAAATGAACTCTATTATTTCGACTGAAGGACTAGCATCCATGGTCACGAAACAAATCATCAAAAAAAATCAGCTGTCAGTTTTGTTTAGTTTTTTGATAGGTATCGAAAAACGAAGTGCATCAATATTTAAAAATTTAAATTATTTTTGTAATTGGGTGGGCGTAAGTTAGTAAGTAATGAGTTAATTAAATGAGCAATCAAGGGCGTGCGGGACTCGTCTCTCTTTTAAGATGTTTGCACACATGCAAAATTATCTATGAAGACATGACTGTTAAGAACTCATGCCTTGTTTTGTAAATTTTTGTAGTGCTATTATAATGTAAAATACCTTAATTATTAAATGGTCAGCTTAGATCGAAAACATCTTAACTCCATCGGACCTTATTTTCTAGGGTCTAACAGTTTTTTTCCTATTTTAATTGTTCCTGGACCTTCTCATGTTTTTCCTGAATTCAATTCAAAGTAAAAATGTGAAAATTGCTGTTTTCGTTCCCATCACATGGAAAATGGACTTAAGAATCAGGCATTTTTCATGCATATACTTTAAGAAGTGCGATGTTTTTTAAATGCAAACATTGTATTGTTACTTTTCTGCTCCGTAAATCAGGTAGTACCACGGAACCGAAAAATTATAGACCGATCACATGCTTATCTACTTTATACAAGCTCCTAACATCCATTCTGAAAACAAAAATTACCTCATACATTGTTGCAACCAATATTTTGGACGTGACTCAGAATGGATGTAGGGTTGGGTTGACAAGATCAGAAATGTTGACTAAGTGTTGTTTTATTTTTGAGTAGTCTGCTTTGTTATAGCAACGTCTAAAAGTTTTGTGTTTGTTCCTTTTATTATCTAAGGTCAGTTGTACAGTCACCAGTAGGCAACTGTGATCACTCTTTCCTATTAGGGCTTGGTACTCTACCTGTGTTATCAAGTTTTCATCATTGGTCATTATTAGGTCAAAAGAAGATGGTTGGTTACAATGACGAAATCTCGTGGGCTTTTCCACAAGTTGTTCCAAATTCGTGTTTTTGAACCAGTGCACGAAGTTGTCTTCATGGGGCAGAAGGTAACCGCAATTTTCTAATGACCACTAACACCCACGCAGTTCATGTCTCCCAATATTATGCGTGTGTTTGACTCAGCTGAGAGTTGAAATATTTTAAACAACTCGTTGTCTTGTTCTAATGTTGAACTGTGACCTCGGTAAAGGCCGCTTAAATTTATCTTGTGTGGTCCTACGAGCAAATACATCCATAAGCATTCTGATGCTGCATGCTTCCGGTTATACTGTGTATTTAATTTTGCGGTTACGTAACTGAGGTTGTTCGTGACATATATCGCCACTCCACCACTACGTCTGTCCAGCCTATCATCTCTGAATAAGTCGTAGCCGAAAAGTTCAATTATAGAGTTCAAGATATTAGGTTTAAGCCATGTTTCTGATATGACTATTATCGTGGGGTTTGTGGCTTTCACACGGTTGATAAAAAGTCTAGTTTAGAAGTAATTGATTGGATGTTTGGATATAAAATTTTTAGAGTAACAATCGCCTGATTAGGTGTTTTAGTTTTGAGCGGTCCAGAGTTTAGGGTGGTTTGCCTTAGTAGTTTTTTTGGGAGTTTAATAGTGTGTTAGTTTTCACAATCTTGAACTGACCTTGGATGTATTTGATAGTCAGGTCTTTTTCTCCACTAGTTGTACGCTTATCAAGTTCTTCCCATAAATGCTTCAAGTATTCGCGTTGAAGCAGTGTGAGATCAGCTTTGATGGATGCTGGTTTTAAAAGCTTTCCTTTGTTCCCTAAGACTAATATTGCCTCGCTCTTGCTCTTGAGAACAACCTTCAATGGCGGGGAGGGGCGTTGGCGTCTGACCTGGGTGCACCTAGACGAAACATCTTTGCTTCAGAACAGTCGATATTGGTGATCCCTCGTATTAGTTTTGCACACTCCTAGTTGTCATGCCTCTTCTTTTCATCTACAAGGTCAGAGGTTGACTCGGATATATCGTATACAATTAAGTTGCAAGCTCTATTTTCCCGTTCCGTTATTTCCTGGACAGCAGCTTTAGTCGCCAGATATTCTGTCGCACACGTAGTGTTGCGTGAATGTTTATCAAAGTACTTATGCTATAGTTTGTTTTGGAATGTATAAAAGATCATAAAAGTATGGTATCAGTTTATACCATCATTGGCCGCTTGTTTTGCCAAAACGTCTGCTTGTTCATTCCCAGGTACCCCGATCTGAACAGGAATCCACTGCAAAACTACTTTTTTGCCGCTGTTTCTCAGGTTACACACACTCCAGACAGTGTTGTGTCATAGGTTATCGGTGTTCCTCGCATAGGTGAGGTACAACGAGCCACGTGTTGTAGGGCACTCACTGAGTCAGACATAATGACAAACTCACTAAAGTGTATAGAATTAATATATGTATGATATTGCTTCACATATCGCGTTTTGTATTTATTTTGAGAACTTTGTCACCTCTCTGACGATCCAAGAACGGCGCACCGATTCCTTTTTGTATATTTGTATAATGCTGTAAAGGAGATAATACTTACTTACTAAATTAATCGTGTTAGGTTAGTCCGTTAGTCGCCTTTTATGACACCCAAGGGAAGAGAGGGCGTGGTATTATTGTTTCACCGCTACGAAACACGGTTACAAGCTCCAAGAATTTAATTAAATTTTAATTCCGCAGCGCGTCTACTCGAGAGCCCGGCGCCGAACCACCCCTCCTTCCCAAGGCGAGTGCCCCGTCTGCAATACAACGTTACCTATTTCAAGACTGCAGCGGCACGCGTTGTTGTCCCTTAAAAGAACTGGTGCGGTGATGGATGCGGACGTCCCGGATACAAGCTCGGACGAGGGCAGCATCGATGTTGAGGTATGGGGGGGGGATACCATCTAAAAACATAAGCATCAAGCACTGACAAATTTCGACGGTTGAAAGCCAGATCTCGGTAGCCAAGTGGTTAAGGCAGCCGCCCGGAATGCGGAAGGTGCGTGGTTCGATTCCCGCCTGAGGTTGTCGTCTTTTTCAGTGTTTAAAATTTTACTTAAGTATATTTAAACGTTAATAAGACTCTAAAATATAAAACATTAATCTATAAACGCAGCTTCATCTTAACCGAATGTTTAAATATTTGTAAAAATATTTCTTTCGGATCTCAGAGGTAAAAACTTCTAAGATTTGATGAAGCAATGTTGACTAAAAAACATAAGCATCAAGCACTGACAAATTTCGACGGTTGAAAGCCAGACCTCGGTAGCCAAGTGGTTAAGGCAGCCGCCCGGAATGCGGAAGGTGCGTGGTTCGATTCCCGCCTGAGGTTGTCGTCTTTTTCAGTGTTTTAAATTTACTTAAGTATATTTAAACGTTAATAAAACGCTAAAATATAAAATATTAAGGGGATACCATCTGTTTTAACTTGTCTTAAAAAACAGTTTAAAAATGTTAGTTTCTTTAAAAGTGAAATAAAGCGCAGCCTGTATACTGTCTCATTGCAGGGCAAAAGCCACAATCATTGATAAATGCGAAAAACACTTTGCCCGACCTGGGCATTGAACTCGGGACCTGTAACAAATTATCGTTGCATAATAGTTTAGAAAACGTTTCACATTTCCTTTTGGTTCTATAAAGTGGATCGTATAAACGTGTTGTAGACGTTTATACAACGCGAAATAGGCCCATATTAAACGACATTATTGTTATTTACAAGTTAAATAAACGTCAGTCAAGAACTTTTAAATGTTACATAAAAGTTTTCGACTGACTGTTATCGAACCACTGAAGTCCTATAACAATTGCATAGACATTAGAAGATGACTGTAATGTCGGTTAAGTGTTTAACATCGACTTTTATTGTACACATTCAGTTCATTCCATTCATTCGTTTCTGTGATGTTTGCTGGAAAAGTGCGTGTTATCAAATACAAAATTTAAACGGTATATAAGTTATAATTTACTTAACTAGTTTTACATTTACTTTAACAATATTCTACACGAACAGAGTGTAAGGATAAATGTGTGCAGTGCACCTAGTTCTTATGGGACGTTTAGTTTTGTGGTGAAATATAGGTGTCTTGTTGTGAAATTTTTTACGCCCCCATTCGAATTTCTTGAAATTAAATTATTGTAGACTATTGCTTAAAATTTGTTTACATACTAAAATAGCAGCCATCTTGTCTAAGTTAAGAAACGATTTCTATACATCAATTATAGAATGAAAAAGTCGCATAATGCGGTTTCTTGCGACGAAGATGGTCGGCCATGATAAATTATTTTAGAGTTCCGTGAGATAATAAACATGAACAGATAACCTTTAATTTAAATAAAACCTTTATACATGGTGTCATATTTTTTTTATTTATCTGTCCTACAACCTGGCTTCATAATACGACGATAAAATAAAGCAGTCGTAAAAACGTTCACGTAACCTATACTCTAACACCACTATTCGACGTTGTATGAATCAGTCGTAATAACGTCTACCTAACCTATACACAGGCACCACTATACGACGTTGTAGGAATCAGTCGTAAAAACGTCTACCTAATCTATACACAGGTACCACTATTCGACGTTGTATGAATCAGTCGTCAAAATGTCTACTTAACCTATACACAGGCACCACTATACGACGTTGTATAAATCAGTCGCAAAAACGTCTACCTAACCTATACACAGGCACTTCTATACGACGCTGTATGAATCAGTCGTATAAACGTCTACCTAACCTATACACAGGCACCACTATACAACGTTGTATAATACAGTCGTAAAAACGTTTACTTAACCTATATTTTTGTACCATTATACGACGTTGTATAAAGTAGTCGTAAAAACGTTTACTCAACTTATTTAGTGGACCATTTATGTTACGGGACTAAATCGTTGTAGGAATAACGGTTACACAACGTTGTAGTTGTCTAATAACATCAATTCAACAGTTATATAACCGAAAGTCGCATAGCACAGTTTTTATATGACCAATTTGCTAGTTGGGTTATAAACTTAAACCTACAATACAAACTGCATTTTTTTTCAACAAGCTTGCGTACAAAACCTATCTCAAATATATACAACGATAGCTACTCGGTTCGCTACAAACACCTCCAATGTGTGAATCCGTAGCCTTGAGCCAGCAAAGGACAATCTGACTGTCAGTCCACGAACAGACACCGCTCCGGTCTACGAAACGGCCCATAGTAAAACACAGGTGCTTCATGAGACGAGCAAGAAGTGCAGCTCAACACAATTCCATCTTCGGTATCGTGAGTCGTGTCCGAAGGGGAGCAACTTTACTTTTGGCTAATATGATGCCAGATGCAAACACTTCTCCGGTGGTACTAACGGTACGGAGGTAGACAACCCCAGCAAATCCTGGTTCGGAGGCATCGGAGAACCCGTGGAGACTTGCCTTAAAGTTTCCAGCGGGAAGAAAAAGTCTCGGCAAGGACACCTGATTAATATCTGGGAGGGATGAGACCATGCCTACCCAATCTCGAAGCAATTCTCCAGAGAGAGGCTCATCCTATGAGACTCCAGCAGTCCACAAGCGTTGCAAGAAACATTTAAACAAAAACGGACTGATCCACCCATTAGGATCGAAAGTGTGTGCCACTGTGGACAAGACAAAGCGCTTTGTCCAGATCTTTGGAATTTGCAAATTCACACAATAAGTAAAGCTACCTGGGACTAGCCTATACTGAACACTGTGGATAGTCACGATATTGGGATTATCGGCATTCTCAAAGAGATGAGGATCTTGATGATGCTCTTCTGGCAAGTCAGTGAGGACCTCCGGCGAGTTGGATAGCCATTTTCTTAACTCGTATCCTCCTGACTTCATGATCGCCCCTAAGTCATCTCGTAACACCAGCGCTTCTGCAACACTGGAAGCCCCGGTACAAATGTCATCGACATATCTATTGTCGTTTGTCAAAATGGAGGTAGTGCGGGGATAATTTAAGCGCTCCCTCTCCGCTAACTCTAACAACGAACGAATTGCAACAAACGGACTTGAAGCCAATCCGTGAGTATTCGTGATGAGTTCATAAACTACAACGGGGTCCCTCGGACTCTCACGCTATAAGATCAGCTGATATCGACGGCCATCCGAATGGATCACTGTCTACCGAAACATCATCCGGATATCCGTCATCGGCCCTAATTAATGTCTACGGAAGTTGGTGGTGGTACCAGAAGACGTGGGTGCGGAGCCGTTAAATACTACTCGAATCTTTCCAGTGTGCGCTTTCAAAACCGCATGATGTGGAAGGAAGTAGTGCTCCACCGAGCGCCAGTCTACGCGGGATACCGACATGTGCCTTTTATTTGTATGATTTGATTGAACGCTTTTTTAAGGTCAATCGTTGAAAACACTGTACACCCTGAGATTCTGTTAGCGAAATCCTGAATGTGGCGAATAGGGTACTATCCGGTATTATTCGGGCATTGAGCGCTCTATAGTCGCCACAGGGCTGCCAACCGTTGCTTATCCTAGGCGCGAGATGTAAAGGTGACGACCACGGTGAGTCAGAGACCCTAGCAGTATCATTTTGTAACATAGAAGCAAATTCTTCTTTGGCAATTTTCAATTTATCCGAGGTCAGTCTCCGAGGTGTACAAGCAACAAGCGGGCCCGTAGTTGTTCTTATGTGATGAACGGTATTGTGCTTTGTTGGGCGAGTAATATCAGGAAAATCCTTGAGAATCGTATGATACGTAATGCCGCCAGATGTTACTTTGACAGAAGAAACGTTATCGTTGGAAGTAACAGGCAAAGCCGTAGTCGAAAGCCTAGTCTTGTTATCAGTAAGACGTTGGTTTCGACAATCTACCTCTAAATCATAATAACAAAAATCCACACCTATTATTGCTTTTGATACGTCGGCCACAGCCCACAACAAATCTCCGAGCAAAGTCACGGCGCAACCCTAAGTTCAGAACTAAGTAAGCGTAACCGTAGGTGTTAATTTTTGTTCCGTTCGCCGCGTATAATGTAGCCGGTTTTCGATCTACGATCTTTGATACTGATCGAGGGAAGACGCAGAGATCGCTGCCGGTGTCAGCGAGAAACCGCATCTTAGTTTTATAGCCAGTTACAAATAAGCGACCGGAAACTAGGGCAATCGCTTGTCGCCATTATCGACCGCCCGAATTGTTTTCCGATTGCTTAAAATCACACGGTTTGAGATATTTATGAGCTTTGCTATCTTTATAATGATACTAACATGTTGGATACTTACGGGAACGTGAGTTAGGCCGATGTCGAGAACTGGATCGAAAATGGGCGGGCTTCCTGGAACTGGGCGGGATCTTTCATTGAGCTTCATATTCATCTCGTTTATTTGCTTCCTCAGCTCCGCTCCCTGGGCATGATATCAAATGACGAACTTGTAGTCGGGGCGCAGGTTGAAGCGACGTGTGGTGATGATGGTGCTATCTCCAGTACCTTGTCAGCCAAGTCAGTCAGTACTTCCAAGCTCGTAGACGGTTGCGCTGCTAACACCGTCTGGATGTTAGTGAGAAGCCTGCTGCTCCAAATGGTTCTCACAAACTCTTCTGGAACGTTAGCTCCTGCCAAGCTCTGCAAGTGGCGAAGAAATTTGGAGTTCTTTCTATTCTCCAACTCTTCATGCATCAATAATTGCTTGACTCTCTTCTCTCGCGACGCCGTAAATCTTTTTATGATCTCAGACTTTAATTTTCTTTAATTTTAAATATTTATCGTTCTCGGATGGCGTGATAATTATGTCTCTCACTTCTTTAGAGTACTGGTGGTCGAGATTGCTGATGACATAATTGAATTTTGTAATGGCTGATGATATGCCGGACAACGCGAACTGACCTCCGATTTGAACAAACCAAAATTCTAGATCTTCTGGCCAAAAGGGTGGTACTTTACCCCAACTTGACATGCTTCTTGCGAAGAGGGTAGGTCGCTTTCCATGGGCGCTGCTGCATCGTAGCTGTGTTTGCTGCCTTGAGATAACGACATCCTGTAGTTTCTTTAATTACGACGGGGTCACCAATTTGGTGTTGTCAATAAATAAGTTTAAACAAATAAAAAATTAATACAAACTAGTTTATGCTAAAGAACTATATAATTACTAGTCTATGCTAATTGTTAACATACTACTTAATAATAATTAATAATGACAATAGTAATGTACGCCACAAAACTATGTGTCAGGAAGTTTTTGAAATATTTCGTCGTTTTCAAAAGTCCTATTTTACGGTGCCTTTAAGCAGAACCAATGTTGGGAAACACTCCAATATCTAGAATTCACGACACTTTCAATGCACGGATCTTAAGACTTAAATGTTTTCCATTAATAGCTTGCCAATATATAAAATCAAAATATTGCAGTCTATGTAGCACAGCTACGACAGACAGTTACTTTTGCTGCTGATAACGTTTCCTTTATAATTACAAATTAAATAATATGCTGTCAAATATAATTATTCTATATTTAGGGGCATGTATACTAACAACGTTGTGTATGTCTGTAATAAACTAAGCATTAGTAATTTTTTATACTAACTTGATCATTATATCGTTATTTGTTTATGTTGTAGATGTGCCTTTTTCAATTAAATAAATAACCTCAAAAAATATTTGTACATCAAGGCAGAGATATCTTCAAAATTTCAATAAAAACAATGTATCTTGTAATCTGGTGAGAACTGATTTTTTCCTGATGGTTCCTGACAGGTTCCTTGGTGAACTATTTAAAAAAAATGGTATGCATCAGGCTTCGACCATCCTGTATATCAGATAAATGTTTGAACTTCATTGCTTTTTGTTCAGGACGAGATTCCTGACGACAGCTCGTCCGATGAGATCGACGCGGAAGCCCTCTCCGACTCGTCGCAGGGACGGAACGCGACTCACAAACACAACGGGCTGGTCGAGGCTAGCATTGAGGTCAGTACGTACGCAAGTCATACATACATAATATGTAGGGACACAGTACATTGTAAGTTGCGCTGAATTGCAATTATGATATCACGAGGCGCACGGCCACGTACGCCAGTCGTTCCCAGACGCGCGTTAAAACAGTCGTTTCTCGCCGTTCCCCGTCGCGCCACACTTAGTCTATGAGCTTGCGCCTAGCTATATACTTACCTGTACTGTACATTCACAAGTGTAATACAAAATAAGACATATTTATTTGGTGACAATTCGGACTTTAATTTCAATCAACCTTCTGATAAAAAAGTGTAGTTATCACTGATATTAGTAGTACATATAGATAGTTATTCTGGGTTAGTAACAGCACAGCATATAGGCTAATGATTATGATGTTTTTTTTATTTTTTACTCTCTTGGTTTGGTTGGCTATTCGCTATATTCATTTTAGATCCACGACGGCAACAACAAATGGTCGCTCGTGGTGGACGCAGCAGACGCGAACGCATCCAACTGGTGCGAGCAGAACCTCGCGGCGCCCCAGCACCAGGGGCAGGTAGACTACAGGCGAGTATATTACGGCTGCACTACAGGACACATGAGATCTACAAGCTAATATATTACGACAACTACACCCTTCGACACATCCAGAATGCCCATTTTGGATCTGTTTTTGTTAGAGAATGTATTAATATAGATCGTATTGGCAAAAATAGCTCAAAATTCACTACATCTAACCATGCCATCATAGTAGTTTTCCTTTAAAGTCAGAAAAAAATAATACGTTTTATTTTCCTTTGGTTGTAACCAATTCTAGGTTTTTGAACGCATTCTGCCACTCAATGCGTTTCGTTCCGCCTCTTAACTGTTAACGTTAAATATATTTTTAAATTTGATGTTTATAATACTATATTTCAGTTCTTCTTTTTAAGAATTGTTATTATCGATTTTACTACGCTTAACGATTTATGAATAATTATTAACACAAGAACTGATGAAACGGCTATACGCAACAAGGGTAAAACGAATCGTTTGATTGACTTGTCAGTTGTCAGCTCTTTCTGTATGTCACTGTTATCTGTGAGTCTGCGGTGGTCCGAATCTTTATTTTTAGTCTTATGAAATTCTAAATAACGATTTTTTTTGGTTATTAATAAATAACACCGTTTTCCCCCCAAACGGATATTTAGGTTCCAGCGTAGCTTGACCCACTTATGAGATTACATCTTGATTGTCGATAGCGGCAACACTGTTCCCTCCCCACGTTGACCCTACCCCCCTCCCCGCGCGCCCCACCCGAGGCGTGCGCGCAGTGCCGGGCGACTCGTTCGCCTGTCGTCAGTACTCTTCTCATATTGCCGGCAAGGCCTAAATTGCCAGTGGGTCAAGCTACGCTGGAAAATAAATATCCGTTTTCTGCCCTTTTGGGGGGAAAACTGTGTTATTTAGGTGTCCCAGCTCCGCTTGACTTACTTATGAGATGTGTTTATTTTCTGCCGGCGCTGCTTAGACGCACTGTGACAGACGCTGGGTAGTGCTAGTGGGTATACCAAATGAAATGCAATTAAAAACATTTATTTTTCAATTAATGTATTTATTTGAATCAGTCTTTCAAATCTCAGTTCTTTTTCATAAATCAATGAAAATAAATAAATGACTTCTCAATACAAGAAACAAAACAAAAGCCATCTGAAAACTCTTATACTTCTAGTACTTGATTTAGTCAAAAATGAGATCCGTTCTTAGGAATGATAGTTCACACAGGGGAAAATATTTGGTTCAGAGGGTTCTGTCTGCGACCATCTGTTTGTGCATTTGTTTCCTTATAATAATGCCTAATAAAAGTATCTTTACTCCTCCAATTAGCTCTCGTTAGCAGGTCATCCATTTTTATATTGCTGTTTGTCCACATGTCCGAATTGACTGCAGCTCTAAAACTTCCTGGTGAGTCTTTAATATTAGCATCGCGGAGCAGCGTTCGAAGCCAGCCCGCTATTACTGATCGAGAGGCTGCTCTAACTTTACCGCGTGTGGTTATGAACAGGCTATTCAGATTCTTCCTGGCTTCTCTCCGTCTTCGCGTGACATTCACCAGTTTTCTAGTCCACACTACTGGGTCAAGGTTTTCAGATACTCCGGGCGGTAGCTGATTAAGTCGCCATCCGGACTGCCTGAAGCTAGCTGAGTCGGTTTTCGAGCCAAATAGTGGCCAAAATATGATGTGGTTATCTCTGTCATCAAAGTGTTCAAGACTTACATCCAACATAAGTAATAGTGCGGCCAGATGACGTGAGACTTGAAATATGCTATCAACGTCGATATCATAATGTTGAAGATATTCAATTAAATCGCCAATGTTCCAAGTTGAAACTTTTCTGGCCGGGGGTTTGTTATCGCCACTGCCCTCATCATTTGTTTCACCAATGGATATTTTGCAAGCGTCTCTGATTTCTCCGGGTTTGCAAACGTTACTACTACCGATTTGTGCACTGCGATCGTACTTTGTGCTAATTTTATTTCTTTGTGCAAATAGTGAATAAATTTTGCTACGTCGGCGGGGTTAGGGTTGTCTGGAAGGCATTTTTCTTTTGACCAAGACAGCCATCTCTTCCATGCTGAGCTGTTTGTCTTTAGCGTGGATTTCCGCCATGCAGAATCCAGAATTTTTTTAGTTCCCCATCCCATGTTTGTACTAAGGGGGCCCAGCCCGTATCTTCCATACCTGCAAATTTTATTTTTCTACTGCTGGTGGAGGTTTCCCCGTCCGTAGGTCTTGAGGTGTTTGCGTAAGTTCCGGATTGTGAACGGTGGGTGGACCCCGCCTTTTGTTTCAGTTCGTGAAACCAAAATGCTTTCGCCCATTTTGGGACTACAAACAGGTACACCCCGGAACTCTTCTCTAGATGGCGTAGAACTCTGGGAATCAGCGAGGGTGGAGGAAAAATCCAACCGACGTTGTAATGCCATGTTCTGCTGAACGCATTCACGAATGCACATTTCAGATCTCGTGCGTTCTCGCTCACGTACTGTTCCACCACTGCGGATTGTTCGCTCGCAAACAGATCTATTGAAGGAGTTCCTAGTTTCTTGCAAATTATTTTTATTATTTGGTGTGATAACGTCCATTCCGGTGGTTGTTGAAACCTCGAAAGACTGTCGGCCGTAATATTGTACCTCCCCGGAAGGTATCGCGCTATAAGGTGGATCTGGTGATGCTGAGCCTGTAGGAGGATATCTGTTGTCATCTGTAGAAGGTTTTGTGACTTCGTTCCTCCTTCTTTGGTAATGTATGCTGCTACCGTTCTGTTGTCTGTTTGTGCTAAGACTGTTTGGTGACTGAAGTCTTGAGCAAACTCGTCGAAGACCCGTTTCAGCGTCCACAGTTCCTTGCGGTTGCTGTGCCATGTGACTTGTTCGGTTGTCCATGTTCCATTCAGTTTCAGTTAGTTGACTGTGGCACCCCATCCCAGGTCTGATGCATCTGTAGTGATGAAAATTGTCGGCTTTTTTTGGTGAATGGGTGACGACTGCTCCACATGATTCAGCCACCACTGAAGATCGCATGTTACACTTCTTGGTAAGTGGAATCTTTGGTTTCTCTCTTTTTCCGGCAGAGCATTGGCATGTAACTGGATTTGCCTGGAATGTAGTCTTCCTAAAGGAACTGTGAACATCGCAAAGTTGATGTGTCCTAGAATAACTTTGGCTGACTGCCATGTCCATTGTCCTTTTTCCAATGTATGTTTGATGATCGAAGTTATCTTGGAATTTTTTTGGTTTGGAAGGTATTTCAAGTTCAGGTCCGTATTCCATATGATGCCTAAGTATTCCATTACTCTGGATGGTGTTAAAATTGATTTTTCTAGGTTGATATACCAACCTAGGTCCTGTAGACAATGCAATATTTCTTGGCTCTGTTGTTCTAGAACATATGGGTCGGTGTGCATTATCAGGAATTCGTCCAAGTACACTATGATACGGATTCCCTCCTCTCAGAAATGATTGGCAAGCCAGTTAGAAACATTTCCAAAAGTGTATGGTGCGGTCGCTAATCCGAAAGGTAAGCAAGTCATTTCATAGCCGACATTTTTATATGCAAAAGCTAGGAACCTGCGATGTGCTTGTACGACCGGGATGTGAAAATAAGCTTGTGACAAGTCGATTTTTGTCATAAAATCGGACTGCTTCATGTTAAGAGGTACTTTAAAATGATTAAGCAAGCGAAATCTGCATGGTCGCAAGTAAAAATTTATATTTTTTAAATCGAAGATAGGACGCATGGTGCAGTCAGATTTTTTACGTAAAAATAGAGTTGATAGGAATCACGAAGAGGCCCTGCACTTTTTACAGCCCCAGATTTAATCATTTTGTTGATTTCTTGTGACATTGCATGTGAAGAAGCAGTTTGATAGTAGAAGCAAAACTTTTTATCGAATCGAATTAAGGGTGGTCGTCTAACAAAAGGTATTCTGTAACCTGAAAGAGTCGATATTATGTTTTGTGGGGCCCCAAGTGTTTCCCATATGTCTATTTTATCTCTCAACTGTCCTGTTTAAAACTTAGATTTTTCTTGGTTTTTGTTTGCTTGGTAGCTGTACGAAATTGCTTAGTGGGAAATCGAGGTCTCTCGGGTCTTCGTCCAGCTGAGTTTCTATATTGATTGGGCTGATACGATGCTTGAGGCCTATCCCTCGTTTCGGACGTTATCGCGGCTGTTGCTCGACGTATTAGCATTCGAGTTGTTTGCGGAGCCGTGTTGGCCTGGGTTGTTTTGTAAACTTTGTTGGAAAAAGTTTCGAAACCCCCCCTTGTTCCTTTACCAGCTCCGAGAGTTGAGGTTCCGCGAACAAATGATTTTCCGACGGGGGTATAGCATGGAGCAATTCATTTAAAGTTTTGTTGACTGGCTTATATATCCCCCTTCGTTGTTGGATAACTTCTGCCCGTTTCCCACACGCATATTGTAAAAGGCAATCAGAGCTTTGCTTGAAAGTCGAGTCTGCTGAAAGAAAGTTCTTACTTACGTAGGTTTTGATTTCAGGCGTGGCCTTCTGATATATGTCAGTGAAGGCTTGGCGTTGCTCGAGAAGTCCGTGAGTAATAGCTCCTAAGCTTAAGTCTATTTTCTCCAGCACGGTAACTAGTTGCCATTGAGGGGTTGCAGTCGCCAAGTTACTATTAACTTTTAGATTTGTGAATGCGGGAGCTGCCTGAAAATGTTTTTGAACATCCGCGTAACGAATGTTCTGCCATCCTTCAGAATTAAATCTTTGGCATTGAATGCCTTGTTTTATCATCGTTTCATTAGCCTTAGTAATTTTGACTTCAGTCTCTTTCGTGCCCGGCGCAAAATCTGCTAGTTCCTCTTCGACTTCATCTTCGCTGATTGACACGTTTATTATTGGAGGTGCCTCCCAGTTCTCATCTTCGCTGTTCCTATCGTTCTCTAAGTTTAAACATGATGCAACTAGTTCAACAGAGTAGGATAGTTTCGAAGATCGTGGGGTGTCGTCCCGGTTAATCATGACGTTGATGTTTTCATTCGTCATCTGCATCATTTGGCACAGTTTCCCCATCATTATATTTTGATGTAGCATGAAGTCGCCCAGCCTTGGTTCCTTACTTGCTCTTAGAGCGACTGGGCTATGGGACCGCTAAGAGGAGCGGCTGTGATTCGAGGTAGACGCTATTTCTGACACCTCTGCTAGCTCTGATTTTAGGAGCTCTGACGCCTCGCTGCGCGGTATCAATTGCGATTTTATTTCGTTTATAACGTCGCTAAATTTGTTATACCCGTTCACGGGTGAATTCTAGCCATGACTGTTAGCGGTGCATAAATTAAAGCGCGCCCCAATGACCAACTGATTAAAATTCTCTTTATTTGTTTGTAACAGCGCTCACTTAAAGAAAAATCCTTTTTGTATGCCTTTGCCAATCTGGTTGTGGGAATAGCAAATTGAAGCCGGCATTCTGCATCTGAGGATATGTTCTCCCCGAAGATGTCTTTAAAATTGACATTATTTACCACCCAATTTCTCCAGTCCTTGGAATATATTTCGTCCAGGAGCCGTAGTATATTGCCGAAGAAAGTTTCTTCCCCTGGTGGGGGATTCCAATCGGCCAATGTTCCCATTGTAGTGTGAGCCACTTGCGCCATCTGGAAATCGCGACATAAATGAGTATGCCTCAGTTACTGCTAGGTCAAAACCGCAGCTCTCTGTCTAAGAGCAGCCGACATGTCGTCTGTGCCAACAGACGACGTTGTCGGCTGTTAGACCAATGCCGTCCAGGGAGCGGGCAATTAAAAAAAAAAACATCACACAGGGCTTTCCTGTGCGACGAGCAAAAGGTAAGTTACAAATGGAATTTGTAACTTACCTTTTGCTCGTTGTATTTCTCTTTTCCCGAAACAGAAGTAAGACTAGTCTTTTTACTATACTGTTTCGGCGCGTGTGTACGCTATGAAAATTAAAGACGTACTGACGACAGGCGAACGAGTCGCCCGGCACTGCGCGCACGCCTCGGGTGGGGCGCGCGGGGAGGGGGGTAGGGTCAACGTGGGGAGGGAACAGTGTTGCCGCTATCGAAAATCAAGATGTAATCTCATAAGTGGGTCAAGCGGAGCTCGGACACCTAAATATGTGTTGTGGATGATTAATTGAAACAAAAGTGGTATAAAACATGTTTAGCTATGATTGTATGTTGCCGAAAATCTTCTAAAAACCAATGTCCAACCACAAATCTAAAATTGTTATTTTTGAACTTTCTCCCACATAACTCTGGCTTTTACTAAAAAAAATCTGAATTTAGACCAATAAACCGTAACATAATACATTACATTTTGCTACCAAGATCATTTTATACAAGCTAATTTTATTGTCAGGTTTTCAAATGTATGGGCAGTTTGCATTGTCCTTTATTAATATTAACTAATTTTATGAAACTTACTTAGTAGGTAAAGGTAAGGTAAAGGCAGCCCCTGAATTGGATTATTAGTTTTTCATAAATCCTTTTTATACACTAAAAAAAAAAAATCTAAGTGAAAAACCTAAAAATGTATTTTTATTTAGGACTTTAAAGATGATCCCTTGTTCCACGGAGCTACGGATCTACGGCGGCGAGTTAGACGTCAACTTGAAACATTACGCCAGCCCATCGGGATACGCGCAGAAATTTGGTGAGAGTCTATCCATCTATCTAAAACACTTGCTCTTGGTGGAAAGAAATTGCTAGATTGTGAGCCTATGTAATTGACCGTCTTTCGTTAATTTATCGCTTTCATTACGGAATCGTTCTCCCAGAATTTTCGCCCAGAATCTTACCTCTAACTGCCGGAACACAGCATAATCCTTTAATTTTCGCTTTTATCATGGCGACATAAATAGATACGAGTTGGTAGACGGTTGTACTGTCTACTTTCAGTGCTAGTTAATTTACTACTAATACTTTCCGAAGTCACAGAATACAAACCTAATAGTACTGATGTCACAGAATATTACCAAAGTGTATATTAAGCGCTGCGAGACACCACTCACTGGCACTATGTAGGTATTATTTTACGTTTGTTGCTATTAATTTAGCATTGGTGATGACATCTTTCATCCATCACACGTAAGTTTTATTTAGTACTTAAGTCACAGATGTTAAAAAATGTTATTCTTATTATCATTACATTATTGGTGTTTGCGCCAGCGCAACGATGAATGACAGCCGTCTTTACGCCGGCCAATTAGAGTGCATATTGGACTGCACTACCCCGTCGCACGCACTGTGCGACGCCTGTACCGGACGAACCGAGACCGCGGGCATCACGTCACGAGGTCGCCCAAGCAGTGCCCTTCGAGATCTCAAGGCGAACCCACGCGTCGCGCGCCCTTGAACTCAGCCCAATAATTCGTGACCATATGTGTGCAGTGTGTGCAGTGACAGAGCTAGGACTGCCAGCTCCCCCCTAACGCTTAACGAACACCAGTGCCCTCAGTGAAGTGTCTGTGTGTTGCCGCCATCAAGCCCGCGCCAATAGCGCCCCGCGCGTCAGCACCATCATCCGTCATCAGCCTACCAAACGGAAGCCCGGTAAGCCCGTTCCCATCTTTTCCCTTTACCTACGCCGCATGTTGGTGCACTTCGCGCCAACAATTGGAAACAAAAACGAATGTGTTAAGTGTTGAAACTTTGTGTGATACTACATAGTTAAACTAAGTGTAACTAATAAAATTTCATACAAATAGTTAGGATTTCAGGAATGATTTCATTTTATACCGGGTCAATCAAAGCGGTTAGAAAAATAAATGAGCTACGAAAAAAGACGCACGCGCACGCTTTCTTGTGACTCCGCCCATACCAGGAATTGCCCCTAGTACTTTTTAGGGATCGAAAATTAGACTTTAGTTACACAAACTAGCAATGTTTATGATTAGTAGGTGTAGGTAAGTCATTTTTTTATCACTGTTAAAATTATTAACAATATTATTTTTTGTTTGCCTAAAGCCAAAATAAAAGTTATAGATAGGTACCTAAAATGAAAACTCACATGGTGACAGATTTTTCTGTTCTGTTTTTTTTACTGCGTGTTAACGGGTGAGTTTAGTACAGTCCATAAACCCGTATTCACAAACATTACTTGGTTAAGCGAAGTAGAAATGCTATGCGAAGTAGGTAAGACATTTCTCAGTGCGTTTCGTATGACAAGCCTTTCAATTCATAAACAATACTCTGACGACTCTTGACTATGCGGATACACTGCGTTTAAAAGAGCTCAGTGATTGCTTACGTTGTCAACAAAATAAAATTTTTTGACCATTTTTACAGTGTTACTTTTACAGGTACATACATACATACATTTAGTTTTCTTAAAATCGTAAATGTTTTGGATTCGAACCTCCATATTAATTAACCGTCAGAAGCACTTACTTACTTGATAAATAACACATTCCTGACCTGCGGGTCTATCGGCTAAAAAATATGGATATGGACATGGGCTTCATTTGACATTTGAAGCCCATATTTTGTCCTTATATGTGCATATTATGGGCTTCAAATGTCAAATAAAGCCCATGTCCATATTCATATTTTTTTGCCGATACAGGGGCTGGCCTGGTGATAGGAACAGAGAATAATTGACTAAATGAACGTCTCAATTTTCTTATCTAACTAATAAAAGTAGGTAGACGTAACTTATGTTTTTAGTGAAAAAAATAACAAAACGGAACCCTTAAAACATATTGATTTGCTTTTAAAAAGGGTATCATTGCAGATGATTAAAACAATTATAAAGCATCTTTTTAACTATATAACCATAGCATGCAAACATTTTAGTTTTAGTTTAAGACATTTATAAATTATTAGTTTATATTTCAATATTATTAACATTCTAAATAAGTATCACAAATTATATTAATCAAATTATACAGAAATATTTTTTATAATACTACACATTTATAATACTTATTTTATTTAACCAAATAAAGGCATATTGCATCGCAATGGGCTGCCTTAATAATAATAAAAAGGATCCGAACCTCACGTTTTTCACACTTCCAAACGACATCGAAAGGTTAGAATTGAGTACTTACCTACCTATCTATTATCTGTACTTAAGGATAGGTATGTACCTTCCTACCTAACTACCAAAACCAAAAGTTGACTTTGTTATCTTTATGTCTCCCGCATTTACGTATCTAGGTACTTACCTAGTTAGATTATTAAATATTAAAGTAATTGCTTACTTAGTCTGATATGTAGGTAGTTACCTACTTACAAGTTCTGTTTACAAGAACAAGTTTAGCTTTGATGACAAAGTGGTACTTTACAAACATAAAATTACGTAAGTTTATATACTCGTAGATTGTATGAGCATCCCACAAAGCTGGCTTGCTCGACAATGAAGTTAGTTACACACAGCAGCGCAAGCGGTGCTGTTGAGTTTTTAATTTGAAAGAACAGGCTAAGGTCAGAGACCATACTGCCTAGTCATTAGTTTTTTTATTTGACAAGTTGTTCGATTACTAATTATAGTTTCTGTCACGGCTCCGGCGCAGCGGGAATCCGGCGGCGTCGCAGATAGCTTTCGCTCACCACCGCAGCTTCGGCTTGCTGGCCGGCTGGCCGGCTCTGCCGGCCAGCCTTAGCCGCGGCGGCGAGCGTTAAACCCACCTGCTCCTCAGCTCGCGGGCCGCCTCGCCCCTCCGCGCCTGCGCGGGCTTAAATTACACTCTAGCGTAGGGCAGACAAGTCTACGCGGAGTCGGTTTAGCCGCGATTCGTTTCTGTCGCTGAATTTTTGCAGAACCTCAACGAAAACCCAACGTATTAACTTTTTATGACAATATTTGAAATCGATTTAGGGTGAAATGCTATTTTTATTCATAAGCAAAAATTATATCAAATGATGTTATGTATAGAATATGATTATTCTACCAATATAGCTTTATAGAAAAAGTTGTTAGAGAATACTCATAGTATTATATCAAATAAATAATATACGTAATGGTGATATAGAAAGTATATTTAGAATAAGTAAAAATTATATCCAATGAACGTTATGTCCTCTGAAATTAGTTAATTTGTCATTATATGAAAAAAATATATATTAATAAAAGTTTGAACCTAGGTACTATAATAATAAATTAGGGCTTTCAACACTAAAGCGTAATCTTCGTAATGCCGAAAGAATGTTATGCCGATACATTTTAGTGCATTTAATATTAGGGATTTTAAAATTAGGGTTTTCAATTTTTAGGCAAAACTATAATGGTGGGAAAACAACTGTTAGGCTAGACAATTATTGTGCGTTAAAAGTTGAAGCCAACATAGTTCGGCCATATGAAATTAGAACCAACAATTTTAGGCGAACCGAAGGGCAACCAGGTAAGGGGTCTATATTGGATCGCCGAATTTTTTGTTCTCCTATTGTCAATGGAGCTGAAGGAGGTCGATGGCGCAGCGGCTAGCGCGTTCGGCTTGCGAACTTGCCCGTTAAGCAACTTTCGCAATGCCTGGTCGCTGGATGGGTGACCAAATTTAAAAACATCTCAAGCTCCTCCGTGCTTCGGAAGGCACGTTAAGCCGTTGGTCCCGGTTGTTGTCGTAAGATGACAGTCGTTAAAACCAACCAACCCGCATTGGGCCAGCGTGGTGGGCTTATGGCCCAATATCCCCTCGTGCATTGTCCACGTGGGAGGCCTGTGCCCAGTAGTGGGACGTTTATAGGCTGATGATGATGATGATTGTCAATGGCACACAAACCACACGCCTTAATTTTTACTTCGCATTACTCTTTATCGCCGAATTTAAACTTCCCAAATGCGACATTAGGCGGAACCATCATAATCCCTACTATTTACAATTACTAAATTTTAAACGCACAAGAGTATAACGCCTAATCATTTTTATATGGCAAAATAACTTTACAAGTTACTTAATTGCGTGCATGAAAACAAGCATGCACGCAACCAAGCATACAGCATGCAAGCAAAAGTCTAACCTGGTTAGGTTGCATGTTGTATGTATGCTTGCCTGTATGCAGCATGCCCCGCTGCGCTTCGCGATTGCCTTAAATTTAACCTATCACGTGATCTACAGCAGTACGGCAGCTAGTATTTCTGTTGTCTAATAAAAAAAAATAACTTTGAAATTCAAGACAATCTCTACGCTGCGCTTAGCGATTGTCTTAAATTTCTAACCTATCACGTGACCTACAGGAGTAGGGCAGCTAGTATTTCTGTTGGGTGTGTAATGTTTGATATAAATACTTATGGTCTATCGTTCAGATAATATAATTTTATTTGATATAACAACTGACTAGATTCTATAATTTCATTTGATATTATGTACTTTTGATGTGATATACATTTGACATAATAATCTTATCATATGAAACATTATTCATGTAATAAGCAAGCAGCATGCAAGCAAGCAAGCAGCATGCAAGCAGCATGCAAGCAAGCATGCAGCATTTAAGCAAGAATGCAGCATGCAAGCATGCATGCAGCATGCAAGCCAGAATGCAGCATGCGAGCCGGCATGCAGTATGCAGGCGGTCATGCAGCATGCAGGCAGGCATGCAGCATGCAAACGGGCATGCAGCAGTCATGCAGTCATTTCTTCATTTTACGCTCAATGTACTTCTCGAAATCGTCTTCTGAATGTCTTTTAGACATTACTAGGAATAAAGCGCCTAAGCTGAAAAAAATACGTTTTAATTGGCGGGAGCACTAAAACGCTAATAAATGTCAAACCGGACAGGTGTCAAAGAGAAGTTTATATCCACAGACAATACATTTTTTTTCTTTCTCTGTGGATCTCAACTAAAGCAATTTAAGACAATCACGAAGCGCAGCGTAGCGATTGTCTTAAATTGCTTTAGTTATAGAAGATGTTGAATTTTGTATGGAGAAAATGCCAACACCATGTACACAATACCAAAATGTAGCTAATTAATGGAATAAGCTTATTCGAAATGATTTTCTTCAAATAAATGAATAGTTTTCATGTAGAATTTATTTTAAATAACAAATTATAGCAACTTTCGGATCGCAGGCGGTAATCTGTCAACGTCATGTGACATGTCAAGTAGCTGTCAAAACAAAAGTACTTTTCTTTTTCGTAGTAGCGTAGTACACCTACCTACGTACAGCATTTTGGTCTATAGTAATTGTTTTCTGTGATTTTGGTCCTAATAACAACTCTATATTCCAATACTGACATTGATAATGTTACATAAAAATTAACTTACTCTTGGCCAGGTCAAATCGAGGTATTTTTACTAACAAAGCATGTATTTCTATTGGTGTAAGTATAAAAGAGAAATAGACAAACATACATCTGCCTGCTGCTCTGCTCTGCACAACAATGCAGTTTTCTGAGGCATCCGTTCCATCTGTAGACCTCTTAGATTAAAACAAAAAGGGAAGATACGGCATTAGCGTCTAGTAAGTGAGCCGCTAGAATTAGGCTTAGTGACCTAAAGACACAATTTCACTTCAGTCGGAATCGGTCGTGTACGTACGAGAGAGACGAGAGACGGCAAGGCGCGTCAGTTGAGTAATTGAGTAGGACTATATTTTGATTGACTACAAGTAGGCGCATGCCGTATCTTCCCTTTTTGTTTTAATCTAAGGTAGATCTATTGTTTTCTTATTGGAGTAGGCATATGACACTACTAGTAGTGCCTAGGGTAACAAACGAATACAACAAACATTATGAGGAACATTGTTTATCTTTATTTGGCTGCCTATAACTGGGCACTAGGAGATTACCCAGATGAGCCTGTTTTTATAGGTACTTAACATAATTTTCCTTTTCCTAAAAGGATTGGTCTCAGATCGCTGCTAGTAGGGAGGAATGGAAGAAGGGAAGGGTGGCCTTTGCCCTGCAGTGGGAGAATTGCGGCTAATAATAATAAGAACAATTATATCTTCTATTAGTTTCATAACATGTAGGTAGAGTTATACATAAGCTGTTAATTGTAATTGACTGCTAGATTTTAGCGTTTTATTACCTACTGCTGCAACTACACATAACAGAAGAGCAGCACCTCGACCCTTACATCAAATCAAATCTAACATACATTAAAGAACACAACCATATGAGAACATGGTACTAGTCCTAGTGTATGTACCAATATGCAGTGAATAATACCTAGTTAAAGTAACACACCTAAGTAGGTAGAGTAGGTAACTGGTAGTAATGAAATAAAACATTTTTACAATTTATGAAGCATAATTAATGTTTATTTTATTTGCAAACTTGTTTCTGGTACTGCGATAATATTGGGGTTCTCTCTTAACTCCTGGACCATTCTCCAGCATCCCATACATACTAATGCATCCGCTGGAAGCTGAAAACACAAAATTGTTACCACATCTATCTATACTATTATAAAACACTGAAGATATTTTTAAAAAAACTAAATGAGATCGACTGTTTAGTGAATTGTGAGCTCAAAACAATTTTTTTGTCATCCTCCCGTACAGTAGAACGAAGATATGGGGCATAGTGTTTCAGGGCAATTATATAAAAAGATTTTTGATAAATAAGAGTACTTACTTCTCTTGAAAACATTATTTCTGAGATTATATTTCTCTCAGGACCATCTCCCTACATATGTGTCCGTCTGTAGAGCAAAGAGGATCTGCACCCCACGCAAACCTTTCTATCATACGTGATTGCTTGATGCTCGTTCCTATCAACAATTACGTTCTCTATTTGCCTTACAGCATTGTTTGCAGCTTGTCTGCGAATATTTCGCTGAACAGCCACCACACAGGTATCTGTAAACAAAGAAATCATAAAATGTGAGGAATGTAAAGTAATTTTTTTACATTAGATCACTCACTTGTGTCTCTTGAAAATAAAACTATGAAAAGATACCTGTCTTGGACTAATTCTTTCCGCGAGTTTATTTCTTTTGGGGCCTTCTAACAATGCATGTGATCTTCTGCACCATACACAGACATTTGAGTCCTGTGATGCCAAAGTTCTAGGAGGCCTGGGATTTTGACTAATGAGCCCCTAAAGTAGACCCAGCATGAATAACGTACTAATCCTCCTTCAGGAATCTACAAACGACCTTAATTTAAATCAGTAATTCATAAAAAAACTAGGTAAGTACTTCAATTATTATTATTTGAACATGAATTTATATTATGTATTAAAAAAGTTAATCAATACCTGTCTAGAATAAATTCTAGCAGCAATCAGTTCTCTCTAAGGTCCTTCTGAGATAGAATGTGTTCGTCTTTGAAACAATGCTGATCTGCACCAAACGCAAACATGTTCTTGATGGCTAGAAGCTTCATTTTCAGTTAATGACGTTCCTACGCTTAGTCCTGAGAAACATGGATGACAAACTATTCCATCAGTGTCAACCTAAAATTCAGAAGTTTGTTAAATAAACTACTATTTATTTTGTCTTGTGAAGAATGTGTTAGGTTCTAAATAATAGACAAATAAACATAGTTTTTCATAAATACTACATGCACTACTAACCTCATGTTCAACATGTTGTTCCAAGATTAGTAGGTACCTAGTAATTCTATCCCCAGATTAGATGCCAGATAATGGTCTACCGAACACATCTATCTGTCCATCACACACAAAGAAGACATTGTTTGCTGCCTGAAATAGATATTATATTTAGTTTAATGTATTTCACCTTGATTATAGTTACTGTTATTTCAATAGAGCAGTGTTTGGAATCTATTTCCTTGTAAAGAAGTGATAATAAGTATTTTATTAATTCTCTCGTAAATGCCTAAATAAAATACGAAAAACTCACCTGAAAACAACGAATGTAGGTAGTAGCAACAATGGTATCAACAATTTAACAGGTCAATCAAATGCAAATCCAAGTCCGGGATAGCAGGCCGAAGTCAACAAGTGAGGCAGCAAACGAAAGTCCAGGATAGCAGGCAGAAGTCAAGAAGTGAGGCAGTAAACGGTTATCTATCAGGTTATCAGGTAATCGCTCCAAATCAGAAATACCTCAATGAAATCAGCATAGAAAAACAGTACAGCACAAAACCACACCACAACTACTCAGAATCCACCCCACCACCAAAAAACCGGAATGAAAAAAAAACGCCGGTCTATTTTTTTAAATCATGGTGACAGTTACACTTTTTATTACCTTCTTTACAGCTTTGGACACTTGATTTTAACTCAGGAAGGCATATCGAGTTGCCAGGTTATTAAAAATTATGTTTTCATTTTTATTTTTCAAAATGGTAAAGCATATCGGAATATTACTTTTACCAACTAAATACATGTATTTTATACTATTTTTTGAGTAGGTGTACATGGTCTTGGCATAAAATTAAACATTTCCTTTCTAACCTATCATGGGAACTACAGGAAGGGCAGCTAGTATTTGTTATCTAATAAAAAAAATAACTTCGAGATTCAAGACAATCGCGAATTTCTAGCCTATCACGTGACCTACAGGAGTAGGGCAGCTAGTATTTCTGTCGGATGTGTAATGTTATGGTCTATCGTTCAGATACGTAAGGTCACTACGAAAGTTTTGAGATACTTAAGAATCAAACGAACTTACCTTGTGAAGTTTGATTCCAATTATGCGAGGGTCTCAACCGAAGACGATTACTTATTACATGCAGCAGTACATGAGATGGTGCTATCTTCTTCACACTTTTAGATATATCCTAAAAAGAAATATCTTATTTCCGTTCCCTGCACTGGCAACCCCGCGTCACGAGACGTCATTATTTCAGAGAATTTTGTGTTATCCTCCACAATTTTTCATTTTATTTTTTGGGTTGGGAGGGATGGGTTGACGTAATCGTCTTCGGTTGAGACCCTCGCATAATTGGAATCAAACTTCACAAGGTAAGTTCGTTTGATTCTTAATTATACTTCGGGTCTCAACCGAAGACGATTACTTATTACATGCAGATGTTCAGAGCATTGTAATGTTAACACAATAAAAATAAAAAATTATGTCAATTTAAACTTTACAATATATAGGTAGTTTTTTATAAGTGCTTAAGCCTCCTTTAAACCTTAAAAGATGCATTTAATGGCTATCGATGCATTGGTCGTTTTCTAAACAATGACTTTAACAATTTCATTTATTTATTTGATTTAGTATTATTATTTTGTTGTGTAAATACTGCATTGACAAATTCATTCTGATTTGTGCCGAAACATTTCTCCAACAGTATTAACAAATACATTTAAGTGACTCAGCCCGCAACAACTCTGCGAAACACCTCCAGACTAGATCTGAGAGCAGTGTGAGCAGTAAATGCCGAGCGAGTATTGTGACTGTGAGCTCCAAATAGACAGACAAATATCGGTATCGGCATGTCGTCCACTGTCTTGGAATCCTTTTTTTTATTTTTATCTGCAACAAATGTTTTTGACCGCCTTTTTATGAGGTTGGCACAACCAGCAACAAATAACTGGGATTTTTACAAATAATGGACAATCTGATAGCAGTTGCCAAACGCGGGTCCTGAAGTCTAAATGAAGTCGGTAATTTCAATCACAATCACATAATTTTGTATTGATATATTATTTTTGATTAAACTAATAGACTGCGTTTTTTGAGCAGAAACAATAGAAAATATAGTGTAAGAATCGTAAATCGTAAAAATAAGTGACAAATCAATGATTATGATCTGATTCTAAGGATAGTCCTGAAAATATGGTTTAATTAACATGACATTTTTGTCCCATGTTGAATTGTATTTTTGATTTGGAGCAATAAATCTTAGTTAGTGTACACTTAACAAAACTGTGTTAAACACAGTCATTTATGTAAAGTAAATTACTTCCCTTAGATGACAGGTAAAATGGACCTATGCGTATTTAAACAACATAGAACCTTCCTCAAACTTTTTGGTTAGAAATGATAACTTTATAAGTATCAGCTTTTTATTATTATAAAATACAGTATTGATTTAATGTTACTGATTTTGTTGCAAGAGATGTAAACATATATCTCAAGATGCTCGTGGTATACCATGTCTGGTCAACGATTCACTAATAATTTGGCGCCACCTGGATAAGGCTATCTAGAAGTGGATGGCTCGCCTTGAAAGGAAATTAGGTATAACAAATATTATTTAAGGCCGAAGAACATTTTTTCTTGGACAACAAGTTTGGGCCACATTGTATACCAAGGATGTAAATTCTAATCTGTACCACAACAATACCTTCTGCTTTATCAAATTTATATTAAATGTAAGTGTTTTTTTTTTGTTATGGCTTGGTCAGGATTTTGTGATGCATTCTGCGTTTGTAAAGGTTTGTTAGGTCAAATTATGGCTTTGCCAATAAACTAATAATATGTGAAAATGCATGGTAGGTAGGAAATTCAAACCGCAACGGCCCTGTGCATGCTGTAGTCAATATTCCTGAATTCATCTAAATCCCTCATGATACATTTATGTATAAAAACAAGTTCTGTTGCTCGGTTTTTTAGTAATGCTTTTGTAAGTGTTTGTGACAAACCCTATGACTCCAAAAAGGTGCTTGTACTCGTAGTTTTATTATTCAATACACACTCGTCATAGTTTGAGCTTATTTTTCGTGCGTAGGTACAATCATAAACTAAACAATTATTGTGGAAAATTCAAATATTATGCGCAATTGTTCTAGAACCGGTTCCAGTAATTTCGCAAACACAAATAGGCCGAACAGAAGAACATTAATTTCAACTGAGGCCTCAAAGTTAACCTTAACTTTTTCCGATCAGCTTTAATTGCAGTAGATACGTATCTTGAATATCAATTGTTGACAATAGTAGTTGTGATTAAATAATATAAGGGCAGTTCGATTCTTTTAAATATAATTATTTTGAAGCTGCTTTAAATTTTAAGTGAATCTGTGAGATCCTTTACCTTTTTTTTTTATAAACTTTTCCTGACCTTTATAAACACAACAAAAGAGAATCAGACAAATCAGTCGAGCCGTTTTCGTTCGCTAAGCAACACATTTGGCGATTCATTTTTATCTACATAAATTGAGATAGTAAGTAACAGACATGGTTTTGGGGTATAGTTGTTTTGTAAAGGTTTGCCGGGAAAGTGAATAATTCATTTACGAATCCAATGTAAAACATTACGATCCCTAGTGAGCTCACACTTTCTGTCATTCAATCATAAAAATAGATCAAGCGACTGCAGGAATTCTGATTCCAACGTCTCCCTGTCAGATATCCGGCGGAACCTCGGCAGTCCCTCGGCGGTGTGAATGCATGGTGCAGGTGGGCTTGATCGCAGCTCGATAGCTGATGATACTACTACGCGCAGTGGCGCCCCCCTAGAGTTTAAAGAACCTCGAAGTTGGTCACAACTTCAGCCCGGGCATCAGCCCGAGACCCCCTGTACAGAGCGTTGGATTTTTGTTTTCTTTCCGAATCAAACAAAAAAAAATGTTAAGAAAGTGAAGTTTTAAAACTTTTATTCATATTTAACTCCAACAGAGCTTATTATTATTATTATTTTTTCAATTTCCTAATTTAGTTTGAGCTTCGAGGCTTATGTACACACGCCAGCACATCAGCCTACCACACTTTGACCTTGAGCGCTTCAAAAGTTGAACAGAGAGAATCGTGCGAAAGAGACAAATAGCCTATATCAGTCCCACGTCAAACGAGTCGTGCTGCATTGCCGCCGCACACATACGTTATACGTTATTTTGCATGTGTGTATCACGCTCTGTAGAGGAATCGCGAAAATGAAACAATCTTTGAGGATTAATCTTAGTTATTAATATTAGAATAACTTTGGACTCATTTATTCCTAAAAGCGTTACTTAATGGAATGGAAAAATAAAAATCTTAGCCATAATTTCATATCGATTTTTTATTATAGTGTAATAATAATATCTTCATTACCCTAGCCTCGGAAATAATTTTTGTGATGCCTTGCCGATGTAGGCACTAGGGCATTTAACTAATTCTGGATTTTCATAAATAAAAAGTAACATTTTTAATGTTATATTAAATTAAGAAATATACCTACATAGCAAAATGTCAACTTATCTGATAGAAATATTTGCAAAAGTGTTTCTATCGGGTGTTAGGGTAGATTGTTGTGATGACGTCGGCTTGGGACGTAAGTAAAATCACTAGAAGAATTTCGACGATCTTTGTGCCTGCCGCGTAGTGGTCAGCGCACTTGCCCGGAAAGCGAGGGACGCGGTTTCGAATCCCGCCTACATTCTCGATTCTCGGTCCGATTTTTTTCTAGTATTTTCATAATTCCTGGGATTGTGGTATTAGGTAACACTGATTCTGTCTAGTTATTCGGTATGAGGAACTAAAAAATAAAGCGACGCGTTGAAATAAAAAAACATTGGGAAGTAGCTTATATAGATTTTTGCATTTGCGATGAATCTTAAAATTGATAACGAATAACATACTCATATGTAAAATAGCGTAATACACGCTATAACTGAATTTAGAGAATTCTCGCTCGTATTAAAATAGCGTAACACACTCTTTAACTGAATTTAAAGAATTCTCGCTCGTATTTCGATGTGGTTTATAACCTACTGTATATGCGCCAGACAACAAGGAATTTAACACCCTTGTGTTGGTAGAGACGCTGGGTAGGTATCTCGGAGTTTAGAAAACCAACATTAGGAATTAACCCGACCTGGAATTTAACCTGGGACAAGTGGAACACAAGGTGAGAAACCCTACAGCGCTCTGCGCTAATCATATCGTCTAATAAGAAAACTTTTGAGACAACAAATTTAAAAATTTAAATTCGTGGTGAGGATTTAATTTAGGGGAGATTCCTAACGTTTAATAAATATGTAATGAAAGAATTTTCTCTTGTCTGTGTGACTTGCCCTATAGCGATCGACTCTACCTCATTATATATATGTTTTGACTGCTAGATCGCAGAAATTGACGATCAGTTTTTCCCATTAGTTGAACTGACGTCAGTCCAAAATTTGATCGGGAATGTCGAATCGTCATTAAAGAGTTTTAACTGAGGGCGCGAGACGGAATTTTCCGTGGCTACCATAATCCAAGCCGGCGGCGGCGCGTCGCGCCAAACTGGGGCCCAAGTCTGCTAATTTACGAATGGCATAATTGAATCGCATTGTAATTGTTTGACACATTTGGTATTCTTAAATGAGTAAGAGAATACCAAATGTGTCAAACAATTACAATGCGATCCAATTGCGATTCAATTATGCCATTCGTAAATTAGCAGACTTGGGCCCCTGGGGGGTTACACTCAAACGCAAACTCAATCTTAATACAATTCCAATGCGATTAATATGTATCGATATTGGGATAAGTAAAGATAATTCCGGAACGTCATCTCGATAATAATTTGTTCAATCAATTTCCACGCAATTTAATTCCAATGTGGCGGCGCTATTGTCGCTTACAAAAGTGCCATTTGACATATTTTAGATTTATGATTGGAAATTGATTAATGCATTTCTGTTTCAAGAGTAGGCTACTCTCACCTGACCGTGTGTGATCGACTGATCGTCACTCCAATCGCGTCAGTTCGAATTTCTCCAATGAATATTGATCCTTAGAACCAAGCAATAAAGTTCAAAATTGATTGTACCGGCCGGTCGAAAACCGACGAGCCGGAGTGACGCCAGTGAGTGGGGAAATCTGTTTGGCGTAAAACCACTTGGAGTGACGCCACAGTTTTACGCCTGGGACTGACGCGCAAAACTGATCATCAGTGGCCAGCTTTAAAACAACATAATAAAATTAAGAGAATAGAAATTGATAAGAAATTCAAAAATTATTTTGACAGTTAGGTGGTGATTACTGGGGTATAAGTATAAAAGACCAAATGATACTCTGAGGCCATAATGTTTTATAAAATAAATAAAGTGAAACATAGTGACTCAAGCACAAGCCGACCGATGTGGCCCGTTGGCAGAGATCCTGCCTTCCAACCCCAAAGGTCCCGGGTTCAAATCCTGGTACGAACAAATGTTTGTGTGATGAACATGGTAATTTTTTACCGAGTAATTTGAACCGAGTCGGTGTTTATATGTATTTATATCTATATTATCTACGTATTGTATATGTAAGTGTATCCGTTACCTAGTATCCATATCACAAGCCTTACAGTGCTTACTTTAAGCCAAGTAATTTGTGTGAATGTGGGAAAAATTATTAATAGCCGTGTGAATTCTGCAAAACATGAAACATGCAAAAAGTAAGGAAACACTATAATAGGTCAAGTATCATAAGACCGCCGGCGGTCACGAAACAATTGATTTTCAATTGTGTCTGGTTTTACGATGCTCAAGGGGTTAATTGTTCATCATCAGCAAATAAACGTCCCACTGATGGGCACAGGCCTCCCACGTGGACAATAGCACGTGGGGTTAATTGTTATGTCCCAAAAAGTGTTGATATAATGATAATTACTTAGAGCATACTTGTAGCTTTATTAATTTTACAGACTTATCCGTGGTTGAATGTTAGTAAGTCTGTTTACAATAGGTACCCGGAGGACTGGGTTCAATTTTCAGCGGAACATATCTTTGTATACTTGTTCCGGTCTGGTCGTGCTTCGGAAGGCACGTAAAGCCGTTGGTCACAGTTGCTGTCGTAAATATAGCAACAAGTCAAGTCAGAGACCTAAATGGCGGCTTGTAAAAACTCTGACACCAGGCCTCACCAGCCACTCGATAAAGAAGAAGAAATTTTACAACGCGGTCTTTGATTTTCTATTATCTTTTAAATGTTCAATAGTCAACGAATAACTGTCAAAATATTGTAATAAGGCTCTTATTGAGTTTCGAACTTAAACTTAAAAAATAAAAACAATAAACTAACACAAATAAACATTTATTGATTATAATCTTCAATATATTTAAACTCTCTGATTTATTAACCATGAAAATAGTAGGAACTTTAATAAACTTACTACTCTAAATAAATTACACAAATAGGTATTCAGGGTGATTAATTACCCCGAATTTGATCCATACTTATAGCTAATATAATATCAAAGGTTCAATCTATCACATTATTATTCTGATAACAAATACATGGAAAAGAAATTAAGAAACAGAGCAATAAGCTGAACATTCTCCAACAATTAAATGATAGAACGAAAACATTTATAAATTTTATTTAAATAAACCATCCAAATCTAAAGTAACTCTAGGGTTATAAACTTAATTATAATACTTCAAAGTAATTATTAAATTAAAAATACGTCTTATTACGTCAAATGCCGGCTAAGGGATAAAATGAGAGGCAAGAGTTTATTTTCTTAGAACATTACAATTTGACTGGGCGTTTTTAGCAGACTTCAAAACAAGGGTTCATTATCACAATTCCATAACACAACTTCAAGATTCAATATCATTTATTCAGGTTAGGCCATGTTTAGGTTACAGCACTTATGAATGTCATTTATGCCATCGGTTCGTAAGTCTAACTATGGGGCGGGAGCCTTGTAATGAGAAGAACCGGCAAGAAACTCAGCAAGGGCATTTCCTTTCTCCCTTTCTTTTACACCGTCAATTAGAATTGAAAAATGCCCTCCCTATCATAGAAGGGCACTTTCCATTACAATAATAAAAGCATAAAACAACTATAAGGACATAAAAATAAAAAATATATTAATAAAAATAAAAAGTTCAGGTATTCATCAATATAAAATAATCAATGTTATCAATGTCTTACAGTACAGAAAAAAAAAGTAAGACTATAACTACTAATATACTAATAATAAAAATAAGTTAGCAAGAGCAGACCAGCCTCCACAGGCGGCACCCGTTCACGAGTATGACATATGAATCAGCCATCGCTTCGCTCAACCACGTTTTAGGGAACGTAACGACCCGACGCACATGCCACCACCGCAGAGACACTTTGAGAGAGCATGACACTCGAGCAACTCCAATGAAGCAAGCAAGAAAACATTTAGGCAACGTTTTACACAACATAAGTTTTGAGTAGGTACCTCTTGTCTGTAAGACACTGCTGATAAAGGCTATCATACCAGGGTATGAGCTAGTTACAAAGAAAATGGACTTAGAAAATATAATGTGATTATTTTATCATTACCAGGCTGTTTTGTATTCTTCTTCCTTAACTGTATAATAACCTCTCTTAAGTAAATAAGATTTTATATGATTTTTAAACTTATCTAAAGGTAATTCTAGTACAGTACTTGGTATTTTATTATAATAGTGAATACCTTGCCCCAAGAAAGAGCCGAGAACCTTCTGTAACCTGAACAGGGGCATCATAAGTTTTGACTTATTTCTAGTACTGAAATTGTGTACGTCACTGTGTTTAGCGAATGAGTTAATATTGCAGCCCACAAAAAAATTGAGATGCAGCTGTAAGAACACCAACTTCTTTAAAAATATCTCTTAGAGAAGTTCGTGAGCTTAGTCTATAGATGGTTCTATTGCCCGTTTCTGTAAAATAAATATAGTTTCAACATCAGCCGCTGTTCCCCACAGTAGGGCGCCATATGACATGACACTGTGAAAATAACTAAAGTAAACCTTTTAGCAGTTTCAACGTCGGTTAACTGCCTAATTTTTCTAATGGCGTAAGCAGCAGAACTGAGTTTGCCGGCCAATTTCGATATATGAGGATTCCATTGAAGTTTTGAGTCAAGGGTTATCCCTAGAAAAACAACCGAACCTACCAAATCTAATTTATCACTGTTTATCCTTAGATCAATTTGTTCGGTCTTAACATTTGGTAGTGTAAAATTAATGCATTTGGTTTTTTTAGCATTTAACTGTAATTTATTAACAGTAAACCAACCGAGTACTTCTAAGAGAGCATTGTTAATATCGTCATAATTTTTCTTAGACCTAGTCACATTAAAAATGAGTGAAGTATCATCTGCAAACAATACAATATCACAGAAGTTTTCTACAAAGAATGGAAGGTCATTAATATATATCAAAAGTAAGAAAGGGATTGTGGAACTCCCCTTGTGGAACTCCCTTTTTTACTTGAGAACCAGATGAGTTAGTTCCATTGACATAGACAGTTTGTGTTCTAGAACTGAGATAAGACTTTATCAAATCAAGCGCAAAACCTTTGAGACCATAGTAATTTAACTACATCACCAATGTCGGGTGCTCAACGCAATCGAAAGCCTTGGACAGGTCGCAGAAAACTCCAAGAGCGTTATGAGACTCCTCCCAGGCATCAAATATATGTTTTACTAGAGCAACACCTGCATCAGTAGTGGAACGACCCTTAGTAAAACCGACTTGCTTACTATGTTAAAGATTATTTAAAATAAAGTATTCCACTAACTGTTTGAGAATAATTTTTTCATAAATCTTACTTGCTGGTAGTATTGAAATTGGTCGATAGTTACTGGGGTCCTCTTTATTTCCCGTTTTCCCTTTTTTCGTCAACAAAAATAACTATATTATTATCCCAGTCAAAGTTGTAAAATTCTAAGCAAAAGCTAACTCTTGCCTCTTTATGATGTTCATATAATTGAATTTTTTTCGCAGGTCTGCTGCATTTCTTCCTGGCCTCTTTTTATCTTCTCCGGATAGTGTCCATGGAAACCTAAAACAAAGAAAAAAGTACAGTAAATTCATTAAACTAAAGATTTTAACTATACAGTAAATATGTTAAATTTAAAAACTTAATCAGGAATCAGAGGACCAACTTTAGGATTGTGTGTGACTTTTTAGTGATTTCACCCAATTTATGTCAATGTTTCTTTTTTATTGTAGACATAAAATATCCAATGGTCTCTAAAATTATATTTCTATTAAAAATGTAAAATATTTTATGGTTGGTTAAAAATGCTGAATATGTATTCACATGAAATTTGGCACACAGTCTGTAACCTGGCTTAAAATAATAGGTATTGGAAACACTGATTGAATTATTTTACTGCATGTAGTTAATATTATAGGTAGTTAAATGTATCCAAAGCCAAATATTTGATAAAAATATATTCTTCGGATCATCCTACTATACAAACCATGTCTACACATAGTAATTAATAAATTTAATTTTTTAAACTTTTTTAAAGGATATATAGGTAGTAAACATGCAATTGGGACCCCCCAATTGATTATTATGATTATGCAATAAATAGCTGGCACTTCACAACTTTCCCAAATGTTGGAGGTTTTTATTTATGGAAACATTGATTTAAGAGGGTTTACGCATTTCGGTTTCCTATACAAATTTCCAAGCTGAAATATTTAAAAACCACTTAGCCAATTTTAATAAAACTTTGCATGCTAAAGTAAAATTCAGGGATCTGAATAGTTTGTTAAAAACATTTTTAAAAAACGTTTATTTAAGTGAGTTATTGCGATTTTAAACTTTCTAGAGTAGACTTTAAATCGCAATAACTCAGCTAAATGAACGTTTTTTTAAAATGTTTTCAACAAACTATTTAGATCCCTGTGTTTTACTTTAGCATACAAAGTTTCATCAAAATTGGATTAATGGTTTTTAAAAACTTTGACTTGGAAGTTTGTATGGGAAACCGAAATACGTAAACCCTCTTAACAATTCTAGTACTTACTTAATTGTTTTTGTTTAGAAAAATATACTTATTCAAACTTTATTTAAATCTAGCCATAGCTTCTGTTATCAAGATATTTAAAAAAAATATATTCAACATTATCACCCTACTACAAACCATGTTCAATATAACTTTACAGTCATAGTAAATAATAAATTGAATTCTTTACTTAATTTATTTGTAAAGATATTTAAAACGTGTTTAAAAGGATCTTAATAAATTATTAAGATTATGCAATGACTACTCATTGTCAAAAAGTCATTCTCAAGAAGTGCGAAGGCATTTGAGCTTATTATTTTAATAATTTAACTAAAACCTTCATCAAAAAATTCATCAAATACACATGCAGTAAGTGGTTTTTTGGTCAGCCAAGTCAATGGTAGAAAGAATAGCAAGTTAAATCCCACTTTTGTTTAATAGGTGTTAATTTCAATAGAGTTTAAACAAGGTAGGTAATTGAAATGAAACACTTTTTACGGATTAACTCGCGTTTAATTTACTATTTACATAGTTGTTATATTATCCTGACGTTTCGAAGTCCAGTCTCCCTGTGACCACGGACCCTGTAAAGGGTTCGAAACGTCAGGATAATATAACAACTATGTAAATAGTAAATTAAACGCGAGTTAATCCGTAAAAAGTGTTTCATTTCAATGTGTAGTGCTCGCTTAAACCTCAGAAAACAATAAGGTAGGTAATTGTTATGATATACTCACGCTATAATTAGAAGAAGACACTCTTGTGCTCAAAAAGGGATCAGTGTGAAGCAACTATGGCCGCGTCCTCCTCAGACGTCGTGGCCCTCTCGTAGTGCTGACGGTGGTGAGCTTCTAGGGACCCAGACTCTTCCCATCGGCGAAGCCAAAAATATACCGTTTTTCGCTGAAAGAAAACGTCAATTAGGTTTTGTTTTAATAACAGCACAAGTTGGTGTTAGTTTGTTCGTCCCGTGTAAAAACATTGATTACCTTACAAAATTATCATTTTATGGCTATTTCTCGTATTACTACACTTTACGGTTAAAGAAGAATGAAAAATCCGCATTCTCACAAAATCCGTTATGGCGGCTCCACATTAAGGCCTGTATTCACTTTGATAAGTGCGACAGTGCAAGTGCAGGTGATTAGTTGCGAGTGATTAGTGCAGGATGTGTAGTGCGAGTAGTGTCCATTTTGTCAAGTGGCTGTGTTTAGTACGCACGTCATGAAGCGCACTTGCAATTGCAAGAAATAATGAAGAAACTTTAGAACCCACGTATCACTTTACTACGCGGGCTACTTAAATTAACTATATTAACCACTCGCACTAATCAATCGCTGGAGTGCGTTCCGTCGTTTTGGGTGTAGTTGTTTGGTTAAACTTTAACTCGTTTGAGTTGCAACCAGGCCACGGAACAATCAAGTTGTTTTTATAACCTCTTCTGAAGTATTCCTGTCCAGTACGAGAAAACATTCTTCTGTCTCCATTTTTTCCACTTTTATACCATATTTATCAGAATTATTAAAAAGTAAAACAATACGAAACAACCAAACAACAGGCGGAATTTTTCGAAACGTTTTGACATAAATTGCAAACTTTGACACTTTTTATATGATATAAACGTCAAATAGCTGTCAGAGTGAAATTAACCATCCGATTTGATGGTTGTTTGGTTGCTGCGCTCTGAGCCACAGAACCACAGAACACATATACTAGCACAGAACCGATGAAACTACGCTCTGACAGCCATCAGAGTAAAATTTCACCAAGCCACGGAACGGTTAGAGCGCGCGCCGGAGTGCGCTCGAGTGAAGCGACAGAACGCAGCCCAGTCCACACGTGTTTACTCCTAATCACTAAGCACTTGCACTCGTCACCAGCACTAATCACTAATCAAAGTGTATACAGGCTTTAAGTGCCGTGAATTCACGGCACAAGTCGTGCCCTCCAGATTCACGGGATGCTCACAATCGTTCGTGAAACCCGCCGCGAAATGGACGTAGAGAAAAAAAAAGAAGATGGTAGATGACTGAAATACATCGTATCGTAACCGATCGAAGTATAGTCTGGAGTAAACTGATTGAACCCCAAGAAAACCGTCCACATTCACGTTCACGCCTGTTTACGGAGCGTCACGGCACTTTATTATTTATTATGTGTCGGCACTAATAATGTGGAGCCGCCATTGCGGACGGAGCCCGGACGCGCCCCGTGCACGGCCCGCTTTAATATAATTCATCCCTTAGTAAAATTTCTTCCTCTAATTTATCATGAAACTAAATAAAAAATCATGATAACCTATTTAGATAAAAGTTACGAGTTATGTTAACCGCCATTTTTGTTTACAAATAAACAGTAAAATTTCTTCCTCTATTATAGCATGAAACTAAATAAAAAAGCAGAACCTATTTAGATGAAAGTTACGAGTTAAGTTAACCGCCATTTTTGTTTACAAATAAACATTAATCTAACACTGTTAAGCCGGGTCTCCTGCGGCACTGTTTTGTCTTTTCTAACACCTAACATCAAACATCTAACAAATCATATTTTGTAGTAGGTTATTATGAAAATAAATTACTCACCGTTACTCCAGTTTGGTCACATATATGTTTGACTCGGCATCCACTTCGTCTTAGAGCAATTATTTGCTCTCACTCCACCCTACTTAAAGTAGGTGCCATTTTTGTGTTTACCACAGACTTAGAGATGGTGTTTACAAAACGCGAGCGTCGCTGCCGTGACGTGTGACTGGACTGACTGACTAAAATTTCCAGAAGAAAAATTCCGGCCCGGTGGCGGCCGCGCAGGGGGCGTGGCCAACCCCCGTGAATAATTACTATTGGCCGATAGTTTTTGACATATTCGCCTGTATTCGCCATTCGGGAATTTTGATAAACTAGAGAATTCCACCAATTAAATTGAAGACACTTTCTTTCTAACACTCCATACCGCAACGTAGTTATAGTTATGTATAATGGATAGCGTGATGTGCTGCCGTGTGTACATTATTACCATTTTTTTTTTCATTTATTTAAGTAGGTAAGTAAGTACTTATTATTATTATTCTCTTTATCCAAACTATATCTTAAGAAAATTTTTTTACAATATTTTATGTAAAAAAAACATATTTACAATATAAAATATTATAAAAAACTTAACCTAGGTTGCCACCGGCAGCGGGGATAGACCCAAGCTACCGGTGGTTAGGGCTGCAGAGTGAGGAACCTCCTGACAATACGTGCCGTGTCAAGGAGTACTGCCTTCTGTATCTGACCCTTGACCCAACCTTTTAGCGAGAGCCTCTCTAGGTGTTGATCGAGGCTCTTAGCTAAAAGACCGTTTGCCGAAACGACTATCGGTACAATAATGGTTGAATCCACATCCCACGTGGCGGTAACCTCGTGAGCCAAGTCAAGGTACTTACTGAGCTTGTCCTTCTCGGCTTTCACGAGGTTCTCATCATGAGGTACGGTGATATCAACCAATATTGCCCGGCGCTGAGATCGGTCGACCACCACGATATCAGGCTTATTGGCGACAATAGTCCTGTCCGTGATGATAGAGCGATCCCAGTAGAGCGTTGCATGACTATTTTCGAGAACTGGCGCAGGTGCGTACTTATAGTACGGCACCTCTGATTCAACAAGGCCATATTGAAGAGCAAGTTGCTGGTGAATTATTCTGGCTACTTGGTTGTGTCTGTGCAAATACTCTCCGTTAGCAAGATGAGAACAACCGGAAATAATATGTCGGAGTGATTCTCCAGGACGGCGGCATGCCCGACAGATGTCGACCGTACCGTCCTTCATAATATATTTCCGGTAGTTATTCGTCTTGATAACTTCATCTTCAATGGCACAGACAAAACCTTCGGTTTCCCCAAAGAGGTCACCGAAACGTAGCCAGTTCACCGAGGCAGGCAAATCTACATCAGGCCCAGTTAGAGCCCGATAGTAGCGCCCGTGTAGCACCTTGCTCTTCCATATGTCCTTGCGATCGAGAGTGCTTAGCACCACTGGTTTGCGCCAGTTTTCTGTTGCCAAGGAGAGCGGCGTAAAGTGTCTATCAACTGCCACGACATCCAAATGCATCCCGCACTCACTGTTAAGGAAATAATCCCTGAGACTGCACACCTCACGGTTATGTAGGTCCTTGGCATTTAAAAAGCCGCGACCCCCACATCTCCGCGGGATGTACAGCCTCATAACAGATGAGCGCGGGTGTAGCATTCTGGAAGTCGTGAGCATTTGACGGACTCTTCTATCCAAGGCGTCCAATTCGGTCTGAGTCCATCTTAGTATGCCAAAGGAGTATGTGAGCAGAGGCATAACCCAGCCATTAAAAGCGCGCGACTTATTGCCACCCGATAAAAGACTATTAAGTACTTTTCTCAGGCGGCAAAAGAATCGCTCCCGTAATGACTGTTTTATGTCCCTGTCCTCACACCCAAAGACTGTGACATACCAAGATATTTATATGTTTCAACTTCGGAGAGAGATCTGAGGTTTATCGTTTCGGAGAGTTGTAAATTGGTTGAATTTACTACTCTCCCACGCTGTACATGCATAACCGCACACTTATCCACACCAAACTCCATCTTGATGGCACTGCTGAAAGTCTCAGTAATTTTCAGCAGTTTCACCAAGTCTTGGCGGTTTGGTGCGAACAATTTGAGGTCATCCATGTACAACAAATGCGACATAACTTCACCCCCTCTCCGCAGTTGACAGCCTAACTTTGAATTTCTCAACAAAGTACTGAGAGAATTCAAAGCTAGGCAAAACCATAAAGGACTCAGACTGTCGCCCTGGAATATGCCACGCTCTATCCTTATAAGATCCTGCGTGGCAGAAACACTATCTCGACATCCTGGTTGACACAAGACCGTGGTCCACTGCCGCATGCATGACATCAAAAAGGATTTTAAAGTTATATCAATTTTATATAACTCTAAAATCCTCACCAACCATGAATGCGGCACCGAATCATAGGCCTTCTTATAGTCAATCCAGGCTGTAGAGAGAGTCCCTCTGCCACGCCGGACCTTCTGGCATATGGTCATGTCAATGAGGAGAAGCTCCTTAGTACCACGGGACCCAACCCTACATCCATTCTGAGTCATGTCCAAAATATTGTTTGCAACAATGTGCGTGTTAATTTTTGTTCTCAGAATGGATGTAAGGAGCTTGTATAAAGTAGGTAAGCACGTGATGGGTCTATAATTTTTCGGTTCCGTGGTACTACCTGATTTATGGAGCAGAAAAGTGACACCAATAGTCAACAAACTTGGGAGTGAGCCTAGCTCTATGGCTTCTTGGAATTGTGTTGCCAGTAACTCGTGTGAACATCGAAACCATTCGATCCAGAAGTTGTGCAATCCGTCCGGTCCTGGGCATTTCCAATTTTGGGCCGTACGGATTGCACAACTAACGTCAGCTGTACTAATATTTATAGGCTGCATGGTTTCGATAGGTTCACACGCGTCACTGACAACACTCATCCATTCACCCTCCGTGTGCTCGACGGGCACCGACCAAATGCTGCGCCAGAAATTACTCATGGCATCAACATCTGGTAGCCGCCCGTCGCTCACACGTTGATCAGCTCCTTCCCAACGTCTGTATACTTTTCTTTGGTCACTTTGAAAGAGGCGATTTTGTTGGTATCGGTCCACACGCACTCTGTAGCGACGTTACGGTTTGCCCACGCATAGACTTTTTGCTTCAGAAAGTCAATACGTTCCGTCACACAAGCCATATAGTTTTCGGACGAACATCAGTCCCAACAAAGGCTTGTGTGACGAATCGCATGACGCGAGGCCGATTATTGCCATTTCTGAAGCAAATTAGCTTTGCAATGAGTGTCCTGAACTTATTAATACGCCCCTCGATCCTCAATTGCCAAGCAGGGGCAGTCCCGGTTCGCCGCGGTACTCGGTCAGAATCCTGGAATTTGACACGAGCAACGCGACACACCGCGATGGCCCCACAATAAAGGATCGAGTGGGTATCAATTAAACTTTCACTGGTTCCAAGATAAGGAACCAGTAAATCGTTCAAGGCACTCATTAACGCTAAATTATGTCTATTCGTGGGCAAACAAGGTATACGCGGCCTAGAGTTACGCGTGTCACGATACTGTAGAATAGCATCTTTCAAAGCGCTCCTCATTTGCTCATTCGTCTGAGTACTTACATTCGTATTTATGAAATCTTCACCGTCGGGTACCGGATCTACTCGCGCCACCAAAACCGGCGTCACGGCCGGTAATTGTGGGGCAGGGCGATCCTGCACCGAAGAAGAAGCCGCAGAAATACGTAGTGACTCCAGGCGTAGCCGATCAAGTGCTGACTGATCCAGCAAGTTGTTACGCTGGATCACCCGCACTTGATCCGACAATCGTTGGGCAGACACGTCTATGGTCGGTTCAAAGGCCTGAAACAAAGACAGCATCCTAACACGATACGCAGTAAGGTTAATTCCTCCCTCTGTTGCCCTGTAGTAGGCGCGCATGCAGTTCTCATTTATTTCTTGAGTCCATCTCATGCGGCGCACTACACCACCGGTAGCGGGGGTCGTACGCGGGGCAGATGGCCCCACTGATCCCAAGCGTGCCGGCAGCGGTGGTCGTCTTCGTCGCGCAGGTCGTTGTGGCGGCGGCGGGGACGGCGATCGCCCGCTCGCGCTGCTCGACTCGTCTCTGGTGAAGTCATCAGACGAGGAGCTTGAGGTTGGCGGAGCAGGCGATGGTGGAGGGCGTGCGCTTCGTTTAGCTCTTGTTTGCATCATGTCATTTTCGTAATTTTCATCTCAGAACAATAATATTTTCGTATTAGTTGGTCGTTGACGTGTAAACGTCACATTGTTTTTCCTTATTTTTGATTTTTTCCAATATTTTGCAATCATTTTTGTTGTTTTTCATTGTTGTTATTTTCTAACTATATTTTTAAACTGTTGTAAATAAATTATTGTTTTTTTTTTTTTTTTTTTAATTTGCATAAAACATGGTTTACATGGTGAGATGTTATACTTAGTTACCTTATTTGATCTCATGTTTTGCTTGTTTTACACAGCATACAAATTTTAGTGCAAATGTTAGTAAAGTTAATCTTCATTTAACTAATTTCAATAACAAATATATAATAATAAGACAATAAAATTGAGAAATAACAGGGACAAAAAACAAACTAATTAACATTATCTTTTTGGTTACCTACCTACCTGACGTATCAAAGAACTGTTTTAGGCTATAAAAATTGTTTACATTAAGCCATTTATATAATTTATTTTTAAATAAAGACTTATTAAAATCTTTAAGGTCCTTCGGAATATTATTGTAAATCCGTACACACATGGCGAGACAGCTTTTTCCGTATTTAGTAGACTTTGGTATGTCATTTAAAACTAGTCTGTAAGGATCCCTACGTGAGCGTGAATTTTGTGTCTCACAAGACTTCTTGAACAAATGCATGTTATTGCTAACAAAATTACAAATTTCGTATCTTTGAAAATAGGTTCACATGATTCATCCGTTCGAATTCCCGCAATTGCTCGAATGCACTTTTTCTGCGCGATAAAAGCTCTGTTCCAGTCTGTACCATTGCCCCACAGTACTATACCATAACGTAACACAGATTCTATATAAGCTCGATAAGTCATTATTGCGGTATTTTTGTTGGTAATATTTTTAACCTGACGAAGAGCGTACGTAAATTTATTTATCCTTTGGCATACGTTTTCTATATGTTTATCCCAGCCAAGGGTCTGGCTTATGGTAACACCTAAGAACTTAGTCTGGGGTTCTTGTCTGATCTTGTCCACGTTTAATTTAAAATTATGTTTAGAATGATTAAATTGTATAAATAATGATTTTCCTATGTTAATTTTTAATTTATTCATATGTAGCCATTCAATAATTCGGTCCGTGGTGTTATTAATGTCAGTTTCATGATTGATTATAGAATTATTTGCCTTTTTAGTTGTCACAATAATCGTTATGTCATCAGCGTATAGAATACATTTGTGATTAGTTATTTCCGTTATGTCATTTATGTATAGAATGAACAGGATAGGGCCTAAAATACTCCCCTGTGGGACGCCGTTTTTCACTTTTTGGTAGCTAGATTGGAATGGCAGCATTTCGCCATCAACCACCTTTGAGATTGTGACGCATTGAGTCCGATTAGCCAGATAAGAGTCTATCCACTTAAGTGGTATACCTCTTATTCCTACGTTGTCTAGTTTTTTTACTAGTAGATCGTGAGAAACAAGGTCAAACGCTTTAGATAAATCGAAAAACAATCCAGTAGTGAAATGGTTGTCATTGATATTTTTCAAAACTGTTTCTAGAAAATCGTAAATTGCTATAGTTGTGGATTTATTCTGACGAAAGCCATATTGGTTATTGTTTAAAATTTGGAATTTATTGCAGAACTCTAGTATTCTTTTGTACATACATTTTTCAAATGTCTTCGATATTATTGGTATAATGGTGATTGGGCGGTAGTTGCTATGTTCATCCTTATTCCCTTTTTTGTGTATGGGTTTAACTGTAGAGATCTTTAGTACCTCGGGGAAAGTTCCGGAAGAAAACGACTCGTTGATAAGGTGTGTTAGGGTAGGCAATATTTCGTTAATGCAGGCTTTAAGTATTTTTGTACTGATCCCGTCATAACCTTCAGAATTCGTGTTCTTTAAAGCTAATGTTTCTCTTTTAACTTCATATTGCGTTGTTGGTATTAGGAACATCGTATTAGGTAAGTGAGTTTTATCAAAAGGTTTGTCACTATCGGAATTGGATACATTATTATTTGAAATGCCAATGAAATAGTTATTAAAAGTCATAGCTATGTCAGTCGGATCATGTATACATATGTCGCCAATTCGTATAGCCGGAATAGTTCTGTCAATATTTGTGTCGGTGGTTTCATTAGTAATAAGGGACCATGTTGCTTTGCATTTATTAGCACTGTTTTTAATGAACTTCATATTTGAACATTTTTTGGACTTATATATGCATTTCTTAAGAATTTTTGAGTATGTCAAATATGCTCTTTTATCTGGTGTAGTTTTCCGCTTATAGAATCGGTATCGAAGCAGTCTTTTAGTTTTACAACTTTTTAATATGCCTCGACTCATCCATTTATTGTTTTTTTTATCACAGATTTTAATTCTAACGTTTGGGAAGCACAAGTTATAAAACAGACAAAAGGTCGTATGAAAATTATTATAGGCTATATTTGAATTAGGTTCTTCATAGACGTCAGACCATGACAGACTTTTTAAGGATTCCCTAAATTTATTTATATTGTCGCATGAATAATCCTTCTTGTAAATGTAGTATGTTTTAGGTTTCGTTGTTTTCTTATGTACTGGAAAGCTCAACATTTGTGCAGTTTCATGGTCTGATAAATAAAGGGGAAGAACTGTTGGGGTTGCGTTCTTTATATTGCTCAAAATGTGATCAATACACGAGTTTCTTCTTGTAGGTACGTCAATATGAATTTTTAAATTATAATTGTCACAAAGATCTTGAAGGTAATTTGTTAATTTCCCAGGTTTCAACGTATTTATATTAATGTCACCTACTACAACAATTTTTGCTTTATACTTGGTTTTCTCAGTAATGGTTCGTAAAAGAATGTCCATCCTGTCAAAAAATATGTTTGGGTCAGATGTGGGGGTTCGGTATATTGAGACAATTACTAATTTATTTGTAGGGATTTCAATACCACATGCTTCAAATGTATTTTGAGAAGAAAAATTCTGAATATAAGTCGTTTTTTTAAAATGAATGTCTTTTTTAATCAAAATACACGATCCTCCTCTATTTTTATTTCTAGAAAAGGCATCGGCAAGAAAATAGTTGTAAACTTGTACATAATTTTCGTAACCTGCCTTTAAAAAGGTTTCCGTAAGACAAATAACATCTGGGTCCATATGTACATCACGCAATTCCTTTAATGTCAGTTCCAAGATAGATTTTTTGGAGAGTATACTGGCAATATTTTGATGAAGGATTTTAAAATAAATTTGTTTAGTCTCGAAATAAATGACATGTTTTATTTATGATGGGAAAGTAGTGTGGGATAGTCTCTTTAGATGACGTTTTTGTAAGTGTTGTATTTTCATTGATAGTATTATGTCTCCTGTCATCGTTGAGCGATTTTAGCGGGAAGTAGAAAGGAATTGTTCCCTTACTAAATATTACGGGTTTTTTTGTTACGTTTTGAATTTTTGGTTTACTGCCAGCCACCAGTGTTTTTAGGTTCTTAATGTTTAAATATTTCTCCTTGTAATCAATACAATCAATAACGTGACTAACTGATTTACACATAAAAGATAAACTGTTATGATCGCTATGAGAAAAATGTACATAACTTGAATATTCCTTACATAACTGTTCAATAGAATTGTTTAGGTAATTCACATCAATATAGTCATTCTTAAACATGTTCAATACAATAATAGTGTTTTTGGTAAATCTGCGGAACGTAGTGCGTAACTGTGACTTCAGAATTTTCCAGTGTTAAAAAATCATGTTACAGAAATAAAATATAATTCCGATAAAAATACATGACGTTTTGATGACATTGACCAGAGAGCATTATTATTATTATTTTTTTTTTTTTTAATTATTATTGTGAGTAACCTTTTATTTTTTATGAGGTTCTTCTCTGAGAAATTGTAAAATCTATGGGTGTTCAATGAAAGCAGGCTATCGTCGGACTGACCGTCATATACGGCGACAGATCGAAGATCCTAGTGGCGCAGCTGGCACGGGCACAGGCGCTAGCGCTGCAAGCAGCGCGAATGGCCAAGCTTTGTTTCTCCCGCTACTGGTTGAGTCATTGTAAACATCAATGACATAGTTTAAGATGTCTTCACCAAATCATTATTGATAAGTAAACCCGAAGATAACGAAACGTTGAAAACATGTCCACTTCCGGTGGAAATCGAACCCACGTCCTTAACGATGTTGAGACTCTGCTTTGTTCCACGGAGGACGTAGAAACGTGAAACTGTTAGGGTGAAATAGGTATGGCCTCTCACGGTTAATGTGGAGTAAAAAATCCTCAACACAGTTCAAGTGGAGTTAGAAACTATGAAACGGCTAGCGTGGAGTAAAATAAAGCCTCAACACTGTTAAAATGTACTAAGTACATATTCCCGAAATGGCTTGCTTGAAATAAAATATAGCCTCACTCAACCCTGGTAGAGTGGAGTGAGTATCTTCGACACGGCTTGTGTAGCCGCTGTGTCGCGGAGTAAGTCTAATTATTATTCTAATACAATTAATAAGTATATATAATGCTGAGGTCTGACCTGAAAACCGCGTGGCTCCTTTGCTTCCAATCCAGAGCGGCTCCTTGGAATTTTCTTTCTTGATGTATCCACCAATTGACAACATCAATATAGCCTCAACACTGTTAAAGTGGAGTGAGTATCTTCGACACGGCTTGCTTGGAGTAAGATACAGCCTCAACACTGTTAAAGTATCCTCGAAACTGCCTGCATGCAGCCTCAACAGTGTTAAAGTGGAGTAAGTATCCTTGACATGGCTTGCGTGGCGCCTCAACACTGTTGAAGTGGAGTAAGTATCCTCGACACGGTTTGCGTGGAGCCTCAACACTGTTAAAGTGAAGTAAGTATCCTCGACACGGCTTGCGTGCAGCCTCAACACTGTTAAAGTGGAGTAAGTATCCTCGACACGGCTAGCGTGGAGCCTCAACACTGTTAAAGTGGAGTAAATATCCTCGACACGGCATGCGTGGAGCCTCAACTCTGTTAAAGTGGAGTAAGTTACTCTGACACGACTTGCGTGGTGTAAAATAGAACCTCAGCACTGTTTAATTCGTGTAAGTAACCTCGATACGGCTTGTATGGAGTAAAATCAATGACATTCAATGTCATTGAGTAAAATAAAGCATCAACACTGTTGAGCAGTTATATATCCTCGATCCATCCATCATACGTTTAGTAAGTTAAACACTGTTACAATGGTGTCTAAGTAAATAGTTTTTCATTTAAAGAATTTCTTGTTGTAAATGGCTTTTAATTTTGTTACAATCATTATTTTAGAACCCAAGAAAAACCAATAAAATGAGGGTAGATAATTTGAATGATAAATGATCTTAGTTCCTTACAACTATGATACATTCCTTAATAGTTAATTTTCCAGGTAAATTAGCGTTATGTTCCAATACCTGCGTGTCGTAATATCGTTGATACGACATTTATCACTATTCACCGACACCGATGATGATAAACGTTTTTTAATTAAAAATGATTTCTTTACTTTTTGAAGAATCTTTCACTGTCTCTCAACTTCGAACTTTAACATTTTCCCATCATATTAAATACAAATTTAATTTCGTTACGAAAAGTACGTGTGATTCCGATAACACAAAAACACGTAATGACGTCTCGTGACGCGGGGTTGCCAGTGCAGGGAACGGAAATAAGATATTTCTTTTTAGGATATATCTAAAAGTGTGAAGAAGATAGCACCATCTCATGTACTGCTGCATGTAATAAGTAATCGTCTTCGGTTGAGACCCGAAGTATAATCAAAATTTATAAAAAGAACGCAACTAGATTAAACCTTTTTTTAAAGATAAATTATTTGTAGTTCGAACATAGAAAACCATTTGATCAAATATTTAAAAATAAAAAAAATACGTTTCATTTTTGTTTCAATTCCGCGGGCTTTCATCGTCAACTATGGATTTTAAACGAGAACATTTTCGTGCGATGATTTTGTACGATTATAAATTTGGATTAAATGAATGTGAGTGCAAAGAGCAATTAGTTTCGCCATTTGGGGACTATGCACTATCGCGTGCAACAGTTTTCAGATGGTTTGCTCAATTTAAACGAGGGATTTTCTCCATAAATGATCATGAAAGAAGTGGCCGGCCCGCGACTTCAGTTACAGAAGAAAACGTCCTAGTTGTAAAAAAAATTATTAAGGAAGACCCAAAAGTGACTTATAAACATATAGAAGAGGTTGTGAAGATTTCATCGCCAGCTATTAATGAAATTTTACACAACCGGTTTGGAGTCAGGAAATTATGTTCACGATGGGTGCCTCACTCGCTGACTTCAGAACAAAAAGAAGCTCGTGTGACATGGTGCAAATATATGGTCAGAAAATTTGATCACGGAGAAGGACGGTCAATTTTTAACATTATTACTGGAGACGAGAGTTAGATTTACCAATATGATCCACCGAATAAACGGCAATCGACAATTTGGGTGTTTCCTGATGATGAACCTCCAACGAAGGTGAAACGCGGGCGAAGTGTTGAGAAAAAAATGGTGGCCACATTTTTTTCTGCAAGTAGTCATGTGGCCACAATTTCCTTAGACGACCAAAAAACTGTGAATGCTAAGTGGTATATTGAAGTGTGTTTACCTACTGTATTTAATAATTTAAAACAAAAACGACCTAAAACTGGTTTGAGGGGGCTCTTTTTGCATCATGGCAATGCGTCGCCGCACAAGGCCATTGTCACCAAGGATTTTTTGAAGAGTACAGAGATTGAAGAATTGTGTCATCCTCCGTATAGCCCCGATTTAGCTCCTTTTGATTTCTTCCTCTTTCCGAAAATCAAACTCAGACTTCGTGACACGCGATATAACAGTCCTGAGGATGCACAGAATGCCTACTTGCAGGCCGTAGAAGACCTCCCTAAAGAAGAGTACCGGGAATGCTATAAATCATGGTTTAGGCGGATGAATCGATGCATAGAAGCTAATAGAGAGTACTTTGAGAAACTGTAATAAAAAAAATTTGAATAACTTTTATACTTTTTTTGTATCTCAAAACTTTCGTAGTGACCCACGTAATATAATTTTATTTGATATAACAACTGACTAGATTCTATAATTTAATTTGATGTAATGTACTTTTGATATAATATACATTTGACATAATAATCTTATCATATGAAACATTATTCATGTAATAAGCAAGCAGCATTCAAGCAAGCATGCAGCATTTAAGCAAGAATGCAGCATGCAAGCATGCATGCGGCATGCAAGCATGGATGCAGATTGCAAGCCAGAATGCAGCATGCAAGCAGGCATGCAGTATGCAGGCGGTCATGCAGCATGCAGGCAGGCATGTAACATGCAAGCATGCATGCAGCATGCAAGCGGGCATTCAGCATGCATCAGTCATGCAGTCATTTCTTCATTTTACGCTCAATGTAATCCTCGAAATCGTCTTCTGAATGTCTTTTAGACATTACTAGGAATAAAGCGTCTAAGCTGGAAAAAACACGTGATAATTGGCGGGAGCACTAAAACGCTAAACAATACATTATTTTTCTTTCTCTGTGGATCTCAACTAAAGTGATAGGTGGCAGCACGATCATGCTAGACTACATAAGTTATCTTAATTTCGAGGACAAAGCCGAAGTGTCTCGCCTTTTAAACTTGACTCTTACTGTCTTGTGAGTGAGGGTTTCCGCCAATTCTTGGGATTGTTTATTTTTGGTTACAGTTTGTAATGTCTTGGGTGATTGTTATTTCTTCAAAGATATTTAAGACTCTTACAGTCATATTGGGTGTTTTATAACAAACGATAAGCTCCTTGGATGTAAGTTGTAGTCATATGTTAATTTATGACTGCATTATGAAGAATGTAGAGACTAATTAATGTAACTGTTTAAGTATGTGCGACGATGTATGCAGATGAATTGGTCTTCTGTATTAGTCTTGAGGATTGTTTTTTTACCTAATTGGATTTTTCCTAGGCAAAATCATACTCTAAAAAGGGGGAAATGTAACAATTCTGTCTAACCACAAATCCTAAATTGTGCTGTTGTGCAAATTAAAACGAACTTAAAACATACAATGATTGGTTAACAATGAATTCAAGGTGTTAGAGTACTTACGTTGTTGTTTCATTCCATGATATCATATCAAATCAAATGATCTTACTATAAACGTCCTACTGCTAAGCAAATATGATTAATTTAGCTAATTATACACATTTAATTTACCTGCAATAAACATTGACTTTTGACAGCTGCCATGCCATATAACAGAGGTTGTTCTCTTACCCTTCATATTTTGTCGTTTAGCCACTTAGGTTAGGACGGTGAAAGCGTGTTTTTTTTTTAGGTTTTTGTGCTACTGCTCCCCGCTTTTTTGCAGGACTTTTTTTACTGTTTTCTTTCTTTTCTACTTTTGTAAAGGGGTACTACTTTTGTAAAGGGGTACTACTTTTGTAAAGGGGTACTACTTTTGTAAAGGGGTACTACTTTTAATAATCGTGAGCTTTATGATCTCTACACTGTTATGTTTTCTTCTTTTTGATTTTCTTTTATATCTCTTTATCATTCATGTCTAATTAATATATGTGGGTATTCTAATAATCCATATACTATTCATAACGGTTGCTAAGCAGTTCAATTATAGACACCGTACTGAACTACCGTTGTTTCATTTATCACAGTGGCGACGAGGATTCGTTTTTATTATTAATTAGTCCCAGTTGGTTCAGCTACGTACCTAACGCGCAGCGTAATAATGGCTAAATTGAAGGAGTTTGATTTAAAAGAAGGAAATTGGCAATCATATTGCGAGAGATTAGAAATGTACTTTTTGGTGAATGGTGTGAATACGGATTTGAAGGCGCCGACGTTGATTGCATATATGGGAGAAGCAGCTTATGAACTATTGGTCAACTTGTGCAGCCCACGTAAGCCTTCAACCATGACCTTCACGGAGATCGCCAAGGTTATGGGTGACCATTTACAACCACGCCCATCAATTTTAGCGGAACGTTTTAAATTTCGGCAGCGGAGACAACGAACTGATGAAAGTGTATCGTGCTATGTGGCGGAACAAAAAAAACTGTCTCGGTGTTGTGATTTCGGGAATTCATTAGATGATAATTTAAGAGATCAACTAGTGTGCGGCCTTAGAAGCGAAGTCATAAGGCAACGGTTGTTTGCGGAAGAGAAAATCACGTTTATGAAGGCAGTTTCATTGTCAAGCGCGCTGGAAGCGGCGGAGCGGGATGCGGCTGCGGTGGACGCGCGCGGCGACGACGCTGCCGGCGCTGGCGGAGATAATGTTGGAACCTGGGGCAAGGCGGTGGAGTTCGGTGGGAACGGATCTAGCGGGAACGGTGCATCGCATGCAAATCGGTAGATGTGTAGCATGTGGAGACTACAGACATACACACAGCGACTGCAAGTTTAAAACATACGATTGCAGTCGGTGCGGTATTGTGGGACATTTACGTCGAATGTGCGGGACGAACGAGAACGCGGGTACAGGCAGTTCAAGAGCGCGTGCGGGCAGGAGCGGAGCCCGGCGCGGGGCACGGTGTTGGCGCGCGGGAAAATGGCGGCCGAAATCCAAAGTAAATAATCATTGGGCAGAAGAACAAAATGAAGAAGATCTTCGTGAGGATTGTGAAAATGAAGAGCCAATATATCAAATGTCTTTAAGTAAATACCAGCCGGCAGCCGGTGAGCATACAATTAAATATCAATAATGTACTATTGCCTATGGAAGTAGATACTGGCTCCCCTTTATCGTGTGTTTCACATAATACTTATAATAGATACTTTAGTCATTTACAACTACAAAAATGTAATTTAACTATTAAATTTTATAATGGCAGTAGAGTGAAGCCGTTGGGCTATTTAGAGGTAAATGTGAGGTATAATAACATTTGCAAAAAACTAGACCTTTATGTTTTTAAGTTAGGAACGATAACTCTTTTGGGCCGTCAATGGCTAGCAGAACTAAATATACCTACTTTACAGTTGAATAACGTCTCGATAAAAAATTTAACAGTTGGTCAAAAGCAAAATGACAATGTAAATAATATTATTTCTAAATATAAAGAAATATTCGATGGTAGCCTGGGGTGCTACTCGGGCGAGCGGGCTACGCTGCAGCTGCGGGAGGGCGCGCAGCCCGTGTTCTGCCGAGCGCGTTGCGCTGCGCTGCGCAACGCTGCGCTCGCGCGTAGACGCCGAGCTCGATGCCATGCTGCGCACCGGGGTCATCGAGCCCGTCGACTGCTCGGACTGGGCTACACCGCTGGTAATAGTACACAAACCCGATGGAGCTTTACGTTTATGTGCCGAATAGTACACAAACCCGATGGAGCTTTACGTTTATGTGCCGACTATAAGATTACGTTTAATAAATTTTTAAAAGTAGATAGGTATCCCGTGCCTAAGATAGATGATTTGTTTTCTAAATTAAAAGGAAGTAGATATTTTACTAAGCCTGACCTCTCTCAGGCCTATAATTAAATATTATTAGACGAATCACGTGATTTAACGGTCATCAATACTCATAGGGGTCTTTTTCGATATAACAGACTAGTCTACGGTTTATCGTCAAGTCCAGGAATTTTTCAAAGGCTGATGCAGAAATTGTTTAAAAACATACCAAATGTAACCATTTTTAGACGACATTTTGATAACGGGGGATACAGAAATTTCAAATTTAGAAAAGTTAAATAAGGTGTTACAAATTTTGAAAGATAAGGGATTAAAAATTAAATATCAAAAGTGTGAATTTTTACGTACAGAAGTTAAGTACTTAGGATTCATAATTAAAAGTGAGTGTATTGAGGTAGATCCCGGAAAATTAAGACCTATTATTAATATGTCTCCGCCTCGTAATGTTTCGGAGGTTAAATCATTTCTAGGAATGATAAACTTCTATGGGAAATTTATTAAAAACCTTAGCTTTTACCTTGCACCTTTACATAAGTTATTAAAATGGTTACTTCCTGGGTTTGGAATGAGGAGCAAGAGCACTCATTTAAAACGGTTAAAAAATTGCTTATAGGTTCTAAAGTATTAGTGCATTATGATAAGGGTTTGCCTTTGGTGCTAACGTGTGACGCAAGCGCGCCCGAGCGGCCGGTGGCTTACGCGTCCAGGTCGCTCACCACAGCCGAACAGAATTATAGCCAAATTCACCGGGAAGCGCTGGCGATAATTTTTGCAGTAAAGAAATTTCACCAATACTTATACGGCAGGTATTTTGTATTACGTACAGACCACAAGCCGCTAGTTACTATTTTTGGACCAGACCACGGTGTACCGAATATGACAGCTAGTAGATTACAAAGATGGGCGCTTATATTGTCTGCTTACAATTTTACAATTAATTACGTTAACACAGACAATAATACGGCAGACGCGTTATCTCGATTGGTAGAAGGGTATAGAATTCGCGGGGATACTAAAGGAGATGTAGAGGAACCAGAGCAAACCTACCTACACTTCGCTTCAGAAGCCTTATCACTTAAATATGAAGATATCAAAGAAGGTACTAAAAAAGATCCCATCTTGAGTCGGGTTATAGGTTACGTCAAAGATGGGTGGCCAGATGACGTGGAAGTAAGAGAAATTAGACCGTATTTTAACAGGCGTAGAGAACTATGCATAGAATTGGGTTGTCTTCTTTGGGGGCATAGGTTAGTTATTTCCAACACCTGTCAAGATAAGGTTTTGAAAGAGCTTCATGATACTCATATGGGTATAAATAAATCCAAAAGCATCGCTAGGAGCCATGTGTGGTGGCCTGGGATAGACGAGGCGGTGGAGGCGGTATGCCGGGGCTGCGGCGTGTGCGCCGGCGCCGCGGACGCGCCGCCGCACCACGCGCCGCAGCTGTGGCCCTGGCCGACACGCCCCTGGACTAGGTTACATATGGACTTTCTGGGTCCCATTGCTGGGGAAAAATACTTTGTTATGATAGACGCGTGCTCTAAATGGATCGAGGTATGCAAAATGCAGTCTACTACAGCAAAAGCCCTAATAGGTAAAATTAGAGATATTTGGGCTCGTTTCGGCATACCTCGCCAAGTGGTTAGTGACAATGGCCCACCGTATAGTAGTGAAGAATTCGAATCGTTTTTAAAATATAATGGGGTAAAACATATTTTATCGGCGCCCTATCATCCGGCTTCTAATGGGTTAGCCGAAAATGCGGTAAAATTATGCAAAAGGGTAATAAATAAAGCAGTGTCCCAACATGTAGATGTGGATCTAGCGCTGCAACGTTATCTATTGATATATAGGAATACCGAACATAGCACCACGAAAGAAAGCCCAGCTCAAATTTTACAAGGGCGGTCACTACAAACCAGGTTTGACCAGTGGAAGCCGACACGGGAGAAGCAGGTCAGCACGGCGCAGCAGCGCCAGCGGCGCGCGGCCGGTGGGCAGCACCGCCAGTTCCAAGTAGGAGACCGGGTCTGGTGTCGCGGTTATCACGGCTAAGGAAAGTGGTTGCAAGGCACGGTCATGGAGAAGTTAGGTAACACCGATTATAACATTAAATTATCGAGTGGCTTAGTTATACATAGACATGTCGATCAATTGATATTTAACTCTAATGATCTTATAGTCGGCCGTAAAGTAAGTTCTGAACCTCGGGTTTTATTGCGAGGTCCGGTACTATTCCCAGAATCGACTGAAGAACCGGCGGTGTACCCTGAGGGAGACGTGACGGACTCGGTGCCTTTGATGGTTAGAGATGGTGGCAGCGGGGGCAACCGGCAGAGGGCTCTTGACTCGGGTGACACGGCCACGCCTAGTGCAGTTACAGAAACGGTAGATTCGGTTGATAGTCGACGTTATCCAGCAAGAATCCGTAGACCGCCGGAGAGATTTGGGTTTAACATATAGCCGGTGTTCTTAAGTCATTGTCATCTTATGATGCACATTATACATTAGTGTGTTTTTTTTATTAATTATGTAAATACTTAAGCTTATTTACCTTAAACTAGGTTAATTCAAACGTTTAGAAAAAGTAAATATTTTGTTGCCATCGTTTTTCTGCAGCGATATACTTATACGTTATGGTTTTCTGTGTATTTTTTAAATTACTTAGGATGTCACATGTATATCTAAATGTATAGATGTAAGTATACTTATCTCATGCAATAAATAATTAGGGGTTGTACTTTAAGAATAAGGGTGGAGGTGTTATATGTTGGTATTCTAATAATCCATATACTATTCATAACGGTTGCTAAGCAGTTCAATTATAGACACCGTACTGAACTACCGTTGTTTCATTTATCACAGTTACAATATTTACTTATTTCTAATACATTTCTTGCTTATTATTAAAATTCCTATTTTTACTGTCTAATATATAAGTTTTATTCTCTTACTTTATTTTTTTCCTTTTTTGGGCCTTTTTTCCCTTTGGAGCCTAAGTGCTCTAATTTTTTATTTTCTCTTATTTGTCATTTATTTTTCTTATGCCTCTTTTTTTTGTGTTTTCTATTTATTCTTTTTTGTTATTTCTTTCTTATAAACTATTACATTTCTTTTCTTATAACTATACATTTCTACTTCATTTGTCATTCTTTTCTTATCACTAATAAATTTTCATTTCCTTATTATCACATATTTTCTTTCTCTTTTATTAACATTCCTTCTTATATGCTAATTACTTTTCTTATTTAGCAATAGCAATCTTTTCTTTCTCTTCCATTTCATCCATTTTTTATCTATCTCAGTGTATAAGTACATAGTTTTATTAAAATTTTATTTATTTTCTATTAGTTAAGTAACTCATGTTGATTAATACATTTAAATATTTCCTATTTTACATTTCCTCCTTCTTTTGTTTCTAATAAATTGTATTCCCTTTTACTTATTTTTATACGTAAAAATTTAAAGCGTCAAAGAGATTCAGCGAATGTGTAGGCCGGGCATATTGCTCTGTATTCTTTATGGTCTGGTCGCTGGTTTTTTGTCTTTGCTTGAGTGATCAGATTTTGCATTGTGGCGCTGGAGGATTTGAAATAACAGTCGGAGTATTTTTTCCGACTGTCTTCTGTTGTTCGCCTAGCCAGTTCCCGCGTAGGACGTGGGAACTGGCTAGGCGCCCGGATGGGTTCCGAGAAGTGAGTGTGCTTACTACTCCGCTACCAAGGTGGACACTTGGGAGTCGACTTTAGAGTCGACGACCCTAGCAGTGGCAACTGCGAGTTGTGCCCTTCGTGCAACGAGAAGTGAGCGAGCTCGACAGCTCCGGCTACCTATACAATAGGCAGTGAACTACACGTGTTCACGGGGATACTCTCCCGAGACACTAGTCTTATGAGTACCGAATGAAGAGCGCGCTGCGGCGGGCACTAATTTGGCGTCAAGACCTAACGTTGGTGGTCTTCTGCGCGAGTGTTCTACTGGCGCAGGGACGTCTGGCACTTCTTGCAATAACCTAACGGTTGGTCTCGAGGTGCCAGTACAAATAAACTTAGTGAATTAAGGAGAGGAGATGTCTTCTGTTGATATAAAAGGCCGACCCATGCTGAGAACAGTCTCTTTGCTGTTCCGGGTCTGCCTACTCGCATCGTGCGACTGAAATTCTACTCGGAATAATATAACCCCGTATTCTTGGGGTTCCTGCACCAGAGTACACCCCTGGGCCTGTACGCTGCCTGCCTGCCTGTCTGCTAGAGCCTGCGCGTGACCAGCTGCCTGGCGTACACTACTCTGCTTTCGTCCCTGCGCGCAGTCTGATCCCGCCGGTCCCAGGTTCCGGGTAGTTGCAGTCTACGAAGAAGAATAACCTTAAGCTAACTCTTTTAAGTTCTACTCAAGCGGGCAGAGTGAGCGATCCGTGTACCTTCCCTGAGTTTTGTAAATTCTTTGCAAAAAGAATAGGAATAAACTTTAGTTACCTATTCGCTGTTTCATTCCTATTCTGAAGCAGGGACTAAACCGCTACATACTAATTGTAGGAGGCTTAGCCCCCTATAAACCGCTTCAGTACCTTCCTACCTAACTACCAAAACCAAAAGTTGACTTTGTTATATTTATGTCTCCCGTATTAACGTACCTAGTTAGATTATTAAATATTATAGTACCTACTTACTTATAGTTAGTTTGATATTTAGGTACAAATTAAGTATTCCGATTAATTATTATTAAAAAAACAGCCCTAAAGTCTTAAAAAGAGATAAGAGCTATGCGATATAAAGAGAGGCAACTTCTAGGTGAATTTAACTGTAGGCAAGGGAGCGGTGTGCGACCTGAATTGCCCTTTATTGTGTCTTTGCAAGAGTCGCTATTTATTTAAATGACTTTGCGGAGTGAATCTTCTGTACTTGTACTATTATGTATTCTGTGCTGTGGTGTAGGAATAGCAATAAAAACTACCTATATTTTAAGATTTTTTTAAATAAAAATGACTAAAGCTTATATTCTGGAATTGATCAATAAAACTGTAAAGACTACGATAGAGTGCTTGCAAATTCTATTCGAATTGAATCCTTAAACGACAAGTGTTAATTATATAAGTAAATTAACTAAAAATATTATTATATTTTCACAGGTGCTGCAGTACAGAAAAAACGTAAACTAAGTACTGATACTGGCAATGGAGTAAATTTGGCGTCTCAGGCAACTGAAGAAGGAAAAACCAATTATGAAGATATCAAGAAAACATCACCACAAAACACTAATAAAAAAATTGTATATACAAAAACCAATAAAAGTAATGAAGATAGTACTACTTTAAGCAATGCTAATATGGGATACGATCTAAACAAACAAGAAAAATGTATAATTGTAAGAAACAATATTAGAATTATGAACAAACGTATTAACAATAGTAACTATACATGTGACGTTTGCAAAATAAATTTTAACTGCAAAAATATTTTAGAAAGTCACATGAATTCACATTATACAGTATTCAACCAAAAACATAATACGCTAGACATAAAACATAAAATAATTGATGTAAACATCGTTAAAAAAAATGAAAAAATCTTAAAAGGCAAAGTATGTAATTTTTGTAATAAGTCCTTTGTACGTAAAGGTAACTTTACTAGACATATAAGGACCCACACGAGCGAGAAACCATATCACTGTAATGTTTGTAGTAAGTATTTTTCACAAAAATCTAATTTGACTACACATTTCAGGACTCACACGGGCGAGAAACCATATCAGTGTAATGTTTGTAATAAATCTTTCTCAGATAAAAGTGGTTTGCCAAAACATATTAGGACCCACACAGGCGAGAAACCATATCAGTGTAATGTTTGTAATAAGTATTTTTCACGTAAAAGTGATTTGACTATACATATTAGGACTCACACGGGCGAGAAACCATATCAGTGCAATGTTTGTAGTAAGTCTTTCTCAGATAAAAGAATTTTGCGTAAACATATTAGGACTCACACGGGCGAGACACCATATCAGTGTAACGTTTGTAATAAGTATTTTTTACTAAAATCTATTTTGACTAAACATTTATGGACTCACACGGGCAAGAAACCGTATCAGTGTAATGTTTGTAATAAGTCTTTCTCGGGTAAAAGCGCTTTGCATGAACATATTAGGACTCACACGGGCGAGAAACCATATGAGTGTAATGTTTGTAATAAGTCTTTCTCAGTTAGATGTAATTTGCTTGTACATATTAGGACTCACACGGGCGAGAAACCATATCAGTGTAATGTTTGTAATAAGTGTTTTTCACAAAAATGTTATTTGACTACACATTTCAGGACTCACACGGGCGAGAAACCATATCAGTGTAATGTTTGTAATAAATCTTTCTCAAATAAAAGTGGTTTGCCAAAACATATTAGGATCCACACAGGCGAGAAACCATATCAGTGTAATGTTTGTAATAAGTATTTTTCACAAAAACCTGCTTTGACTACACATATTAGGACTCACACGGGCGAGAAACCATATCAGTGTAATGTTTGTAATAAGTATTTTTCACAAAAATCTCATTTGACTACACATTTCAGGACTCACACGGGCGAGAAACCATATCAGTGTAATGTTTGTAATAAATCTTTCTCAGATAAAAGTGGTTTGCCAAAACATATTAGGAAACACACAGGCGAGAAACCATATCAGTGTAATGTTTGTAATAAGTATTTTTTACGTAAAACTGATTTGACTATACATATTAGGACTCACACGGGCGAGAAACCATATCAGTGTAATGTTTGTAATAAGTCTTTCTCAGATAAAAGAAATTTGCGTAAACATATTAGGACTCACACGGGCGAGACACCATATCAGTGTAACGTTTGTAATAAGTATTTTGCACAAAAATATTATTTGACTACACATTTAAGGACTCACACGGGCGAGAAACCATATCAGTGTAATGGTTGTAATAAGTATTTTTCAAAAAAATCTGATTTGACTAAACATATTAGGACTCATACGGGCGAGAAACCATATCAGTGTAATGTTTGTAATAAATCTTTCTCACTTAGAAGTAATTTGCTTGTACATATTAGGACTCACACGGGCGAGAAACCATATTAGTGTAATGTTTGTAATAAATCTTTCTCAGATAAAAGTGGTTTGCCAAAACATATTAGGACCCACACAGGCAAGAAACCGTATCAGTGTAATGTTTGTAATAAGTCTTTCTCGGGTAAATGCGCTTTGCATGAACATATTAGGACTCACACGGGCGAGAAACCATATGAGTGTAATGTTTGTAATAAGTCTTTCTCAGTTAGAAGTAATTTGCTTGTACATATTAGGACTCACACGGGCGAGAAACCATATCAGTGTAATGTTTGTAATAAGTATTTTTTACGTAAAACTGATTTGACTATACATATTAGGACTCACACGGGCGAGAAACCATATCAGTGTAATGTTTGTAATAAGTCTTTCTCAGATAAAATAAATTTGCGTAAACATATTAGGACTCACACGGGCGAGACTCCATATCAGTGTAACGTTTGTAATAAGTATTTTTTACTAAAATCTATTTTGACTAAACATTTATGGACTCACACGGGCAAGAAACCGTATCAGTGTAATGTTTGTAATAAGTCTTTCTCGGGTAAAAGCGCTTTGCATGAACATATTAGGACTCACACGGGCGAGAAACCATATGAGTGTAATGTTTGTAATAAGTCTTTCTCAGTTAGAAGTAATTTGCTTGTACATATTAGGACTCACACGGGCGAGAAACCATATCAGTGTAATGTTTGTAATAAATCTTTCTCAGATAAAAGTGGTTTGCCAAAACATATTAGGACCCACACAGGCGAGACACCATATCAGTGTAATGTTTGTAGTAAGAAATTTTCTACAAAATCTAAATTGAATAAACATTGAAGGACTCACACAGGTGAAAAACCACATCAGTGTAATGTTTGTAATAAGTATTTTTCAAAAAAATCTGATTTGACTAATCATATTAGGACTCACACGGGCGAGAAACCATATCAGTGTAATGTTTGTAATAAGTCTTTCTCAGTTAGAAGTAATTTGCTTGTACATATTAGGACTCACACGGGCGAGAAACCATATCAGTGTAATGTTTGTAATAAGTGCTTTTCACAAAAATTTTATTTGACTACACATTTAAGGACTCACTCGGGCGAGAAAGCACATCAGTGTAATAATTGTAATAAGTATTTTTCAAAAAAATCTGATTTGACTAAACATATTAGGACTCACATGGGCGAGAAACCATATCAGTGTAATGTTTACTCACACGGTCGAGAAACCACATCAGTGTAATAATTGTAATAAGTATTTTTCAAAAAAATCTGATTTGACTAAACATATTAGGACTCACACGGGCGAGAAACCATATCAGTATAATGTTTGTAATAAATCTTTCTCACTTAGAAGTAATTTGCTTGTACATATTAGGACTCACACGGGCGAGAAACCATATCAGTGTAATGTTTGTAGTAAATCTTTCTCAGATAAAAGTGGTTTGCCAAAACATATTAGGAGCCACACAGGCGAGACACCATATCAGTGTAATGTTTCTAGTAAGAAATTTTCTACAAAATTTAAATTGAATAAACATGAAAGGACTCACACAGGTGAGAAACCACATCAGTGTAATGTTTGTAATAAGTATTTTTCAGATAAAAGTGGTTTGCCAAAACGTATTAGGACTCACACTGGTGAGAAACCATATCAGTGTAATGTTTGTAATAAATCTTTCTCAGATAAAAGTACTTTGCGTAGACATATTAGGACTCACACGGACAAGAAACCATATCAGTGTAACGTTTGTAATAAATATTTTTCACTAAAATCTATTATGACTAAACATTTGTGGAGTCACACGGGCGAGAAACCATATCAGTGTAATGTTTGTAATAAGTCTTTCCCAGACAAAAGTCATTTTGCATAAACATATTGGGGCTCACACGGGCGAGAAACCATATCATTGTAATTATTGTAACACATGTTTTGAACGTAAATACAGTCTTATCGTTCATATTAGAGATCACCTTAAAAACCTAAAAAACATGTCAGCTGTTTAAAATGTAAATACACTTCTGGACACATCTATTGGCCCACCTTAGAGTTTAGGTTTCTATGGCCCCTACTTAAATATGATTGCTAGATTGAACAAAAACTATTGATGCAGTTTTAAATCTGATACATTTTGCCATCTGTTTCGATCGTATTGTTTTAAATTAGAATTCAGAATACCACACGACATGGAGCTACGCCTAACAAGTTGGGTATGCGCCTTGATGAAGGCAGTTGATTTTTGAATAAAAAACATGTTTTATCAAATAAAGGTTTAATTTAATAACGCGTGTTGCCTCCATGGGCATCTACGACAGCTCTCGTACGATTAGGCATAGAGTTTATCAACCGCTCTATGAAATTTTGAGGGATCATCTCCCAATCCTCTTCTATGGCAGTTTTCAACTCCTGCATCGTCTGGGCAACTGGCTGACGAGCCCTAACACGTCTTTTTAGCTCGTCCCACATGTGCTCAATCGGGTTTATGTCTGGGCTTCTGGCTGACAAGTCCATAACTGTAATGTTCACATCCCGAAGATATTCCCTGACGATGCCGGCCGTATGGGCTCTTGCATTATCATGCATAAAAAAGAAATTTGGGCCCACATGGTCCACGTATGGCATCACGTGAGGCTCTAAGCACTCACGAATGTACCTTTCAGCATTTAATGTTTATTTTTGTTTTTATTTTTATTTATTTATTTATTTATTAAAACGGTACATTACCAATTACATTAATTAATCAATACAATAATTTGAACAAATTGAAAAATCACAGAAATACAATGAATAAAACCAATATATAGTAAATTGAAAACAGAAACAAAAATACATTAATAAAAATAATAATAATCATAATAACAATTAGATTAAAATATATTAAATTAAATTTATTTACACTTTCATACATAACGCTCGCTGAACTTCAAACAATCCGATAATATCTTTGCCCAACTGTCCGCAAACAAGTCACAGTTAGGATCGGAGAGCGTTAAGCGCGGCAAGAGAGCGCGGCAGGGGCGATTTCGCGCGGGCGACTGTACGACATGCAGGCACGGCAAATAATTTGTGTTTCCGGCTCCTACTATAATTATCGGGGACAAAGAATCGTCACAGGTGTGCGCTCAAATCCGGTGCATCTATTTTACCTCGTAACAGTTTACAGGCAGTCACGACATGGTCGTTGGTTCGCCTGACTTCTAGTGAGTTGTAGCCCAGGCAACCGAGAAGATACTTGGTAGGATACATGTATGGGTAGTACCCATAGAGTCTCTTGTAAAGATACCTCAGGAAAGCCTTTTGGACCTTTTCAAGTAGTAGTACGTAGCTACCTTCATGGGGATTCCAAACCGATGCACTGGTTTCAAGCTTACTTCGGACAAGGGCGCTAAAAATTAAGCGTGGACCACGGCTGCCAATTAAATGTTGGCAGCCGTGGTCCCGTAATAACCTCAAGTTGACTTTTGCCGCTCGCGGATATACCGCCCCAGACAGTCCATGAGCCACCGCCATAAGCAACTCTCTCTTCAAAGCAGCATTGTGCAAAACGCTCTCCCTTACGTCGGTAGACCTTCTTCCTTCCATCATTGCCATGTAACGCAATTTTAGACTCATCAGAAAAGAGTACACGGCTCCAATGCTGCTGAGTTCAATTTAAATGAGTGCGCGCGAAATGAAGACGTGCTGTTCGGTGGGCTCGCGTTAGTTTGGGGCCATTGGCTGGCTTGTGTGGTACCATATCGCGTTCTTTTAACCTTCTCTGAACAGTTCGAGCGCTCACAGATACTCCGTGGAAGTCGCGAAGTTGGTTTTGTATCTCAATGGAGGTAAGGTGACGATTTCTCAAGCTGGTCGTCACGATGAATCGATCCTGCCTTTCAGTTGTGACCCGAGATCGTGGCCTTCCTTGGCAACGAACAAAGCCGCCAGTCTCTAGGTACCTCCGATAAACATTTCGGACCGCAGATCGACTTAAATTAAGTTGAGCACTCACATTTCTTTGGCTGTGTCCGGCCTGGATAAGTGCCACAGCTTGGGCGGCGACTTCAGGCGAAGTATCCATAGATTATTGAAAGAACATCACCTTAATGTTAAGAATAAGTAATGTTTGATGCAAAACCAAAGAGAAAAATCACACTTTCAAGAATTAAATCCAATTAAACCAATAAAATCAATCTTAGTATCTTAGTATTCGATTGTTTGATATCAACGAACAGGATCCAAATTGTTTTTGTTTCCTTAAATTCTGTGTTCGAAATTTAAAAAAAGACTTGAATAAAATTATGAATGTGCCTGGTTCAAAACTGTATAAAAACTTTTTGCTCGACCTTATATACATTTTTAGCTAGGACTAAACGAAACTGAAAATGCAAGGTGGGCCAATAGATGTGTCCAGAAGTGTATATACAAATAAATGTACGAAGATGAATAATCAAAAGCAGCCCTCATAGACAAGTGGCGAACGCTCCAAGTCCAACCGTCAGCGTTTGTCAATAGAAAATGTACAACCGCCTCTGTAGTCTAGTCGCTAAGCCACACCGGTCTCAGAGCCAGCGGCCCCCGGTTCTGTTCCCAGCGAGGAGTACATCTTTGTGTTCTTTTGAGCTAGCTACCGCCATCTTATCTAAAGTCTGGCGCCATACTGCCAGTCTTAGTCATGATAACAATAAAACAGTAGATTAGTTAAGTCGAAGTACATACTACTATTGTGAATTAAACGATATTACAGGTTTTAATTAATTAATGGATCATACACGCAGTATCAAACATTATAACATTTTAGTTTAACATTATAACGAAAACATAAAAGAATGTCTACAGGCTGGTTAAATTAAATTTTCTTACGATAACGTGGGTGGTATTTCTAGTATATCTTATCTTATTTTACTTTAGTTTCTTAGATAATTTTCCTCACTTAACGAACTTAATGTTTAGATAAACTACTAATTAAGTATACAAGTTAACATCCTCATGATGAACCTAAAATATAACTGGGCTGCGCACTTCAATTTACTTCTATTAAAAATTTACACTCTACCACATTACATTATTGTAGGTTTTTCTCTGTTCTACATGAAAGTAGAAAACGGTCGAGATGAGATAGCTAAAAATTTGTAAGTTGTCCTTTTCTAATTTTGCCACTGGTGAATAAAAAATCTTCTATGGGAGTTAATTGGTACCTACCTCAGGTACCTGTTTTAAAATTTGGAAATATTTGTATTTTACTTTTTTTGTGCTGAACTTTGCAAAAAAATACTCAATATGTATTGATGGAATCCGCTCATAAGAAATTACAAAACGATATACAATTATAAATTAAAGATAGTAGCAGTCTTTCGTAATCCTAATGCTGGGGCCACACTATCGCGCTAGCGCTATAATGCGCGTTGTCGCGACACGTTTTTTGGCTAACACTTCGCGTTATTAGCGCGAATACATAATCGCGCGATCGCACCGCTGTCAGTAAATTGCCGCACATAAGGATTTTATCGCAATAAAGTTCAAGATTATCGTGACGTCGCGATGTTTTTTTTGATGTGGCCAAGCTTATCGTGACTACGGAACACGAAGTTTTTTATCGCGCTAACGAAACAAGAATTTTAGCGCGCTAATGTAGCTGTAGCATTACGTGGTGGTAAAAAAAAATAGTATTATATAATTTAAAATTGTTTTATCGACATTGTAACATAATTAACTAGATGGCGCTACAGTAAAAAACGAAAAAAATGAACGTCCCGCACTGCTGTTTCGACTTGACCCCTCTCTATTTTGACTTTTGGTGTAGCTCCTTTTGATTTTTGTACTAAATAAATTATTCAATCAAAGTCTTGAGTTTTGCTGTTGGGCCCTTGTCATAATATTATTCATGGTCCTCCAGAGCCGAGAAAATAAAGTCAGTGCGTTTGCGGCAGTTTTGTGTGGTTTGTGAATTCGCCGGCCGGTGTTAACTGCGCAGTAGCATATTATAAACAGTAGAGTAGGTAACATCGTGCGTGCCAACAAACTGGCGATGGCGCAGCCTAGCGACAAATCCGAAAACGCCAGCAGTAATTTAGTAATTTAGCTCCAGAAAAACCTAAATTCACTGTACAAACATCAGTGTTTGAACATTTTTGTTTCGTTTTGCAACACTTTTGATTGACGTCATGAGCTCTATGATGACGATGACTTTATTTTGTTTGGGTTCCTTTCCATTGTTTTGGTCTCAGAACAATAACATTGTTCTGAGGTTTTGGTGGTAATATCCTGTCATATTGTATATCCAGTGATGCAATAAGATGTTTTGATGTATCGATACATTTTAGATAGTTATATTTTCTGCAATGGTGTTTTTTTGTGCTTATTTCTTGTAAATGAAACATTGAAGAAAAAATGGATAGAGGTTATTAGTCGGGATAAGAGCATTCTTTGTAAGAGCAACGATTAAAATAATGAATACTTATGGTCTAACGTTCAGATAATATAATTTCATTTCATATAATTTCATTTGATATAACGACTAACTTAATATAATAAACTTTTAATATAATTTTAGATTCTATAATTTCATTTGATATAATGTACTTTTGATATAATGAACATTTGATATAATAATCAAATGATATAAAACATTACTCATGTAAAAAGCAAGCTGTATGCAAGCAAGCAAGCAAGCAGCATGCAAGCAGGCATGCAACATGCAGGCAGGCATGCAGCATGCAGGCAGGCATGCAGCATGCAAGCAGGCATGCACATGCAAGCAGGCATGCAAACAGACATGCAGCATGCAAGCAAGCATGCAGCATGCAAGCAGCATGTAAGCAAGCATGCAGCATGCAAGCAGGCATGCAGCATGCAAACAGACATGCAGCATGCAAGCAGGCATGTTTTCTGTCACGGCTCCGGCGCTGCGGGACTCCGGCGGCTCGGGATTAAATTACACTCTAGCGTAGGGCGGACAAGTCTACGTGGAGTCGGTTTTTCCGCGATTCGTTTCTGTCACTGACGTTTTTAGCACAACCTAACGAAAACACAACGTATTAACTTTTTAACCGACTTCAAAAAAGGAGGAGGTTCTCAATTCGGTTGTATGTTTTTTTTTATGTTTGTTACCTCAGAACTCGGTCATTTATACACCGATTTCGAAAATTCTTTTTTTATTTGAAAGGATATAGTTTCAGATTGGTCCTATTTTTATCAAAATCCAGTTCTGATGATGGAATCCTCAGGAATTGAGGGAACTCTTCAAATATTGTAGGCATACCTATAGCGATTTTGGTATTTTCAGCAATAAGTCAAGAATTTGCATTCAGAAAGTATCATTTAATGAAGTAGAACTGATGAAGAAGACCACAGAATGTCATTGGAATTCCTCAATGATAAGTATTTCACGGGTGGCGATAAGATATCTCGATTAAGATAATTAAGCGACTATGACGAAAAGAAGGCAGGTACCGGAACTCGGTTCTGTTGGTGGAATCCTTGAGGAATTGAGGGAACTCTTCAAATATTGTAGGCATACCTGTAGCGATTTTGGTATTTTCAGCCATAGGTCAAATGAGATCCACTCCGGCAATAAATCCTTCCTAACTAATATTGTAAATGCGAAAGCGTGTTTGTTTGTTTGTCCGTCTCTCACTTGCGCATCGACCTGATTTTGCACATAGATAGCTGAAGAACAATAGTGACATAGGACACTTTTTATCACTCCTTCCGAAACATTTATTTTAGGATTTAAAAATACACTATTCACACTATTAATTCTGTCACTTCTTGTCTAAATTCTTCTTAACATCTTTATGCCGATGACTTACAAATTTACTCTCAGGGCTCGGCAGAGAACCTCTTAGAAGCGATTGAGCAGATCAATGGTGACTAGGCTACGATCTACGACTGAAGAAGGCAAAAACGTCCCTCTAGTTTGCCTAACGGTAAACCGTAGGGGGGTCAACACAGCGTTCACGAGTAAATCCGGGTAACTTGCCGTCTGTTTTGGATGTTGATTTCCTACTTTGTGATAGGCGTTTCTCGTTTTCTTCGCTTGTCGCATTTAAACGGCGCTGTCTCATAACAAGTAGCGCGTTTTGTAGGTTTACCAATATTCGCTTTCGATAAATAGATCGGAACGATTCACTAAAAAGCGAGAAATAAACAAAAAATTTTACAAAAAAAAAACCGACTAAAAAATTTTACTGAAATAAATGCACTAAAACGTAAAAAATAATTGCGTAGTTGTAGTAATTTGGTAAACCAAAAAACTTATACTATCAAGTAAATGTTAATAAATCTGGATTGCAATTCAATAGAAAAAGAAAACAAAAACTTTAATTATCCATAACCACAACGCACCAGCAGGTTTACATTGTACACAAACTAACACACTTGAAATATCAATTCTAAGATTAACATGTTACTGTATTCACTACAGTTTTATGGGATTTGTTGTGTTGGTCATAAAAATATCCAAAAATGTTTGCTCGTAAAAGTTTAAAAGGATCATAACATAATGGTTAAACAAGCTACTGATGGTAATGATTGAGATTCAAACTGGTACGCATCGCATTACTACTAGTGCGACTAGCTGTTTTTGGTCTGCATCATGTGAATACAGAATTAAGAAAAATAAATCAACAACAAAATTAGGTCTTTTTATGTGGATGCTACGCTACATAGGTACTTGAAATCAATTTATTAATTTTTCGCGCCACCGTTTCTTTTTTCTAATAAACAACGTTTTTCTTTTATCACAAATTCTTATCTTATTAACATTGAGATATTAAAACGTCGAAAAAAGTTTACAGATGGGAATCGAACCCACATCCTCCGCAATCCGGGAGGCGGGCGGCGTTAACCACTCCGCCATCTAGATATTTTTTGACAATATGTCAAAATTTTTCAACGCATTTGACTTGTGTTTTAAGCAACAGTGTCTCATCAAACCTCTTTCACTTTACATCCATTACACAATTTACACACGATATGAATTACGAATTCGAATTCATATCGAAAAAGAACCGCTCATAGTTAGCGGCAGCCCTAAATAGATATAGATCGTCGCAAGCGTCTTTGAAGAAACGCCGCCACACACAGTGTTGCCAAATTGACGGATTTCTCGTCAGATCTGCCGGATTGCGATCTGCGGGTCTATCGGCTAAAAAATATGGTAATGGACATGGGCTTCATTTGACATTTGAAGCCCATATTTGGTCCTTAAATGGGCATATTACGGGCTTCAAATGTCAAATGAAGCCCATGTCCATATTCATATTTTTTAGCTGATAGGGTAGCAGGTGGAAATGGAAAATTTTCTTGGCTGACGGTTGGAAATTTTCTAACGGAATGACAGAAGTTTTGTTTAAAGTACATCTAAAAAAGAATAACCCGTTTCCGACGATCAGGGATTGAGAGGTAAAAAGTAGTTAAGTTGGTCTTTTAACTCGGTGGTACCTTTTAAAAATTATGATTTCCATTCATATTAAAATTGAGTTTTAATTAGTTAATCGCTAAAATCAAAAATGAAATAAGTAAGTTCGCTAAATCCACTTGTAGTGAGTAGTGATAAAGGTGTATTTATTTTCGTATCATAAACATAATTATTATTGATATTTTTAAAAAACCATAATTACCTTTAGGTAAATTTTGTTTTTTATTAAAATTAAATTACTTACCTTGATTTAAAATGTTAAATTTTATTAATAAACTTTTTTCCTATAGCTTTAAAGGGGCTTTTTTAAAAAGACTTGATGTGGTTAGCACATTAGGTCAGTGTCAATTATGATACTAGTGAGTAATAATATTAATGTTAAATGGTAAATGATTTTCCCCTAAACCCCTTATGTTTCATTAGACCTTACTAAGATCTCACACGGAGTTCTTGAAAGAATTTGAATAGTGATGCTGCACTGTTTTGTTTTATTATTTGCCAACATGCTAAATGAGAAAGATTTTTGTAAACGTGACCGAATTCTGACGTATTTTTGTACTACAATTAAGCGGAATTCGAAAATTAGAGTTGGCAACACTGAGCGGGCGGACTGCATGCGAATGCGAGCGACACGTAGACGCTGTGCGCATGACTGTGATCTGCTGTCTCTTTCTAATTCTATGAATATGAAAGAGACAGAGTCATTCTTATCGCAGCGGCAGCCGCTGCTACCAACTTCACGACTCTAACTTAGAGAATCGCACTGTGGCACTGCGCTGCGCTGTGCTGAGTCAGTCACTGCACTGAATCACAGAACACAATGCACTGAACTCACTGATTCTCATGCGCAGCAGGTGTGTTCAGTTTCCTCGGGGAAATTTTGTTGTGTAGTGTAGGTACCTAGTTGTGTTGTGGTATGTGAGGTGCATTTGTGTATGCGCGATTAAACTAATAACTAGTATGAGTTAATTAGTAAAGGATTAGTATTATTATGAATAGGCTATCGTGAATAAAGCAATCAGTTCAGTAACAAATTAATGATTTGAGTAACAAATGGGTGTAAAGCAAAGACATATCATTGGTGTTAAGTCGTATTAAGACTTGTAGGTAGAATAGGTGGTGTTCTTTTAAACACGTTGAATAAGTGTAATAATAATTATGTGCCGATCACAAAAGTTATTTTAGTTCGTCCTTTAATAAATTTTATTTTATTTAAGTACGTAATTTTGGCGGAGGTTTAATTTTTATGTAATATTACATTAGTTTTAAAGCCTGTTAAGTGTGATGGGAAGCTTATCACCTTTCCTGTTCGCTGGAATAAACTGGAATGCTATTTAACACCATGTAAGTACCTACCGACACCTATTAATTACGCAGCTTTTTAGGTATTAACGTTGCCTTTATTGCGAGACATTAGTTTAACTTAATTTAGTGTAAATAAATAGGTAAGACTGATACTTATTATCTCAATGCTTTAGGCTGTTTAGTTGTCGAGGACATGAAAGGTCATCCGGTCATTTGGTTTGGAGTTAGCGGCAAGTGCTTAGCGTGCGGACGCGACATTAGATAACTAGGTACCCATTGATCTTTCATTAAAATTTGTAAGGAAAGATAATTGTAACTTCTCATAATGTGTGGTGTGAATTGTGATAGATTTTTAATAGGATTGAATTGAAATTACGTTCATACATCATAACACTTATCATAATTACAGTTAAAATGTGGCCATAACATAACTTGATGCTATCGATAGACGTTGGACTTAACTGCACCTGATACCTACGCACATTTCAAAACATTGCAGACTAACGTAGGTACAGTCACGAGCATTAATATATATACATTTGACATTTTCTAAAATATGTAAACTAATAATATTTTAAAAATATTTACTCAACAATGTGTTCAAAATTATGTAACCATCAAATTGTGCTAACATCAGGTAAACGTTGGGTTCACATTAATGTAAACGATACATAACCAATAATAAGTACTCACTATGTATATCAAATTTATGTAACCATGAGAATATCAAATATAACATGTATACAATTTCAATTTTAAACTTATTTGGAAGTGGAGACTGCGTTGGCTTAAATATCAAAAATATGTATACACAATTCAGTTTCAAAATTATGTAAACAAACGGTAGAAAGTGTATTTTCGTTAATAACTATAATATTTTTTTACAAGCTTTTATGTCTTTTGTTCGGGTGGAATTTTGCAACTCAATTTCGATCCACTTTCCGGTTACCGATTAAGCCGAAATTTTGTAAACATGTGTGAATCGCTTGACAATGCAATATTATGATGACATGGTGCTAATCTGATGATGGAGCTGAAAGGTGGCCATAGGAACTTTGCTTCGAAACAACATAATTTCATCGAGTTTGTGCTCGTTTGAATCGTCTTGTTTGTCTTTCAATGGTAACCAGGGTCTGATCTGATGATGGAGCTAGAAGGTGGTCCTAGGAACTCAGCAAAGAAACGACGCAACCCTATCGAGTCTCGGCTCGTTTGTTTCGTCTTCACGAGTACTTTGGTACATGATTACCATCTTGGTCTGATGATGGAGCTGGAAGATGACCATAGGATCTCAGTAATTAAACGACATAACGCCATCGAGTATAGGCTCGTTTGTTTCGTCTTGACGAGTACTGTGGTGCTAGATGGTAACCAGGGTCTGATGATGGAGCTGGAAGGTGGCCATAGGAACTCAGTAATTAGGTGACACAACCGCGTCGAGTTAGATTCGTCTTAATGGGTGGACCGTATTGATAGGTGGTGAGTGGTGGTGGTTTGGTGGATGTAAATAAATTTTGAATACACGTTCAGTAAGATGAACAGGTGAAAAAAGTGTCCACTAATAAAATTAAAAATAAACTAAAGGTAAAAAACTTTTTTAAAAAACAAGCTTTTTTTTCAATGTACTTACTAAAAACAAAAAAATAAACTTTTAATTGAAAACTTGTACTATTAACTTATAACATCATTCGTTACACAATTTATATGATATAAAAGGTTGTCGCGAGACTTACTATATACTATACAGGGTTAAAGGTTAAGTCGACCTATATCCTTTAAGGGGATGTAGTTTCCATAATTTGTGACTGATTTGGCTATTAAACACCGTAACCCAAACTTAACCGTTCTCAAGTTATAGTACTTTAAAGATTTTAGATTTTTTATAAAAAAACCGTTTTTTTGTGTTTTGTCCTCTTTTTTTGTGTTTTGCGCCTCTAGCTTATTTAGTTTTGGTTTTTTTTTTGTGTAGAAGATGAGTTGCTTAATTATTCTGAACACTAAAATTGCATGTAGTTGTATCAACTGAATCGTAGTAGACGATGAACGGTATAAAATAGAATTAAATTCGGAATAAAATGTTATTTCTTTCTTTGATATGAAAAAAAAATCTATGACAGTTGTGCTGCAGATAATCGTAAAAATATCTACGGTTTCTTAGCTCTCTATCAAGGTATAACAAGTTAGGATATTATCAGGATTCTCGGAAAAAACTTAAATGAAAGACTCTCGGTAGCAATCAAAATATTGGTATTACGTTAAGTTACTCCCTGAGTCTAGAACAATAATTGTCCTTTATGGAATTTGTACGGTGGTTTGGGGTACGGTGTTTCATAGTAAAATCAGTCAGAAATGATGGAAACAACATCCCTTTAAAGGATGTAGGTCGACTTAATCCGTAACCCTGTATAATTATGTGTTTAACTGTTAAAATCAATCAAATCAAGTTATTAGATGTGCTTATTATTATTTTTTTTTTACTTTTAAAATCAATCAAATCAAGTTATAAGATTTATTTATTTATTTACACATAATTATATAGTATATAGTAAATCTCGCGACAACTTTTTATATCATATAAATTGTGTAATGAATGACGTTATAAGTTCCTATTAAATGTTTTAAAGTGAAAGTTTATTTTTATGTATTTAGCGCATTTAAATAAAAGCTGCTTTAATAAAAAAAGTTTTTTACTTTTATCTTTTTAAATTGTTTCAGTTATCCCTGGACACGTTTTTCATCTGTTTATTTCACTGAACGTGTATACAAAATTTATTCACGTCCACCAAACCACCACCACTCACCACCCTTCAAAACGGTCCACCCATTAAGACGAATCAAACTCGACGCGGTTGTGTCACCTAATTATTGAGTTCCTATGGTCACCTTCCAGCTCCATCATCAGACCCTGGTTACCATCTAGCACGACGAAACAAAGGAGCCGAGACTTGATGGGGTTGCGTCGTTTCTTTGCTGAGTGTCCTTGGACCACCTTCTAGCTCCATCATCAGATCAGACCCTGGTTACCATTGAAAGACAAACAAGACGATTCAAACGAGCACAAACTCGATCAAATTATGTTGTTTCGAAGCAAAGTTCCTATGGCCACCTTTCAGCTCCATCATCAGATTAGCACCATGTCATCATAATATTGCATTGTCAAGCGATTCACACATGTTTACAAAATTTCGGCTTAATCGGTAACCGGAAAGTGGATCGAAATTGAGTTGCAAAATTCCACCCGAACAAAAGACATAAAAGCTTGTAAAAAAATATTATAGTTATTAACGAAAATACACTTTCTACCGTTTGTTTACATAATTTTGAAACTGAATTGTGTATTCATATTTTTGATATTTAAGCCAACGCAGTCTCCACTTCCAAATAAGTTTAAAATTGAAATTGTATACATGTTATATTTGATATTCTCATGGTTACATAAATTTGATATACATAGTGGGTACTTATTATTGGTTATGTATCGTTTACATTTATGTGAACCCAACGTATACCTAATTTTAGCACAATTTGATGGTTACATATTTTTGAACACATTGTTGAGTAAATATTTTTAAAATACTATTAGTTTACATATTTTAGAAAATGTGTAAATGTATATATATTAATGCTCGTGACTGTACTTATCGCCCAGCTGACAACGCGCACGGGTCAACAGTCGGCCGGCCAGCCGTTCATTGCCCGCGCGTTGTAAATAATCGTTATTTTTAATTGTTTTAAATTTTATTTTTCTTATATAATTGGTTTAAAATTAATTAGATACCCAAAGACCTTCTAATTAAAATTTACAAAATGAATTATTTAATAAAAAAATAAAAAAACACGAATTTCTTTTTTGTCATTTTTGTTATGTTTAAAACACTTGACCTGACCAGCCCTAGAAGTTTTTTGCGGTTTCTAGCAGTCACCTTATATAGTAGCATGTCTTTTAATGTTTATGTTTACCTTGGCTGGCACCGACTCCAGAAAATATTTTTAAGATTATAAGATTGATTAAAATAAAGGTTAATATTGCAAGTAAATTGAACAAACTAAACTACGCAATTATTTTTTACGTTTTAGTGCATATATTTCAGTAAAATTTTTTGGAGTCGGTTTTTTTTTTGTTAAACTTTTTGTTTATTTCTCGCTTTTTTAAGACAATATTAGAAATCAATTTAGGGTTAAAATGGTATTCTTATTTTTAAGCAAAAATTATATCAAATGAAGTTATAGAATATGATTATTCTACCAATATAGCTTTATAGCATAAGTTGTTAGAGAATATGAGTATTATATCAAATGAATAATATACGTAATGTTGTTATAGGAAGTGTATTTAGATCAAGTAAAAATTATATCCAGTGAACGTTATGTTCTTTGAAATTAGTTCATTTGTCATTATATGAAATGATACGCACCCGTTTGACATTATCTAGCGATTGATCTAATCTTAAGTCAGTTTTCGAAGTTTACAACCAACGAAACGTGACTATAAAGAATGGCGGCAAATTCAAAAATTCTTGGGGTGTCAACACTAATTATACTCTAAAAAAACGACGTTGATACTTGTATTTTTTTAATAACTGTAGATCAACCAAACATAATTTGTAGTATCAATAAATAAGAATAAATCTTAAGGATAATTGAAGAAGCATTTGTGAAAATGAAAACACCATAATTAATATTAACCCACTTACAAAGTAGAATAGAAGAATTTTATTTGTTGGAATTTGGGTCTGTCATTGACGATATTGTTTCCAAATATTGCGTTTCACTAGATAAAACTTCCTTTTGCTCAAGTGATGTAATATTCATGACAATATTTTAGTTTTGTCTCACTAGTACTTGAAATTTCTGTAGGTATGATAAACAAAAATTGGTTGGAGAGTTAACTTAGGTTATTAATTTTTAATGAAAGGAAAGAGTAAGTATACAGAAGTAACCTAAAATTGTTTACGATTGTATTAATTTTTAGAGTTACATGTAAAATAATAGACGAGAACAATAAATGAAGTTTAGTTAAGTATCAAAATGATAAATCCCGCAGTACACAAAACCGTTTGACAGCTTAAAATTATTGCAATAATAAAACTTTAGAAAATAGACCGCGTCACGTTTCGTTGGTCAGACTCTGTTCGATCTTTGCTCATTTATGTAGAGTAGGTGAAATTGTTTGCCATCAGCGTTTTCTTCGCCTACCGTATTTTGAAGCGTTGGATGGATATTCGGGCCGATTCGTGCGGCCCCGCCGATCATCGTTCTGTTGGCTTGCGCGACTAACTCCTGAAGGTCGTGTCCTCGTATTATGGAACTATTCCGTGAATGGACAAGTTTAACTGCATTTTTATAAACTACCGTGTAGTGCCTACCTATTGTGACGTGAGACGTTCTCGCGAGTGCTGTTTGGCTGGACCGTTTGACGGTGGTGCTGTTGGATAAATTAAGTGCTCCATATATTCCCGTTGCTGACCCCGTCCACGTGTAAAGGAACGGCTGGGAGTGGAAGAGGTAGGTGGCAAGCACGATTCATTCTACCTTGTGTATTTGGGCAAAGATCGTATTTTCCAACGCATAATCAGGTGCAGCTACTCCTACTATATTTTTTTCTATTTTTCGAACAACTTATTAGGTCCTTCGAAATTAAAACTTAACCAGCCCTCTATAATCCCCCACACTTTGGCCTTCGAGCCGGTTTAATTCCGTTTTTTCTAAAATAAACTAGAAACTTGCACTTTGGTTAGACTAATTTAAGACGCCATTTTGAATAGAACACGTTGCCGTGTTACAATTTTATTCAAGCTACCACACACAAGCCGTGCTTGTTCCATATTGAATTTCGTAAATTCATTAATATTTTCTCTTAAAAATGCCAGATGATAAGGCTCCTGAAAAAGTTCCCTCCAAAAAGAAGTTGGACACTATTCGTTTAATTAATAAAAACATCGCTGAAAAGCAACGTATTTTTTCGCAATTGCAGCAAGTATTTGATTTGTCAAATAAAATAGATAACCATCCTTCCTTAAAAGAAATGTTCCTTTTGCGCGCCTCTGAGATCACATCACTACGTGAATCGTTTGAAAGTATTTGTATGGAAATCTGTGAATTGCAATTATTTTTAAATTCCGAAACGCAATTTTCTGATACGGATTTAAAAGGGTTTGATGATCTATTCTTTCGGGTGAAACTGTGTGCTTCAAAACACACTACCAAAATGGTGGACGTTCCTACATGCACGGAAGAAAAAAGTCCTAACATCCGACCGCGTTTACCTAAATTAGAACTGTTTACGTTTGATGGTAATATTGAGAGTTTCACAACGTTTTATGAAACATTTTGCTCTTTGGTCCACAATCAAACCGGTATCTCAAATATAGATAAGTTTCATTACTTATTGTCATGCACAAAAGGTTCTGCACTCAGCATCGGCAAGAGTGTACCTATTACGTCCAGTAACTACGAAGTTGTGTGGCAGTCATTGCTTGATAAATACCAAGACAATAGAATGCTCGTAGGTAAATACCTCGATAAAATGCTCAACTTCCCTGCACTAAAATCGGAGTCTCAGGCTAATTTAAATAATTTTATTGAGATTTTCGATCATTCATATCGTGCCATTAATGCTTTAAATATCGAGCACTTGTCTAGCTATGTATTGTGTCATATAGCATTGAAGGGACTAGACTCCAATACAAGAAAAACGTTCGAACAAAGTCTCGATCAAAAAACTATACCTACCTACGATCAATTAATGTCACACGTGCATAATCAGATAAAGATTTTAGAACATTCGCAAGCCTACTCTCCGTCACTTTCGCAGATTAGAATTCATAATATACCTCGTAGTCATAACAAAAGGTCGAGTGAAAATTACAACAGAAAGGCGCTTTCTTCACAAACGCAATCAAAAAATAATAATTTCACTTGTTTACATTGTGGTCAAAATCATATGATTTTTCGTTGTATGCAATTCCGTGAGTTGTCTCCCGCACAACGAGTCAGCCGTGCTGATCATTTGAAGTTGTGTCACAACTGTCTCAAATAAAATCACTCATCTACTGATTGCCGAAGTGAATTCAAATGCTTTACTTGTAATCGGCGTCATCATGCATTATTGCACCTAGACTCGGAAAGCAAAACTGCTACGCGAGCCGTGCCCGCGCACAATAGCAGCGCTGACCCGATGACTATAGGTACGCACACAGCGCATGCTAACACTTCATACTCGCCCCGCGTAAACAACGTAAGGAGCTATATGGTACTGCTAGGTACGGCTATAGTTAATGTTATAGATTCGTTCGGTAACCTGCAAGCTTGCCGCGTTCTTATCGATTCAGGTGCTCAATAAAACTAGGGTTGCCTCGTAAAAGGTGCCCATTTGATATTTTGGGTTTAGGAGGTAATAGTGTCAAAAACTTTGGCATGACATCATGCACTATTAAATCTAGGCATTACGATAATCGAACGTTAAAAATCGACGCCGTTATCTTGCAAAAAATTATTTCCGACTTACCTACTGTGGAAATTTCTGAAGAAGTTTCCATGCAGTATAAAAACGTTTTGTTAGCTGATCCCCTCTTCTATAAAAAATCGCCTGTGGATATTATTCTTGCAGGTGACGTATTTCCTGACATTTATGACGGGAATAAAATAATTGTTTGTCCCACACTACCTACTGCTCTCAGCAGTATTTTCGGGTTCGTATTGTGTGGAAAATTAGAAGTACCGTGTACTTCTGATGATGTCACAAACATTGCAACGTCTTGCATTTTGTTGGTGTCGTACACCAATGACAGTGACTCCATCAACTCACAGCTCAAATCGTTTTGGGAAATAGAGGAGTCGCCGTGCGACAACCCTATCAGCCCACAGGATAAACTCGCCGATGAGATTTATTCTAAGCTTCATTATAGGGACGATACCGGTAGGTATGTATCACCTATCCTACTGGACCCTGATCGCGCCGCCCTTGGTGAGTCTTACAACCACGCCGTACGTAGGTTACACCACTTAGAGCGACGTTTCGCTCGCTCACCCGAGTTGCAAGCGCCTTACGTAGATTTTATGCGCGAATATGAACAGCTGGGACACATGCAACTATATACCGGCTCTGAGCCGAGTAGGTATGTAATCCCACACCACTGTGTGGTAAAGGCCTCCAGCACAACCACCCCCGTGCGAGTGGTATTTGATGGCTCAGCGGTCACTTCCAATGGCGTGTCATTGAATGACACATTGTTAACAGGTAGAAAACTACATCATGATATTTTAAAGGTTATTTTTAACTTTCGCTTGTATGACATTTGTTTTACCGCTGACATTGCCAAATTTTATAGAATGATCACTATAAATCCATCCGAACGCTGTTATCAACATATTCTCTGGCGAGAATCACCTAGGGACGAAATAAAAACCTACGAACTTAGTTTTTAGATTATACAGTACCATAGTAACAGAACCGAAGCTGAGGGACGGGGGGGCTCGAGGGGCGAAGCCCCCCGCCATCAAAAAAGTCGCAAGAGTTAATTAGGTTAGCTTAGTATGTTGACCAAAAACGCGCGAGCCGAGCGAGCAAAGCGAGCGTGCCACGGGAGCGGCCGGCGAAGCGCCAGAAACGACATTTTTGTAAATTTCCATATTTTAAAAGAAATTACATAACTTAAAATTACTTGTCTGCGGCAGGAGGGGTAAGTGGGGGGGGGGGGGCACTCCTTATTCCTCCCCTCCCCTTCCCCCACCAATTATAGCGACTCGATTCAAATTTTTTACGATACATATCCTCAAAATACAAAAATTAACATAACTTAAAAACTTAACTTGTTGGCGGCAGGGGGGGTAAGTGGGGGGTACTCCTCCCCTCACCCCACCCCCGATTCAGGCGACTCGTTTCAAAAGTTTTACCGAAACATGTCCCAATCTCAGACCAAATAAAAAGTTCCCAATAGGTAATTTTGCATGCGTACAGCACGCCCGTACGCCTAAAGAGGGACGAGTATTGTGGGTTATTGGTTAATAAAGGAAAACCGGACTTCAAAGTAAATCAACTATTTATTATGTAAAAAGTACAAGGAACGCCATATTGAGCAGAGCGTGGGAACCGAGAGAGAGAAGTTATTTAGGCGGGCTGTCAACATGATTTTTTGACAATTATGACATAGACAGTTGACAGCTATAAATACTGTATGCGTTCCAATATTATTGTCTATTACTATTATCTTAATTCGTAACACCCTTCCTCAATAAAGTTGGCACGCATTCTTCAATTACAATACTTTTATTTATTTATATCATCTTAGGAAATTTCACATACATACTTACTATCTATACTATTTATCTATCTATGAATTTAATTATTTAACATACTACACAACTTGTTAAACACTTCTTTATTTAAACCTTTAGTAAATATATCCGCTATTTGTTTCCCTGTTGTTACATATCTTAACTCTACAATATTATTTTCTACCTTGTCTCTAACAAAATGATATTTTAAATCAATATGTTTTAATCTTTGATGTTTTTCAGGATTTTTGGCAACATGAATAGATGACTGATTATCAATATAAAATATAAAATTATTACAACCTACGCCAATTTCTTTTAATAAATTGTAAATCCAACAACCTTCAGCTACCCCTTTTGCTAAAGCCACATATTCTGACTCTGTAGATGATAGAGCAGTACATTGTTGCTTTGAGCTGCACCAAGATACTGTGCAACCAAAGAGCTTCATGATGTACCCTGAAAAAGACCTTCTTTCCAGCTTATCTCCAGCCCAATCTGCATCTGTATATCCTACTAGTACATCCTTAGAATTTCTTTTGTAAATTAATTTGTAATCCAATGTTCCTTTGACATATCTCAGTACTCTTTTTAACGCTTTCCATAAGTTTTCATCTGCATAAACTTGATATCTACTTAGATAGCTAACAGCAAAACAGATGTCTGGCCTTGTGCCTAACATAGCATACATAAGGCTTCCGACCACCTGTCTGCATCTTTTCACCATATCATTGTTTTTGGCTGGTTCAGTTGATAGTACCAAGCCTGTCTCTATAGGTGTCATCGCCGGTTTACATTCTTCCATTTCATACTTCTTAAGTAGATCTTCTAAATACTGTCTCTGATCTAGTTCAAGTCTGTCTTCTTCTTCTGTGATATTGATTCCTAAGTATTTCATTTTCTTATTTCCCATGTCAGTCATTTCAAAGTTTCTTCTTAGTGATTGTTTCAGTTTATCAATTTCTTCCTGTTTCTCTGCTATAATTATTAAATCGTCGATATATAGGAGTATGTAGAATCTTTTATTCGCTTTGTAGTACATGCAGTAGTCCGACTTGCTTCGAATAAACCCTTCCTCTTTCATATGATTATTGAATCTGTCATTCCAGTTCCTTGGTGACTTCTTCAAACCGTAAAGTGACTTTTGTAATTTTACTACTTTTCCATCATATTTCTCAATTCCATTTGGTATCTTTATGTATACTTCTTCTTCTATAGTCCCATAAAGGAATGCACTCTTCACATCCATCTGTGTCATTTTCAAGTTGTACTTACAAGCTATAGATAAGAGTATTCTCAAAGTTGGCAATTATGCCACTGGTGTGTATATGTCTGAGTGATCAAAATCCTCTTCCTGTTGAAAACCCCTTGCTACTAGTCTTGCTTTATAAATATATTTATTTTTCTCTCCTTTTTTCACTTTAAGAACCCATTTTGTATCTATGACTTTCTTTCCTTCCACTGGTTCTTCTATTATCCATGTATTGTTTTCCTCTAATGTTGTCAGTTCTCTTTCTATTGCTTCTTTCCACTTGTGTGAGTCTTCTCCTTTTATTGCTTGGTCATAAGTTAGTTGTTCTTCTGTGCATGCCTTAAATCCTGTATAGTAATCTCCATACTTCTGTGGCTTCTTGATCTCCCTTGTCCTAGTCTTCTGTGGTTTCTCCACTGGTAACTCTCTAAAAGAACTTTCTTCTTCTGTTTCTTCACATGACTCATGGTACTCTTCTCTTCTGTGTCCAGTTCTTTCTTCTCCTTCTTCAAGTATATTACTCTCTTGCTGTATATTAGTCTCTCTTCTGTTAATTTCTTCTTTTCCATCTGTATTCTGTAAGTCTCTTTCTGTTCTTCTGTCATCTGTTTCTATCTGTATATCTTCTGTTATTATATCATCCAAAGTTTCTATTTTCTCTTCATGCTCTTCTTGTCTCCTGTCTTCTTGCTGCTGTCTGTGTCTTCTGTTTATGCTATTTGTGTCATCTTCACAATCAATGTGAACTATTCTGCTCTTCTGCTTGTCTTCTGTCTTTTCTTGGATAAATACCACATCTCTATATGTGTTGATTTCTTTGTTCTGAAAACATACTTTGTAACTTTTGCAATTTATCCCATATCCAACAAATATTCCTTTCTTGCTCTTTGCATCCCAATTGAGTCTTCTCTCCTTTGGTATATGTACATAAACTTCTGTTCCGAATGTTTTCAAATCTTCTATGTTAAAACTTCTTTTATATAGTAATTCAAATGGTGTCTTGCCATGAACTGATAATTTACCTGTTCTATTCAACGTATAAACTGCTGTGCTAGTGGCTTCTGCCCATAGTTCCTTCTGTAACTTCTTTGCGTGGAGCATGGTTCTGGCAGCTTCTACAATGGTTCTCATCTCCCGTTCAGCTCGACCATTCTGTTCGGGTGTGTAAGCAACTGTGGTCTGGTGAGTAATTCCCTTTATTTTTAATATTTGACTTACCTCTTTGTTGACAAATTCTCCTCCATTATCTGATCTCATTTTCTGAATTTTGTAACCACTTTCATTTTTAAATGTTATTATAAAATTTTGAATACTATTTTTTGTCTCATATTTATTTTTTAGAAAATATACAAACCTGTAACCTGTAAAATCATCTTTGAATAACAAAAAATATTTAGAGCCACCTATTGAATCTTTTTCCATTGGACCACACAAATCCATATGAATCAATTCTCCAGGTACACTAGCTCTGTTATCACTACTCTGAAAAGGTACCCTACTTTGTTTACCCTCCAAACATGCTGTGCATTGATCAGTCAACCCTTTATGTTTTACATTATTTTTGGTTAAAATCTCCTTTACTTAACCCATATTTTGATGTGCAAGCCGTTCATGCCATTCTACAATTGATGTTAAAGCCACATCATTATTAAATTTAATATTCATGTAATACAATTTACCCACTCTGTTTGCTGTACACATAACCTCTCTATTCTTAGTAAATTGACATCCTTCTTTTGTTGAAGTCATAGTATAACCTTTATCTAAGCAACATGATACAGAAAATAAATTTACTGTTAAATCTGGTACAAATAAAACATCCAACATCACATAAGGTGCATACTCTTTGCCGTTGTATCCATTAAATAGAATTTTGCCTATACCCTGTACTTTCAATTTATTACCGTCTCCTATTATGACAAATCTACTCTCTAATATATCTGTATAGTCTGTAAGTAACTCTCTTTTGAAGCACATATGTTCACTTGCCCCTGTATCCAAAACCCAATCTCTGTTTTGAATTAAATTGTCATTATTCAGGATAAAAGCATTGTGGTTACCTTTATTTTGTCCTTGCCTGTTTCTGCAGTCCTTGTATAAATGACCCAATTTTCCACAAAAGTTACACTTACGCACTTTGCATTCTTTCTTGTAGTGTCCAGCTTTACCACAGATAAAACACTTTTGTTCAGTTTTATTGTCCTGTAATTTTCTGTTGTTATTTCTTTTCGCCATAAGGGCCTATGATGATGGAGTATCCTTTCCTATACGCTCCTCTTCCACAAGCAATCTTGCTGTCAAATTCTTCATATTCTGTTCAGTTGCAGGTACTGATTCCCATGCAGAGATAAAATGCCTGTATTTATCAGGTAGGCTCATGACAATCTTTGTGACTACCATCTTCTCAGAAAGTTCCTCTCCATTATTTCTTAGCTGATTGACAAGTTCCTCAACTTTGAATATGAATGCTGCCATTGGTTCCTCGAACTCCATGCTGTAAAACTTCTGTTGAATAAGATGTATTCCGACCTTAGATTTTGCTTCATAAATTGTTTTCAATTTCTCCCACATTTGACGAGCAGACGTGCATGCCAATAAGTATGAAAGTATCTTCTCTTCTATTCTAGTAACTATTATTTCTTGCGCTTTTCTGTCTACTTCCTTGTCTTCAGTGGACGACGGCTCTTTGAGTAACGCGTCGTACCACCCCTTCGACCTCAGTACAATCATAATTTGGAACCTCCTTATTGCCCAATTATTATCGTTTAGAAATAACGCGCCGTCTTTTCTTTCCATCTTCTATAAATCTCCTGTAGATTTCTTCTGTTATTTCCGTCTGTAATGAACCGGAAGCGGTCGACTTCTGTTCTGTCTGGAGTACGCGTGCTCGGTAATCCTGATAGGTACACGGAGCTTTCTTCTGTCATCTGTTAGTGTCTTACTTCTGTGAATATATTATTTTTCTCTATGTCCATGACTGGGCCCTATTGTGGGTTATTGGTTAATAAAGGAAAACCGGACTTCAAAGTAAATCAACTATTTATTATGTAAAAAGTACAAGGAACGCCATATTGAGCAGAGCGTGGGAACCGAGAGAGAGAAGTTTTTTAGGCGGGCTGTCAACATGAATTTTTGACAATAATGACATAGACAGTTGACAGCTATAAATACTGTATGCGTTCCAATATTATTGTCTATTACTATTATCTTAATTCGTAACAACGAGAAACGCCCTTGATTATTCATATGATTTACTCATTAGGTAAGTAGTGGTAAGGTACTTACTTTACTTATTATGGAATGGCCACCCAATTACAATCACAACAATTTTAACAAAACAAGTTTCTTTGTGGAGAGACCTAGCGCGAAAAAACAAATAGGTACATTACTTTTTTTTTTAATTTATATTTGTTCCGTGAAGGAACAGGCTAAGATCAGAGACCATACTGCCTAGTCATTAGTCTTCTTATTTCTTTTTTCCTTGATAATAATTAACCACTCAGTTGCTCACACCCAGCGGGCCCCTTACCCTCACGTGCTTGAGTGGCGCCAAAATTATGAAGCGGGCCGGCGCCTGTTGACTATTGTTACAAAAACATTGACTGTGAGCTACTGGAGCCGATCTAAGCCAAACCAATTACTGTTTTGAATAGTTAGATGAATAGAGCATCTGTTTTTATAGAATGCGTGGTGACAAAGTGTTGTTTTTATACTTTAGTGACGAAAAAAATCACGGATTACTTCCTATTTTATTTTATATTTTAAAATCAAATGGCCTGTGATGTCTATTTTATATTTTACACGTATACTATATTAAGTAATCTTTCTATTAAAAATAAAGTACATGTATGTTTCATCCGAAAAAATATCAGAAAAAAATCGAGAAAATCGCGCAAAAATTCGCGTGCTGCGTAATCTGCTTGTTAATCGGGTTGGATGTTATAACCTATTTCACTCCAAATCTAGAAAGCCTAGAGCAAAAATATGGCATAAGAGACAGTATTTGTCTATTATAATTCGTAAAAAACACATTAACTTTCCAGTAACCTGTAGTCATACAAGTTAAACAACAAAAGCTTTGATAGAAAAATCGTACGTTTTTGGTTGTCTTATTGCCGAAACCAACACGGTGCTATTAAAATATAACTTAAATATACCAAAAGAGCAAAGCCTGTAGTTTACAACCGTATACAATACGTTTCAAGAATACTCATAGTTTGTATGCAATAAAGTCATCAAAATGCAGCTCTAGAGCGCACGGACGACCGCTTTATCGGCAATATGGCGTCGAAATAAGGTTCGGGGCACACACGTTTGTGAATAGAGTGTGTCGCGATTATTTGCGAACAAAGATTGTTTTTTGGTTTAGTAATTATTTATGTTAATTTATTAAATGAATGTAATAAAAAAATATTCTTCGTAGTTAGTTTTTTTTATTACAAATTATTTCAGTTTAAAGTATATTAAAATAAACATAAAATGTATTAGGACTTTGATTGAAATAAAAATAATGTAACGGAATAAAACATATAATGTTATATACGATGTTTAGATAATTTTATATCGAATCACTATAATAATAAATGAAAATTATTAAAACAAATTAATAAAAATGAATATTTTATATTAGTACCTATATAATAATAATAATATATAGGTACTTATATAAATATCAAACCCAAAAGACACCACAACAAAGCTCACTGTCACAAAAAAAAACAACTGCCCCAAAAACAAATATGTGCCACCAACCTAATCCAAAAAAAGTTCTATTGCTTCCTGTAATTATAGGAACATGCCATAAGTTAGACTTACGTTGCGCCTTTGGAGAGTCAATCTGCATGTACACAACAACAATACAGTGAGATTAATGTTTTAAATCACTAGTTAGTAATTATTCTCCGTAAATACATACAATTCATGAAGTAAACAATAATAATCACAAAACGAAATCACTAGAAAACCACCGCCACTGCAATAATTTACATTAAGACTTAATTTCGTCAGGTTTTAACAGAATATCCATCCAGTTTAAAAACAAATAACTAGATAATTAGTTAGAACCTGAAATTATGCGTATTTTGATATATAACACATCTAGAAAGAAACCATAGGTAAAAAATTACGGCGTTTTAAAAAATTCATGATGAGCACGTAAACACAACCTAAACACGTCCACTTTAAAATAATCACATTGACTTTATTTGTTTTTATTTTTGACATATCAGCTCCTATTGCTAATGCTTCGTTCATGTTCGTTCAGTAAGGCACCCATACACGTCCCACGAGACACGGATTAGCGATATTTCGAGCGTCTAGCTTTACTTTTGTATTAACAATTGTAACAGAAAGCACGTGGGGGCATTCTTGATATGTAACGATTGTTACATGAAGCGACGGAGTGGTTAAGATGATGAATGATAAATGATGTTCCCCAAACCCCTTGAGCCCTCAGTAAAGATGTGGGACTTTACTGAGGTCTCACACGGACTTCTTGAAAGAATTTGAAAAGTGATGTTGCACTGTTTTGTTACATTTGCCAACACTCATGCACGTTCACAAACACTTAACGGTTATTAATCCACTATTATTTTACATTAATGTTCGAAAAAACACAAATTTTAGAAAATAAAACAATACTGCAGACATGACGCTTCACTTTCCCGCCAAGAAGTCTTTGTCATTGACAATTTGACAATTTGTCAAAAATAACTTTTTATTTTAAAAAAAACTGGGGCTGCCATGAACCTATAAATTATATTGGACTTCTTGGCGGTAAAGTGCGTCATGTCTGCAGTTTTGTATTATTGTTTTTCTGTAATTTATGTTTTGTCGAATATTAATGTGAAATAATGGTGGATTATTTACTGTTATGAGCGTTTACGTCCTTTAGCACCGTTTTGCTCAAAAACTGTAATTTTCAAACCTCTTAATATCTATGAATATTTACATTACAAATATGATAATTACGTATATCATTAGGCGATCTTGTCGTCAAAAAAGTTTGTTGAAAACTTTTTAAAATGGATATTTTGAAATTTATAACAAGATAACTGAACAGAGGTTTTCATAATTTGACTTTACGCGTCAACTTCAAAGCTAAAAAATGTGTTTATATTACTAAAAAATCAAAGAACAAAAATTTTATTTCAATTCTAAAGATCCCCAGCAAAATAGTTTGTTGAAAACATTTTTCGATTTTGGTTAGGTACTGTTAAAAACTGTAACAAATCAAAAATTGCGAATTTTTAAAAAAATTAAAGGCGATTTTATAAGATAAAAGCTTTTTACTGTAGAAAAAAGTGTTTTTTAAATTTTTCACAAAATTCTTTTTACTAAATTAGCTTTATTATTTTTCTATGAATATTTTAAAACTGCTCCATAACTACTACAAAACTCTGCGTACTACTCGCTTCAAATCAGTCCATAGATTAGTATGTATACAATCAGTCCGCCGCTAGAGTCTGGCTAACGAAAGCTGAACCTGGAAAAACGCGGCAAATTAAAAAAAATCATGACTGGGTAACACAGCTGCGATTTTCTCCAAAAAAATTAATTTGACATACAACATGACACCTCATATAGACACACATAGAGACAAAGTGTTGCCAATCAAGTAACTACGAGGTTCAGATTTCGTTGGCCAGACTCTAGGCCTCTGAGAGAGTGGTCACGTCGCTCGACGCTCTGCCCGACGACGGTTTTCGTCATTGTCGTAAGTTCGAAGATAGTGCAAAGAACATTCAACAGAATAGGCTTAGCGCGGACAGACCTTTCAGAAAATAATAAGATCACGATTACAGTGCGACATAAAAGAGTAGAAATTTAATAATCCAGAACTAAATTCACTCATTTTTTGGCAACATTGATTATCTGTCATTAATGTCAAGTGGTTGTTTAACTCTGTCCGTGGTTACGATATAAATTGTTGTTTTAGTGATATTTCTACATTCCTGGATTTAAAACACTGATAACATGATTATGACCATCCATGGCGGTTCTCGTAACATAATATATAAGGTTTTTTTTAGCGAAGTTTGGCAGAATTTCAAGACGGAACTTTGTTACGTAATCTGGAGGATATTTACCAACGTACAGCAGATTATACTGGCAAGTAAGTTATAAAAGAGGTAAAACTTTTGAATCGAGTCGCTGAATGAATCGGGGGTAGTGTGGGGGTGGAGAAGGTAGGGGGAGCGAGGAGGAGTACCCCCCACTTACCCCCCCTGCCGCCAATAAGTAGTTTTTAAGTTATGTAAATTTTTTTATTTTGAGGTTATGTACCGTATTAAAACTTTCGAATCGTTTCGCCATAATTGGTGGGGGAAGGAGAGGGGAGGATTAAGGAGTGCCCCCCCACTTAAACCTCCGGCCGCAGACAAGTAATTTCTAAGTTAAATATTTTTTTTAATATATGGAAATTTACAAAAATGTCGTTTCTGGCGCTTCGCCGGCCGCTCCCGCGGCACGCTCGTTTCGCTCGCTCGGCTCGCGCGTTTTTGTCAACATACTAACCTAACCTAACCTAATTAACTCTTGAGACTTTTTTCATGGCGGGGGGCTTCGCCCTCTGAGCCCCCCTCGCGGGGGGGCTGCGCCCCCCCCCCGTCCCCCCGCTTCGGTTCTGTTACTATGGTACTGTATAACCTAAACACTTGTAATTTTTCGTAATTATAGCCGATTTTGACAAATCTTTCAAGTGATTTTTTTATATTTTAACGCAACGGCGGCAGCTAAAATGTTAATAAACCTTTATTTAGGAACCCCTTAGACCCCCCCACAGTCTTAGTTTCTTCAAATTCAGGCGACTCGATTCAAAAGTCAACCCATAAAAGATGTTGAAAGTATAATTATCTAAAATATGCCTATGCGAGTAGTAAATAAATTGGGCATTCTGGCTCACAAAGTTGTGTCCTCACCGCTCGCCGTGCTCGCTTCGTCGTCGCTCCGCGACGACGTTCGCACACAACTATTGTGCGCCAGAACGCCCAATTTTTACTACTGTCGTAGATTACAAACAAAAGTATTACTTACCATGTTTAAAGTTTTTTTTCTAGAAGTATATGGTTTAGGTTGGTATAAAAAGATTTTGAATGAACGTACAAGTTACAAAAACGTAAACCATCTTTATGAAGTAATGAACTAATCACTAAGTTGATCTTTCCGCAATTCGATGAGCCGCAAACAATACAGCGAATAGTATGTGGGAGATTAAGAAAAGAGAGTAATGATTTTGATCAATTTATATTCATAAAAACCAGATTAATTGGCAGACAGTACAGTAATTATAATAACAGTAATATCAAATTATTAAATTAATTAGCCATTTCGCATTTTACATAATGAAAATTGGTACTTACTACTATTTCTTGTAAGATACACAGTTATGTACTACAATACATAATTTAGTTACACCATCATAGCGTAACTCAATACTATTTCGACAATCAGAGCTCCGTCAGGCTCCGCAGTTGAGTACAGAATGCCCGGAAGGCGCTAGCGCATGACCTTTTTATACTGAAGTACAAACAAGTCGCTAATGACGCATGGCGTGGGGAGCGTGGCAATGGGCAAGCACGTGTTTTCTTATTCGTATTAATTACTGCGGTGAATTTGCTTTCTTCATACATTTGTTTTTAATGACAACTTTAATAGTAATCTACATTTAAATGCCAATCTCCCACAAGTATTTAATATAAGGTACCATGGCGTTTTGGAGCGTTTGATGACGTAGGACAGATGCATTCCAATTTCAATGATTTTTTTGTTTAACAAATTTCATAATTAAATTGACTGCAGTGTTTCACAGATTTCAATAAACTACTTAAAATATTAAATGTAACTTGTAAAAATCAAAACATTCGGGATTTTATAGATCAAGGTTCCAAAACAGTTTCTATTTTAGTGCCAATAACGGATCAAATCTATCTTAGGATCAAATATACCTAAAACGTTTTATTTATGCAAGGTAAATCATTCAAGCTCAGAGTAAATTTACTTTAAGACTAAATATTCGATAATAAAATAAATTAAAAAGAAAAAAACAGGTATCGGTAACTGTATCTTTTCCTCCAAAGTTGAAGTGCATCCCTTCGTCGGGAATTGTGAAGGCGTCCTACATAATGTACTTATGTATCCCAGACAATGCTGATCACTTGACTCTTACACGACAAATCAGACTTGAAGTAGGTTACGTAACACTATAGTGTTTTTAAATAGTTTTAAGTATTATTGCCTTCAAGTTACAATGCATCCCTTTGTCGGGAAACGTGAAATGAGCCCTACAAAACAGACTTTAAGATTTTCTTAAAACTGAGATGTATCCTGGACTTGCGAGGCACATGGCTTTTCACAACATAGCAACTACGAAGTACTCAATACTGTTATTTCTTTCAAAGTTAAAGTGCATCCCTTCGTCGGGAATTGTGAAGGCGTCCTACATAATGTTCTTATGTATCCCAGACAATGCCGGGCACTTGACTCTTACACGACAAATCAGACTTGAAGTAGGTTACGTAACACTATAGTGTTTTTTAAATAGTTTTAAGTATTATTTCGTTCAAGTTACAATGCATCCCTTTGTCGGGAAACGTGAAATGAGCCCTACAAAACAGACTTTAAGAGTTTCTTAAAACTGAGATGTATCCTGGACTTGCGAGGCACATGGCTTTTCACAACAAAGCAACTACGAAGTACTCAACACTGTTATTTCTTTCAAAGTTAAAGTGCATCCCTTCGTCGGGAATTGTGAAGGCGCCCTACATAATGTACTTATGTATCCCAGACAATGTTGGGCACTTGACTCTTACACGACAAATCAGCCTTAAAGTACGTAATACAGTACACCAATAGTCTTATTTTTCCTTTCAAGTTACAATGCATCCCATCGTTGGAAAACAAAAATGCTCAGTTTTAAGAAGGAGGTTCTTAAAATTCTGATCTACGAACTGTTTTTTGTTATACTTATCTGTTAAATCAAATTTAATGGTAACCAAATTTATATTACATAGTTATTTAATTGTTGGTTGACGGAGCTTACAAAGGTCGCGATATTTTTGAATGTGTTATTAAAATAAAGGAAAAACACTCACCTGATTACACTTTTCAGAAGATTTATCACTTGTTATCACAATCGTCAAGTAACAACGTATCAATGTATCCTTCATTGTGAAGCAAAAAAGTTCTACAAAACTGTCTATAATTTTTTAAAACAGATTTTTCCCGGAGTCCGAACCATGTATGCAAATGTCAACCATCGTCGTTGACGACCACTGAAGACTACAATTTTATTTAATTTCTTACTGATACAAAGTATTAAGTACACTGCGAGCTTAGCTTACTTCGCTCAGTATAGCACGCAAAATAACATAGCCATTCATAGTTCACAGCCGTTTCATAGCTTGCGGTGGACGTTGCGATTAATGCGCCTTATAAAATGACGACGGTGTAATTTCATGAGAACGATAATGATTAACTTGCTATTTTTACATAGGTGCAAACAAAGCATCAGCTCTGTGGGAATAACTTGTAACCAACTGGATAAAAAAAGGAGGTTCTCAATTCAATGCAAGGTTTTATTTATTAATTATTATTTTTTAAATATTGTTAAATAATATATTCAATTAATAACAGCCGCTGTGGTCTCAGACCCAGAGGTCCTGGTTTCGATTCCCAGGGCACAATGTTGTGTTCGGTTTGGTTGGTGGTATAGTTTGTTCTAAGTCCGCCTGGCTAACTTAGTAGTTAGATGGTACCTAGTCCATCTTACCTAGGTCTTGCGCATAGCAACAATGTTATCTACATTGTTGTGTTCCATCATTTAGAAGTAAGATAGCCAGTGCAAAGATGTATTTTTTTTTTATAAATATACATAAACATAGAAAAACACCAAGACCCGAAATCAATTTAGTAAAACAGTTTTTCCAAACTGACCCGACCGGGAATTGAACCCAGAGATGGCGCGACGCCAAACCCGGCGCGCTAACCACTCGACCACGGAGGTCGTCAAGTCAATATATTCAATTCTATGCTAAAACATAACACACAGTACAAGTACATACACAAAACATACAATAATATTACATGTACCTACTTACTAATATTATTATTTGGACTTTTATGAGTAAGTGTACACCTACCTAAGTTTTTTTTGGGAATCGAACTTAGCACTGCTACTTACCTAAGCTTATTACTACACGTAACTGGTTTTATAATTTATATTTTGATGACACTTTATTTTAATTACTTCATAATTTGTAATTCGATGAAGTGATTGTTGGTCACACGTTATTGCTGATTTAGATATCTACGAGTGTGTGCATAATTGCACACATTTTTCGTGTATCTGTATTTGCCAAGTTTTTGTATAAATAAAGTTTCCATAAAATGCATTAAATCAATTACGATCGACTTGTCATCAAGCACGTCTACCTATTGCTGCCTGCAGTGTTATTTCCGTCACCATTGTTCTTCATATCAAGTGCGTCGACATAATGTTCGTGAGTCAATAATATTTTACTGTTTTTTTTTTTTCATTTTATTATAATATATTTATTTATTGGTATTATTTACAATGATTGTACGATGGTCCACATACAGACCTATAATTTATTTTCCGTTCGTGTCTCTACAGGTCTGAACACGAGTACAAGAAACGGCTCGCCGCCGCAGCTGTCCTAGACTCAGACCGTGAACAGTCATCTGACTTTGAAGACGACTCTAGGTAATTATTTGCTATGCATATCTCAAGACTTTGGTACTATGTCGCCATAATTGCCATATTTTTAAATACTTTATTTTTATTTTCTTATTTTGACGACCTCCTTGGTTGAGTGGTATGTACACCAGTTTTCATGGTGTCGCCATCTCTGAGGTCCCGGGTTCGATCCCCGGTCGGGTCAATTTTAGAAATTATTGTTTTTCTATATTTTCTCGGGTCTAGGTGTTTTCTATGTACCTATAATAAGTATGTATGTTTATCCGTTGTCTAGTAACCATTTAACGAGTTTCATAACGAAGCTTCTCTTGGGCTAGATAATTGGTGTGAGTGTAGGAAAGTTTATTAAGTTTATAATTTATGTTCTTTCTTTTCTTTTTACAGTCCTCCGAAGAAGGCGAAAAAATCGGCGAAACCGAAAAAAGAGCCTGCAAAAAAGAAGTCAAGTGGGTATGTATAACGTTTTTAAGTTTTAGCATAGACGAATGAGATAATATATCGTCTTTGGTTTTAGACAATCACACTAATATTATAAAGGCGAAAGTTTGTGAGTGTGTATGTTTTTTACTTCTGCACGTAAAAACTACTGAATGGATTGGGATGAAATTCGGCACACAGATAGTTTATAACCTGGATTAACACATAGGATACCTTTTACCCCGATATTCCCACGGGGACGGGAACCACGCGGGTGAAACCGCGAGCGACCGCTAGTTATTTAATAATTCTACGATAAAGAGTTAGTTACTGTGCTAAAAATAGATTTCATGAATTGGCGGTTACAATTTATAATTATAATTGTTTCAGGAAGCCTACTGCAAAAACAAACGGCTCGGCTTCTGTGCTGTCTGACCTATTTGCCTAAGCACTCCTCCAGCAGCCCCTTGTGGTCGTCGTTGTCTCGGCGAGTCGCGGGCGGGGTGTTACGTCAGGTGAAACCAATTCCTGCCCTTGCTTGCACACTTGCCCGATGGTAACATATTTTTTGATATCAAAATATATATTACCGAAGACATCATTAATCTCGGCTCTCGTGAACGCTCGGACAAGTGGATTGCTAATCTTCGCTTGCGGGTCTCACCAGACGATCCGCTGTGGAAAGAGTTGAAGAAATTGTGCGCCGAAGCGAAGAAGAGATACTGAAAAGTGGCGATGTACTACGGTGACAAGGTTGGCAGCCAATAGGTTCATCCATCGATTCAACCCTTTTTTTATTTTTTATTTTTTTCACTACAATGTAAAAACTTTATTGTACTTATACTTAACTAATGTAAATGGTTAATCTAGGTAATATAAATTCTGTGGAGGAGGCGGAGATACGTAGGCCTGTCCGCAAGGCCGAGCTCCGGTTAGTCGGACTCAGCGAGGGGATGAGCCCAGAAGGGGTGATGGAGGCGATTGTCGCCAGAACGGGTGGTAGGAAGGAGGAGGTCTCCATAGGAGCGGTTCGGTCCGGCCCCTGGGGGACGAACTCCGTGGTGATCGAGCTACCGGTGGGGCAGGCCAAGGTGCTGGCGGAGGCGGGGCACCTAACGATCGGGTGGATACAGGTACGGGTGGTAGCGCTAGACAGGCTCCCCGTACGCTGTTACAGGTGTTATGGTGCAGGCCATACGTCCTACACCTGCGAGTCGAAGGTGGACCGCAGCGCCCTGTGCTATAGGTGCAGTGCACCAGGGCACCGGGCTGCGGAATGCGTGGCAGAGAGGCCAAGTTGCGCAGTGTGCAGGGAGGCAGGCCTCCCCAGCGAACATCAGCTGGGGGGAAGGACCTGCAGGCCCCCCATCACCAGGTCTAAGGTGAACCCGTGGAGTAAGCCCCCCCCCCTCCAAGAGAGGAAGGGTCAAGCGGGCCCATGGAGGTGGCGGACGATCCTCCGGATCCGGGCGCCAGCGCCGAGTAGGAGCGATTTCTTGTTTTGTCTTCTGCGTGTGTGTTGTTGTGGGTCTGACTGCTGGGCACCGGTATGGGTATTTTATTATACCACCCCAGGTGCCCGGTAGGTCTGATGGGGGGTGTGTCTGCAGTGCACGCCCGCGGAAACGTAGGCGCGTGCTGTGGAGTTCTGTGTGTCTGGTCAGCATGCCCGGGCAACCGAGCATGCTGGCCGGTCTTGTGTTCGTCCCCCTTCTCTATGGGGGTTTTGTGTTGTGCCTTTCGCGCGCGTAGTCGCCGTGTGCTGGCGCGTAACAGCTGCCTCAGGCGGCGGTTATAGGTTAGCACACGGCGACGGGGTGGCTCCGCGTGGTCATTGCCCAAGTGGATTAGGTCCCGTGGCCGCCACTTCAAGCCTTACGCTCTCGGAGTTTGGACCCCCGGTGATTAGTGGGTAGGCCCCTCCCTCTCGCCCGGCGATTACGTCGTGGAAAGGGGGACGGGAGAGTCCCACATATCCAGTCTCCCTTCTGGAGGCTGGAATCCATAAGCAGGGATTACACCGGGAAAAAAAAAAAAAAAAAGTAATATAAATTCTAAAACTATATTTTCTTTTTTTAACTTAGCTTAATCAACCGCAGAACTAATAACCACTCAACTATGGGTAAATCTATCTATTGTTCGATTTGTCAAGGGTCAACAATACCAAGTAAATCGTTTTCGGGGCATTTACGCAGTATTAAACATAAAAGTAATAGTGCAGTAAGTCTCGATAGTGGCATTGAAAAAATAAGTTCCGCGTTTCGTTGTCGCATAGCGTCTTATCGCATATGGGCAGAGCGCGAGCGTCTGGCTGACGGCAGCGAAGTAGCTGCTACTTCGCCCACGCACTTCTTGCGTTGCATTGCCTCAAAGTTACAAACAATACTTCATTCAGCTTTACCTAATCATATAAATATAAAAGTAAACTTTGAACTTTTTGTTAAAGTAATTTTACCTAAAGATGATTCTACGGAAACTAAATCATTTACAACTGCAAACATTGCTTTACATTTAAACTACAGTTTTAATGATCTACTAAATAACATTTCTGAAATTATTTGTAAAAAGATAGACGAATTTCAGGAAAATGGGAGTGGATGGTCTATGTTGGATATTTTATACCTCGAAACTAATATTAACAAATACACGCCATTGCAAGGATCATCATATCTAAAATCACCAAAAAAAATTTACTCAAAACAAGCTTGTGTAAATATAAAAAATGATGATGAATATTGTTTTGCTTGGGTTGTGATGGCGGCTTTGTACCCAGTTAAAAAGAATGCTTGTCGAGTATCATCTTATCCTCACTTTAGTACAGTATTAAACTTAATTAATATGTCGTTTCCAGTTGCAAATAATGACATAAAAACATTTGAAAAAAATAATAAAAACATAAGTGTAAATATCTATGGTTTGGATAGTAAAAGTAATATTACTGGGCCGTTGTATAAAACCATTTTACGAAAAAAAATCATATTAATATGCTTTTAGTTCAGAATGGTTCTAAGTACTTATAAAAAACTTTCCTAAACTATTAAGAAGTCAAGTGACTAAACATCACAGTAAGCTTTATTTTTGTGATGATTGCTTGTTGTTTTTTAAGTCTAATCTAAAATATAAAAATCACTCTTGCGGTGGAGTCGCAACTACACACATCAAAAGTGTCTAGGGATCAAGCATTTTTATGCGGATTTCTTGAGATTGAGATGTGGCTTTGTAATAAATTTATGATTTTATAAATTTATATGGATCCTTTTTGGTGCATTTCATAATTTGAAACAGGAACTTTCAATCATTTTCTAGTAAAAGATGAAAATCAGCTGTCAATATTTTCCCTATAAAAATATACAACGCATTGAAGACATTATTAGTGCTACTGTTTCCCTACTACTGATTAAAACCAACGTTATTATGGAGCGGCGACGTCATTTAAGCAGGGAAGAAATGCTCAGAGCCGTGGGAATGATAGAAGCTGGTTCCCGGCAACGTACTGTGGCTTTAGCTCTGAATACAAGTCAGAGTGTTATCAGTCGACTTTGGACACGTTACCGAAGCACTGGTACCGTGGCTGAGCGCCATGGAGGACGGTATCGCTGCACCACATGGAGACAAGACCGATACATTCAAATCACAACTCGAAGAGCTCCAACAATAACCGCCATGATGTTAGCCGTGAGGCTTCATCACTCTTCAGGGAACTTAATTAGCGACCAAACAGTCAGAAACCGCTTGCATGAAGTGAACCTTCATTCCCGAAGACCGCTAAGGGTACCACCTATAGCAATGCACAATCGTAGGATTCGATATCAATGGGCTCTTGAACACAGAAATTGGGCAGAAGAACAATGGCGTTTCGTGTGCTTTTCTGATGAGTCTCGTTTTGGTATGAGACCGGATACAAGACGTATACGACACTGGAGAACCTCTGGACGCTAACAGCGATTAAAATCCTGCCAGGAAGTCCATCCTTATAGTGGTGGAACCATCATGGTATGGGCGGGTATTTGGATCGGCGGAAGAACTGAGTTGATTTGGATCAGAGGCAACCTCAACGCTCAAATTTATGCTGAGACGATTGTATCAGACGTCATCGTTCCTCTACAAGTGCAAATCGGTCCCTTATTTTAGTTAATGCATGATAATGCACGACCGCACACCGCAAGAGTTGTAAGACAGACTCTCGCCGCAGCTAACATCAATGTCATGCCCTGGCCTGCTCAGTCGCCAGACTTGAACCCGATTGAGCATGCATGGGATATGCTACAGAGAAGAGCTCTGCCGAATATGGAGGGTATCCAGTCGCAAGAAGACCTTTTTTTGTTGTTGCAACGAACATGGGCGGCCATCCCACAGCGTGATTTGGATGAACTCATTTTGAGTATGCCAAACCGATGTTCTTGTGTTGTTAGTGTTCGCGGTAGAAACACGGATTATTAATTGTTTAAGTTACCCAATAAAATTTTAAAGAAAACTGTTATTTCAGTCTTTTTTTCGAACTTTAATGTTAGTGGTTCAAATGTCAAAAATCCCTTTATTAGGAAAATGGCAAATTTCTTTATTAATGCAAAGGTGACTTGGTTTATCGTTACTGTAGACAAACGAAAACACTTTATTTAATGAATCCTTAAAGAAAATTTTAATTAATATCAGGAGAAAAGTTATTGCAAAAATATATGTTGATCCCTAGACACTTTTGATGTGTGTATTTTGCCCGAAAAAGGTACTTAGGTTCAATTTAAAAATTTTCATTGTAAGCAATTCATACCTTATGTAATATAAACATTCAGACTTTGAAACATTATTACAACCGTGCGTTGAAAGTCAAAGTAAACACACAGCTAACATTCAACGGCACATTCCCGCTGCGTTTGCGTATTATATTGTTTGTAATTATGATAGCTCTCTAAACCGCCTAGTAAAGTATCGCGGTCCTGATTGTGCATTCAAATTTGTTACTTATTTACAGAAAGACGTGAAAAGAATTTATGATGTTATTCAGTCGGCTTCAGAGAATCCAGTGCCTATAATTTTTAGTAATATTGACTCGCGTGCTTTTGATCGCGCAGACTATTGTTATTTATGTTCAAATTTATTAGTCGTAGATAAAGTGAGAGATCACTGTCACTTCACAGGTGTTTACAGAGGCGCAGCTCATTCATACTGTAATCTTAAATTTCAGATTCCTAAATTTATCCCCATTTTCTTTCATAATTTATCGGGTTACGATTGCCATTTGTTTATTCGGGAATTAAACACAATATCAGGCTTAATCAAAGTTATTCCGAAAAGCAAAGAAAATTATATTTCTTTTACTCTAAGTTTATTCCACTTTCAGATAAAACTTTCGTTGCAGTACGTTTTGTCGATTCTTTTAAATTTTTAGGGACAAGCTTAGACCAGTTAGCTAAAAGTCTTAACCCTAATGACTTTATACATTTACGTAAAAATTGCGATAGTGAACGAAAATGTTCATTGTTGCGTCGCATATATCCATATGAATATATGTCTGCTTGGGAGGTATATGAAGAAACTAGTTTGCCGCCGATAGAAAATTTTTACAGTAGTCTTACGAGTGAATCAATTAGCTTAACTGATTACCAACATGCCTTAACCGTATGGAAAACTTTTGACATACAAAATTTAGGAGAGTATACAGATTTATATGTAAAAAATGATGTTTTATTATTAGCCGATATATTCGAAAGGTTTCGCTTAACTTGCAAAAAAAATTATGATTTAGATCCGGCTTTTTATATTACAGCACCAAGCCTAAGCTTCGATGCAATGCTTTTAAAAAGTAAAATAAAGTTGGAACTTTTATCTGACTTGGAAATAATTCGTATGATACAAAAGGGTATTCGAGGAGGCATTTGTTTATGTTCAAAAAGGTATGCTCAATCAAATAACAAATATCAGCCTGATTTTGATTCATCTCAATCTAATAGTTATTTAATGTACTTGGACTGTAATAACTTATATGGTTACGCTATGTGTAGCTATTTGCCCTATGCGGACTTTAGATTACTTGATGAGGAGGAATGTAGTCAGCTTAACATACTGAGCATTCCTAATGAAAATGAATAAGGATACATTTTAGAAGTAGATTTAGAATACCCAGAGAGTTAACATGACTTACACAATGACCTTCCATTAAGCCCAAAATTTTGTTCCACCGGGTTCGAAACATAAAAAACTGATACCTAATTTATTCGATAAATATGAATATGTCATACATTACGTTCATTTGAAAATCTGTTTGAATCATGGATTACGCCTTAAACGAATTCGCAGAGCAATAACATTTAAGCAGAGTCAGTTCTTAAAACAATATATTGATTTAAATACGGAGTTAAGACAAAAATCTAACTCTGCTTTTGAGCAACACTTTTTTAAATTGTTAAATAACAGTATTTTTACAGAGCGCAGACTCGATGTAAAACTTGTTAATGCATGGCATGACGATCGCAATAAAACAAACAACTACTATTCCGCCGAACAACTGATAGCTCGCCCTAACTTCCATAGCGTAGCAGTGTTTGATGAAAACTTTGTAGCTATTCAATTAAAACGAGAAAAAGTAATATTGAACAAACCAATATACGTAGGGTTTTTCATTATTCTGTTATGAAAAAATATTACAACGAAAAACTGTCTATAAGTTACACAGATACTGATAGTTTGTTATTCTCCATTCAAACGGATGACTTCTATCGCGATTTGAGTTATTTTGACACTAGTAATTATTCTAGTAATAACTGCTTTAGTATTATTCCAAGGACCAAAAAAGTCCCTGGTTTGTTCAAAGACGAACTAAGTGGTAAACTTCTCTTGGAATTTGTAGGATTGCGATCCAAACTGTACAGTATTAAAACAATTGATAATGAGGTTAAAAAAGCAAAAGGAGTCAAAAACCTGTAACTAAAAAGTTAAAATTTTCTGATTACGTAAATGTTCTTTCAACAGGAACAGATCTTAAAGGTAAAAACGTTCTATTCAAAACCATAAAGCATCAAATTTTTACAAGAGAACAGTATAAAGTGGCATTGTCGAGAAAAGATGATAAACGTTTTATTTTAGGTGATAACGTGTCAACGATATCGTGGGGACATTATTCTATTACAATATAATACACTATCCTGCAATAGATAGTTTTTACCATAAGTGATAATAATGTATGATGGTTTATATCTAGATTAAATCACTAAAGCTTTAACGTTACGTAACGTTTTAAACTATCAATTTAATGTTTTACTGGGGTCTCTATCGGATCGCCTAATTTTTTGTACGCCTAATTTGCAATGGCACCCAAACGAAAAGCCAAATTTTTTTTTGCCTAATTTCACTCTTCAGAATCGTGTTTGCCCTAATTTCACTTCGCCTAACTTTTTATCGCCACATTGTCTTTTACCAAATGCGTCATTTGGCAGAATAATTCGTAAAACCTAAAGTTTACAATTCCTAAATATTAATTTGCATAAAATTAAAAATGCAGCATGTAAGCGTGCAAGCAGGCATGCAGCATGCAAGCAGGCATGCAGCATGCATGCAGGCATGCAGCATGCATGTAGGCATGCAGCATGCATAGTTTCCGTCACGGCTTCGGCGTTGCGGGGCTCCGGCGGTCCCACGCGAGCTTTTCGTCGCAGAGGGTTTTCACTCACCACCGAGGCTTCGGCTTGCTGGCCGGCTTCGCCGGCCAGCCTCAGCCCCGGCGGCGAGCTCAACCCACCTGCTCCTTAGCTCGCGGGCCGCCTCGCCCCTCCGCGCCTACGCGGGCTTATATTGCACTCTAGGGTAGGGCAGACAAGACTACGTGGAGTCGGGTTTGCAGCGATTCGCTTCTGACAATTTATTTTCTCAATAAAATTCTATGCTTTTATTCCAATACATTATTGGCACATTTAATTTTAGATATGCTAAAATTAGAGCTTTTATAAATTTTGCGAAATAATCGTTATGCCAAAATAAAGTTATGCCAATATAAAGTTATGCCAATATAGTTTAGGCTATTTTACATTAGACATTCTAAAATTAGGCCTTTCAATTCTTAGGCCAAACTATAATGGTGGCAAAACAATTTTTAGGCGAAGCAATAATTGTACGTTTTAAGTTTAGGCCAAAACGGTTTGGCCAAACCATATTAGGACAAACAATTTTAGGCGAACCGAAGGGCACCCGTTTTACTGTCATCGATAAATTTAAAATATAAACATAGATTTTTAAGATTAATTTTAATCTGATAGGTAGTTTTAAAAAGTTAAATAATCTAAGACCTTTAATCAGCTATATAATATGTTAAGTTAATTAATTGGTGTTAAGTTTGATTTAAATTTAAAAATAAATATTTGTTTACAATCAATTTGATGTGTAATTTTCATTTTTGTATGGATTACACTTTATATTGTTAAAACTAAAACTGTAAATAACAATGAAGTGCATTTTTGTATGTTTTATTTAAGTTTATGTCTAATAATTGTTTTTTTCTTAAGTTACTAAATAAATGTTGTTGTAATACTGAACAAAAAAAGTTTTGTATTGTCTACAATCAATTTGATGTGTTACTTTCATTTTAGTATGTACCTATCCATACACTCTTTATAAAAACTGTTGTTACTTAATTCGTGAATAAACAATAAAGTGAATTTTTATGTTTTATTTATACTTAGCCCGAGTATTGTTTTCCTTAACTATTACAAAGCACAATCATTATACAAACTAAAAGTACTTACCTACTTGTTTAGTTTATTACTAATTACTTTTATTACTTTGAATTAATGGTTTTATTTGAAGATGTGCCTAAAATTACTATTTTATACAATTACCTTAGATTACATTATTACATTATTTCATAATTAGGTGTAATAAATATGAAAGATGAGTAAAAATTCAATTAAAGAATTATCACATAATGTAAACTCTACGAGGACTAGGTATACAAAAGCAGAAGACTTTTTTAAACCAATTTTAACCGCACCATATTTTATATTTTTCAAGTTGTTATCAAATTCTAAGAAAGATTGTACCGAACTGTATGATTTAAACAAGTCATTACATGTCGACAATATATGCTGATTATGATGGGAAGTCATTTGATGCTATTCGCACACGTTTCACAATAATTACGTGTCATGTTGTTGAAAATAACACCTAGTCAGCGGTTAGTTTTTTGCATGTTTAAACATGCAACGAAGCAACTTACACCGACGCACACATATTATCGGTTGTAGTAAACTAGATAAATAAAGCGTGGTTTGTCATGTAATTCATTTACATTAATTGACAGAACGTTGTCAGCAGCAGTTGCATTGTCTCAATTGTTTTTATTTTTTTGTTCTAAATAAAAAGTTATTATCATGGTAAGTGGAATTATGCATTTAAAGATGATGGACATAATTTATATTTGTAAGTGTTTTATATTATTTTATTTTATTTCAGGAAACTCCACCCACTTAACCGGTCTACATTCTGCCTGACGAGGAACACCAAGATCGAGTACTGAATCAATACACACAAGGCTAACATGAGGGAATTGACGAAGCGGGTCCCTTTCACTATATGGATTCAGACCTAAGAACCCGGAGCCGGAGATAAAGAATTCGAAACATAGACATCAAAAGAAAAGATGTTTTCTAAGACACTTTCACAACAAACAAAATTCCTTTGTATTGAAAAGCGCGCCGAAAAAGGGTCGCTATTTAATCAAAATTCAAGATATTGACTTACAATCAAGAGTGCCTGTTCCAGAGAAGCTGTTGTGTGCACAATATGTTGTGGAGGATGATGTTGATCCAATTATGGATCAGACAAAAGGAGTTATTAGTAACATTTCAAAAATTTTTTGCGGCTATAGCTATAACTTCTATTGAGGCTATTTGGCGCAGATTTATTTGTAAATTAAAGTTCTCAAAAGGTTTCAAGCGTAATTTCCATATTTACGTGTAAACCTCCAGAGACACATTTAAATATATAAAATATTTTGATTGTATAAAATCTTATTTTGAGGGGTACAATACTTAGTTACACAATTTTCTTTTTAGTATATAAATAAATTTAACGTATATATTTTTAAATGTTATTGAAACTTGTTAAAATTTTTGTAAATTTAGTAATAAGCGTTATAATAAACTTAAATAAAATTAAATAATAGTAATAGCGTTTTTTTCATTTTATTGCTCTCGGTTATATTGATTATACTCGTAGTTTAATAAAGAAAACACAGCATTCAATTTAAATTTATGTTTATTAAAAAATAACTAATAGGTATTAAAGCACATACTTACATTATAAAAAACAAAAAAATACTTTTAACAGTCACATAATAATAAAAAGTTCTATTCTTATGCCTAGTTCTATAAAATTCAATGATTAAAACCTAAATAAAACTATAATTATTACAAAATTATAAGATCACTTTATTTTGTAAACACCATTTTTTAATAAACAGTACATTTTTTAATGCACATGTTTTCCTATGAGTAAAACAGTTATATACGAAAACATCTTTACAATACAATTCAGAAAGAGTTTGTAAATTAGGAAGCCCTAAATTACTTATGTCTAACACGTTGTTATGATCACATAATTCTTGTAACTTTTTGATTTATAGTTTAAAAATTGAATATAATTAGACTTTGTGGCATTAATTAAAAGATTATTATTCTGTAACCAATTATTTATATTTTGAATTGCTTCATTTATAATAGTCTCATAGGGCATTGTTTTATCATGATATGGCACCACTAAGGAAATGTCATCAGCGAAAAGGATAGTGTCGAACTGAGTGACCCTCGGCAAGTCATTGATATATAAAAGAAATAGCAGCGGTCCCAGACCGCTTCCTTGTGGAACTCCTGATGCGTTAGAAAGAAATGAAGATCTGTACTCAATAGCCTCATTGTTTTCGTCAAGTTTCGTTACTTGTACACATTGCTTCCTGTCGGCAAGGTAACTTTTTATCCAGTCAAGCGCAAGTCTTCTAATACCGTATCTTTCACATTTAACAAGGAGGTTTTTGTGGTTAACAAGATCAAAAGCCTTACTTAAATCAAAGAATATCACAGTAACTGGTACCCTATCATCAATATAACTTGTTATTTTACTCATTAATCTATATCCAGCTAAAGTCGTACATTTATTTTTTTGAAAGCCATTTTGTTCGTTAGTTATGATATTGTGCTTTTCCATAAAGTGTAATAGCCTGTCTTTCATAGCTCTTTCAAAAATCTTTGAAAGAATAGACACGAGAGTTATAGGTCTGTAATTGTTAACCTTTCTTTTGTCGTTCTTTTTATGTAGAGGTTTTACAATAGAGAGTTTGATAGGTTCAGGAAATAGGCCTTGTGCAAATGATAAATTAATTAAATAAGCAATCACAGGTGATAAGTATTCAACACACAATTTTAGGATGTGAGTAGAAAGATTATCAACTCCCACTGATTTTGTGTTATTTAGGGATTTTATAATATTTTTTACTTCTGTTTCAGTGCAGGGTTTCAAAAAGATACTAAATGTCTGGTTATCTATGCCTATATTTTTAAAATCCTGAAAGCCGTTTGTGTGACTTGAGGAGTTTGACACGTTGACGAAAAATTTGTTAAATACTTTAGCCACAGCATTAGGGTCTTTCACTTCTAGTCTGTTAACATGCACTGATTCTATTTCATCAATCTTCCTTACGCAGTCTGATTTATCCTTGATGACATCCCATGATGCTTTACATTTATTTTTAGCTTTTTTAACAAAATTAGCGTTAATGTTTTTTCGCGACGTAAGTATACACTTACGTAATATTTTACTGTATGTTTTAAAAGCTGATTTGGCGTTTTCAGATCCCGTTCTATAATAATTAGACCTTAGTTTTCGTTTTGTTATACATGACATCCTAATGCCTTTCGTGATCCATTTTGGTCGTGATAAGTGACAGTTAACTTTTACACGCTTTTCTGGAAAGCAATGAAACCTTTTAAATGCTGAGTTTAGGTTATCGTCATTCATCACATCCTGCCATGATAAACTACTTATGCAATCAATAAATTTATTTTCATTAATAAAACTTAAATCTCTTACTCGTTTGTACCAGAATTTTGGAATAGGTTTGTGCTTAGTGCTTTTAAATGTGAGGGTTTGGCTGGTATTATGATCAGAGAGATAAGTGCTATGGACTTCACCCTTAGCATCTTTTATATTGCTAACAAAATGGTCTATGCATGATTGTAATCGCGTAGGATCTGTAATGTGCAATTGTAAATTAAAATTATGCAATAAGCTTACCAGATTTCTTGACGTACAGTCTTGTCTCAACGTATTAACATTTAGATCACCAGCAAGCACAATTTTATTTCCTTTTATTGACAGTTTATGGAGGAGCAATTCCAATTGAGCAAAAAATAAAGAAAGGTTACTGTAATTTGGAATCCTGTACAGACACAAATTACTTTTCATGATAACTTTTTCACAATGTTGCTTAAAGGCTTGTACTCGAATATACAGTCGTTTAATATAAGACAATATGCAGCTGTCTGATCAGGTATCTCTTTTTCAGTTTCAATTTCAACTCTTACATCTATTGACCCCTTTAATGCCTTGTGTTGTCGAGAACAATCAATTACAAATAGTGGAGCGATATCTTTAAATTCTTTTAAAGTCACCAACGGTTCTGCTCGGCGTCCGTGATAAGTCTGTTGAAATCTAGCGTATTGCTCATATAATAAGTAATACTTGTTTTCCGTAAAGCTGACGTTCAAATTTTCGTAAGGGTAATATGAAGAATTCAAAAAAACTTTTACGTCACTAACATTGCAGTGCTCAAATTCAGCCATTGACATGTCCGCCCGGTTTTTCTATTTGCGTTGAAGGTTTGATTGACCATGTATGTTTGCGTGTTTTTGGTAATAACGGGTATTCATATAAATCCCAATTTCGGAACGCTAAGGTAACAGAACGATCTTTTTCTAAATGTTTTAACAAAGTAATCCTTTCACGATCTGATACTTTTACATGCGGAACTCTCCAAACTATTTTACTTATTTCAAGGTTATCGATAATTTCATTTTTATTTAACTTTAATGCATTAATATTAGTGCTGCTTCTTAATAAAACTAACTCGTGTTTACAGTTAAAAATTATTTTTTCATAGTCTTCTGCAAACCCCAGTATTTTGTTTAAAGGTATTGAAGCGGAAAAAACTTCATTATTGGTCGTACCAATAGTAGACCAACCCCAAACATTTGCAGATTTTGATTCGTTTTCGTTTAGCGAAAGATATGTTAAGGTGGTCGTAAGGCCAACATTTTTTATTTTGTCTATTTCAACACCATTTAGTTCGTATCGTATATCTTGAAATAGAAATAATGCTGCGTTATTTATAAAATGCACACTGGATAATATATCTTGAAATAGAAATAATGCTGCGTTATTTATAAAATGCACACTGGATAATTTTTTTTTAGTAGTGCTGTTACGGACAGAAGTCTCGACTTTATGATATTATATAGTTAGATATAATACGGCTAAATTTAGGTATGTGTATTTGCATAAGTAGATTAAGTCTCATATACAGTCGTGGTCAACTAATTAGGGACATTCAAGATAGTGAAGAGCAATAACCGGTTATGTACATATAAATATAAAACCCTATTGATTTTTCAGCACCTATTATTTGCATAATTTGGTCCGATTACTATACTATAAATGGCTGTAAATAAGAGAATAATTAAATAGAAAAAAGTATTTAATATCAAAGGTTGAACATGTATTAAATTTTAAGGTATAATTATGTAGCTGGACATTTAATTAAGGACAGTAAAGTATAATGATGAATAGAGTTAAACAAAACGAATAATCTCCAGTATTATAATATTTTTAAAAGCTCCATTTTATTACGTGTAAAATCAGTACCCAGTAGCAAAACCTTTGTTAGTAATTACCGCTTGACACCGATGTGGCATAGACATTATCAGTTTCTGACATGTTTCGATAGGAATGTTTGCCCATGCCTCACAAAAAGCTTGATTAAGTTGATCTAAAGTTGTGGTACGATAAGTTGAAACTTTTTTCTTGATTTCGTGCCAAAGGTGCTCAATTGGGTTGAGGTCCGGGCTATTTGCTGGCCAATCTAGCACCGATACTGACTGACTGGTAAGAAACGACTTGACTGAACGGGCGGTATGTTTCGGGTCGTTATCATGCTGAAACGTCCATATAATAGGGAGATGCTCCTCAGCATAGGGAAGCATGTTTCCTCCAATATTGTTTTGTATTGATGTTGGTCTAAGTTACCCTGAACTTTTCTCACAGGTCCCACTCCACGTCCAGAAAATGAACCCCAAATTTTAATGTTTCCACCGCCATGTTTCACCTGCTTTTTTGTGAATCTTGGATTCATTTCCGCTTTTACAGGACGCCGTACGTATTGCCTTCCATCTGAAGAAATTAAATTAATCTTGGTCTCGTCAGAGAATAATACATGTTGCCATTGGGCGTAGGTCCAATGTCCATATTTACGTGCAAACGCCAAACGAGCATTTCTATGTTCTTTCTTCAACAACGGTACTTTGCGAGCCACTCTTCCGAACAACCCTGCTTCTACCAGACGTCGTCGAACGGTCCTCGCTGATACACCGGCTCTTTCGTCTGCCCCAAACACTTCGTGTTTAATTAAAATAGAGCCTAGAAACGGATCTTTCTTAGCTAACCTGGTTATCATTCTATCTTCTTGCGGAGTTGTTTTTCGATCTTTTTGTCCTGGGCACATTTAAAGCTGTGTTATTGCGCCTGAAATGTTGCACTGCATTGCATACCATAGTTTTTGAACAATTTAAATGTTCTGCTATCCCTCGGTATGACCAACCACGCTCGACAAACTTCATGATAATTGTTCGTAGTGTTGGATCGCAACTTTTATTTTTGCCCATATTTCTTCAAAATAATTCTCAAAACTTAAAATTAAAAATCTGGATTGCCGCCAAAACTACCACAAAACAATAAAAGAAGAAATAAAAAAGTATTGAGATTCAAATTTTGAAAATAGAACGCAATATCTCAGTGTCCCTAATTAAATGGCCAGCCAGCATTCTTTGAACAAATAGCACACTGATAATCTATCAGCTATACTGTAAAGAGGTTTAATGTTTAAGAAGTTGTTATTGTTTGTATAATCGGGCACATCAATGACTAATTATACTTACGTGTAAAAGATATGGAATATTGTTAAGACTCGTTGGAAAATAAAAAATAAATTCACAATTTGGCTTAACTAGAGATTGTCCCTAATTAGTTGACCACGACTGTATGTAAAGGTTTTTTGATAATAAATAATTAATTTTTTGCGTTTCATTTTAACAAAAGGTAAAAGTTATTAAACAGGTAATGGTTTTTGACAAAGGTAAGGGCCAGGTATACGTGCCCAGGGGCCTTACGCCTCTCTAAGGTAATTAAAGTTAGGAAAGTAAGAGATTAGCTTTCGTAATTATAGGTTTCTATTGTTAGGAAAATCAATGTAATTAAGAAAATAAATAAGTAGGGTATCCAGATTACGAGTGATACCGTAGGGTAGGTAATAAATTTAAGATAAAAAGAGAAGTCCGAACGAAAGGGACAGCTGCACAAATTACGACGGTTCATGTGGGTAGTTAGTTATGGTAAAATGTAAAACTGCCCACATGAGCCGGCAGCTGTCCCACAAGGCTGCTAGTTGCCAACCCATAATGTGTTTAAGTCACGGCCGGTCAGAGCAGAATTTGTAAGCTCTCCGGACCCCACCTTGAAGAATAAAGAAGCACTAATCAAGAACCGAGTTTTATTGAAGAACATACAGTCCACATCGAAGCACAACGGCTAAACTGTTCGGCGACTACACCCGTCGGGAACAATTTCTTTGGACCTTCGGAGCCGGATTTGAAGAACTGAAGCCTTCGTCCATTTGAAGATAGAAGATCTACGTAACCACCAACGTAACCACCAACGCATTGTAACCACACCACTTGTGTTCTGCAACAAGTGCTAACGCGGGCGGACCGCGGCTCAAAACGTCACATCACCTAACGGTGCCAAACGGTGTGCGTTCTGAGTAAACGCCGTTCAAGGCGGGACGACTTATCGGACGAGGTCGTCAGTTTGTCCTTTTTAGGGCAAGCTTAAGAGTCCGGCTACGCCAGTACGGTTTGTCGTGGAGCGGGGGTCCTTTCTGTAGGCACTGCCTAAGCTGTCGGACACTCCAGCCGATTCGCGAGCGCCCCGTTGTCCACGTCGACTCTCTGCTGGGTAGGTCCTACCTTTCCACTCCCGCACGTACTCCATCCTTGGACGGGCTCCCCACACAGCGTGCCCGTTTGAGATTGTTAGGAGTAGGGGCAGCAAGAAAGAAGATGCCGACCACCCGAAAACAAAGCCAAGCCGAGACGACAACGGGACTACGAACGTTCGACAGACCACCCGCATCACCCTCAAACTAGGCATGAGTTCGATATATCAAAACGTAACTAATAACCGATATGAGTTTCATATCGTATCATATCGATATGACGGTTGCACATAACCGATATTACAAAAACTATGATATCTATATTATCGAGACGATATCAAAACACGCGCGAGAATACCTACGTTATGAAAACTGCAAACGATATAACCAAAACGCAAAACCGTGCACACAACTGAATGGATTGATATTCGTTTCTTCTCTTTCTTACTAAAGAGCGGTGTAAAAGAGATGGATGAAGCGAATATGAGGTCATTTGCTTGGTCTCTGTCTTCTTATAGCGGTGTAAAAGAGATGAAGCGAATTTGTGTTTATTTGGTTCAATGCTTGAGAAATTAGTTTTAGTACCTAGAGCAGAGCTAAAGTTGTGATTTGTTTGAAAGAGTTTTTTGGTAATAGTTTTGATGCGCTCTTGACCTCGCAGTGGTGGAGAGACCATAAAATTATTTACCCACACTTATCGGACCTGTACCGAACTAAGTGCAACATAGTCGCAACTTCAGTTCCCTGTGAGCGACTCTTTTCTAAGACAGGGCTAATAATCAATGAAAAGAGATGTCGCTTGAAATCAAAAAAAGTACAACAGCTTGCATTTTTAAATGCTAATCTGTCCTTATCCAAGAAGACAGATTTAAAATAAAAAGTCTTTAAATATTGTATACTAAAAAACTGTTAATATTGTATATTAAAAAAAATGTAAATATTGTACATGAAAAATCATTGTAAATATGACGATTTTTAAATGCGCCAGAAAAGTAACATTTGTTAATAATAAGTTTCCTTTTATCTTTCTACTTAACTTTACTCAAGTATTGCACTTTTAAAAATACAAACTTACAAAGCTTTTCTGTTAGTCCTAAACCTAGTAAAGTAAAGCATGAAGGGAAATCGCCATAAACTAACTGAGCGAGCGCGATCTGTGTTACATATCTATTTAAATAACTCGACAAATATGCGCGTTATCGTTTGTTGTTGGTTTGCCGTAACTAATAACAAGACACAACGCATTAACGCACGCAACGTTAGTAAACTGTACCTACTGATATCGATATCTAAAAACGGTTATCCATATCGATATGAAAACTTCATATCGGTTACATAACGGTTTTGGTGATATAACGAAAACGCCCATGTCTACCTCAAACCTTGCCTCAACCGTGACGCCAATGTGTAAGGTGTTACTAATTTTGAGACCTATTTTCAGTAAAATATTGTAATTTTATTAAAAATGGTATTACCTAGATAATGTTTTAACCAATTGAGCGACTTTAAAGTAAATTATAGTTATCACAGCTAAAGTAAAATCTGTTTTCGAAATTCATTTCTATAATTATTAATAATACTCAATTCATGTAACTATAATTATTATGTAAAATTGTTAAACCAATCTCGAAACGATGTCTTGGTAAGCTTTAGTTTTTTGGGATGGCAACTCCTCCGCGCGTGGCGGGAGAAGAGAGGAAAAAAATGTGTCAAGCGGGGGGTAAAGATATAAAAGGCGAGTCTCGAGGTTGGTTGGGGCTTTTCTGTTGGGAACACGGTTGGAGAACAACGTAATAAGTGTACTGTGTGTTTAAAATAGTGGAAAATAAATAAGTTATTCCGAAAGTGACATTATCATTGAAGGTGAACCCCTACAAATGGAACCGCAACAAGAGACCGCTGAACGCGGCATCACCGCCACTACGGAAGTTAGACGCAACGACGACGCACCCCCACCCGACGCGCCCAGAGCCGGGCCGCCGTCGGTACGATCGACAACGAGCGTCGCCTCACGAGTAAAACAAGCGCAACTTCAAGCGGAAGAGCGGCTCGCCGAAGTACGTCGGCGAGAGTTACAATTGGAAACGGAAATGATTAAGAAGAGACTTGCATACGAAATCGCCGTTATTGAAGAAGAAACGGATTTAGAACCGGAGAGCTTACCCGCCGATATTGCCCAACAGAGAGTGGATGAATGGTTGGATCGGCGTCGGAACGTGCATGAGCCCGACACAGATAAAGTCGGAAATGTGCGACAAAGACAAAAGGATGCGCGCGCAAGTGAGATGGACAGAGGTCGCCACCTCACTGATTCGCCATATGTTGAAAACGAAAACGTAGTGAAAGAGGCAGCGAACCGTGATCAAACTAGCAAAGACGACACGGGGATGGTTAAGCTCGCACTTACACTAGAGAAAATGATGCATAATCGACCGGTACCACGACAGGCGCTGGATTTGCCTATATTCAGCGGCTCGCCGGCCGAATGGTTGCCGTTTAAAGCGGCGATGCGCGATACGACTAAACAATTTAACTTTAGCAAAGCCGAGAACTTGGCACGATTAAGAAGCTGTCTTAAAGATGAAGCAAAGGAAGCGGTGTCCGCTCTTTTATATACGGCCGTGGACCCGGAAGTGGTTATGAAAACACTCGAGCAATGCTTCGGACGGCCAGAAGTAATAATTGATCGAGCGCTGGACGACATTAAGAGCATGCCGCGTCCCGGCACGACGGCCAGTGAATTGAACACGTTCGCGATCAAACTGCAGAACATTGTGTGCATACTCGATAATATCGACAACAGAGGGTACTTACGAAATCCAATGTTAACGCGAGAAGTGGTGGACAAGCTCGGACCGCACCTACGCTCAAGGTGGTGCGACTACGCAACTGACTACGGAAGCTATGCCGAGCCTGAGATCGTCACGCTATCCCACTTCCTCATGAGAGAAGCCGACAGAGCCCTACAGTATGCATATACGTGAGCTACAACCCTACGCGAAAGAACGTTATTACGGAAACACGAGCGAACGTGAAACAACGAATCGAGCGAAAGAAAAATACGGCTGTATACGCAACAAGTGATGACGTCATAAACAAAGAATGTCTATGTTGTGGAGGACGTCATGACGTACCGCAATGTGATCGCTTTAAAACCATGACGGTTAAACAACGATGGGAATGGATAAAGAAAAGCGGAGTGTGTTTCCGTTGTGCGAATAAGAAACACCGTCGCCTACAATGCGATAAACGCGATCTGTGCGGAGTTGATGATTGCCGCCATCCCCACCACGCCTTGCTACACGAACACCGCACCAGGCCGAACGAAACCGAGATGGTGGCGTCGGTTAATCACTCGACCGATGCTACCAAGGTGTTACTGAAAGTATGTCCCGTTACCATCAAGGGACCAAAGGGGTCAATCGACACATACGCCTTGCTCGACGAGGGGTCGACTGTTACGCTAATCGACCAAGACCTGGCGGACTACGTAGGCGCGGACGGGCCATCGAACGATTTGAAAATACGAAGCGTGAATACACAAACGACGTGCGAAACCAAGACGGTGAATTTAAAGTTAATTGCAACTACGAATAAACGACAATTCGACATTAAAGCTAGAACGATGAAAGATTTATCACTCAACGGACAGACGGTGCACAACGACTGTTTGAGATACACTCATATGAAAGAGTTATCAAACAGCAACGTCTGCTACGGACATGTCAAGCCTCGAATACTGATTGGGGCAGACAATTGGCATCTCATAGTCACACGAAGATTGCTACAGGGCAAGCGAGACGAACCGATCGCATCGCTCACGAAGCTGGGCTGGGTAATACACGGATCAGCGCCACGGTCAAGCGTGCTGATGGAGAGTAATACGGCTGCGGTGTTATACGTAAACACGCCGCAGTGCGCGACGATCTCGCGCACTCTCTTACCCGACAACGAACTCCATGCTATGGTAAAGAAGCACTTCGAAATTGACTCACTGGGAATAACAAAGAAGGAGCGAGTGAGCCCGAGTGATGCACGCGCCATAGAATCGTTTAGAACGACGACAAAGAAAGTCAACGAAAAATACGAAGTTAGATTACCGTGGCGACGTGATGACGTCACGCTGCCGCCAAGTTACGAGTCAGCATTGAGACGATTGAATTCCATAGAACGGAAGATGGACAAGTCTGACGAATTCAAACGAGCTTATACGAATCAAATAGAGAATCTATTTGATAAACACTATGCCGAGGAAAGTAGCGAGAGCGATTTGATGAGCCCGCATTTATGGTACTTACCTCACTTCGCCGTAACAAATCCGAATAAGCCCGGAAAACTACGAGTTGTCTTTGACGCGGCCGCCGAAGCAAACGGAGTTTGTCTGAATGACGAGCTTTTGGAGGGTCCCGACTTACGAGTACTACGCGACCTGGCGGGCCTGCTACTACGATTTCGCGAACGAGCTATCGCAATTACGGCCGACATCCGGGAGATGTTTCTTCAAGTTAAGATATTTAAAGGTGACCAACCCGCTCAGATGTTCCTATGGAGGGGCGCCGACCGAACGAAGCCACCTACGCGCTACAAAATGACGTCAATGATATTCGGAGCTAAGAGTTCACCTTTCTTAGCGCACAGCGTGAGAGATTTGAACGCTGAAACGCACGCTGCCGAGTATCCGCGCGCATACGAGGCAATTACGAGAAACCATTATATGGACGACTACGTCGACTGCTACGACACCGAGCAAGAAGCGATTGAAACGATAAAGGAGGTCGCGAAGGTTCACGCGCAGGCAGGATTCACGCTGGCCGGTTATAACTCTAACGGACCGTGCGTGTTGCGTGAACTGCCAGCAGAAAGCCGTGACACATCACCTCGACAGCTCGGCGCTAGTTTTCAGCAATGGGGCAGAACGCTCGGTTTACTATGGGACGCTGCTACAGACGAGTTGGCGTTTAACACCGAGATGGTTCGCGTGCACGACGACGTGAAGCAAATGAGGCGCGCTCCTACTAAACGAGAGGCGCTGAGTGCGGTTATGTCAATATTTGACCCACTCGGACTGTTGAGTTATTATACTATACGAGCGAAGATCATCTTACAAGGCATATGGCGGTTAAAAATAGAATGGGACGAGGTCTTACCCGATTACGAGGCCGGCGAGTTCCATGAATGGTTGAACGGATTGAGGGCATTACGTAGTCTGCGTCTACCCCGGCGTCTACATACGGGGGGAGTGACGAGAAAGCAACTACATGTTTTTTGTGACGCCAGCGAAGTCGCTTACGGCGTTGCAGTATATTGGAGAATGAAGGGTGAAAATGGCGAAATACAAGTCGCACTCGCCGCTGCTAAGGCCAGAGTGGCACCGATAAAGCAACAAAGTATTCCGAGAATGGAGTTGCAAGCGGCGTTGATAGCTACGCGACTAGCGAGCTCAGTATTGAATGAACAAAGATGGCAACCTGAGAGAGTCGTATATTGGACCGATTCACAAACAGTGTTGAAATGGATAAATAACGACACGGTGCGTTACACCCCCTATGTAGCGCACCGCTTAACTGAGATCACAGAAACGACGATGCCGTCACAATGGCGATGGGTCCCTACGGCTCACAATGTCGCGGACGACGTAACGCGCGGCAGTGAGATTATGAAAACGAAGAATGATCGGTGGTTTGTCGGACCGGCATTTTTATACGAAAACGAAACCGAATGGCCTACGAGTGACGTCATCAACAACGAACACAGCGCGGAGAGTGAACACTGCGTGACGCACACGCACACGTGGCAGAGTGATAGTAGCGTAGTGCCAGACGCTAAACGCTTCTCTTCCTACGAGCGTTTAGTTAGAACGATGGCGAACGTGCTACTATTCACTCAGAGATGCCGCCGCCGCGTAGTAACATGACAATTGAACATATCAACGAGGCCGAGCGCCTACTAACCATTGAATCGCAACGAGAGAGCTTCGCAGACGACATTGACCGCCTCAAAGCATCCCGCAAACTACGCGCGGGCAGCAGACTACGACGACTCGACGTGTTCATCGACGAAGGCGGAGTATTACGAGCAAGAGGGCGAATAAGGGCAGCGGGTGTGTCTGCCCCCGCTACTACGCCCGTAATACTGGACGGCAGCCACCCGTATGCGCGGTTGCTACTTAAGCGTGAGCACCGTCGCGCCCACCACTCGCACAATGAGCGCGTCGTCAACGAAATAAGGCAACGATACTGGGTTCTACGATTGAGGCCGGCTGTGAGATCCGTGGCGTTCAATTGTGCATTTTGTAAAGTGAGAAAGACGCTACCTACGACGCCGGTGCACGGCGACTTACCAAAAGCACGTATGGAAGCTTTTGTACGGCCTTTTACGAACTGTGGCCTAGATTATTTTGGCCCGATGACTGTGACTATCGGCCGGCGCCATGAGAAACGATGGGGGGCGCTATTCACATGCCTCACTACTCGAGCTGTGCATATTGAACTTACGGCGAGCTTATCTACCGACTCAGCGATTATGGCTCTAAGACGAATGGCGGCCAGGAGGGGATGGCCCCACGTTATATATAGTGACAACGCTACGAATTTTAAAGGCGCGGACCGAGAATTAAAGGCCGCATACGAAGAATGGGAGCCAGCGCTACGAGAATACGCGCTAACGCAACGCACAGAGTGGCGTTACATTTCGCCAGGCGCGCCACACCAAGGCGGCGCATGGGAACGGCTGGTGAGAACAGTCAAAACGGCGCTGCGCACTACGCTCAACGAGAAGTCACCGCGTGAAGAAGTACTTATGACGCTACTAGTCGAAGCCGAGCACACTGTCAACGCTCGGCCTCTAACACACGTCCCTGTGAGCATCGACGACCCGGAAGCGCTGACACCCAATCACTTCCTTTTGGGTAGCTCGAGCGGCCTGCCCACCACTGGGCCGTGCGAGCGCGCCGACCGAAACACGTGGCGGGCGGCGCAGGCGCTGGCGGACGAGTACTGGCGACGCTGGCTGCGCGAGTATCTACCACTACTCATACCGCGCGGCGGCACGCGCGACTCCGAGCGACGCAACGTACGAGAGGGCGACGTGGTCATAATTGTGGATAACACACTACCCCGCAATGTATGGCCTAGAGGCGTCGTCACGAAGACATTTCCTGGACCTGACAAAGAAGTACGCAACGTAGAGGCACATGAGTAAAGAAACGGTACAGAGAGAAAGCTTCTAGGAGCATACGAAAATCCTTACCTAAAGTAGTAGGGTTGCCAAAAAGAATAAAATAAAATAAACAAACTTTTATGAGCTTTTTATTAGGTACGTACGTAGACAAGATAAGATATTAAGTAAGTATCAGTATTTACAAATTGATACTCTAAATATAGCACGTGGGGATGTTGAGCCATAACCCACCACGCTGGCCCAATGCGGGTTGGTGAGTTTTAACGACTGTCATCTTACGACAACAACCGGGACCAACGGCTTAACGTGCCAACCGAATTGGTCACCCATCCACCGACCGGGCATTGCAAAAATTGCTTAGCGAGCAAGATCGCAAGCCGAACGAACCGAACACTAAGTGGGTATATTATTATATTACTGCATAAGAAATAGTATAAACAACCGGAACCATTGGCTTAAAGGTGATATTGTAACAAATGTGTAAAGGTTGTGTGCACTTGAGTATACAAATATTTGACGACAAATGCGGCCCATGTAAAAAAAATACTTACACTCTGAAATTAATTTATGTTGACGCGAGCATTTCGAAATGAGATACTTTCTTATTGAAATACAAATATTTACAATTATCACCGCATAATTAAAACGATAAAAGTGTGAAAATGGGTGAATCTACAAAAAAATGAGGTTGCTTTTTCAGCGCTGTCCTTTTCCTCAGACAATTTCATAAAAAAAAATGTTAACGCTCACACCAATTATCTAGACCAAGATTCTATTGAAACTCGTTAATATTGTAAGATAACTGATAAATATACATAAACATAAAAACACACCCAGACCTGAAATCAATTTAGAAAAACAGTTTTTCTCTAAATTGACCCGACCGGGAATTGCACCCGGGACCTCATAGATTGCGCGACGCCAGACCAGGCATGCTAACCACTTGATCACGGAGTTTATCATTCCAGCCGTACGAATGGAATGATAAAATAATAAATAAATAAATAATAATACGTATGCAATCGAATATTTACCTACATTGAGGAACACTTGACATCCCTACTGCATTATTTCGTTTGCATAATAATTTCAAGCTTGTATGCAAACTATTTTAACGACAGTCGGTGATAGATAACGTTAAGGTAATGATGATTCGGAAACAAAACAGCAAAATATTTGTAGATTCACCCAATTAGTTATAATATGTAATAAAAAAACAATTAAGTACTTAAGTTAAGCAGAGTCTCCTGCGACACTGTTTTCTGATAACATAACCTAACAACAAACCTCTAATAAATTAAACGACCATATTTTGTTAGATGTTAGGTGTTAGAAAACAAAAAACAGTCTCGCAGGAGACCTGTGTGAGACCCGGCTTAACATACATACCTACGCAACATAAACGTTTGTGTAACCTACTTAAACATATCTAATTTGAAATAGGTATAATCTGTTTTCGATTTACTTACCTAGTAGACTCCTTGGGATATTGATTTTTTTCTATTATTATTCATACAAATGGTACAGTAAACAACCATTTTACAAGTCCAGAACTAATTATTTACACTTTCATAACTCTTTGTACAGTTTATTAAACTTAAAACAATTTCGTAAAAAATATACAGAAGCACAAAACAAATAAGAAGCGCGCTTCGTGCAGGCCCTCCGTTTGTCCACTGGCCGAGCTAGCGTAAACCGGTTTTATCCAGTGGCGGCGCGTACGCGACGCAGCGGCTAGTGGACACGCACACATGCGCCGTATGCTTGTAGTAGTTAACTCGCGACGGCGCGGTTGTATGTAGCTTTCACTCTGTACCGTTTCTTTACCCTGTGGTAGAGGTGCGCACCAAAGGCGGCACGTTCCGACGACCGACGACGAGACTGGCTGTCCTGCCGATGGAGTGAAGAGGCTACGCGGATGCTGCGCCGGGGGGAGCCTGTTACGGACAGAAGTCTCGACTTTATGATATTATATAGTTAGATATAATACGGCTAAATTTAGGTATGTGTATTTGCATAAGTAGATTAAGTCCCATATATGTAAAGGTTTTTTGATAATAAATAATTAATTTTTTGCGTTTCATTTTAACAAAAGGTAAAAGTTATTAAACAGGTAATGGTTTTTGACAAAGGTAAGGGCCAGGTATACGTGCCCAGGGGCCTTACGCCTCTCTAAGGTAATTAAAGTTAGGAAAGTAAGAGATTAGCTTTCGTAATTATAGGTTTCTATTGTTAGGAATATCAATGTAATTAAGAAAATAAATAAGTAGGGTATCGAGATTACGAGTGATACCGTAGGGTAGGTAATAAATTTAAGATAAAAAGAGAAGTCCGAACGAAAGGGACAGCTGCACAAATTACGACGGTTCATGTGGGTAGTTAGTTATGGTAAAATGTAAAACTGCCCACATGAGCCGGCAGCTGTCCCACAAGGCTGCTAGTTGCCAACCCATAATGTGTTTAAGTCACGGCCGGTCAGAGCAGAATTTGTAAGCTCTCCGGACCCCACCTTGAAGAATAAAGAAGCACTAATCAAGAACCGAGTTTTATTGAAGAACATACAGTCCACATCGAAGCACAACGGCTAAACTGTTCGGCGACTACACCCGTCGGGAACAAGTGCTATCATGAACATGTACTTTGCCCTCAATATGCTGAGGGAAGGCAACACATACAAATCTTGTTGGTTAATAGGTATACGTATTTCATCATTCTTGTTGAAACTTATCACGTATGGTTTATATGAATGATATTCGAAACTTTCAATGCTATTATCGTGTGACGATGGTTGAGATATATTTAAAATGTTCATTTTATTAAGCCTATTAACTTTAGAAACTCTTTATTTTCTTTGGTTAACTTCTTTTTGAATTTAAGAGGTGCTACTTTTAAAAGTGCTCTTTTTGAACTGACTTGAGTTCCGGATGGTAAATGGGTTTTATTAAAATTTAGCATCTTTTTCTAAAGTGCAAATATAGTTGTACTTCTTCGCCACGTAAATTGATTTGCTTATTTTTAGCGTCTAACAATCTTATGTTTAATGCACTGATTGAGTTTTGGTTAACTGGAAAATATATTATATTCTTAGGTATTTCAATAATTCGATAACCAGGTGGTACGTTAGGCACAAATTCGTAGATTATGTGACTTGCTTTTCCGTTTACAAATGATCCGCTTACTGCGTCGCATTCGATGCGGACGATGGTTGTTGATAAAATACTAACAGGATACTGTGACTTGCTACTTATATTAGCCTTCACCGTTTCCATACCAAAACCCAAAGTTTTTCCAAGCGAATTATCATTTTGAAAGTACACATCCTTTGTACAGAAAATATTGGTCTTAAGTGTGTTATTATTACAAGTTAAATTAAAAACACAATTTTTTATATTTGCTTTTAAATAATCACAGATGTCTTGAAGTTCATATGAACCTTCAGGAATTTCAACAACTTCGTTGGTACCATAATAAAACTTATTATTTCTCTCGTCTACATTTGGGATTGAATTAAACGTAGAAAAGTAAAGTAGTCCACATTCATTTTCTCCAAATAAGTCTAAGGTTGGGGAATAGCTAGTTGCCATAAAGGCTCCTCGACCAGTTATCGACACAGTGAAAGACATTTTTATACTGAGAAATATATTTACTATTCTGTATTTAAATGGTGTTTCCAATATTCCTTTAAAAATTTTAAGCAAAGATGTCCACAATTTAATGTGCCAAAAGTTTGATGTTGTGTATAATTATAATTTATAGGAATATTTTTTAAATATTTTGGTAATTCTAGCGGAGGTTTTAAATTACCAAAACTATCAAAATATTCAGAGTTATTGTTTTTCTTAACGTAGGCTAGCCAATGAGTTCCAGGATTCACAGAACTGTCCAAATTAATTATAGCACACTCATTTTTTCTTGGTTTTGAAGGTAAAGTATCTCTGATAAAAACACCACGGAAATACGGAATGCCACATGCGTGTTCTAAAATATCCAAATTTGTTAATGCTCGCCTGGGTAGCCGTTCCACTAGTTTTTTGAATTATTTAAAGTCAAAGTCAAAGTCAAATTATTTATTCAATGTAAACCTTTACAGGCACTTATTGACGTCAATAATAATAATAATAAAAAAAACAGTTAACTAACTTATAGTTAAGACTTAACAACTAATCTAACGAGCTATAGGCTGTGCCAGACAAAATGCGCATCGCTACCCCCAGTACCACTGCACGCCGAAACAGAATCGCGTCGAACCGAAATTTAAGCCGTGGTCATAGAATTGTGTAAACAAACGTATCCTGGTACGAGACAAAAATAGCGGGCAAGTGTCTCTCCCCTAGCGACACAAACGGCTAATATTTATAGGTAATTTATCGTTTTTTTTAGGATGAAAGGTGAAGAATGATAAATCACAATGAATTGTTAACTTAAGTTATTACTTTATGGAATAAAATTAAATGTGATTTCCAATTATCGTATTGATATTGTGGTAAGTAATAGAAATTGGAAATAACTGAGTTTTTAAAGTAAAATAAAGTAACGGTTGAAATGAGTTTTGGAAAACATTAGTACCTAACCAATAAGGTTGACATTTTTAATCATTCAGATATCTTTTTTATAAAAACTTAAGCATAGAAAACGTCAAAAATTAATAAGCATAAATTTGTGTGTTTTAAAATTGTTTCGTTTTTCGTCTTGGTACAAGCACAGAATAACTAATATTACTTCCGTACAGAAGGTTCACCCTCCAACGACCCCCACGCGAAACCGAAACCCATCGCGTGACCCGAGCGTTCATATTCCGTTAAGCAAAGCCGACTCGATATCGATTTGACGTCCGTCAGGAGCGCAGGGTTTACGCGCGCGCGTAGGGATTACGAGTTAAGGCTAGATAGGTCGCGCTTTGTGTTTTTCAAACCATCTAAGACACAGAAAATAATGGTTTAAATTCTGGAAAAAAAAGTATGTATTATAGTCTGACCGCCACCGCCGCACCGCGCCCCGGGCACGCGAGCGGCGAGGCGGGGGGCGAAACAGTTGCTCCATTTAGTTATTCTGCCGTCATCGCTCACGGCGGCAACTAGTGTGTCAGACGCACATGAGATAAAATATCCAAAATGGGTCGTGCATTATCACGAGATAATCAAGACAGTCATTTTTAAAGTGGCCGAATATTTTAAGAAAAGAAAAGCAAACAAAGTTTATATTATTTATAAGGTGACCGCCAGAAACCGCAAGAAAAAAAAAATAGAAATAAATATAAACCTGCCCCTTTTTTATGAGGTCTAATATACAATCCTTCCGCTTCCATCATCTTGTTATGGCGTTCAGACTCTTGAAGACTTCTCTGCAGCAGCTTTGGCATCATTTACGGCCTTTGCTATACCTGCCGCACCTCCTGCTAATGAACCTAAAGCTGACAATCCAGCGAAGATTGGTATCAAAGGTAAAAACCCACCACTTTTAGAAATGGGAATACAGCGTGGCAGGCGTATACCTCTTTTGTTCATAAATAGTTTTTTGGCAGCAGCATATGCATACTTAATAGCTGAATTATTGCTTTTGGATTTCAATTTCTTTACTTGAGATTGTAGTTTTTTACGATAGACATGAAAGAACGTGCTCCACCACCAGCTTTAAGCTTTGCCTTCATTGCATTTTTAACTATCCATGAGGCAACCTTTTCTCCTTTTCCAGCGTCTTTTGATTTCAATCTTTTCTTAGCCATATTCAAAAGATCTAAATCAGCTTTATGACGTACATCCAAATCACTATTGATGTATGCAATGTCGTGGTGCATACAAGCTTCATCCAATTTGTTTACACCTCGATTGCCTTTTTGTAACCGTTTTTAAAGTTTAGTTCCAGGACCGCAAAATTGATAACCAGGTAAATGTAATTCAAAAGGTAAATTATTAATTAAACTGTTAATGATACCACTTCCTTCCTTTATTGATACTCACAAAATGATTGAGCGGGTATTGCGTTCTTTATGTAAAAATCGCCTTTATATTTACTAATACGAACATGATCACCAACACGAAACTTAGGTCTTTTCAAAGTATTGTGCTTTTGGAATTTAATTATGTTGGTTCTTACCAACATCTGGTTTCTGTTGTAAACATCGACTGGTTTAAATTTGGTTATGCGATAAATGGTATTATTATAGCATTGTACTACTGAGTTTAAATTTTTCCCTAACCATTCATATCGACCACATAAACTAAAAAGTTTAAAAAGACGACTTTTTAGAGTTCTTATCACACGTTCAACAATAGCTGCTTTCTTTACAGAGTAGGTTGAATAATGATTAATTTTATATTTCTTCATCAGTTGTTTAGAGCTATCATTGTAAAACTCCTTACCTAAATCAGTTTGCATATTTTTGGTGTTTGAGTAGACTCTGCTAGTATACGTTGCATCGCAAAAGTAACACAGACTTTTTCTTTTGATTTTAAGGGCTTTACCCAAACATACTTAGATAAAGTGTCAATAACAACTAATATGTACTTATAACCTTTATTAAAGGATGCATATTTTTGTACATCTACGAGTATAAGATCTGCTTGCCATAAATCATATATTCCTTTTATTATCGTGCATCGTCGTGGAAAATTTCTTCTAGCAGATCTATGAAGCTCATCTACTATGTTTTGTTTACTCATTTTTGGTTGTCTTAGGCTGGCCTCACACAGCCGGAATCGCTTTCTGAATTAAGAATCTGAATTCAGAAAGGCCGGAATACCATACAATATCAGTATGCTCCATACACATGCTGATTTTTTCAGAATCTGAATTTCTCAGATCGATCTGGAAATATGAGCTGACGAGCGTCCAGAATTCCGTGTCTGAATATTTAAGATTCTGAATTCAGAACGCGCGTATTCCCATACATTTTATATGGAGCGGCACACACATGCTGGAATTCAGATTCTGAATTATTTCAGTGTTGCCATTTTTAGTAGGATCCTGCTTTTTTAGCAGGATCCTACTATTATAAATTTTAGATATTTAGTTTGTATGTTATCTTATTGACACCTTGCTTTAATAGTGTTTAATTTTCGATGTACCTACTTCAATTCTTAAAAATTATAAAGTTGAATATAGCAGTTTTGGTGCATTTTTATAAACAACGCTTAGCAGTTTTAGCAGGATTTACCATAAATTTTTATTTTTATATTTTATTCTTATAAAGTTTGATAGCAATATAAGCTTCTATTGAAACTCGTTAATATGGTTAAACTAGATAATGGATAAATATACATAAACATAGAAAAACACCCAGACCCGAAATCAATTAAGAAAAACAGTTTTCTCTAAATTGACTCGCCGACCGGGAATTTAACCCGGGACCTCAGAGATGGCGCGACGCCAGACCCGGCGCGCTAACCACTTGACCACGGAGGACGTCAATTGGTAAGAACAGCGAAAAAAAAATGGCAACCCTGGTTAAAACAGAAAGCGGTTAACGTCTCGGAGACGTTTGCTTAGGCTGGGAGTCACAAGACTACTGATCAATCTGAATTTTTAAGAATGTGTGAGTCAAGGTGCCGGAATTCAGAATCTTAAATTCAGATTCTTAATTCAGCAAGCCATTCCGGCTGTGTGAGGCCAGCCTTAGTATTAATCAGAAAATCGATTTCCGTTTTTGTATAATACAAAGTACTCATATTATTAGAAGTAACTTTTTCTAAGTTTTTAAGATAAACTCTAACGTCGTTAAGAACTTTTTTCAATTCTTTTTTCAAGTCTTTAATTTCTTTATCTAAATGAGCTTTATTTACAGCTTCATCATCATTTTGTGGAGGTAACAAACCTTTTAATCTTGAGGATTGCAAATCGTAATCTCCAGTCTCTGATTTTGCTAACGTGTAGTCAAGAGTATTCATAAATTCAGAATATCTTAAACGCTTATGAACGTGATGTCCAAATTTATCTATATTCATTGCAGTCTTTATGGGTTGTTCACTGCTATTAAACTGCTTAATTTTCTCAATACATGCCTTTTATATTTCACGTTTATAATACCAGCTTCAAACAGTTCTTCGATGATTGCTATATATATATCTATATAATATAATCTCACTGTTTAGGCCAGTGTTGCCTGCTTCGCGTGATGCAAGCAGTAATTTTAGTAGTTCCACTAATTCATTTGGATCATCCCAATAAACCAAATCGGTATTCTTTTTAACTTTTTTAAAAATATTTATATCTTCCCCTTTTGGGATGCTTTCAGTACTTGTAGTTACTTTTCTAGTAAATTTGAATAAGGGTTTGATAATACTCATGTATTTGAAGCCTTTGTTACTGTTTATAGGTTTATTTGGATCAAAATTACGTCTGTGTGCGTTGGTATCTATTAGAATTACTTTATAATTTTGCATATCCTCGTGTGTGATTATATCTATATTTGGTGTTTTTTTAAATAATAATTCCATAATACCAGGCGTCTTCTTCAGAGTGCGATTTCCAATCTTTAAGATACGACCCTGATCATAAACGCGGGCTTTCCCCAACATTAACTTATCCCGTTCAGTTCTTATTCCAAAAGGCACATCTTTAAATACTTCAGATGATAGTGACCATGATAAAGATCGAATTTTCATGCTTGGCGATGATTCGGGTGATTTAAACGAGTCATCACTGATATTATGTTCATCAGATGTTGAAACAGTAAGAGTTTGATCAGTTTTGTCATAAAAATCATCAGCTGAGTTTTCTTCTTCACTAAAACTTTCTTGAATGTTATCGTTAGACGAATACGATACTTCAGCTTCACTGTACTTTATTTTCTTTTTTATTGGGGTTTGAACTGATTCTTCGTTGTGAAAAATTGTATCACTTTTGTTTGCCAATTGATTTAGAGGATCCACAATGGGTTTAAATATTGTACCCAGAGCCATATTATTCGAATTTTTTAGATCTTTTATCATTTTAACCTTTCTTTTCACAGCTGCTGCAGATTTTACAATTTGTTCTTTTAAATTTCTTTCCATTTTAGTATGTCAGTATTCCGTTCCAAATCAAAAGTGAAAATGATCCAGATATATTAGAACATTCACTTATGAATATTAGTTAATAACTATAAAAGTGTCAAACTTCATTCTATAGCAACCTTTATTTCGCTCACAGTCCTTATTAATTACAACATAACTGAAGGGTTTACTCCAAACTGTTGAGCACATTTCGCGGAATTGAGGCCATGTCATATCAGACCCAACATGTTCGTCATAAACATGCTTTAAGTTGATGTCATCTTGCTTAAATAATATAATAAGGTTTGAGTTATCTCTAACGAGCTGTTTTGGGATCTTGGTATATGTTTGATTTATGTAGAAACAGTCTATGTTTTTATGACGCCCCATAGCAAAATAATCACGAATGTTGTTTTGATTTTCACAAGCAACATCATCGAAAACAATGATTGAGTTTGGTAAAGCTTCATGCGGACTTAGAATTTCACTATTATAATTATATTTGTTGTACGACGTGCCTGCTACCAAATTCAAAGTTTTTCTAGGTATATATACTTAGGTTGGTATAATGATTTTGAATAAACGTACAAGTTACGGAAACGTGGACCATCTTTATGAAGCAATAAACTAATCACTAAGTTGGTCTCTCCGCAATTCGACGGTTCGCAAACAATACAGCGAATAGTATTTGGTAATAAGGTACCATATCGTTTTGGAGCGTTTGATGACGTAGGACAGATGCATTCCAATTTCAATGATTTTTTTTGTTTAACAAATCTCATAATAAAATTGACTGCATTGTTTCAAAGGTTACAACAAAATGACTAAAAAATTATAACGGTTCTATTTTTAATACTTTTGTTTGTTATCTACGACACCACTTAAGCGTCCGAGCCCCTATATACAACATGGCGCCCAGCGTCCAGCTGTTTACAGAGCTGCTAGAAGAGTGTACAGAAGAATACGAACCCTGACTGAGCTGACAAAAAAAATTAGAACTAAACAACTACTCAGGCTATACCAAAACTTTATATACGTACGGAATGCTTAGAAAACGCAGTATTTTAATAAATTAACAGTTAATTACGAAAATCTATTACTAAAATTACAAAAATAAACATTCCAAGACAAAAAAAAAAATACGTAAAAATATATCGACATGTAGAAATTATTATTACTTGGAAGTCACTGTTTGAAACTATAAAGAATCATACCATGTTCGATAGCTAAAACCATAACGATTGTTTTGATGTGCACATTATTAGGAAGAAGGATGATTACGAAGAGTAATAACAACATTTTTAGCACCAAAAAAATCCTATGCAAAAAAAATGGCGAACCGTCAAAATTGTCAACAATTTCATTTTTTTACTAAAGGTTCTCGTACACTATGCCATAGTTTCAATTGCTCTACGGATCAATTGATATCCATACAGCCACCTCAAATTTTCTTGCGGAACTATTGTTTTTATAGTTCGCCTCGAGAATCTTGAACTTTTTAATTTATTGGGACATTTTATCAAGTGTTAAGGGGTAGAATGTGGTAAGTATAGTAAATTATGTCGGTTGGCTTTTGCATAGAGTCGACTACGAACTAGGTGCAGTGGGCAACAACCTTATCAAAGAACGTTGCCGTGTTTATGGCGCTTGGTCAGAAAAAAAATTTAGTTGCAATGTCACTGTCTACGAATGTAAACAAAATTATCCAATCTTTAACGATAATTAGTTTGCGATTGTTTTGATGTGCACTTATTTAGGAAATATGGTGAGTAGAAGAGTATTTCGACATTTTTAAAGACGCTTACGCTGCAAAATTCCGTTTTGGCGAACTGTCAATTTCGTCAATTTCATTATTTTTTTCTGTGAAATTTTCTGTGGCAATATATAGATTTCTTTTACTTGTATGATGAATTAGTAACCACAGAACCACCTCAAATTTTTTCACGGACCCACGTACTACGTGCTTTGACCTATTAAAACGGGTAGGTTTAGTTACCATGGACGGTTGGAGGTTTAAATGCTCGGTGAGTAAACCTACCGTGGACGTTTCGCACTTATTTTTTCCGGGTGAGTAAAACTACCGTGGACGGTTGAGTGGGTAGTAAAAATTGGGCGTTCTGGCGCACAATAGTTGTGTGCGAACGTCGTCGCGGAGCGACGACGAAGCGAGCACGGCGAGCGGTGAGGACACAACTTTGTAAGCCAGAATGCCCAATTTATTTACTACTTATGCGCAATCGGCTAAATTCCGTGAAACAAACCATAATTTTAAAATATTTTTAAAAGTTTTGGGGTCATGATATTACAAACAAAAATGTTAGTTTTTATAGTTCGCCTCGAGAATCTTGAACTTTTTAATTTATTGGGACATTTTATCAAGTGTTAAGGGGTAGAATGTGGTAAGTATAGTAAATTATGTCGGTTGGCTTTTGCATAGAGTCGCCTGAATTTGAAGAAACTAACACTGTGGGGGGGGGGTCTAAGGGGTTCTTAAATAAAGGCTTATTAACATATTAGCTGCAGCTGTTTAGCACGAAAAATTACACGTTTTTAGGTAATACAATACCATATTAACAGAACCGAAGTGTGGGGGGGGGGGGGCGGCAGATTTGGTTTTGTTTTTTTTATGCATATATGTTCTTATTGTTCAAGGTGTGTCTGAAAGTACTGTGCGGAGAATAGCTAAACAAGGCTCCGAAAATGGAGGAAAATTTTCGACTCCCGCTAAACACAGAAAAGGTCGACTTGCAAAGGAACTCGATGACTTTGATATGTGTGCAATCCGTCAGAAAATGATTTTTTTTACACTGTAAAAAAAGAAGTACCAACAATATGCAAATTAATAGCTCAATTAAGGCAACTTATTGGCTATGATGGAAGCCGCGAGCATTTGCGAAACATGAAGAGTATCTGGATTTTAATTTATTAGTTATATATCTAAATAAAAATAAGTTATGTACAATGGCTGTTTTCATTACTACATACAAACTACTCAAATTAATTATTTTGACGACCTACGTAGCCGAGAGTAGAGCACTCCGGACTTGGCGTCGCTATCTCTGAGGTCCTGGAATCGATTCCCGGTTGGGTTAATGTAGAAAACCAACTTTTCTATATTGTCTCGGATCTGGGTGTTGTGGTACCGTCGTTGTTTCTGATTACTACAACACAAGTGCCTTAGCTACTTCCTTTATATCAGAGCAATGTGTAAGTGATGTTTTCCAATTATATGAACATATTAAATAAAAACAAGTATCAAGACCAATTTGCTCGACCTATCTGGGTTGCTATGTTAACGACAACAGCGCCCTCATTTAATTTCTACTCTTTTATGTCGCACTGTACCTATTGCTAATTATTTTTATAAGATTTTCTGACTATTTAATAGAGTGTAAATAATAAATGCATAATTTAATGAGTCTTGTTATTCTGTATCCTTTTTACGGTTAAACAATGTTGCCATTTGACAAAATTATGTTGCCATTTACATAACTTAATTTATTTATTTTTTGAGGGAGTTTTTTAATTATAATGCAGAATAAAAATATGTAGCTGCATTATCTATAGGTGAAATTCGTACTTTTTTATTTTACATAATATTCCTATTTTAATTATAATAAATAGATTACAGGTAGTATGTTTATAAGTTACAGATGATATTGATTAAATGGCAACATTTTACAACTTCATCTAAAGTAAAGTGCAGTGAAGTGAACTTCCAATAAATAATGACTTTAAATTAAATTAAATTATATTAACTTTCCCACACTCACACCAATTATGTAGTCCAAGAGAAGCTTCGTTATGAAACTCGTTAAATGGTTACTAGACAACGGATAAACATACTTAAATACATACCTAATGTATTTAAGTATACATATTCTACATACTTTATTCACTCTACGACTGGCTCAAAAGGACTCGCATCCAGAGCCGTAAAAAATAATATTGAAAAACATTCCTCCGTCCGGCTGTCAGTCAGTGGTGAGGTGTAATCTCAGGGGACTTCTTGGCGGGAAAGTGAAGCGTCATGTCTGCAGTTTTGTTTTATTTTCTAAAATTTGTGTTTTTTCGAATATTAATTGTTTTTTTTTTTTTGTTTTTGTTGTTTACGCTCACACCAATTTATCTAGACCAAGATGAGTATTCTTGTGAAACTCGTTTATATGGTAAGATAACGGATAAATATACATAAACATAGAAAAAACACCCAGACCCGAAATCAATTAAGAAAAACAGTTTTTCTCTAAATTGACCCGACCGGGGATCGAACCCGGGACCTCAGAGATGGCGACACCATGAAAACCGGTGTACAAACCACTCGACCAAGGAGGTCGTCAAAATTAATGTGAAATAATAGTGGATTATTAACCGTTAAGTGTTTGTGAACGTGCATGAGTGTTGGCAAATGAAACAAAACAGTGCAACATCACTTTTCAAATTCTCACAAGTAGTACGCGTGAGACCTCAATAAAGTCCCACATCTTTACTGAGGACTCAAGGGGATTTGGGAACATCATTTATCATTCATCTTAATCACCACTCATTATCATCAAGGGAAAAAAACCAAATAAAAAACTAATGACTAGGCAGTATGGCTCAGACCTTAGCATGTTCCTTCACGGAACAAATAAATTTAAAAAAAAAGGTGTAATCTCAGAACCTCGGACCAAATTGGAACAATAACATAAATAATAACTTCGTACGATCAGCACATTTAGCCAGTGTCAAGTTTTTAATAGTAATTATTATTTTATTTATATTAAGTGGATGATACTGAGTGATAATGAACGTTTAAAGGTAAATGATTTTCTCCCAAACCCCTCGAGACTCAATAAAGCTGTGGGACATTATTGAGGTCTCACACGGACTTCTTGAGAGAATTTGAAAAGTGATGTTGCACTGTTTTGTTTTATTTGCTAACACTCATGCACGTTCACGAACACTTATCAGTAAATAATCCACCATTATTTCACATTAATATTCAAAACATAAATTATAGAAAATAATACAAAACTGCAGTCATGACGCTTCATTTTCCCGCCAAGAAGTTCGACACTTGCTATTTGTCTGTTAATTACCGGTGTTTTTTTCCCCGATCACTCCATAGAACCCATATGCTTGGAATAAGCTTATTCGAAATGACTTTCTTCAAATAAATTAATAGTATCCTACGTAAGAAGTATTTGAAATAACAAAATAAAGCAAGTTTCGTGATGGCAGGCGATATTCTGTCAATGTCAAGTAACAGTCAAAACAAAAGTATACGTTTCGGTCATCTAAAAACAATGATTCTTTGTTTTTTTTTACGCAAAAACGACAAAGCAGAATTATATATTTTCCAAGCTTTTATTTAACTTGCAATGTATTGTTAATTTAGTAAGTGTTCATGATATTGGCCTAAGATTAAACATCTCTTTCATAGATTCACGACTATATCCCCTAAGTGGTAGTCAATGACGCAATGAGGACCGCAGAAGCAGTCCACTGCCAACGTCCACGTTTCATCAAATTACATCTGCACATGTGCTCAGCATGATACAGTCTGGCTAACGAAAGCTGAACCAGGAAAACGCGGCAAATTAAAAAAAATCATGACTGGGTAGAACGGGATAAGATGCATATTAATATTGTTCTATACTACTCTATAACTTTATTTTTACATAATTTGCTTAGATTTTGAACATTATATAAAGTGAACCTAACCTCATAATCAGCTATTTTGAGCGCGTATAAATATATATATCAGAATTAATTAGTACAAAAAATATATCATAACGTATTATTCTAATAGTAATCTATCCGGTAAAAATACTTTTGGACGTATTCCAGCGTGTCGGCGCTGAGCCAAGCCTCCATACAATTTGTACAATGTCCTTTAAAGTGCGATTAGCAAATCTTAGTACTTTGGTGAGTAAAATATTTTATTTTACTTTTGATGAATTGCAACAAATTGGACGAGCTCCGTAATTGAGTGGTTAGCGCGCCGGGTCTGGCGTCGCGCCATCTCCGAGGTCCCGGGTTCAATTCCCGGTCGGGTTAATTTAGAGAAGGACTGTTTTGCTAAATTGATTTCTGGTATGGGTGTTTTTTATATAAGTTTATGTATATTTATCCGTTTTCTTACTATAATAACGAGTTTCATAAGAATACTTATCTTGGGCTAGATAATTAATTGGTGAGAGCATAAACAATTTTGATTTTTTTATTGACAACTTATTATTTTGCAGACATGATGGGTAACAAAACAAAATATTTGTAGCTAAGAAAAGGAAGAACCAAATTCTGAAGGGATGGCTAAAGCAAGAGCTAAAAGGTATGGTATATTTATGTTATAATATGATATTTGGTGACTTCACCCGCGTGAAGTTAGGTATGTAATTAAAAAGCTTCCACCTAAACTAAAGTGCAATTTTATCACGCCTTTGGTAAGCGCCGAGAATAAGACCATTATATTTCAGTGAGAGACGGATAATGTTAAGCAACGGATGGGTGATCAAAAAAAATAGTTTTATCGAGTTGCTCCATGCTGTAATGGGGACGCTAAAGGAAGATTGAGATAAAGAAAGATTGACTGACGAGCAGATACTTTAACCTGTTCCTTGCATTTTATTTGATTAGGTAGGTACCTAGGTGTTAAATATTGTAAGGAGTGGAGTTTTGTAACCTTTGGCTACTGCCTTAGCCTAATAACGTCCCCATTACAGCACAGCACAGAGCCACTGAAAACAACAAAGAACAATGGCCATTATTGACCTGATTTTTTTGGAAATGTATAAAACCAAATGCTATTGGCAAAATTAGCTCTAAATTCATTAAATCAAACCATGTTAACTAGGTTTCCATTTAAGCTCTAGGAGTAATACAATATTGTGTTTTCTTTTTCTAGGGTAGTGCTTAACTTAGTTAAGATTTTTGAACGCACCCTGCCGCCCATTGAGCTTTATAACTATAGAGAGAGCTTATATTGCTATCTCTTTCTGCCTTAATCCATTACTATTTTGGTTCCGTTTCGGCGCATCATGTTTACCCTAAGTAAAACAAAGACAAAACATAGAATGAAAGGACCGTGTCGGTGAAACTGTGCAACGTTTTACATGGAGCCAGCGACACATTGAGATAGATAACTATAGAGGTAACTTCGATGTGCAAAGTTTCACACATGCACAAAAAAAGACGCTTAGGTGTGCGTTACTAAAATGTTGCAAGCTCACAGTTGTCACTTCCTAAATATAGGTAAATGTTACACAATGTCAAGAACAAATACCACGTCTCGACCTCTCGACATAACTCCTCTCATTTTTGTGTCGGATGTAGAACGGTTAGGAAAAAAGAAACGAAAATATAAAATCAACAACAATGTATTGTGGATCAAATATCAATCAATCTTTGAGAAATTTTATACAATATAAAGTAAAATAACACGTGAAGCCAAATTATAATGACTCTTATTTATGAAACAATCCGTGGCCTAAATTGTTTCTTTCTAACATTAATTTCAACGTAAGTTGAACTTTTAATCGCTGTTTTTAGATAAGTATCAATCTGAATAACAAAGTCAAGATTATTTAAGTGAAAAAGATGCTTTGCTGCTTTGGTTCTAATGTTTCTTCAAGCTGACTTGAAAGCGAGACGCACTTATAGCAATTCTACGTAGCGCCATCTCTTTCTTTTCTCAAGGTTAGACACGCAGACCAGCGACAATGGTCATTCATTCGATCGGACCAAATGCGGCTCAGATTATTTATGATGATGGTACGGATCTAACCGATTCAATTTCAGAACCTATACTGAACTGAGTAGAACTTGAGTCGTTTGCTAAAAGATGGCGGTAAGGGCCCTGTGACTATAAGATGGGATACCTATACTACAACAAAACTCCTTTGTTCCCTTAAGGTCCAGCATGGGAAAAAATATAGGTAATTAAATAAAAGAAAATGCTACATAATGCAAAAATATATTACAACAAGGATTTTAATGATTATTATAAACGCTTTGTTATATAATTATATATATAATCAAATCACGACAATAAAACAAATTATTTTGAAATGTTTGCCAGTTACTAGTGTTGCATTCGGAACCTGGAAATCAAAATTATAATTATATTTAGAACAAAAATAAAAACTAAGTGGTTCTAAGCATCTTTACATTTTATTTGAAAACTTGGATTAACCATTGACTTGACCATCATTGACCAGTCATACCCACTAAATTGTCTACCCTCCATCGTCTCGCAATGAACGATGGTGTCATTTTATTTTGGATATCTATCCAAAATTCTCGCACGATACCTCAGTCACCTTAGGATGAACACAACATAAGTACCGTACGCATAATAAGCAAAGTCGTCTCAACAGACGTCTCATTGGACGGCTCGACAAAGCCTCAGCCGACGTCTCGACGAAACATCGGTCCTCGGACCAAATATCACAATGGACAGAGTCTTTGGATTTTTAGCATGTCCGTCTTTTGTTAGTGTGCAGCTTTCTTTCCCCCAATTATAATAACGTAGGTAGTACCTAGTTCGTTATTATAATTGGGGGTTAAAGTTACTCACGTCCGTAGGTTTACCCATAGATTTAGGATGTACAAGATACACAATGACGGCTCGGAGACGTGACAAAAAAGATAAGTACCTACATTGTGTTGGTGAAATGTAAAGTGTATTGATTCGGGTTATTTCGTCCTGTAACGTCACATTCACGTACAGAACATGTCACCATAATTGCACATTTAATATTCTTAGTGTTCAATTGAAAGATTATTATTAAATGCACGAATTTCAGCGCGATTTAAAACAGTCTGGGACGCTATGGCCTCTTATTCGCGAGAAAAAGTTGACATATCGGTACTTCACTCACTGTCTCTTTTGCTCTCGGGCGATTTAAACTTGATAATGATTTCTCGCTCCCACACTTCGTGTATCTTGTACATTCTAAATCTATGGGTTTACCCTTTAGACCCTACACGTGACCCCTGGGTGGTGCTAAATGAGTGACACTGACTGAGTGGTAGATCGACGAGAAGTTGATCGACTGGTCTGGTAGCTTTAATCGATCGACGGATACCGTGTGACTAACCAATCGATCGACGACGGTCGGTCGACGTTGATCGATTAACCCTGGCTAAATTTCATCAGTTTCTTTCGAAATGTATTCAGAAAAGGACTCGTTGTTCTTGGCCAGTACGATGTTGCTCGTACTATTATTACGGAGGCGCAAACGCAGAAGAATCTGGATGCGGCCGCTTTTTAAAGCCAACGATATCCATGGGCACGAAATAAATTTATAAAAAAAGTAAAGTGGCCGGCGCGTCTAATCAAACAGCTCGATCTAACACCCAATCCATTCTACCGGTCGATTGTCGATCGACATCGATCGATTGGTCTGGTAGAAACTATAGTTATCACGTCTAATAGCTTTAACCCATTCACGTCTTATTTCCGGGCATTTTGGGAACCTAAAAAAATAATAATAACAAGAATATTAGTAATATCGATAAAGCTTCGATACACAAAAACGTACATCACTAATCATTATGCCAAAAACAAAGCCTATAAATTACATTAAATTAAGGTTTAAAAACCTTATTCTTATGAATAGTGTACGATATAGTATGATTTAGAATTAGCAAAAATTAATGCTTTGCCGTTTTTATTATTAAAAAACTCATAGTAAAGCATACATATTAATAAAAATCACTAACGTATGAAATGATAATTCCTGGTCTTTCACACCTCCTTTTGTTGTTCTTGACGAACAATAAACAGCTGAACAACAACAACAACAACATTGTGTCAATTGTATATTACACAAATAACACAAACACTAAGATTTCTTAATATTTCACTGTTATTTCGAACAATTCAGCAATGTTTTGACCGAGTACCTAGTCGGTCATGAAATGACACGTCTCACACCGACAGTGCGTCGCTGCCAAACGTACATTCACTATCTCTTTTACTCATATCACACTACAGTCATACAGACAGAGATACAAATACTCTACTTATTATTTATTTTATTTATTTATTTATTGAATAAAGAATACAATATATCTTAAAATACTTGGCGCCTTAAAACCTGAGTGGTTTGTCTAGGCGTTGCACATTCATACAGAAAAAAAAAAGAACAAACAATCTAAATACCATTGGATCTATAACTATAGAGAGAGCATAAGTTTGCTATCTCTTTCTGCCTTAATCCATTACTACTTTTGTTCCGTTTTGACTCATCATGTTTACCCTAAGTAAAAGAAAGACAAAACATAGCATGAAAGGACCGTGTCGGTGAAACTGTGCATCGTTTTACATGGATCCAGCGACACTTGGCCCCAAACAAATCGCTGTCATTATTTTACCTACCAAGTAATTATTTGTTTTTTTAGTTGATTAAGTGAATATTATAAGTGTACATATTATTCCGTTGGGCTTAATTGAACAACAAGTTGTTCAGTCAAACATTGCAGTAATAGAAGTGAGTGGCAAGTGCCTGGAATATAGTTTCTTACGTAAGTTTTGTTAATCTGGTTTCGTGATGATTATTAGCAATTTACCATGCAATATTTGATTTGTTTCTATTGAAAATGCTAATTAATGATTGTGAATCTCTAATTCTAGTCTTAAATATGTGTGATTTTGGTTTAATACGGAAATTTCATAAAATTATTTCAACATAACCTGTAATCAGTATTGTCAGGTACTTGGCAAAGTTTACCCCAAAAATACTTAGGTTTTAGTATGGAACGAATAGCATAAAATAAATTATCTAATTAAATTATATCCACCTGTACTTTTTACCTTTCCTATCTATTCGAGCGTTAGACTGAGCGTGGTAGAAAATAATAAATGTAGTTTTAAGGTTTAGGGGCCTCACGAGAATCAAGCCAGCCTAGTGTAAATTATCGTTTATTTTCTATTTATTTTAGATTTCCAAAAGGACGAAACTATCAAAAATGATAATGGAGACATAAAAATAAAGAAAAATGAAATCTTAGCGAAATCGCAGCCACTTATCAAAACTTGATAACACGAATACTATTGAGGACTTGAATACTGATAATAAAAATAATCTAGAAGTAAGTCTCACAAATCATAAAGTGTGTCGCTTCTGAGATTTTGGTATCAAAACTTGCATTTTTTTTATTATTTTATATATTTTTCCCATAACATCAAATTTTTTTGTTTGTTTTCAACTTCTCTATTGGTTTATCAGTTACCGCGATTTCGCAAAATTCTCCTTTATTTTAGTATGAATTTTCGGTATTCCACAAAATTAAGCTGAAGTATTTATGTTACAGGTTGTTTAATCGTGCAGTAGTTGCAGTACTGAAGAAACATTTAAAACCAAAGCAGCAATGCATCTTTTTCACTTAAATAATCTTGACTTTGTCAGATTGATCATTATTTAAAAACAGCGATTAAAAGTTAAACTTACGTTGAAATTAATGTTAGAAAGAAACAATTTAGGCCACGGATTGTTTCATAGCTAAGAGTTACCTATTATAATTTGGCTTCACGTGTTATTTTATTTTATATTGTATAAAATTTTCAAATATTGATTGATATTTCATCCACAATACATTGTTGTTGATTTTATGTTTTCGTTTCTTTTATCCTAAACCATTCTACATCCGACACAAAAATGAGAGGTGTTATGTCGAGAGGTCGAGACATGGTATTTGTTCTTAACATTGTATGAAATTTACCCATATTTAGGGAGTGACAACTGTGAGCTGGCAACATTTTAGTAACGCACACATAGGCCCCTTTTTTTGTGCATGTGTGAAAATTTTGCACACCGAAGTTACCTCTATAGTATCTATCTCAATGGTAAATACACTTTTTTTTTAAAAAGGTGAAGGTAAGTCTACAAAAGAGTAACAATTTGTATGATGCGATGCGGTGTGAAATTGTTATAACTGCACAACGAATACAGCGCCGAACATAACAATACAATGCAATGGCTTATCTGTGGCACAGTATAAATATGAGCTAAAGCAGTAAGGAAGCTACGTACAAACGCTCGAATCGACGCACGCCCACAGACGCACGTCTTTACAGGGCCCCTGAGCGGACATCGCAGTCACAGTATAAATATGAGCTAAAGCAGTACGGAAGCTGGGCCTGTTTCTTGTTTTATATACCTACGCGCCAATTGAGCGTTAGGGTTGTCCTCTTATTTTTGTAAAATTGATAAAGTTTTTGTTTAGTTAGCGATGTATCTCAGCTCGTTAGCGCTTTTTTTGAGATAACTAGCAAAGCTAATGGGTTGTCACTTTTAATTTTTATAAAATTAAAAGGTAATTTTTCTATTATTTTTCAAAATGTTTGTTTGGGTTCTATAATGATCAAATAATCGAATGAATTGACTAGTTTACAAACAAAATTGTGTAATTAAAAAATCTTTAATATTTTAAGAAGTCTTTATTTTTCGTTAGTTATTAGAAATTACTCACTGAAAAATACTTTCGCCTGGTACGACATGTTCGAAAAGCTTAATTATGTAATTTTGTAGTGTGAAAAATTCTCATTCTAATAAATAGCTTTTTTTAAATAAATTATCGGTAAACATGGACACGGCACTATAAAACTGATTTTGTCTACTTCTTTATAAATTAATACAACAACAACAGCGAAAACTGTCGTCCATTTTCTCGATATATTCAACGAAATCATCCGGTGGTACAATTAGTAAACTCCGGTTAGACACACAGATCTGATATCGATATCTAGAGCAATCGGTCGAATAACTAAAAAGTTCAAGATGGAGGCTATTTTGTCTCATACTAATAACGGAGTCGTTGTCAAAAACCACACATATCCCCAGATATCGATTTTAAAAGCAATCGGTTAAATAACTAAAAAGTTTAATATGGCGGCTACTTTTCTCATTCTAATAACGGATTCATTGTCAGAAACCACACAGATCCTCAGATATCGATTTTTAAAGCAAAGTTTACTAACGATGAAGTTTTGTAGTATCAATTCTTATTATTTTTAACCATTAAAATCACCTAAACAACCAAACGATTTATTTAAAAGAAAGAGCTATTTATTTATTAATAATAAATCATTCTTCTTTCAACATCAGCAGGAAATTTAAAAAACGAAAGCTCCGGTTTTGAAGCAGCCGAGTTCAAGCAGCCGTATAATACGCAATACACTCGCGGCATTTTTAAAAATCGCGCGCACAGCGCCCGCAAAATGCAACAGTGAACACTCGGTTCGACGCCACACGCGCTACTGAGAGCACCATATAAGTTATTAGATCTAGGTTTTATGAAAATTCTGTCAGTGTTTTTTCGCGTTTGTATGAAAATGAAAATTATTTATTTGCTTAAAACATGGTTTACAATGATGTTACATTAAAATAGTAAGTCCTCACGTTTAACAAGATTGTCATGCAAATAATGGTAGGTAAGTAGATGTAGGTAAAAAAAAAATAGTAACAAGTTTAGATGTAAAACACACTAGGCAGTAACAATCAATCCCCAATAAACATACCATGATGCAGTATTAAATGTCAATATCATGTCAAGAAGATTACGTACAATCACAAAATAATGTCTTACATAGGTAATATTCCTGGTTATAATGTCAATAAAATATTCTAAGGTCTTATGGTCAAATAATTAGTACTTATTTAATTTAAATGTCAGTTGTACATAAAATAAAATTATAATAGGTCAATTATCATCAATATATTCTTGAATTGAATAATAACATTTACTTAGTAACCAGTTATGTGTTTGTTTTTTAAACATTGTCAAAGGCAGATTGTTTAAGTTCTCGGGCAATTTTTTATATATTTGAATGGCCATGCAGTAGGGGCTACGCTTATACAATTGTAACCTTATGTTGGGCAGCATGATCCTGCCTTGATGTCTCGTTGGCTTGTTTTTGTATTCCCCTCTTGTGGCAAAATAATGAGGGTGTTCTCGAACAAAAAGACATATTATCTGCTTGATGTACAAACAAGGCAATGGTAGAATTTGGAGTTTTCTAAATAGAGGTTTACACGAATCAAGAAAGTGTGCTCTGCAAATTGCCCTAATACATTTCTTTTGCGTTAAAAAAGCTGTATGTGCCGCGACTGAGTTACCCCACAACAGAGTACCATAGTGAAGCAGTGACGATACATAGCCGTGATATGCGGATAGTGCAGTTTCAATTGACGATATGTAACTTAGTCTTCGCAACGCGTAAACAAATCTATCAATTCTTGCACACATATTCTCAATGTGTGTCTTCCAGTCACAATGTTTGTCTAGAGTGAAGCCTAAGAAGTTAGCTTTATCATCTATCTCCACAACATTACTGTCATGTGTTACTAATAGGTTAACTAATTTTGCATTACGAGTAGAAAATTGTATACATTTAGTCTTTTCCATGTTTACTTTAAGGTTGTTTGAACGTAACCACTTTAAGACTTTACCGAGTGCTTTATTAACATCGTCATTAAATGTGTTTAGATTACTACACTTTATCACCACTGTAGTATCGTCGGCAAACATAAAGCACTTATGGTGTATTATATTTGTATTTTGTGGTTTGGTGTAGGTAAAGACGATAAAGTGTGCAGATTTTCTTCTAATATGGCGTATTTTACTAAATCGTGTATTGGTATTATTTTACAATATTTAAACAACTGATCGTAATTGTTTTTATGTTTTTTGATACACGTATGCAAAAGCGGCAACGTCGTAAGACTCTGTCCATGTAATATTTGGTCCGAGCATCGGTCGTATTAACAGACGTCTCGACGAAACTTCAGTCGTTTCAACAGTCATATCGTCGATACGTCTGTGCGGACCAAGTACCGCCATTACGAAACTTTCAGTCGCACCAACAGTGGGTTGAAAATGACTCGACCAGGGCACTAACTTTACAAAAATATCTTACCTTGTTGCCTAAGCGAACGCCTAGCTGGATACGCCTAAGCTGCAGAGAGAATATATATTATGAGTGCTACGCACTAAAACAGCGTCTCCCGTTTCAGACATGCCATCCATGCAAGAACTTTGCGAGTCGCCCGTGCTAGGGAGCAGCAAAGACGAATACCAAAGTATCATCTTACGCCTCATCCAGATACTGGATGACAAAATTATCCCGAAGGGTGGCGCTCGTAGCAGGTCGAAAACCTGTCTTACGCCGAACTATATGGAAACCACATTTCTTCGAAGGTTGAACAGAAGCTGCGGTTCGCCATCCCAACAGCGGACTAAACCCGGGCATTCACACCTAATGACCACAGTCTATCTGAAAAAAAGTTCAGATCGATCAAACGACGACTCCTGGAATGGCACGCGCCCTAATTTATGCTCCACACTCAATTATGGAAAGACTACATACGAAATCGTATGACATCTTTATGCGCACATTCCGACTCTTGAAACCTAAACTTACGTCAATTAAAAGGAGTATATATCAAGAGAGCCCAGCACTCTCGCGTCGTCCAAAAAGCAACGAGCTAGCCTAAAAGAGCACCGAGGACTTCGCTCTCCTTCCACGACGAGGCAGGAGAATAAAACGCCGCCGTACAGTCCAACGCGGAACTACACTCCCGTGTCTGGTCAACGAGGGGGTAGCAGTGACGCTCAAACGGCGCTCTATGAAAAAATCATGAACGCTCTCACTGCCAACACTCTTTAAAGAAATACAAATAGAACAAATATTCTGTTCATGACAATTTGTATAAGAGTCAACTATCAACAACAGTTGCTAGGAAACGTAAAATAATGAAGTACAAAGGTAATAGAGAATAATACAACATATTGCACCTTCTTCTTAATATCCCCATTCCTCAAGGCAACTGTAGTTGTTTCTTCATATGTAGGCTCCGGATAGCTTGCAGAGTTCTTGTAGTCGAGGCTTAAACAGAGGTTTAGTTAGGAATTCGGCCAACTGATCATTTGTGGAGATTTTCTCAACACGTAGATCCTTTTCTAGGACACTCTGTCTTACAAAAAAAATGTCTAAGCCTTATGTGCTTCGTTCTATGATGTGTCTCATAGGACGGTGCCTGAGCCAATCTTATTGCGGATTCACTGTCTATGTAGAGTGAGGTGATCTCTTTCACAACCTCAGTCTTCATAAAGTTTATTATCTGTGTGAGCCATATAACCTCTCTAGCGGCTTCGCTGGCTGCGACTATTTCAGCTTCTGTGGATGATATAGCGACAGATGATTGACGCTTACTTTGCCATGCTATAGCACCATTGGCATAAAGGCATATCATGCCGCTTGTGGAGCGTCCGGTGGATTCATCACCTCCGTGATCGGCGTCACTGTAGCACCTTAAGCCTTAGCGTGCAGTGGAAGTTTTGTAAGTAATACCGTATTCCATGGTACCTTTAACATAGCGAAAGATTCGCTTTACTCTTGCTATATCATGTAGCGTAGGGCAATCGAGCTTGCGGGACACCATGCCGACCGCATACGCTTAGTCAGGTCTAGTGCCAACCATCAGGTAAGAGAGAGCACCAACGGCTTGTCTTTAAGGGAAGTTCTGGTCTTCATCGATGTCCTTTGTAGCTAAACATGACATCCTTGACTATCGGAGTTACCGCAGCTTTGCAGACTTGCATACCGAATCTTTGTAATAGCCGTTTTGCATATCCCTTCTGATCGATTTTAATTGTACCGTCCGCTTTGTGTTGTATTTCTCTGTCGTTAACTTGAAACGTTGTCTCATCTCATTTAAAAACTTCTCTTTTTCATCCGAACTTGCAGACGCAATGAGTCCGTCGTCAACATATAGAGCTAGTAATAGCTTGTGCTTTCCCTCTCCTCTTTTAAACAGACAAGGGTCGCTTTCACTCTGTTTGAAACCAAGTTCTAGGATGTATTCCGTTATAGTGGAGTTCCAGCAGCGCGGCGCTTGTTTGAGGCCATAAAGACTGCGTTTAAGCCTGCATACTTTTCCATCATTATTTGAATACCCTTCAGGAGGCTTCATATAAATTTCTTCTTTCAATGTTCCATAGAGAAAAGCGGTTGACACATCGAATTGAGACAGTGAAAGTTTTTCTTGAGCAGTTGTAGCGAGTAGCGCTCTTATTGTGCTCGTCTTCGCTACAGGGCTGAAGGTTTCGTTGTAATCTAGTCCCTTCTTCTGTGAAAAACCCCGTATTACAAGGCGGGCTTTATATTTCTCAACCGAACCATCAGGGTTTGTTTTAATCTTAAAAAGCCACTTGCTAGAGATAGCTTTTCGTCCCTTTGGTAAATTAACCATTTCCCAGGTTTGATTTTCTCTAAGAGAATTGATCTCGTTATCCATTGCTTTACGCCATTGATGAGAATCCTTGCATACCATAGCTTCTTGGAACGTGCTTGGTTCCGCTAGAGGTTCATCGTTAAAAGAATTAACGTTAAAGCAAACATTGCAGACAAAGTCTTTATATTTAGCTGGTGGCTTAAGATTTGACCGCTGTCGTAGCGTCCTCGTGCCTTCCGCCTCAATTTCAAATGCAGACAGACGACCTTCTAATTTTGGTTCATTTGCATCATTGACTTCTTGGTCTGCTTCCATCGTATCATCATTAACCTCTTGCTCAGGTATTGGGTCATCAATAGTCTGTTCCGCCTCTAAAAATGTATGAGTCACGGGATCAGAAGAATGATGAATAATAGAATGTTTATTTATTAACATTCTATTATTCATCATTATGAAGAATATGATGGTTCAGAAGAATGTTTATTTTGCTGACTTGATGACGTAATGCTTGTACCTCCTCTACCATGACAAGTAGATGGCTGCTGGTCATCGCTCATCTCAGCCGGGACGTGTTTTTCATTTTCAGGCACAACAAAGTCAAATAGGCAGTCAAACCTTTTATCAGCTGCTTTGCTCTGAGAGAAATCAGGCTTCTCCGTTTTCTCTAGGAGACCCGATAGAGGATTGTCGTCGAAGATGACATCTCTTGACCGAATCAACTTGAATGAGTCACTGTCCCATATACGGTAACCATCGTCAGAGTCGTAGCCGATCAATATTCCCTTTTGGGCCTTTTTATCCAACTTCCTTCTTCGTTGCTTGGGAACATGTGGATAACAGTGAGATCCTAATATTCTCATATGACTCAATCTAGGCTTCTTGTGGTGCCATAGCTCGTACGGTGACTTCCCATCTATGCAAGTAGGGCCAGTTCTATTCAAGATATACACCGCTGCTAATACCATTTCATCCCAAAGTCCAGTAGGAATCTTGGCATGTGCATACATCAGACTTCGCGCCATCTCCACAACAGTTCTGTTCTCTCTCTCCGTCGGATTTTGCTCTGGAGTGTAGGGCATTGTCAATCTTTGAGCAATGCCTTCCTTTTTAAGAGTACCTTCTATTTTGGTGTTGACAAACTCTCCGCCACTGTCGCTTAATAGTTCTTTTATGACAACTCCAGCTGCTTTCACTTCAGCTAGCATAAGCAACAGCTTTGCGTGAACTTCAGCTTTCTCTCTCATGAAGTACACAAATCTGTACCTCGTGTAATCATCTTTGAAAAGTACAAAATACCTCAGCTTTGTGATAGAACACGGAAAGGGTCCACAGACGTCAGCATATACCAATTCTCCGGGTTGCGATGCTTTCTCCCTGGTCCCCCAAAGTCCCTCCAAACTTTAACCTGTGGGATTTACCATAAATGCATCCTTCACAGAGTTCCTTGGTTGCTTGGACTTTGATATTGAACTCCCTTTCTATCAGTTTCTTCACGTGACTCTTATTTTGGTGACCAAATCTTCCATGATAAAGCTGTAACAGATTTGAAGTTGTGGACAGCTGATTTACTTGTAGAGTTGGTTTTAGACATCTGAGTTTCAGTTTGAATAATCCCCCACGCTTGCTGCGGGTGTCAATCAGTTTGGTCTGTCCATCCATTTTGAGAGTACATGATAATGTAGTAGACTCAAAGACACTCATGTCCGATATATCATGCGTAGCAAGTACTGAGAATAAATTTCTGCTAATACTGGGTACATACCAAACATCCTTCAACAGTATCGTCTCTAGCTTGCCGTTTACATCAGCTTCTGCAAGAATATCTCCAATGCCTAGGGCTTCAATACATTGGCCATTTGCGCCAGTCACAGTATGCTGGCTTTTGAAGTACTTGAAGCTTTGAAACAGGTCTCCTCTATTAGTCACGTGACTGGTCGCACCATTGTCCGCGTACCAATTTTCTAGATCCTTTGTTTCGCCAAATCCTTCTGCCGAATGTACTACCATTACTGTCAGATTCATGTTTACAGTTTGTGATTCCTTTGGCGGTCTTCCGTCTTGAATCCACTTCTTGCAACTTCTGACTCTATGGCCCTTTACTTTACAATAATTACATTTAAGCTCTTTGGGATAGTTTTTCTTCTTGCCTTTGTTCATCTTCGTGAATAGGGCTTCTGCATTTGTTTCGTCTGTGACTTGCGTGTCATTCTGACGTATAACTCTTTCGTGTGCGCATAACTGACTTGTCAGATTTTCGACAGAGCGTTCATTCTTTGAAATTAACAGCCAACTGGACTTAAATACTAGGTATTCGGAAGGTAGGGTGTCTAGGATTTTACACATTAGGAGGATTTCTGGTAATTTTGCCTCACTTTGTAGCTCCGTACATATTTCACTCCAAATGTTTTGACGTGACAACGTCTTATAAATTGGTTTGCCGGGTGACACTTCAAGAAACTGCGTTACGCTCCGCTCACGTTATGCGCTCACAATGAGAGCGAGCGAGAGGCACGCGTCCCTTCCACTCGGGCATGGTTAGCCCGCCTAAGAGCGAGAGAGACAGACATAAAAAGTGAAAGGCACGCGTCCCTATTTATTTATACAAAGAATTAAATATAATTCTTTGTATAAATAAATGTTTTAAATTGTTACTATTATTTCATCCTTCTTCCTACTATACGAATGAATATTCACATTAAAATTATTTTACCACTCAAAGTCGTTGTCACGTAAAACTTTCGCCCGTATACCGACTTTACAGGCAACCAATTTTTTTAAAACCGACACATGCGTAATTATGTCATGATTTAGGTCCTTTTTATAGCTGAAAAACTTAAGCAATAGGTCGTAGGTGTTGTCTACATACGTACCTCCAAAGATACGCTCTAGTTCGTCCCACATATCTTTCGCATAATCAAAGCGCACAACTTTTTGCAGAATGTCATCGGACATGTTTGTCGTGAACAAAATCATAAGTGATGCGCACGGGACTAGCAGCTGGCTGGATCACTGTATAACTACTCAGTCGGCCAAGCAGACTGTTGTTGATGTGGTTGTCAAGTATGACACTCTTTGGTCTGATCATTTCCCACTTATCATCAGATGTAATTTAAAGTTACTAGCACCTAAGGTCACGCATAAATTTATTAATGCAAATAAAGACATAGTGTGGGGAACACGAAGTGAGGAACAAATATCTATGTTTACCAAGGAGTGTCATAAGCGGCTAAAATTAATTGATTTCCCATCTGCCCTCCGTGACGCGGCATTGGCGAGTCGGGGAAGCACAAGAAATGGCGGGGGCGGCCCGCGCGTAGCGGGGTGGAACAAACATGTCAGCGGGGCTCACAGGGTGGCCAAATCTAAGTTTATGGACTGGGTGCTGTGTGGTAGGCCTAAGTCGGGATTACTATACAACGAAATGTGCAACAGTAAAAGAGTGTTCAAGTCTCGATTAAAATGGTGCCAAAATCATCAGGACCAAATAAAAATGGACGCTCTTGCTGTTAAACATTGCAAAGGGGATTTCCGCGATTATGATACGAGGATACGAAATGTACGACCTGGCCTTCCTGTGAGCGTCGATGGTCTGAACGACCCGAAAGAGATAGCAAATATTTTTAAAAACCATTTTTCTGTTGGGTCGCCGTTGGGTCAGACGACGGTGGTGCTCGATGCTGACATGAACAGTAAAATGGTAGGAGTTGCCTTCCGGACAAAAGATGTAACTAAAGCTATAAGGCTTATCTCGAGAGGCAAGTCCCCGGGTCATGATGGACTCAGCATCGAGCACCTGCAGCATGCTGGACCCCACCTCGCTAGGGTTTTGGCTATGTTCTACTCGCTGTGCGTGAGCCATTCCTATTTGCCAGCCGATTTCATGAAAACAGTGGTAGTGCCTGTAGTGAAGAATAAAACGGGTGATCTTACTGATAAGAGTAACTACAGGCCTATTTCTCTTGCCACTATTATTGCCAAAGTGTTTGATGATATTCTTAACGCACAGTTAAATAGATACGTAACACTACACGATAACCAGTTCGGGTTTCGTCCTCATCTGTCCACCGAAAGTGCTATACTGTGTCTTAAGCATACCATCAAATACTACACAGATCGCAAGACACCCGTGTATGCGTGCTTTCTTGACTTGTCCAAGGCTTTCGACCTTGTGGTGTATGACCTGCTGTGGGACAAGTTGAGAAGCATACAAACATATGCCACGGGAACTTATAAGCGTGTTTCAGTATTGGTATGCGCACCAATCTAACAGCGTCAGGTGGGCGGGCGCAATGTCGGATTCGTATCGGCTCGAGTGCGGTCTCAGGCAGGGCGGATTAACCTCTCCAACCCTGTTTAATCTGTACATAAACGGACTGATCGGCGCTCTCAGCAGTCAGCATGTCGGATGTCACGTTGACGGTATGTGTGTCAATAACTTAAGTTACGCGGACGACATGGTGCTGATGAGCGCGTCGATCTGTGGCCTGAGACAGCTGTTGCGAACATGCGAGGAATATGCTTGTGCGCACGGCTTAGTGTATAATGTTAAAAAGAGTCAATGTATGGTTTTTGAGACTACCGCCGCAAAATGCTTTGGGAGCATGCCTGCGGTTAAACTCAATGGTGTTCCTCTGGAAAGGGTTGAACAATTTAAATACCTAGGGCATGTTCTAACTGTCGACCTCAAGGACCACGCAGACATGGAACGGGAGCGGAGGGCGTTGTCGGCAAGAGCTAATATGGTAGCCCGCAGGTTTGCGCGATGCTCAAAAGAGGTAAAAATTACGCTCTTTCGAGCGTACTGTACATCACTCTACTCGTGCAGCTTGTGGGCTGATTACACTCAGAGAAATTACAATGCCCTCCGCGTCCAGTACAATAACGCCTTCAGGGCGGTGTTTGGGCTGCCCCGATACTGCAGTGCCTCGGGCATGTTCGCGGAGGCGCGCACGGACTGCTTTCACGCGACTATGCGCAAGCGCGCTACGTCCATGGTGCACAGAGTGCGGGCCAGCTCCAACACCGTCCTGGAGATGATCGCGGGAAGGCTGGACTGCCCTTTCATGCGTCATTGTTCCGATAGGCATGTCGCCATCCCGGTGCCGGAGAGACGGTATTGATAGCCGCTCAAACCTGTTGTGTTGTCTCAATATTTTATTTTTATTTTTCTGTAATTTTATTAATTTTTGGTTTATTTGATTTGTTATTTTAAAATTGTACCTAAATATGAATTTACTGATTATTTTAAACATACATATTTTTAATTTTTAATCACCGTGACATTTTATGAATTATTTATATTATTGAATTTTATACATTGACCGATTTTAATTGATTTGTAATTTCTATTTTGATTTTTAATTTTGAGTTAATTTTTATTTTTGTTTTTATTTTATTCTCATTTTTATATTATTTTGATTTTCTGATATTTTATTGTAAGTTGTATGGGTGTAAATTACCTGAATAAATAAATAAATTATATTATTATATATTATTATATTATAATCGCACAGGGATATGCAACTACGCTCTGCTACCACTTTAGAGAAATACAAATAAAACAAATATTCTGTTCATGACAATTTGTATAAGAGTCAACTATCAACAACAGTTGCTAGGAAACGTTAAATAATGAAGTACAAAGGTAATAGAGAATAATACAACATATTGCACCTTCTTCTTAACAACACTCACATGATGTCAAACCGAACAAATGACCAGCCTAACTTCTCGACTACATAACGAACCTGGAGACTTATTGTCGACACAGATTCAGACGATAGCCACGAAACCCCGGATGCCTACGAAACTCATGATGCCCACGAAACAGCAATCAACCCTGGAAAGGAGACTCCTGATCCGCCAGACGAGTGCAACTTTGCACCATGCACAGCCGCAGCTGAATCTAAGCTTGGCAAAGCAAATCCTAACCTTGTTGAACAAGGAAGAAGGTGCCCGGTTTTTTCGGCCCCAAAGCTCTGGAAATAGAGATAAACCACCTAACCCTACAGAAAAGAAACAATAAGGTAGACACTCAGCACTTTCATGCAGGTCAACTCGCCTCAAAACTTAGCGTGTGGGAGTCATTGGAAGCTTCAAAAATTATATGTAACATTTTACTCGGGTATCGCATACCTTTTCTCAGGTCACCGCCTCTTATCACATTCTCTGACCAGTTTTGTAAGGCTTATAAACCAAAAAATACAACAATCATGGCAAACAAACAGAAAAAACCCTCAATAAGTACAAATGTGGCTACTTATCTCCTATCTTCTTAAGAGAAAAGTACAATGGATCTCACAGACTAATATTTAACCTAAAACAATTAAACTTTTACGTTGACAGTCCTAAATTTCGCCTGATAAGTCTGAGGAAAGTAGCACTAACCATTCAATAAGATGACTACCTTATAAAAATTGATGTATCAAACGCCTACTATCACGTGCAAATTACTGACGCACATAAACGATACATATCATTAGCATTCGACGTGCAAATTTACAATATGAACTGTCTACCCTTTGGGCTTTCCAGTGCCCAATCAATTTTCAGCAAATTAACTAACTGGGTTGCAGATAAACTAAGAGATCAAGGAATAAGAACCATAGTCTACTTAGACGATTTCCTACTCCTAAATCAGGACCCTAGCACCCTGTCTCAACAAGCTCAGTGGACTGTATCCTTCTTAGTAAGCCTTGGCTGGCATGTTAACTTAGAGAAGTCAGACTTATTCCTCAAAAAGCACTTAGAGTACCTAGGTCTTATATGGGACACGGAGAAGAACGAAATAGAACATCTTGAACCTAAAGAGAAAGAGATTTACTACTTAGTAAATATAAAAAATACCATTCAACTCACTTTGCAAAAAAAAACAAATGGAGTAGGATGGATGCAAAACAACTTCTTGGCAAACTTAGCTTTGCGGCTAATGCTGTCTCACTGGGACTTCTTCATTGCAGACCCATCCAGATGGCTTCAAAAGGGCTGCCAGATGCAGAAAGGTACCACACGTTCCAACTCCCAACTCATGCAAAAGAAGAACTTCGGTGGTGGCTACAAAACCTGAAAGAGCCCTTGACCCTTCAAAAGGCCCCACCAACAGATTTCATCTCCACCGACGCCCCAGATGCCGGATGGGGCGCAGTAGTCAACAACAAAAAGCTCTTCGGTAACTGCAGCAGCTCGTAAAGTCACTGGCACAGCAATCGCAAAGAACTCTGGACACTATACGAAGTGCTAAAGCTAGAAGGACAAAACCTTTGCGGGAAAACTGTCATTTTCCAATCCGACAACCGGACCACAGTAGCGTATGTGAAGAAGCAAGGCGGTACCAAGTCAAAAACACTTCTCGACATATCTGCAAAAATACTGACCCTTACTCACGCAATAGACATCACCCTCGTCCCAAGGTATCTGCCAGGCAGATCCAATGGAATAGCCGACTGCCTATCCAGGAAGAGAGACCCCCAAGAATGGCACCTGAGCAAGGCGATCCTAGCAGAAATTTTTCAAACAATGGGAACACCAACCTGACCTGACCAGACCTGTTCGCATTTGAAGCCTCAGCAGTGGTACCCACATACGTCAGCGAAGATCTAAGGAATCCCAAGAGCCAGTTCACGGACGTGTTCAGCAGACCATGCAACTACATGTTGTGATGGATATTTCCTCCTCCAGCTCTAATTCCACAGGTATTGCAACATCTCCCGCGGACCACATCAAGCACCTCAAAATGCACCTGTTTGACCTGAAAACCAATCTTCCTCCGAAAGAAATAAAAAACTTAGCTTTGGAGGTCTGGAAAATACAGGCTGGCCTGGCCCGACGAACTAACAGGTTGGAATAAGGCGAATACAATTTTTTGCAGCAGCCTGGAGACCATCGACGTTAAAAACTTATCGTCAGGCATGGCATAGTTGGTGCAAATGCTACTGAGAATAACATACGCCCACAATCACCTGAACCTAGTGACCTCGGCAGGTATCTAATTTACCTCAGCGATTAAAAGAACCATCCCTGTTCAATTAATCAACCGTCGCTACCTTTACAAAGCCTTCGCACAGTGAATCCCTTAGCTGCCACCCTGTGGTAAAGATAGTGGTTAAAGCAATTGCGCTGAAAAACCCCCCAAAACCTAAACCGGCCACATGGTACGTAGAGGACCTGATCAGCTGGATAAAAAAAACGCAATATCGACGAGTCCAGCATATACCAAGTATCTCAACATGTCACACAATTGTTACTCCTAGCGTCGGGACGACGGGTCCACGATCTTACGCTACTTAAAATCAACTCCGAATAATGCAAAATAATGGAGAATGAAGTAGTTTTCTGGCCGGCCTTCGGATCCAAAACGGACAGCGCGAACTATCGACAACCGGGGTGGCGGCGTCTTCTTAGAGGTAGCGAACATAAGACAAAACTCTGCTACTGGATTCCTCTGCTTATCAATATATCACGCTCGCGGCGTAGCGCAGACCCAAACTTAACTAACCTATTTATATCTACGAGAGAAAAAGACAGAGCTGCCACTAGATCCTTAATAGCAGGTTGGTTAAGACCGATATTTCAAGAAGCCAAAATAAACGGGTCTCCTGGCAGCTTTAGATTCGCGGTATCTTCAAATAACTGGTCCGAAAAGAACCTCGACTTAGACGCCTCCACATTCCTAAAGTATTAGGTTTTTTTTTATAAAAGAGGGAGGCAAACGAGCAGGCGGGTCACCTGATGGAAAGTAATCACCGCCCGCCCATGGACACCCGCAAAACCAGAGGAATCGCAGATGCGTTGCCGGCCTTTAAGGGAGGAGGGGGGGGGGGGTGAACATAACGTTCACTGGATATAATTTTTACTTGATCTAAATACACTTCCTATAACAACATTACGTATATTATTCATTTGATATAATACTCATATTCTCTAACAACTTATGCTATAAAGCTATATTGGTAGAATAATCATATTCTATAACTTCATTTGATATAATTTTTGCTTAAAAATAAGAATACCATTTTAACCCTAAATTGATTTCAAATATTGTCTTAAAAAAGCGAGAAATAAACAAAAAGTTTAACAAAAAAAACCGACTCCAAAAATTTTTACTGAAATAAATGCACTAAAACGTAAAAAATAATTGCTTAGTTTAGTTTGTTCAATTTACTTGCAATATAAACCTTTATTTTACTCAATCTTATAATCTTAAAAATATTTTTGGAGTCGGTGCCAGCCAAGGTAAACATAAACATTAAAAGACATGCTATATTATTATTATATCAGCACATATTGACCCATTGCTGGGCAAAGGCCCCCCCCCCCCTTCCTTTTTAACAATTGTCGTGTTCATTAGTAAATAGATTTTATTAGGTATTGCTACATTGTCGTGTTAAGCTGGCACCGACTCCAAAAATATTTTTCAAGATTATAAGATTGAGTAAAATAAAGGTTAATTTGCAAGTAAATTGAACAAACTAAACTACGCAATTATTTTTTACGTTTTAGTGCATTTATTTCAGTAAATTATTTTGGAGTCTGTTTTTTTTTGTTAAAATTTTTGTTTATTTCTCGCTTTTTAGTGAATCGTTCCGATCTATTTATCGAAAGCGAATATTGGTAAACCTACAAAACGCGCTACTTGTTATGAGACAGCGCCGTTTAAATGCGACAAGCGAAGAAAACGGGAAACGCCTATTACAAAGTAGGAAATCAACATCCAAAACAGACGGCAAGTTTCCCGGATTTACTCGTGAACGCTGTGTTGACCCCCCTACGATATGATGACTTGCGAGTTACTAGGGTTTACCGTTAGGCAAACTAGAGGGACGTTTTTGACTTCCTCCAGTCGTAGATCGTAGCCTAGTCACCATTGATCTGCTCAATCGCTTCTGAGAGGTTCTCAGCCGAGGCCTGAGAGTAAATTTGTAAGTCATCGGCATAAATATGTTAAGAAGAATTTAGACAAGAAGTGACAGAATTAATAGTGTGAATAGTGTATTAAATCCTAAAATAAATGTTTCGGAAGGAGTGATAAAAAAATGTCCTATGTCACTATTATTCTTCAGCTATCTATGTGCAAAATCAGGTCGATGCGCAAGTGAGAGACGGACAAACAAACTAACACGCTTTCGCATTTACAATATTAGTTAGGTAGGATTTATTGCCGGAGTGGATCTCATTTGACCTATGGCTGAAAATACCAAAATCGCTAATGCCTACAATATTTGAGGAGTTCCCTCAATTCCTCAAGGATTCCACCAACAGAACAGAGTTCCGGTACCTGCCTTCTTTTAATTCGTCGTGGTCGCTTAATTGTCTTAATCGAGATATCATATCGCCACCCGTGAAATACTTATCATTGAGGAATTCCAATGACATTCTGTGGTATTCTTCATCAGTTCTACTTCATTAAATGATACTTTCTGAATGCAAATTCTTGACTTATTGCTGAAAATACCAAAATCGCTATAGGTATGCCTACAATATTTGAGGAGTTCCTTCAATTCCTGAGGATTCCATCATCAGAACTGGATTTTGATAAAAATGGGACCAATCTGAAACTATATCCTTTCAAATAAAAAAAGAATTTTTGAAATCGGTGTATAAATGACCGAGTTCTGAGGTAACAAACATAAAAAAAACATACAACCGAATTGAGAACCTCCTCCTTTTTTGAAGTCGGTTAAAAAGTTAATACGTTGTGTTTTCGTTATGGTTGTGCTAAAAACGTCAGTGACAGAAACGAATCGCGGCAAAACCGACTCCACGTAGACTTGTCTGCCCTACGCTGGAGTGTAATTTAATCCCGCGTAGGCGCGGAGGGACGAGGCGGCAGCAAGCCGAAGCTGCGGTGGTGAGCGAAAGCCATCTGCGACGATAAGCTCGTGTGGGACCGCCGGAGTCCCGCAGCGCCGGAGCCGTGACAGAAAACATGCCTGCTTGCATGCTGCATGTCTGTTTGCATGCTGCATGCCTGCTTGCATGCTTGCATGCTGCATGCCTGCTTGCATGCTGCATGCCTGCTTGCATGCTGCATGCCTGCTTGCATGCTGCATGCCTGCTTGCATGCTGCATGCTTGCTTGCATGCTGCATGTCTGTTTGCATGCTGCATGCCTGCTTGCATGCTGCATGCCTGCTTGCATGCTGCATGCCTGCTTGCATGCTGCATGCCTGCCTGCATGCTGCATGCCTGCTTGCATACTGCTTGCTTTTTACATGAGTAATGTTTTTGGATCTTCTACAGAAGAAGGCATCAAGTATATTTTTGATAATGTTACTAGTGTTTTGAACTCTGCCTGTTTTCCTTTACATAAAGTTTTAACGAACGCCAATAATATTGATCAATGTGACGAAGCGTGTAATACGCCTTTACTAAATAAGGAATGTAGTGTTTTAGGGTTAACTTGGTTCCCCAAGTTGGATACACTACATTTTGAGATAGATATCAGTACTGATTCTCAGATTACAAAGAGAAATATATTATGTATGACATGCAAAATATTTGATCCTTTAGATTTAATAAGTCCTTGTGTTATTAAAGCCAAAATTATTTTACAAAGGTTGTGGAGTCTAAAAATGGACTGGGATGATCCAGTGCCGCCTAACTTATCTAAACAGTGGTCAAGTATTGCAAGCAAATTAAATTTATTATCCCAATGGGCGATTTTCCGAGATCACAAAAAAAAGAAATTGGTTCGTAAATGACTTCATAGTATGGCGCTTATTAAAAGGCGAGTCCATGAAAAACACGTGTATGGCTGCGTAATATTTATTCCATTCCAAAATAGAAATAGGTCCTGGAGATCCTGAATAAAAATTAGTAAGTACTATTTTTTTATTTTTTTGATAAACAAGTAAGTGTAGAATTTATTACAGCCCTTAGGTAGGAACGGGTCGGCTTTCATAAAACAACGTTAGATGGCGAAACTTGAGCACCAGCTCAAAGTTTTGTATGAAATAGTGTTTAATAGCCGCTCTATTACTATATAAATCTCTTTGGAAAATATCAATATTGTGCAACTGTCAAACTGTGAACGAAATTATGGAAAATAAAAATAGGTCCTGAAATAAAAATACATTTTTTTTATTTTTTGGTTCACAAACAAAAGTGCACTCTTTGTGTACGGCTCGGCTTTCACAAAGCGCCATCTATCGAGTATTTTTGAACTAATTCTTATTTTTTAATTTGGGCTGTCAGAAAATCGCCCATTGCAAATACCTCGAAACGTACTATGTGATACACCTATATTTGTTGAGCTACATTGTTTTGTTGATGCATCGCAGGATGCCTATGGTACGTGTGTATATGTACGTTTCTTTTGTGAGAATAATATCATTTCAGTCAAGCTGTTGTGTGCTAAAGCGAGTGTCGCGCCTATCAAATCTATGACTATCCCGCGGCTGGAGCTCTGTGCTGCACTGTTGGGAGCTCGATTATGTTCTAAGTTATTAAAGGTACTATATTTTAATATTAATAAAACTATATTTTGGTCCGACTCTACAATTGTTTTATGTTGGATTAAAACTCCACAAAAATTGTTAAAGGCCTTTGTGAATAATAGAGTACAAGAAATAAATGAGCTCACTAGCGGTCACACTTGGAGACATGTTCCCACCGACCAAAACCCAGCCGATTTAGCTTCAAGGGGAGTCGAACCCCAGGACCTAATGCAAGCGTCTAGCCTGTGGTGGGCAGGTCCTCCTTTCCTTCAGAGGGAGTCTGAAGATTGGCCACAACTTAGTAACTTAGAATCAATAAATGTGCCTGAAATCAAAGTTCACCTAAATGTTGAAAATTCAAACTTGATTGACTTTAATAGATATTCCAATTTCAATCGTTTAAAAAGAGTATTTGCCTATATTCTGCGTTTTATTAATAATAGTAAAAAAAATTATATAATATTAAATATCAGATTAACTACAAGTCGATGAGCTGAACAAGGCCCAACTGATATTAATAAAATTTTGCCAAATAGAATCTTTTCAACTAGATATTAAAGTAATTTCTAAAAGGGAAAAATTGCATAATAAGTCTAAACTGTTACCTTTGAATCCGTTTATTGATGCCGATGGTGTGTTAAAGGTTGGTGGTCGCCTAAAGTCCTCTAGCTATGATTTTAATAAAAAACATCCTATAATTTTGGATGGAAAGCATTATTTTACTAAATTACTTGTAAGACATGAACACCAACGCTTATTTCACGCAGGACCGCAGCAATTGTTAGCGACGATTAGAGAAAACTTCTGGCCTGTGGGTGGCAGGGCGCTAACCCGCAGCGTCTGTAGGTCATGTACTATATGCACACGCTTTCGAGGCAAGACATTGTAACCTATAATGGGAGACTTGCCTCATCCAAGAACTGAAATAACTTTTCCATTTTATACCTGCGGTACCGACTATGGTGGACCTTTCACGATTGCAAGTAAGAAAGGGCGCGGTAGCCGTAGTACAAAATGTTATTTATGCATTTTTGTCTGTTTTCTAACCAAGGCGGTCCATCTCGAGGTCGTCAGTGATTTAAGTGCCGAAGCCTTTATTCTTTGTCTGCGTCGTTTTGTGTCTCGGCGTGGCAAACCCCACACTATATATTGCGACAACGGCACTAATTTCGTGGGGGCCAACAATGAGCTAGGTAGAATACTTCGGTCAAGCCGTAGGCTCGTTGACGATTTCGCTAGTAACGAAGGCATTGTTTTAAAATTTATTCCGGCATATTTACCTAATTTTGGGGGCATTTGGGAAGCGGGCGTGAAATCCTCAAAATATCTTTTAAAACGAATAGCAGGCAATATCGCGTTAACTTTCGAGGAGCTTACAACTCTTTTTTCGTAAATAGAAGCTATCCTCAACTCACGTCCTCTGTCCCCCCTGTCTCCTGATCCTCTGGACCTTACACTCCTTACTCCCGGTCACTTCCTCATCGGGCGACCTCTCACGTCGGTGCCATCAGAGGTCACAGATATGGCAAGACCTAACCGCTACCAACTCATCGAGAAGCTCCGACAACAATTTTGGAACCGGTGGAGGAAGGAATACATCGCCGAACTGCAAGTCCGCACCAAATGGCGGCAAATGCAGCGAGACATAAGCATCGGAGAACTGGTGCTACTGAAAGAAGACCACGTCCCGCCTTTGAAATGGCGACTCGGTCGGATCGCCCAACTTTACCCAGGCGCCGATGGCGTCACTAGAGTTGTCGACGGCTTAACATCGAGAGGGACTGTTCGCCGTGCTCTCAGCAAGCTGGTGCCCCTACCTAATGAATTTTGAAAGCAGCAGCTTTCAAGGGGACCAGCTATGCGATTCTCTAAGCGACATATAGACGCTGCGCGCATGGCTGTGATCTGCTGTCTCTTTCTAATTATATGAATATGTAAGAAACAGACACATTTCTCAGCGCTGCGGCAGCCGCAGCTATCAAGGCTTTAGCTTAGAGAATCGCACGGCAGGATGTTAACGCGTGAACGCAGCCATACGCGATGCGGTTGGCTGCGCTAAAGTTGGCGCGCGGCGGTTGGCAAGACTGCGCGGGCCCACCGCGTCAGCGAAGAAATGGAAGGCAGCTCTCTTGAATCATCCACCGGAGCAAGCGCTCGCGCTTAGCGCATTTTATTTATTTATATTTATTCACAATAAATTAACTTCCACAAAGTAGCTTCGTGTTTTTATGTTCCTGCGGTTACAGTCGATAAAACAATTTTAAATTATATAATACTATTTTTTTTTACCACCACGTAATGCTACGGCTACATTAGCGCGCTAAAATTCTTGTTTCGTTAGCGCGATAAAAAAACTTCGTGTTCCGTAGTCGCGATAAGCTTGGCCACATCAAAAAAAAAACATCGCGACGTCACGATAATCTTGAACTTTATTGCGATAAAATCCTTTGATGTGCGGCAATTTACCGACAGCGGCGCGATCGCGCGATTATGTATTCGCGCTAATAACGCGAAGTGTTTAGCCAAAAAACGTGTCGCGACAACGCGCATTATAGCGCTAGCGCGATAGTGTGGCCCCAGCATTAGGAGTACGAAAGACTGCTACTATTTTTAATTTATAATTGTATATCGTTTTGTAACTTCTTATGAGCGGATTCCATCAATACATATTGAGTATTTTTTTGCAAAGTTCAGCACAAAAAAAGTAAAATACAAATATTTCCAAATTTTAAAACAGGTACCTGAGGTAGGTACCAATTAACTCCCATAGAAGATTTTTTATTCACCAGTGGCAAAATTAGAAAAGGACAACTTACAAATTTTTAGCTATCTCATCTCGACCGTTTTCTACTTTCATGTAGAACAGAGAAAAACCTATAATGTAATGTGGTAGAGTGTAAATTTTTAATAGAAGTAAATTGAAGTGCGCAGTCCAGTTATATTTTAGGTTCATCATGAGGATGTTAACTTGTATACTTAATTAGTAGTTTATCTAAACATTAAGTTCGTTAAGTGAGGAAAATTATCTAAGAAACTAAAGTAAAATAAGATAAGATATACTAGAAATACCACCCACGTTATCGTAAGAAAATTTAATTTAACCAGCCTGTAGACATTCTTTTATGTTTTCGTTATAATGTTAAACTAAAATGTTATAATGTTTGAAACTGCGTGTATGATCGGATCGGATCAGATGGCGGTAGCTAGCTCAAAAGTACACAAAGATGTACTCCTCGCTGGGAATCGAACCGGGGGCCGCTGGCTCTGAGACCGGTGTGGCTTAGCGACTAGACCACAGAGGCGGTTGTACATTTTCTATTGACAAACGCTGACGGTTGGACTTGGAGCGTTCGCCACTTGTCTATGAGGGCTGCTTTTGATTATTCATCTTCGTACATTTATTTGTATATACACTTCTGGACACATCTATTGGCCCACCTTGCATTTTCAGTTTCGTTTAGTCCTAGCTAAAAATTTATATTAGGTCGAGCAAAAAGTTTTTATACAGTTTTGACCCAGGCACATTCATAATTTTATTCAAGTCTTTTTTTAAATTTCGAAACAAAAGACAATTTGGATCCTGTTCGTTGATATCAAACAATCGAATACTAAGATACTAAGATTGATTTTATTGGTTTAATTGGATTTAATTCTTGAAAGTGTGATTTTTTCTCTTTGGTTTTGCATCAAACATTACTTATTCTTAACATTAAGGTGAGGTTCTATCAATAATCTATGGATACTTCGCCTGAAGTCGCCGCCCAAGCTGTGGCACTTATCCAGGCCGGACACAGCCAAAGAAATGTGAGTGCTCAACTTAATTTAAGTCGATCTGCGGTCCGAAATGTTTATCGGAGGTACCTAGAGACTGGCGGCTTTGTTCGTTGCCAAGGAAGGCCACGATCTCGGGTCACAACTGAAAGGCAGGATCGATTCATCGTGACGACCAGCTTGAGAAATCGTCACCTTACCTCCATTGAGATACAAAACCAACTTCGCGACTTCCACGGAGTATCTGTGAGCGCTCGAACTGTTCAGATAAGGTTAAAAGAACGCGATATGGTACCACACAAGCCAGCTAATGGTGTATCTACGCCTGGCGTACTCACCATGGAATTCTGTTATTTCAAGAATGCCAAAAAACTGTGCCCAAATAGTACCAAATAGTGCCCAAAGGAAATAAATAGTACCCTTATGGTTCAAGAGTTATAGACATAGTTTGGTGAGTACGCTGGGCGTAGGTTACGCCTAGCGTACTCACCTCAGTTTGGGAAATCTGAGCAAGCTACAACTTTAATTAGTATGTCAAAAAACTGTACCCAAATAGTGCCCAAAGGAAATAAATAGTACCTTTATAGTTAAAAAGTTATAGACATAGTTTGGTGAGTACGCTAGGCATAGATTCTACGCCTAGCGTACTCACCTCGTTGCGCGAAAACAGAACCAGCAATGGCTCTCATTTCTATCTCAATAAATAGTACCGGAAATAGTATCCTGTAATAGTGTAATTGTTATTTGACTTTTACACTAGAAAGTCATTAAATTTGATAGCAAACTTCTACATACATTGACATGAGGTACAGGCGAACTCATAATAATTTTAATATTATTAAATTTCGTATTAAGAACCTACTACATATTACTTTAAGTTTTGTTGAAATTAATAGGTGTATATACGTAACGAGAAAGTTTAATAACAGTTATATAATTGATTATAATTATTTTTCTTATAAATAAGATCCATGTTTTCCAAAATATTGACTATCTTATATTAGCCGGATTTCATAAAGTAAAAGCACCTTCTATACAAGGAACTATTTTGCCTTATGTCTGAAATTGAAAGCTCAATATTGTGCGAGAACAATCTGTTACTTTTGTTGATCATAGTGCAACTTATCGACGCGCGACAGCGATGCATCTTAGTATGAACAAGTTACAATAGATGGCGCTTATCACACTTCTTACTTTAGTTACTTACAAACTGACCTGTATTATGAAAGTGCTAAAGATCAATATTGCAATTCACAACAAATTGCTTGGCGCCGCGGTGGAAACGCATATTTTTCTGGAACCGATTTTTTTAGTCGTTTACTTTGCCTTGCCACCGCAACCGCATAGGTTTGCGAATAGTTAATTTGTGAAACAATTAATGAAAAAACTTGTGAATTTTGTTTCATTGTGATGTGAGTGATCTTTAAATGAGTAAGTACCTATGTATATTTCATCTGTAATAGCATTTTATGTTCATGTCGATTTGCAGTTGATCTTTCATTAGCTAGGTAGGTACTTACTCAGTTTGAATAAATTATATAAGGTGACTGCTAGAAACCGCAAAAAACTTCTAGGGCTGGTCAGGTCAAGTGTTTTAAACATGACAAAAATGACAAAAAAGAAATTCGTGTTTTTTTGATTTTTTTATTAAATAATTCATTTTGTAAATTTTAATTAGAAGGTCTTTGGGTATCTAATTAATTTTAAACCAATAATATAAGAAAAATAAAATTAAAAACAATTAAAAATAAAGATTATTTACAACGCGCGGGCAATGAACGGCTGGCCGGCCGACTGTTGACCCGTGCGCGTTGTCAGCTGGGCGATAAGTACCTACGTTAGTCTGCAATGTTTTGAATTAGGCGTAGGTATAAGGTGCAGTTATTAAGTCCAACGACTATCGATAGCATCAAGTTATGTTATGGCCACATTTTAACTGTAATTATGATAAGTGTATGAAAGTAATTTCAAATCAATCTTAGTAAAAATCTATTACACCACACATTATGAGAAGTTACAATTATCTTTCCTTACAAATGAAAGATCAATGGGTAGTTATCTAATGTCGCGTCCGCACGCTAAGCACTTGCCGCTAACTCCAAACCAAATGACCAGATGACCTTTCATGTCCTCGACAACTAAACAGCCTAAAGCATTGTGATAATAAGTATCAGTCTTACCTATTTATTTACACTAAATGAAGTTAAACTAATGTCTCGCAATAAAGGCAACGTTAATACCTAAAAAGCTGCGTAATTAATAGGTGTCGGTAGGTACTTACATGGTGTTAAATAGCATTCCAGTTTATTCCAGCGAACAGGAAAGGTGATAACCTTCCCATCACACTTAACAGGCTTTCAAACTAATGTAAAATTACATAAAAATTAAACCTCCGCCAAAATTACGTAAAAATAAAATAAAATTTATTAAAGGACGAACTAAAATAACTTTTGTGATCGGCACATATTTATTATTACACTTATTCAACGTGTTTAAAAGAACACCACCTATTCTACCTACAAGTCTTAATACGACTTAACACCCATTTGTTACTCAAATCATTAATTTGTTACTGAACTGATTACTTTATTCACGATAGCCTATTCATAATAATACTAATCCTTTACTAATTAACTCATACTAGTTATTAGTTTAATCGCGCATACACAAATGCACCTCACATACCACAACACAACTAGGTACCTACACTACACAACAAAATTTCCCCGAGGAAACTGAACACACCTGCTGCGCATGAGAATCAGTGAGTTCAGTGCAGTGACTGACTCAGCACAGCGCAGCGCAGTGCCACAGTGCGATTTTCTAAGTTAGAGTCGTGAAGTTGGTAGCAGCGGCTGCCGCTGCGATGAGAATGACTGTGTCTCTTTCATATTCATAGAATTGGAAAGAGACAGCAGATGACAGTCATGCGCACAGCTCGCATTCTGCAGTCCGGCAGATCTGACGAGAAATCCGTCAATTTGGCAACACTGTGTGTGGCGGCGTTTCTTCAAAGACGCTTGCGACGATCCATATCTATTTAGGGCTGCCGCTAACTATGAGCGGTTCTTTTTCCATATGATTTTGAATTCGTAATTCATATCGTGTGTAAATTGTGTAATGGATGTAAAGTGAAAGAGGTTTGATGAGACACTGTTGCTTAAAATACAAGTCAAATGCGTTGAAAAATTTTGACATGACAAAAATATCTAGATGGCGGAGTGGTTAACGCCGCCCGCCTCCCGGATTGCGGAGGATGTGGGTTCGATTCCCATCTGAGGTAGTAAACTTTTTTCGACGTTTTACTATCTCAATGTTAATAAGATAAGAATTCGTGATAAAAGAAAAACGTTGTTTATTAAAAAAAAGAAACGGTGGCGCGAATAATTAATAAATTGATTTCAAGAACCTATGTAGCATCCACATAAAAATACCTAATTTTCTTGTTGATTTATTTTTCTTAATTCTGAATTCACGTGAGCAGACCAAAAACAGCTAGTCGCACTAGTAGTGATGCGATGCGTACCAGTTTGAATCTCAATCATTACCATCAGTAGCTTGTTCAACCATTATGTTATGATCCTTTTAAACTTTTATGAGCAAACATTTTTGGATATTTTTATGACCAACACAACAAATCCCATAAAACTGTAGTCAATACAGTAACATGTTAATCTTAGAATTGATATTCCAAGTGTGTTAGTTTGTGTACAATGTAAACCTGCTGGTGCGTTGTGGTTACGGATAATTAAAGTTTTTGTTTTCTTTTTCTATTGAATTGCAATCCAGATTTATTAACATTTACTTGATAGTATAAGTTTTTTGGTTTACCAAATTAACTAATAAAAATTAACAGATAAATTATTGATCTAATCTAATAACTTTTATAATTGTAAATTTGCTTAATATTCAAGTTTGGACGATAGCTTTAATTATTTAAGTTTGTCTATTCATGTTTGTAAAAAAAATGTGAAAGAGTTTGTTATCAACAAAAGGCCAAAGTTATTTTATTGCGCGTGCCAACCCTAATCACGTGACCTACACACGGCTGCTTTGATTTTTTCGGCAGTCAACTTATGCATTCTGGTGCATTCGCGTCGCGTCGCGTGTGCGTAAAAATGCCTAGGTATACGAACCAGCAATATCTTGAGATGCTATTTTGCTATCGTGAGAGTGACGAGGTAGTAAGTGGTGCTATGCGCTTAAACGAAGAGAGAGTTTTTAAGTTTTACGGTGTAAATAAGACTTGTAAATACATAGGTGATGAACTTTTAAACACGCCGAATTAGTGTAATAATAATCATGTGCCGATCACAAAAGTTGTTCTAGTTCGTCCTTTAATAAATTTTAATTTATTTACGAAATTTTAGCACAGGTTTTCACTTTTATTTAATTATTATTACATTAGTTGGACAGTCCAAAGCCTGCTATGTGTGATGGGAAGCTTATCACCTTTCCTGTTCGATGATGTAATAAACTGGAATGCTATTTAACACCATGTAAGTACCTACCGACATCTATTAATTACGCAGCTTTTTAGGTACCTAGTAACGTTGCCTTTATTGCGAGACATTAGTTTAACTTCATTTAGTGTAAATAAATAGGTAAGACTGATACTTATTATCACAATGCTTTAGGCTGTTTAGTTGTCGAGGACATGAATGGTCATCTGGTCATTTGGTTTGGAGTTAGCGGCAAGTGCTTAGCGTACGGACGCGACATTAGAAAACTACCCATTGATCTTTCATTTGTAAGGAAAGATAATTGTAACTTCTCATAATGTGTGGTGTGATAGATTTTTACTAGGATTGAATTGAAGTTACGTTCATACATCATAACACTTATCATCATTACAGTTAAAATGTGGCCATAACATAACTTGATGCTATCAATAGTCGTTGGACTTAACTGCACCTTATACCTACGCACATTTCAAAAGATTGCAGACTTACGTAGGTACTTATCGCCCAGCTGACAACGCGCACGTGTCAACAGTCGGCCGGCCAGCCGTTCATTGCCCGCGCGTTGTAAATAATCGTTATTTTTAATTGTTTTTAATTTTATTTTTCTTATGCTATTGGTTTAAAATTAATTAGATACTCAAAGACCTTCTAATTTAAATTTACAAAATGAATTATTTAATAAAAAATAAAAAAAAACACGAATTTCTATTTTGTCATTTTTGTCATGTTTGAAACACTTGACCTGAACAGCCCTAGAAGTTTTTTGCGGTTTCTAGCAGTCACCTTATATATCCTTACCTACAGAAATACGTTATTGTTTTTTATTATTCGTAAAATAACAAATTAAATCATATTCTTAGTTTTCTGGACTGTATAGTGTTTAAGCCAATAATCCTGTATTTTGTGAAATTATAAAAAGTTCCGTATTCCGACCATAGGTGGCGCCCGCCCGTATGTGCACCGGCTTGCCAACCTACGCCTATGTCGCAAGGCCACACGGAGCAGTCCCCGCGAAATTCAAAATAATGATAAAGCCCATTGCCAACCTAACAATCCTACGCGAAGCTCAAGTAAAATAACTCACGCTAGACGGCGCCTATGTCGCAAGGGGCACACGGAGCAGTCCCCGCGAAATTCAAACTAAAGATAAAGCCCTAGACCATAGTCAAACTAACAATCTTACGCGAAGCCCAAGTAAATAACTCACGCTAGACGGCGCCTATGTCGCAAGGGCACACAGAGCAGTCCCCGCGAAATTCAAAATAATGATAAAGCCCTAGTCCACTGACCATTATTCTGAACTAGTTTATTATTCCCTTTTCATGCTTATTATATTAATGGTGCTACGCATTAATATTTATTTTAGTGCTACTCCCATACATTCCTTACTAACGGACGGATACCATTCATTCTGTACCGTTACAGCACGTTGATGAATAGTGAGGTCCACCCTATCCTAAATGAGGCATTGTGTGAAACTCGCAAAGAAATCGATGTGTCAGATATACGGAGTGAAGTAAAAGAAAGAATAGATATCGAACAAGAGAAACAAAAACAGTTTTATGATCAGAATAGGCGTCCTGCTCGAGAGTATAAAAAAAGGGGATTTAGTTAAATTAACTAAAGTTGCTTTTCTGAACGACGGAAAGAGTAAGAAACTTCTTCTGTCCTATGTAGGCCCCTTTCGGATTACTAAAGTTCTAGGTCAAGATAGGTACAGGGTAGCGTGTATTCCAGGGTTTAATAGTTGTACAAAAAAGCGACCGACTACTGTGGCAGCCGATCGCATGTTGCCATGGGTTCAGGTTGCTGCTTTGCAACTTGAAAGTGATTCCGATGATAGCGAAAATAGTGAAGATAAAGATGATGATGACGAGGATAATGATGTCGATAATAATTAGTTATGTAATAATGTCAGTCCAAAATTGATAAAGATAGACTAATAAATACATACGCATATTGTTATTACGGCTATTATTGTGTATCTACATATGGTTTTTTTCTATTGTTGCAGCCTGGAACGTTTCGACGTGAAAATTGATTGGTTCATGTTCCGGGTGGTAAAGTAGATCCACAGAAACGAGAATTGATTGGTTCGTTTCATAGTTATTTATAATGACCACGAGAATTGATTGGTTCGTGTGTCATTATAATAATAAGTGTTCAATTAGGCGTGAGAATTGATTGGTTCACGACCTGATGGAAGTACCTACAGTTATTCCAACCTGGACGTGAGAATTGATTGGTTCATGTTCCGGGTGGTAAAGTAGATCCACAGAAACGAGAATTGATTGGTTCGTTTCATAGTTATTTATAATGACCACGAGAATTGATTGGTTCGTGTGTCATTATAATAATAAGTGTTCAATTAGGCGTGAGAATTGATTGGTTCACGACCTGATGGAAGTACCTACAGATATTCCAACCTGGACGTGAGAATTGATTGGTTCATGTTCCGGGTGGTAAAGTAGATCCACAGAAACGAGAATTGATTGGTTCGTTTCATAGTTATTTATGATGACCACGAGAATTGATTGGTTCGTGTGTCATTATAATAATAAGTGTTCAATTAGGCGTGAGAATTGATTGGTTCACGACCTGATGGAAGTACCTACAGTTATTCCAAGTAACAATGATGTATAAACGTAAGAAAAGATTGATTAGTGTGTCATTGATAAGTATTCTGTTTAGGCGTGAGAATTGATTGGTTTACGGCCTGATGGAAATAGTTATTCTAAGTTACACTGATTAGACGTGAGAATAGATTGGTCCATGTGATCTAATTATGTAATAGAAGAAAAGTGAATAAAAAGAGATAATGATGTTACTGTGGTAATATTGTATTTATGTATTTTGTATAGATTTTCAAATATATAATCAGATAGTACTGTAAATGACGTTCTAGAGGTTCTATTTCGTGTAAATTTTTTTTGTAATGTAAATGTAATGATGTATGAGTTAGTTAGTATTACGGCCAAGTGTAGGGTTGCCACCAGGCTTGTGTATGGGGACATCCACATTGTCAGGACGGTCGAGTGTAGGGTTTTTTATAAAATTGAAGTTAATTTATTTGATTTGTATGCGTTAGAAACATAAAATCAATAAAAGGTATAATTTTGTTCTGCCGACTGGCAATACTGGCTGTCTGTCAATGTCAGTTTGTAAAAGTGGAGGAAAAATAAGAAAGACGGCGGCACTTGGCCGATGTGAGAGCGGGGATTGGGTTTTGAGTTTTTGTACAGAACGGACGTCTCTGAGAGAATACACGTGGTTGTCTTGAAGACTGAGTTTTATTGGAAGTATAACCTGAGACCCCAAGTTTTATTATATTACGAAAGACTGCTACTATCTTTAATTTATAATTGTATATCGTTTTGTAACTTCTTATGAGCGGATCCCATCAATACATATTGAGTATTTTTTTGCAAAGTTCAGCACAAAAAAAGTAAAATACAAATATTTCCAAATTTTAAAACAGGTACCTGAGGTAGGTACCAAAAGATTTTTTATTCACCAGTGGCAAAATTAGAAAAGGACAACTTACAAATTTTTAGCTATCTCATCTCGACCGTTTTCTACTTTCATGTAGAACAGAGAAAAACCTACAATAATGTAATGTGGTAGAGTGTAAATTTTTAATAGAAGTAAATTGAAGTGCGCAGTCCAGTTATATTTTAGGTTCATCATGAGGATGTTAACTTGTATACTTAATTAGTAGTTTATCTAAACATTAAGTTCGTTAAGTGAGGAAAATTATCTAAGAAACTAAAGTAAAATAAGATAAGATATACTAGAAATACCACCCACGTTATCGTAAGAAAATTTAATTTAACCAGCCTGTAGACATTCTTTTATGTTTTCGTTATAATGTTAAACTAAAATGTTATAATGTTTGATACTGCGTGTATGATCCATTAATTAATTAAAACCTGTAATATCTTTTAATTTACAATAGTAGTAGGTACTTCGACTTAACTAATCTACTGTTTTATTGTTATCATGACTAAGACTGGCAGTATGGCGCCAGACTCTAGATAAGATGGCGGTAGCTAGCTCAAAAGTACACAAAGATGTACTCCTCGCTGGGAATCGAACCGGGGGCCGCTGGCTCTGAGACCGGTGTGGCTTAGCGACTAGACCACAGAGGCGGTTGTACATTTTCTATTGACAAACGCTGACGGTTGGACTTGGAGCGTTCGCCACTTGTCTATGAGGGCTGCTTTTGATTATTCATCTTCGTACATTTATTTGTATATACACTTCTGGACACATCTATTGGCCCACCTTGCATTTTCAGTTTCGTTTAGTCCTAGCTAAAAATTTATATTAGGTCGAGCAAAAAGTTTTTATACAGTTTTGAACCAGGCACATTCATAATTTTATTCAATAGTCTTTTTTTAAATTTCGAACACAGAATTTAAGGAAACAAAAGACAATTTGGATCCTGTTCGTTGATATCAAACAATCGAATACTAAGATACTAAGATTGATTTTATTGGTTTAATTGGATTTAATTCTTGAAAGTGTGATTTTTCTCTTTGGTTTTGCATCAAACATTACTTATTCTTAACATTAAGGTGAGGTTCTATCAATAATCTATGGATACTTCGCCTGTAGTCGCCGCCCAAGCTGTGGCACTTATCCAGGCCGGACACAGCCAAAGAAATGTAAGTGCTCAACTTAATTTAAGTCGATCTGCGGTCCGAAATGTTTATCGGAGGTACCTAGAGACTGGCGGCTTTGTTCGTCGCCAAGGAAGGCCACGATCTCGGGTCTCAACTGAAAGGCAGGATCGATTCATCGTGACGACCAGCTTGAGAAATCGTCACCTTACCTCCATTGGGATACAAAACCAACTTCGCGACTTCCACGGAGTATCTGTGAGCGCTCGAACTGTTCGGAGAAGGTTAAAAGAACGCGATATGGTACCACACAAGCCAGCTAATGGCCCCAAACTAACGCGAGCCCACCGAACAGCGCGTCTTCATTTCGCGCGCACTCATTTAAATTGAACTCAGCAGCATTGGAGCCGTGTACTCTTTTCTGCTGAGTCTAAAATTGCGTTACATGGCAATGATGGAAGGAAGAAGGTCTACCGACGTGAGGGAGAGCGTTTTGCACAATGCTGCTTTGAGGAGAGGGTTGCTTATGGCGGTGGCTCATGGACTGTCTGGGGCGGTATATCCGCGAGCGGCAAAAGTCAACTTGAGGTTATTACGGGACCACGGCTGCCAACATTTAATTGGCAGCCGTGGTCCACGCTTAATTTTTAGCGCCCTTGTCCGAAGTAAGCTTGAAACCAGTGCATCGGTTTGGAATCCCCATGAAGGTAGCTACGTACTACTACTTGAAAAGGTCCAAAAGGCTTTCCTGAGGTATCTTTACAAGAGACTCTATGGGTACTACCCATACATGTATCCTACCCAGTCTCTTCTCGGTTGCCTGGGCTACAACTCACTAGAAGTCAGGCGAACCAACGACCATGTCGTGACTGCCTGTAAACTGTTACGAGGTAAAATAGATGCACCGGATTTGAGCGCCGACCTGTGTCGATTCTTTGTCCCCGATAATTATAGTAGGAGCCGGAAACACAAATTATTTGCCGTGCCTGCATGTCGTACAGTCGCCCGCGCGAAATCGCCCCTGCCGCGCTCTGACTTGTTTGCGGACAGTTGGGCAAAGATATTATCGGATTGTTTGAAGTTCAGCGAGCATTATGTATGAAAGTGTAAATAAATTTAATTAAATATATTTTAATCTAATTGTTATTATGATTATTATTATTTTTTTTATGTATTTTTGTTTCTGTTTTCAATTTACTATATATTGGTTTTATTTATTGTATTTCTGTGATTTTTCAATTTGATCAAATTATTGTATTGATTAATTAATGTAATTGGCAATGTACCGTTTTTATAAATAAATAAAAATAAAAACAAAAATAAACATTAAATGCTGAAAGGTATATTCGTGAGTGCTTAGAGCCTCACGTGATGCCATACGTGGACCATGTGGGCCCAAATTTCCTTTTTATGCATGATAATGCAAGAGCCCATACGGCCGGCATCGTCAGGGAATATCTTCGGGAAGTGAACATCACAGTTATGGACTGGCCAGCCAGAAGCCCAGACATGAACCCGATTGAGCACATGTGGGACGAGCTAAAAAGACGTGTTAGGGCTCGTCAGCCAGTTGCCTAGACGATGCAGGAGTTGAAAACTGCTATAGAAGAGGAATGAGAGATGATCCCTCAAAATTTCATAGAGCGGTTGATAAACTCTATGCCGAATCGTACGAGAGCTGTCGTAGATGCCCATGGAGGCAACACGCGTTATTAAATTAAACCTTTATTTGATAAAACATGTTATTTATTCAAAAATCAACTGCCTTCATCAAGGCGCATACCCAACTTGTTAGGCGTAGCTCCATGTCGTGTGGTATTCTGAATTCTAATTTAAAACAATACGATCGAAAAAGATGGCAAAATGTATCAGAATTAAAACTGCATCAATAGTTTTTGTTCAATCTAGCAATCATATTTAAGTAGGGGCCATAGAAACCTAAACTCTAAGGTGGGCCAATAGATGTGTCCAGAAGTGTATTTACATTTTAAACAGCTGACAGGTTTTTTAGGTTTTTAAGGTGATCTCTAATATGAACGATAAGACTGTATTTACGTTCAAAACATGTGTTACAATAATTACAATGATATGGTTTCTCGCCCTTGTGAGCCCCAATATGTTTATGCAAATGACTTTTGTCTGGGAAAGACTTATTACAAACATTACACTGATATGGTTTCTCGCCCGTGTGAGTCCTAATATGTAAAGTCAAATGAGATTGTTGTGAAAAACACTTATTACAAACATCACACTGATATGGTTTCTCGCCTGTGTGGGTCCTAATATGCCTACGCAAAGTACTTTTATCTGAGAAAGATTTATTACAAACATTACACTGATATGGTTTCTCGCCAGTGTGAGTCCTAATATGTACAAGCAAAATACTTCTAAGTGAGAAAGATTTATTACAAACATTACACTGATATGGTTTCTCGCCCGTGTGAGTCCTAATATGTTTAGTCAAATCAGATTTTTTTGAAAAATACTTATTACAAACATGACACTGATATGGTTTCTCGCCCGTGTGAGTCCTAATATGATTAGTCAAATCAGATTTTTTTGAAAAATACTTATTACAAACATTACACTGATGTGGTTTCTCACCTGTGTGAGTCCTTTCATGTTTATTCAATTTAGATTTTGTAGAAAATTTCTTACTACAAACATTACACTGATATAGTTTCTGGCCTATGTGGGTCCTAATATGTTTTGGCAAACCACTTTTATCTGAGAAAGATTTATTACAAACATTACACTGATATGGTTTCTCGCCCGTGTGAGTCCTAATATGTACAAGCAAATTACTTCTAAGTGAGAAAGATTTATTACAAACATTACACTGATATGGTTTCTCGCCCGTATGAGTCCTAATATGTTTAGTCAAATCAGATTTTTTTGAAAAATACTTATTACAACCATTACACTGATATGGTTTCTCGCCCGTGTGAGTCCTTAAATGTGTAGTCAAATAATATTTTTGTGAAAAACACTTATTACAAACATTACACTGATATGGTTTCTCGCCCGTGTGAGTCCTAATATGTACAAGCAAATTACATCTAACTGAGAAAGACTTATTACAAACATTACACTCATATGGTTTCTCGCCCGTGTGAGTCCTAATATGTTCATGCAAAGCGCTTTTACCCGAGAAAGACTTATTACAAACATTACACTGATACGGTTTCTTGCCCGTGTGAGTCCATAAATGTTTAGTCAAAATAGATTTTAGTAAAAAATACTTATTACAAACGTTACACTGATATGGTGTCTCGCCCGTGTGAGTCCTAATATGTTTACGCAAAATTCTTTTATCTGAGAAAGACTTACTACAAACATTGCACTGATATGGTTTCTCGCCCGTGTGAGTCCTAATATGTATAGTCAAATCACTTTTACGTGAAAAATACTTATTACAAACATTACACTGATATGGTTTCTCGCCTGTGTGGGTCCTAATATGTTTTGGCAAACCACTTTTATCTGAGAAAGATTTATTACAAACATTACACTGATATGGTTTCTCGCCCGTGTGAGTCCTGAAATGTGTAGTCAAATTAGATTTTTGTGAAAAATACTTACTACAAACATTACAGTGATATGGTTTCTCGCTCGTGTGGGTCCTAATATGTCTAGTAAAGTTACCTTTACGTACAAAGGACTTATTACAAAAATTACATACTTTGCCTTTTAAGATTTTTTCATTTTTTTTAACGATGTTTACATCAATTATTTTATGTTTTATGTCTAGCGTATTATGTTTTTGGTTGAATACTGTATAATGTGAATTCATGTGACTTTCTAAAATATTTTTGCAGTAAAAATTTATTTTGCAAACGTCACATGTATAGTTACTATTGTTAATACGTTTGTTCATAATTCTAATATTGTTTCTTACAATTATACATTTTTCTTGTTTGTTTAGATCGTATCCCATATTAGCATTGCTTAAAGTAGTACTATCTTCATTACTATTATTGGTTTTTGTAAATACAATTTTTTTATTAGTGTTTTGTGGTGATGTTTCCTTGATATCTTCATAATTGGTTTTTCTTTCTTCAGTTGCCTGAGACGCCAAATTTACTCCATTGCCAGTATCAGTACTTAGCTTACGTTTTTTCTGTACTGCAGCACCTGTGAAAATATTATAATATTTATAGTTAATTTACTTATATAATTAACACTTGTCGTTTAAGGATTCAATTCGAATAGAATTTGCAAGCACTCTATCGTAGTCTTTACAGTTTTATTGATCAATTCCAGAATATAAGCTTTATTCATTTTTATTTAAAAAAATCTTAAAATATAGGTAGTTTTTATTGCTATTCCTACACCACAGCACAGAATACAGAATAGTACAAGTACAGAAGATTCACTCCGCAAAGTCATTTAAATAAATAGCGACTCTTGCAAAGACACAATAAAGGGCAATTCAGGTCGCACACCGCTCCCTTGCCTACAGTTAAATTCACCTAGAAGTTGCCTCTCTTTATATCGCATAGCTCTTATCTCTTCTTAAGACTTTAGGGCTGTTTTTTTAATAATAATTAATCGGAATACTTAATTTGTACCTAAATATCAAACTAACTATAAGTAAGTAGGTACTATAATATTTAATAATCTAACTAGGTACGTAAATACGGGAGACATAAATATAACAAAGTCAACTTTTGGTTTTGGTAGTTAGGTAGGAAGGTACTGAAGCGGTTTATAGGGGGCTAAGCCTCCTACAATTAGTATGTAGCGGTTTAGTCCCTGCTTCAGAACAGGAATGAAACAGCGAATAGGTAACTAAAGTTTATTCCTATTCTTTTTGCAAAGAATTTACAAAACTCAGGGAGGGTACACGGATCGCTCACTCTGCCCGCTTGAGTAGAACTTAAAAGAGTTAGCTTTAGGTTATTCTTCTTCGTAGACTGCAACTACCCGGAATCTGGGACCGGCGGGATCAGACTGCGCGCAGGGACGAAAGCAGAGTCGTGTACGCCAGGCAGCTGGTCACGCGCAGGCTCTAGCAGGCAGGCAGGCAGGCAGCGTACAGGCCCAGGGGTGTACTCTGGTGCAGGAACCCCAAAAATACGGGGTTATATTATTCCGAGTAAAATTTCAGTCGCACGATGCGAGTAGGCAGACCCGGAACAGCAAAGAGACTGTTCTCAGCATGGGTCGGCCTTTTATATCAACAGAAGACAGACGGAAAAAATACTCCGACTGTTATTTCAAATCCTCCAGCGCCACAATGCAAAATCTGATCACTCAAGCAGAGACAAAAAACCAGCGACCAGACCATAAAGAATACAGAGCAATATGCCCGGCCTACACATTCGCTGAATGTCACATGTCAAAATTATAAGTGGTATATTATGGTGGTACACACAGATAAATCCAGATAAATCCATGATGTTTATATATGTTCATATATGTCTCACGCCAAAACATTATTTAATAAAAAAAATCAGCATTTAGCACTTCAAAGTTTAATCATTGAAAACCACTTCAAAACGGCTGGAACACGCTTTGACGCTTTAAATTTCTACGTATAAAAATAAGTAAAAGGGAATACAATTTATTAGAAACAAAAGAAGGAGGAAATGTAAAATAGGAAATATTTAAATGTATTAATCAACATGAGTTACTTAACTAATAGAAAATAAATAAAATTTAAATAAAACTATGTACTTATACACTGAGATAGATAAAAAAATGGATGAAATGTAAGAGAAAGAAAAGATTGCTATTGCTAAATAAGAAAAGTAATTAGCATATAAGAAGGAATGTTAATAAAAGAGAAAGAAAATATGTTATAATAAGGAAATGAAAATGTATTAGTAATAAGAAAATAATGACAAATGAAGTAGAAATGTATAGTAATAAGAAAAGAAATTAATAGTTTATAAGAAAGAAATAACAAAAAAGAATAAATAGAAAACACAAAAGAAAAGAGGCATAAGAAAAATAAATGACAAATAAGAGAAAATAAAAAATTAGAGCACTTAGGCTCCAAAGGGAAAAAAGGCCCAAAAAAGGAAAAAATAAAGTAAGAGAATAAAACTTATATATTAGACAGTAAAAATAGGAATTTTAATAATAAGAAGAAATGTATTAGAAATAAGTAAATATTGTAACTGTGATAAATGAAACAACGGTAGTTCAGTACGGTGTCTATAATTGAACTGCTTAGCAACCGTTTTGAATAGTATATGGATTATTAGAATACCAACATATAACACCTCCACCCTTATTCTTAAAGTACAACCCCTACTTATTTATTGCATGAGATAAGTATACTTACATCTATACATTTAGATATACAAGTGACATCCTAAGTAATTTAAAAAATACACAGAAAACCATAACGTATAAGTATATCGCTGCAGAAAACTTTAACAATGGCAACAAAATATTTACTTTTTCTAAACGTTTGAATTAACCTAGTTTAAGGTAAATAAGCTTAAGTATTTACATAATTATTAAAAAAAACACTAATGTATAATGTGCATCATAAGATGACAATGACTTAAGAACACCGGCTATATGTTAAACCCAAATCTCTGCGGCGGTCTACGGATTCTTGCTGGATAACGTCGACTATCAACCGAATCCACCGTTTCTGTAACTGCACTAGGCGTGGCCGTGTCACCCGAGTCAAGAGCCCTCTGCCGGTCGCCCCCGCTGCCACCATCTCTAACCATCAAAGGCACCGGGTCCGCCACGTCTCCCCCAGGGTACACCGCCGGTTCTTCAGTCGATTCTGGGAATAGTACCGGACCTCGCAATAAAACCCGAGGTTCAGAACTTACTTTACGGCCGACTATAAGATCATTAGAGTTAAATATCAATTGATCGACATGTCTATGTATAACTAAGCCACTCGATAATTTAATGTTATAATCGGTGTTACCTAACCTCTCCATGACCGTGCCTTGCAACCACTTTCCTTAGCCGTGATAACCGCGACACCAGACCCAGTCTCCTACTTGGAACTGGCGGTGCTGCCCACCGGCCGCGCGCCGCTGGCGCTGCTGCGCCGTGCTGACCTGCTTCTCCCGTGTCGGCTTCCACCGGTCAAACCTGGTTTGTAGTGACCGCCCTTGTAAAATTTGAGCTGGGCTTTCTTTCGTGGTGCTATGTTCGGTATTCCTATATATCAATAGATAACGTTGCAGCGCTAGATCCACATCTACATGTTGGGACACTGCTTTATTTATTACCCTTTTGCATAATTTTACCGCATTTTCGGCTAACCCATTAGAAGCCGGATGATAGGGCGCCGATAAAATATGTTTTACCGCATTATATTTTAAAAACGATTCGAATTCTTCACTACTAAACGGTGGGCCATTGTCACTAACCACTTGGCGAGGTATGCCGAAACGAGCCCAAATATCTCTAATTTTACCTATTAGGGCTTTTGCTGTAGTAGACTGCATTTTGCATACCTCGATCCATTTAGAGCACGCGTCTATCATAACAAAGTATTTTTCCCCAGCAATGGGACCCAGAAAGTCCATATGTAACCTAGTCCAGGGGCGTGTCGGCCAGGGCCACAGCTGCGGCGCGTGGTGCGGCGGCGCGTCCGCGGCGCCGGCGCACACGCCGCAGCCCCGGCATAGCGCCTCCACCGCCTCGTCTATCCCAGGCCACCACACATGGCTCCTAGCGATGCTTTTGGATTTATTTATACCCATATGAGTATCATGAAGCTCTTTCAAAACCTTATCTTGACAGGTGTTGGAAATAACTAACCTATGCCCCCAAAGAAGACAACCCAATTCTATGCATAGTTCTCTACGCCTGTTAAAATACGGTCTAATTTCTCTTACTTCCACGTCATCTGGCCACCCATCTTTGACGTAACCTATAACCCGACTCAAGATGGGATCTTTTTTAGTACCTTCTTTGATATCTTCATATTTAAGTGATAAGGCTTCTGAAGCGAAGTGTAGGTAGGTTTGCTCTGGTTCCTCTACATCTCCTTTAGTATCCCCGCGAATTCTATACCCTTCTACCAATCGAGATAACGCGTCTGCCGTATTATTGTCTGTGTTAACGTAATTAATTGTAAAATTGTAAGCAGACAATATAAGCGCCCATCTTTGTAATCTACTAGCTGTCATATTCGGTACACCGTGGTCTGGTCCAAAAATAGTAACTAGCGGCTTGTGGTCAGTACGTAATACAAAATGCCTGCCGTATAAGTATTGGTGAAATTTCTTTACTGCAAAAATTATCGCCAGCGCTTCCCGGTGAATTTGGCTATAATTCTGTTCGGCTGTGGTGAGCGACCTGGACGCGTAAGCCACCGGCCGCTCGGGCGCGCTCGCGTCACACGTTAGCACCAAAGGCAAACCCTCATCATAATGCACTAATACTTTAGAACCTATAAGCAATTTTTTTACCGTTTTAAATGAGTGCTCTTGCTCCTCATTCCAAACCCAGGAAATACCCTTTTTTAATAACTTATGTAAAGGTGCAAGGTAAAAGCTAAGGTTTTTAATAAATTTCCCATAGAAGTTTATCATTCCTAGAAATGATTTAACCTCCGAAACATTACGAGGCGGAGACATATTAATAATAGGTCTTAATTTTCCGGGATCTACCTTAATACCCTCACTATTAATTATGAATCCTAAATACTTAACTTCTGTACGTAAAAATTCACTCTTTTGCTTTTTAATTTTTAATCCCTTATCTTTCAAAATTTGTAACACCTTATTTAACGTTTCTAAATTTAAAATTTCTGTATCCCTCGTTATCAAAATGTCGTAAAAAAAATGGTTACATTTGGTATGTTTTCAAACAATTTCTGCATTAGCCTTTGAAAAATTCCAGGACTTGACGATAAACCGTAGACTAGTCTGTTATATCGAAAAAGACCCCTATGAGTATTGATGACCGTTAAATCACGTGATTCGTCTAATAATATTTGATTATAGGCCTGAGAGAGGTCAAGCTTAGTAAAATATCTACTTCCTTTTAATTTAGAAAACAAATCATCTATCTTAGGCACGGGATACCTATCTACTTTTAAAAATTTATTTAACGTAATCTTATAGTCGGCACATAAACGTAAAGCTCCATCGGGTTTGTGTACTATTACCAGCGGTGTAGCCCAGTTCGAGCAGTCGACGGGCTCGATGACCCCGGTGCGCAGCATGGCATCGAGCTCGGCGTCTACGCGCGAGCGCAGCGTTGCGCAGCGCAACGCAACGCGCTCGGCAGAACACGGGCTGCGCGCCCTCCCGCAGCTGCAGCGTAGCCCGCTCGCCCGAATAGCACCCCAGACTACCATCGAATATTTCTTTACATCTAGAAATAATATTATTTACATTGTCATTTTGCTTTTGACCAACTGTTAAATTTTTTATCGAGATGTTATTCAACTGTAAAGTAGGTATCACAATATTTAGTTCTGCTAGCCATTGACGGCCCAAAAGAGTTGTCGTTCCTAACTCAAAAACATAAAAAGTCTAGTTTTTTGCAAATGTTATTATACCTCACATTTACCTCTAAATAGCCAGATGGCTTCACCTTACTGCCATTATAAAATTTAATAGTTAACTTACATTTTTGTAGTTGTAAATGACTAAAGTATCTATTATAAGTACTAAGTGAAACACACGATAAAGGGGAGCCTGTATCTACTTCCATAGGCAATAGTACATTGTTGATATTTAATTGTATGCTCACCGGCTGGTATTTACTTAAAGACATTTGATACATTGGCTCTTCATTTTCCAAATTCTCTCGAAGATCTTCTTCATTTTGTTCTTCTGCCCAATGATTATTAACTTTGGATCCCGGCCGCCATTTTCCCGCGCGCCAACCCCGTGCCCCGCGCCGGGCCCCGCTCCTGCCCGCACGCGCTCTCGAACTGCCTGTACCCGCGTTCTCGTTCGTCCCGCACATTCGATGTAAATGTCCCACATATATACCGCACCGACTGCATTCGTATGTTTTAAACTTGCAGTCGCTCTGTGTATGTCTGTAGTCTCCACATGCTACACATCTACCGATTTGCATGCGATGCACCGTTCCCGCTAGATCCGTTCCCACCGAACTCCACCGCCTTGCCCCAGGTTCCAACATTGTCTCCGCGAGCGCTGCTGCCGCACACTAGTTGATCTCTTAAATTATCATCTAATGAATTCCCGAAAACATAACACCGAGACAGTTTTTTTAGTTCCGCCACATAGCACGATACACTTTTATCAGTTCGTTGTCTCCGCTGCCGAAATTTAAAACGTTCCGCTAAAATTGACGGGCATGGTTGTAAATGGTCACCCATAACCTTGGCGATCTCCGTGAAGGTCCTCGAAATTAAGATAACTTATGTATTCTAGCATGATCGTGCTGCCATCTATCACTTTAGTTGAGATCCAAAGAGAAAGGATAAAATGTATTGTCTGTGGATATAAACTTCTCTTTGACACCTGTCCGGTTTGACATTCATTAGCGTTTTAGAGCTCCCGCCAATTATCACGTGTTTTTCCAGCTTAGGCGCTTTATTCCTAGTAATGTCTAAAAGACATTCAGAAGACGATTTCGAGGATTACATTGAGCGTAAAATGAAGAAATGACTGCATGACTGATGCATGCTGAATGCCCGCTTGCATGCTGCATGCCTGCTTGCATGTTACATGCCTGCCTGCATGCTGCATGACCGCCTGCATACTGCATGCCTGCTTGCATGTTACATGCCTGCCTGCATGCTGCATGACCGCCTGCATACTGCATGCCTGCTTGCATGCTGCATTCTGGCTTGCAACTGCATGCATGCTTACATGCTGCATTCTTGCTTAAATGCTGCATGCTTGCTTGAATGCTGCTTGCTAATTCATGAATAATGTTTCATATGATAAGATTATTATGTCAAATGTATATTATATCAAAAGTACAATATATCAAATGAAATTATAGAATCTAGTCAGTTGTTATATCAAATAAAATTATATTATCTGAACGATAGACCATTAGTATTTATATCAAACATTACACATCCGACAGAAATACTAGCTGCCCTACTCCTGTAGGTCACGTGGTAGGTTAGAAATGTAAGACAATCGCGAAACGCAGCGTAGAGACTGCCTTGAATTTCGAGGTTATTTTTTTTATTAGACAACAGAAATACTACCTGCCCAATTCTTGTAGGCCACGTGATAGGCTAGAAATTCGCGATTGTCTGAATCTCGAAGTTATTTTTTTATTAGATAACAAATACTAGCTGCCCTACTCCTGTAATTCCCGTGATAGGTTAGAAATTTAAGACAATCGCGAAGCGCAGCGTAGCGATTGTCTTAAATTGCTTTAGTTGAGATCCACAGAGAAAGAAAAAATGTATTGTCTGTGGATATAAACTTCTCTTTGACACCTGTTCCGGTTTGACATTCATTAGCGTTTTAGTGCTCCCGCCAATTATCACGTGTTTTTTCCAGCTTAGGCGCTTTATTCCTAGTAATGTCTAAAAGACATTCAGAAGACGATTTCGAGGATTACATTGAGCGTAAAATGAAGAAATGACTGCATGACTGATGCATGCTGCATGCCCGCTTGCATGCCTGCTTGCATGTTACATGCCTGCCTGCATGCTGCATGACCGCCTGCATACTGCATGCCTGTTTGCATGCTGCATTCTGGCTTGCATGCTGCATGCATGCTTGCATGCTGCATTCTTGCTTAAATGCTGCATGCTTGCTTGCATGCTGCTTGCTTATTACATTAATAATGTTTCATATGATAACATTATTATGTCAAATGTATATCACATCAAAAGTACATTATATCAAATGAAATTATAGAATCTAGTCAGTTGTTATTTCAAATAAAATTATATTATCTGGACGATAGACCATAAGTATTTATATCAAACATTACACACCCAACAGAAATACTGGCTGCCCTACTCCTGTAGGTCACGTGATAGGTTAGAAATTTAAGACAATCGCGAAGCGCAGCGTAGAGATTGTCTTGAATTTCGAAGTTATTTTTTTTATTAGACAACAGAAATACTAGCTGCCGTACTGCTGTAGGTCACGTGATAGGTTAGTAATTTAAGACAATCGCGAAGCGCAGCGGGGCATGCTGCATGCAGGCAAGCATACATACAACATGCAACCTAACTAGGTTAGACCTTGTGCTTGCATGCTGTATGCTTGGTTGCGTGCATGCTTGTTTTCATGCACGCAATTAAGTAACTTGCAAAGTTATTTTGCCATATAAAAATGATTAGGCGTTATACTCTTGCGCGTTTAAACTTTGTGCGAATTACTATTTAGTAATTGTAAATAGTAGGGATTATGAATGGTTCCGCCGTCCGCCTAATGTCGCATTTCGGAAGTTTAAATTCGGCGATAAAGAGTAATGCGAAGTAAAAATTAAGGCGTATGGTTTGTGTGCCATTGACAATTAGGAGAACAAAAAATTCAACGATCCAATATAGACCCAAATTTTAGGCGAACCGAAGGGCAACCCGCCCTTCGGTTCGCCTAAAATTTTTGGTCCTAATTTCATATGGCCGAACTATGTTGGCTTCAACTTTTAACGCACAATAATTGTCTAGCCTATAAGTTGTTTTCGCACCATTATAGTTTTGCCTAAAAATTTAAAACGCTAATTTTAGAATCCCTAATATTAAATGCACTAAAATGTATCGGCATAACATTCTTTCGGCATTACGAAGATTACGCTTTAGTGTTGAAAGCCCTAATTTATTATTATAGTACCTAGGTTCAAACTTTAATTTATATATATTTTTTTTTTTCATATACATACATACAAATGAACTAATTTCAGAGGACATAACGTTCATTGGATATAATTTTTACTTATTCTAAATATACTTTCTATATCACCATTACGTATATTATTCATTTGATATAATACTATGAGTATTCTCTAACAACTTTTTCTAAAAAAATATTGGTAGAATAATCATATTCTATACTTACCATCATTTGATATAATTTTTTCTTATAAATAAAAATAGCATTTAACCCTAAATCGATTTCAAATATTGTCATAAAAAGTTAATACGTTGGGTTTTCGTTGAGGTTGTGCTAAAAAATTCAGTGACAGAAACGAATCGCGGCTAAACCGACTCCACGTAGACTTGTCTGCCCTACGCTGGAGTGTAATTTAAGCCCGCGTAGGCGCGGAGGGGCGAGGCGGTCCGCGAGCCGAAGCTACGGTGGTGAGCGAAAGCCATATGCGACGCCAGAAACTATACTTAGTATTCGAACAACTTGTCAAATAAAAAAACTAATGACTAGGCAGTATGGTCTCTGACCTTAGCCTGTTCTTTCAAATTAAAAATTCAACAGCACCGCTGCCGCTGCTGTGTGTTTGTAAACTAACTTTATTGTCGAGCAAGCCAGCTTTGTGGGATGCTCATACAATCTACGAGTATATATACTTACGTAATTTTATGTTTGTAAAGTACCACTTTGTCATCAAAGCTAAACTTGTTCTTGTAAACAGAACTTGTAAGTAGGTAAGTACCTACATATCAGACTAAGTAAGCAATTACTATAATATTTAATAATCTAACTATGTAAGTACCTAGGTACGTAAATGCGGGAGACATAAAGATAACAAAGTCAACTTTTGGTTTTGGTAGTTAGGTAGGAAGGTACATACCTATCCCTAAGTACAGATAATAGATAGGTAGGTAAGTACTCAGTTCTAACCTTTCGATGTCGTTTGGAAGTGTGAAAAACGTGAGGCTCGGATCCTTTTTATTATTATGAAGGCAGCCCATTGCGATGCAATATGCCTTTATTTGGTTAAATAAAATAAGTATTATAAATGTGCAAACGAACGACGGCAATACGCGAACGCGGCGCGGCGCGTGAGTGAGTCGAACTCGAACTAACGTTGCTAACGTGCGGTGCGACCCAGCCGGCACGCGGTAGCCCTCTGAATTGGCTACTTGACAGTTTTCGAAAAAGTATTTATAAAGTTACAAACACTTATTTTATACCCCGTACAATATTTTCTTTCTCGAAAAAAAAAAAACCTTTATTTAACAGAAAAAAAAACATATTTTTCATTATTGATTTAAAATTTCGTGCGAAAACGGTTGGTCACCTGACATTTTGCTCTGTGACGTCACATTTCAATAATTAGAGAAACTTAACTTGAAACCTTCTTTTTCGTTCTTTTCGTTCTTGATAATTTAGTGAAATGTGACGTCACATGAAGCTCAATCATGGCCGCCCCTTGCCGCCCGTGTTTCAGGTCTTGTAATCCACAGATAAAAAATCGCAAATTTATTTTGTAAAAATAAAATATTTACAAATTATCTTCATAAAAAAAACTATCGGATAAATATCGTTATATCATAAACTACTATTTCCGATATATTTCATATTTTATTGTTACAACTGTCAAATAGCCAATTGGTCCGTTCGAACGGACCGCGCCGGCTACTTGTAGCTTCATACCTAAAGCGCGGAGTTCGCCTGGCCTGACTCTGGTTGGATTGTACATACTAGAGGTAGAAATATTTGTTAAACAAAATTATGACATGTATGTAAAGGCAAGGGATATATCGTAAAAGAAGTAATAAACATCTTTATTATTGAAATTTTTGCATTCACAAGCTTATCCAATAAGTAATAGACATCCAAATAATTAATGCTTAGAGTATTTCCGAAAACAAGGCGATTCCAGAGGAATGCTCCAGCGATGACCATAACAATAAATACCAGACCAAATTAAATTCAAAACTGCATACGTAAGTGGTTAATTGAGAAACCTTTTATATAATTGATGAGTTCACGAGACACGATAAATGAATAAATCAATGTACAGTTTTGACACGTCATAGTGACTACATCCTGCCTGATGGTAAGCAGCCGATGCAGCCCAAAATAATGAGAGCGCTCCTCACCGTAGAACAAGCACGGTAATAAGCGCACCCATCCATGACGGCCTGCATAAATGCCGTTTCACGCCCCGTTAAAAGACCCGTGATTATAGGAGCTGGGAAACATGCGCCGGCAGAGAATTCCAAAGCTGAATGGTCTTACAGAGGAACGACTTGCCAACTTTTTTGGTACGAGTGCTGATAGTCTGCACAGTATGATGGTGGTTCCTAAGACCAGCACGTGTAGTCCGGGACAGGAAAGGAGAGGGCGCGATTAGATCAAATAGCTCTTCAGAACACTCCGTAGTAATTTTGGTAGAAGACACTAAGGGAAGCAATGTCTCTACGCAGCAGGATGTCCTCAAGAGAGGCTGTAACCTCAGCATCTCCAATAGTGCGTACCGCTCGCCTTTGCAGTCTATCAAGTGCATCGAGGAGGTATTTAGCGGAGCCGTCCCATAGATTAGAACAATACTCCATACTCGATCACACCTGAGTCTTGTACAGCCAACAGCACTGCTCGGGAGTGAAAACCGCCTCACCTTATTGAGAATACCCAACTTACGGAAGGCAGTTAAAATAACACTCTCGATGTAGCATTTTAGATTCAGTTCCTGGCCGATGTCCATGCCAAGAATGCTGAGGTCAACTGAAATAGGTAAAGGAGAGTTCTGAAGAGAGGGAGGAGTAAGGAAGGGAGATATCTTGGACGAGAATGCACCAACCCGGGTTTTTTCTGGCATTAAACTCGACCATTTGTAATATTTTAATTAATAAATTATGAAATAGTCATAGTCGTAATTAGGTAATTACATTAATATATTTGTAAGCGAATTACTTAATGAAAATTAATAAAAAAATATTTCTGTATAATTTGATTAATATAATTTGTGATACTTATTTAGAATGTTAATAATATTGAAATATAAACTAATAATTTATAAATGTCTTAAACTAAAACTAAAATGTTTGCATGCTATGGTTATATAGGATAAAATGCTTACTAGAAAAAAATCAACCAGTTTCAGGAAGCTCGAGTGGGATTCGAACCCACGACCTTTGGATTGCCGGTCCACTGCTCTAACCGCTGAGCTACCGAGACCCCCGAAGACTCGTTGAATTTTTCCTAGTAGTTTTGATTTACGCTGCAAGCCAGCGGTATTGTCGTGGGTTCGAATCCCACTCGAGCTTCCTGAGACTGGTTGTTTTTTTTTTAGTAAACATTTTATCCTATATCTATATAGCATTGTGAATGCAAAAATTTCAATAATAAAGATATGGTTATATAGTTAAAAAGATGCTTTATAATTGTTTTAATCATCTGCAATGATACCAAAACTACCCTTTTTAAAAGCAAATCCATATGTTTTAAGGGTTCCGTTTTGTTATTTTTTTCACTAAGAACATAAGTTACGTCTACCTACTTTTATTAGTTAGATAAGAAAATTGAGACGTTCATTTAGTCAATTATTCTGTTCCTATCAGCCCCTGTATCGGCTAAAAAATATGAATATGGACATGGGCTTCATTTGACATTTGAAGCCCATAATATGCACATATAAGGACAAAATATGAGCTTCAAATGTCAAATGAAGCCCATGTCCATATCCATATTTTTTAGCCGATAGACCCGCAGGTCAGGAATGTGTTATCTATCAAGTAAGTAAGTGCTTCTGACGGTTAATTAATATGGAGGTTCGAATCCAAAACATTTACGATTTAAAGAAAACTAAATGTATGTATGTATGTACCTGTAAAAGTAACACTGTAAAAATGGTCAAAAAAAGGGTTTTATTTTGTTGACAACGTAAGCAATCACTGAGCTCTTTTAAACGCAGTGTATCCGCATAGTCAAGAGTCGTCTGAGTATTGTTTATGAATTGAAAGGCTTGTCATACGAAACGCACTGAGAAATGTCTTACCTACTTCGCATAGCATTTCTACTTTGCTTAACCAAGTAATGTTTGTTTATACGGGTTTATGGACTGTACTAAACTCACCCGTTAACACGCAGTAAAAAAAAACAGAACAGAAAAATCTGTCACCATGTGAGTTTTCATTAGGTATCTATAACTTTTATTTTGGCTTTAGGCAAACAAAAAATAATATTGTTAATAATTTGAACAGTGATAAAAAAAATGACTTACCTACACCTACTAATCATAAACATTGCTAGTTTGTGTAACTTAAATCTAATTTTCGATCCCTAAAAAGTACTAGGGGCAATTCCTGGTATGGGCAGTGTCACAAGAAAGCCTGCGCGTGCGTCATTTTTCGTAGCTCATTTATTTTTCTAACCGCTTTGATTGACCCGGTATAAAATGAAATCATTCCTGAAATCATAACTATTTGTATGAAATTTTATTAGGTACACTTAGTTTAACTATGTTGTATCACACAAAGTTTCAATACTTAACACATTCGTTTTTGATTCCAATAATGTAATGATAATAAGAATAACATTTTTAAACATCTGTGACATAAGTACTAAATAAAACTTAGGTGTGATGGAAGATGTTATCACCAATGCTAATTAATAGCAACAAACGTAAAATAATACCTACATAGTGCCAGTGAGTGGTGTCTCGGGCTTAAGCCAGTATACACTTTGGTAATATTCTGTGACATCAGTACTATTAGGTTTGTATTCTGTGACTTCGGAAAGTATTAGTAGTAAAGTAACTAGCACTGAAAGTAGACAGTACAACCGTCTACCAACTCGTATCTATGTTTGTCGCCATGATAAAAGCGAAAATTAAAGGATTATGCTGTGTTCCGGCAGTTAGAGGTAAGATTCTGGGCGAAAATTCTGGGAGAACGATTCCGTAATGAAAGAGATAAATTAACGAAAGACGGTCAATTACATAGGCTCACAATCTAGCAATTTCTTTCCACCAAGAGCAAGTGTTTTAGATAGATGGATAGACTCTCACCAAATTTCTGCGCGTATCCCGATGGGCTGGCGTAATGTTTCAAGTTGACGTCTAACTCGCCGCCGTAGATCCGTAGCTCCATGGAACGGGGGATCATCTTTAAAGTCCTAAATAAAAATACATTTTTAGGATTTTCACTTAGATTTACAGTAAAAAGGATTTATGAAAAACTAATAATCCAATTCAGAGGCTGCCTTTACCTTACCTTTACCTACTAAGTAAGTTTCATAAAATTAGTTAATATTAATAAAGGACAATGCAAACTGCCCATACATTTGAAAACCTGACAATAAAATTAGCTTGTATAAAATGATCTTGGTAGCAAAATGTAATGTATTATGTTACGGTTTATTGGTCTAAATTCAGATTTTTTTTTAGTAAAAGCCAGAGTTATGTGGGAGAAAGTTCAAAAATAACAATTTTAGATTTGTGGTTGGACATTGGTTTTTAGAAGATTTTCGGCAACATACAATCATAGCTAAACATGTTTTATACCACTTTTGTTTCAATTAATCATCCACAACACATATTTAGGTGTCCGAGCTCTGCTTGACCCACTTATGAGATTACATCTTGATTTTCGATAGCGGCAACACTGTTCCCTCCCCACGTTGACCCTACCCCCCTCCCCGCGCGCCCCACCCGAGGCGTGCGCGCAGTGCCGGGCGACTCGTTCGCCTGTCGTCAGTACGTCTTTAATTTTCATAGCGGATACACGCGCCGAAACAGTATAGTAAAAAGACTAGTCTTACTTCTGTTTCGGGAAAAGAGAAATACAACGAGCAAAAGGTAAGTTACAAATTCCATTCCGCACAGGAAAGCCCTGTGTGATGTTTTTTTTTTAATTGCCCGCTCCCTGGACGGCATTGGTCTAACAGCCGACAACGTCGTCTGTTGGCACAGACGACATGTCGGCTGCTCTCAGACAGAGAGCTGCGGTCTTGACCCAGCAGTAACTGAGGCATACTCATTTATGTCGCGATTTCCAGATGGCGCAAGTGGCTCACACTACAATGGGAACATTGGCCGATTGGAATCCCCCACCAGGGGAAGAAACTTTCTTCGGCAATATACTACGGCTCCTGGACGAAATATATTCCAAGGACTGGAGAAATTGGGTGGTAAATAATGTCAATTTTAAAGACATCTTCGGGGAGAACATATCCTCAGATGCAGAATGCCGGCTTCGATTTGCCATTCCAACAACCAGATTGGCAAAGGCATACAAAAGGATTTTTCTTTAAGTGAGCGCCCGTTACAAACAAATAAAGAGAATTTTAATCAGTTGGCCATTGGGGCGCGCTTTAATTTATGCACCGCTAACAGTCATGGCTAGAATTCACCCGTGAACGGGTATAACAAATTTAGCGACGTTAAAAACGAAATAAAATCGCAATTGATACCGCGCAGCGAGGCGTCAGAGCTCCTAAAATCAGAGCTAGCAGAGGTGTCAGAAATAGCGTCTACCTCGAATCACAGCCGCTCCTCTAAGCGGTCCCATAGCCCAGTCGCTCTAAGAGCAAGTAAGGAACCAAGGCTAGGCGACTTCATGCTACATCAAAATATAATGATGGGGAAACTGTGCCAAATGATGCAGGTGACGAATGAAAACATCAACGTCATGATTAACCGGGACGACACCCCACGATCTTCGAAACGATCCTACTCTGTTGAACTAGTTGCATCATGTTCAAACTTAGAGAACGATAGAAACAGCGAAGATGAGAACTGGGAGGCACCTCCAATAATAAACGTGTCAATCAGCGAAGATGAAGTCGAAGAGGAACTAGCAGATTTTGCGCCGTGCACGAAGGAGACTGAAGCCAAAATTACTAAGGCTAATGAAACGATGATAAAACAAGGCATTCAATGCCAAAGATTTAATTCTGAAGGATGGCAGAACATTCGTTACGCGGATGTTCAAAAACATTTTCAGGCAGCTCCCGCATTCACAAATCTAAAAGTCAATAGTAACTTGGCGACTGCAACCCCTTAATGGCAACTAGTTACCGTGCTGGAGAAAATAGACTTATGCTTAGGAGCTATTACTCACGGACTTCTCCAGCAACGCCAAGCCTTTACTGACATATATCAGAATGCCACGCCTGAAATCAAAACCTACATAAGTAAGAACTTTCTTTCAGCAGACTCGACTTTCAAGCAAAGCTCTGATTGCCTTTTACAATATGCGTGTGGGAAACGGGCAGAAGTTATCCAACAACGAAGGGGGATATATAAGCCAGTCAACAAAACGTTAAATGAATTGCTCCATGCTATACCCCCGTCGGAAAATCATTTGTTCGCGGAACCTCAACTCTCGGAGCTGGTAAAGGAACAAGGGAGGGTTTCGAAACTTTTCCCAACAAAGTTTCGTAAAACCCAGGCCAACACGGCTCCGCAAACAACTCGAATGCTAATTCGTCGAGCAACAGCCGCGACAACGTCCGAAACGAGGGATAGGCCTCAAGCATCGTATCAGCCCAATCAATATAGAAACTCAGCTGGACGAAGACCCGAGAGACCTCAATTTCCCACTAAGCAATTTCGTACAGCTACCAAGCAAAACAAAAACCAAAAAAAAATCTAAGTTTCAAGCAGGACAGTTGAGAGATAAAATAGACATATGGGAAACACTTGGGGCCCCACAAAACATAATATCGACTCAGGTTACAGAATACCCTTTGTTAGACGACCACCCTTAAGATTCGATAAAAAGTTTTGCTTCTACTATCAAACTGCTTCTTCACATGCAATGTCACAAATAATTAACAAAATGATTAAATCTGGGGCTGTAAAAAAGTGCAGGGCATCCTCGTGATTCCTATCAACTCTATTTTTACGTAAAAAATCTGACTGCACCATGCGTCCTATCTTCGATTTAAAAAATATAAATTTTTACTTGCGACCATGCAGATTTCGCTTGCTTAATCATTTTAAAGTACCTCTTAACATGAAGCAGTCCGATTTTATGACAAAACTCGACTTGTCACAAGCTTATTTTCACATCCCGGTCGTACAAGCACATCGCAGGTTCCTAGCTTTTGCATATAAAAATGTCGTCTATGAAATGAGTTGCTTACCTTTCGGATTAGCGACCGCACCATACGCTTTTGGAAATGTTTCTAACTGGCTTGCCAATCATTTCAGAGAGGAGGGAATCCGTATCATAGTGTACTTGGACGACTTCCTTATATTGCACACCGACCCATATGTTCTAGAACAACAGAGCCAAGAAATATTGCATTGTCTACAGGACCTAGGTTGGTATATCAACCTAGAGAAATCAATCCTAACACCATCCAGAGTAATGGAATACTTAGGCATCATATGGAATACGGACCTGAACTTGAAATACCTTCCAAACCAAAAAAATTCCAAGATAACTTCGATCATCAAACATACATTGGAAAAAGGACAATGGACATGGCAGTCAGCCAAAGTTATTCTAGGACACATCAACTTTGCGATGTTCACAGTTCCTCTAGGAAGACTACACTCCAGGCAAATCCAGTTACATGCCAATGCTCTGCCGGAAAAAGAGAGAAACCAAAGATTCCATTTACCAAAAAGTGTAACATGCGATCTTCAGTGGTGGCTGAATCATGTGGAGCAGTCGTCACCCATTCACCAAAAAGAGCCGACAATTTTCATCATTACAGATGCATCAGACCTGGGATGGGGTGCCACAGTCAGTCGAACTGAAACTGAATGGAACATGGACAACAACGAATGAATGAACTGAACCGAACAAGTCACGTGGCACAGCAACCGCAAGGAACTGTGGACGCTGAAACGGGTCTTCGACGAGTTTGCTCAAGACTTCAGTCACCAAATAGTCTTAGCACAAACAGACAACAGAACGGTAGCAGCATACATTACCAAAGAAGGAGGAACGAAGTCACAAAACCTTCTACAGCTGACAACAGATATCCTCCTACAGGCTCAGCATCACCAGATCCACCTTATAGCGCGATACCTTCCGGGGAGGTACAATATTACGGCCGACAGTCTTTCGAGGTTTCAACAACCACCGGAATGGACGTTATCACACCAAATAATAAAAATAATTTGCAAGAAACTAGGAACTCCTTCAATAGATCTGTTTGCGAGCGAACAATCCGCAGTGGTGGAACAGTACGTGAGCGAGAACGCACGAGATCTGAAATGTGCATTCGTGAATGCGTTCAGCAGAACATGGCATTACAACGTCGGTTGGATTTTTCCTCCACCCTCGCTGATTCCCAGAGTTCTACGCCATCTAGAGAAGAGTTCCGGGGTGTACCTGTTTGTAGTCCCAAAATGGGCGAAAGCATTTTGGTTTCACGAACTGAAACAAAAGGCGGGGTCCACCCACCGTTCACGATCCGGAACTTACGCAAACACCTCAAGACCTACGGACGGGGAAACCTCCACCAGCAGTAGAAAAATTAAATTTGCAGGTATGGAAGATACTGGCTGGGCCCCCTTAGTACAAACATGGGGTGGGGAACTAAAAAAATTCTGGAATCTGCATGGCGGAAATCGACGCTAAGGACATACAGCTCAGCATGGAAGAGATGGCTGTCTTGGTCAAAAGAAAAATGCCTTCCAGACAACCCTAACCCCGCCGACGTAGCAAAATTTATTCACTATTTGCACAAAGAAATAAAATTAGCACAAAGTACGATCGCAGTGCACAAATCGGTAGTAGTAACGTTTGCAAACCCGGAGAAATCAGAGACGCTCGCAAAATATCCATTGGTGAAACAAATGATGAGGGCAGTGGCGATAACGAAACCCCCGGCCAGAAAAGTTTCAACTTGGAACATTGGCGATTTAATTGAATATCTTCAACATTATGATATCGACGTTGATAGCATATTTCAAGTCTCACGTCATCTGGCCGCACTATTACTTTTGTGCTCTGGACGGCGCGTCCATGACTTGACCCTGTTGGATGTAAGTCTTGAACACTTTGATGACAGAGATAACCACCTCATATTTTGGCCACTATTTGGCTCGAAAACCGACTCAGCTAGCTTCAGGCAGTCCGGATGGCGACTTAATCAGCTACCGCCCGGAGTACCTGATAACCTTGATCCAGTAGTGTGGACTAGGAAACTGGTGAATGCCACGCGAAGACGGAGAGAAGCCAGGAAGAATTGGAATAGCCTGTTCATAACCACACGCGGTAAAGTTAGAGCACTCTCGATCAGTAATAGCGGGCTGTCTTCGAACGCTGCTCCGCGATGCTAATATTAAAGACTCACCAGGAAGTTTTAGAACTGCAGTCAATTCGGACATGTGGACAAACAGCAATATAAAAATGGATGACCTGCTAACGAGAGCTAATTGGAGAAGTAAAGATACTTTTATTAGGCATTATTATAAGGAAATAAATGCACAAACAGATGGTCGCAGATAGAACCCTCTGAACCAAATATTTTCCCCTGTGTGAACTATCATTCCTAAGAACGGATCTCATTTTTGACTAAATCGTATAAGTACTAGAAGTATAAGAGTTTTCAGATGGCTTTTGTTTTGTTTCTTGTATTGAGAAGTCATTTATTTATTTTCGTTGATTTATGAAAACGAACTGAGATTTGAAAGACTGATTCAAATAAATACATTAATTGAAAAATAAATGTTTTTAATTGCATTTCATTTGGTACACTACCCAGCGTCTGTCACAGTACGTCTAAGCAGCGCCGGCAGAAAATAAACACATCGCATAAGTGGGTCAAGCGGAGCTCGGACACCTAAATAACACCGTTTTCCCCCCAAAGGGCAGAAAACGGATATTTAGGTTCCAGCGTAGCTTGACCCACTGGCAATTTAGGCCTTGCCGGCAATATGAGAAGAGTACTGACGACAGGGGAACGAGTCGCCCGGCACTGCGCGCACGCCTCGGGTGGGGCGCGCGGGGAGGGGGGTAGGGTCAACGTGGGGAGGGAACAGTGTTGCCGCTATCGAAAATCAAGATGTAATCTCATAAGTGGGTCAAGCTACGCTGAAACCTAAATATCCGTTTGGGGGGAAAACAGTGTTATTTATTAATAACCAAAAAAAAATTGGTTGCCTGTAAAGTCGGTATACGGGCGAAAGTTTTACGTGACAACGACTTTGAGTGGTAAAATAATTTTAATGTGAATATTCATTCGTATAGTAGGAAGAAGGATGAAATAATATGGAAGGGACGCGTGCCTTTCACTTTTTATGTCTGTCTCTCTCGCTCTTAGGCGGGCTAACCATGCCCGAGTGGAAGGGACGCGTGCCTCTCACTCGCTCTCATTGTGAGCGCATAACGTGAGCGGAGCGTAACGCAGTTTCTTGAAGTGTCACCCGGCAAACCAATTTATAAGACGTTGTCACGTCAAAAAAATCGTTATTTAGAATTTCATAAAACTAAAAATAAAGATTCGGACCACCGCAGACTCACAGATAACACTGACATACAGAAAGAGCTGACAACTGACAAGTCAATCAAACGATTCGTTTTACCCTTGTTGCGTATAGCCGTTTCATCAGTTCTTGTTTAATAATTATTCATAAATCGTTAAGCGTAGTAAAATCGATAATAACAATTCTTAAAAAGAAGAACTGAAATATAGTATTATAAACATCAAATTTAAAAATATATTTAACGTTAACAGTTAAGAGGCGGAACGAAACGCTTTGAGTGGCAGAGTGCGTTCAAAAACCTAGAAAATAAAACTTAGTATTTTTTTCTGACTTTAAAGGGAAACTACTATGATAGCATGGTTAGATTTAGTGAATTTTGAGCTATATTTGCCAATACGATCTATATTAATACATTCTCAAACAAAAACAGATACAAAATGGGCATTCTGGATGTGTCGAAGGGTGTAGTTGTCGTAATATAGTAGCTTGTAGATCTGCCTGTTCTGTAGTGCAGCCGTAATATACTCGCCTGTAGTCTACCTGCCCCTGGTGCTGGGGCGCCGCGAGGTTCTGCTCGCACCAGTTGGATGCGTTCGCGTCTGCTGCGTCCACCACGAGCGACCATTTGTTGTTGCCGTCGTGGATCTAAAATGAATATAGCGAATAGCCAACCAAACCAAAAGAGTAAAAAATAAAAAAATCATCATTATCATTAGCCTATATACTGTGCTGTTACTAACCCAGAATAACTATCTATATGTACTACTAATGTCAGTGATAACTACACTTTATTATCAGAAGGTTGATTGAAATTAAAGCCAGAATTGGCACCAAATAAATATGTCTTTTATTTTGTAAACTACAAACAGTAACAGTAAACTAGTAACAGTTTATTACACTTGTGAATGTACAGTACAGGTAAGTATATAGCTAGGCGCAAGCTCATAGACTAAGTGTGGCGCGAAGGGGAAAGGCGAGAAACGACTGTTTTAACGCGCGTCTGGGAACGACTGGCGTACGTGGCCGTGCGCCTTACCTCGTGATATCATAATTGCAATTCAGCGCAACTTACAATGTACTGTGTCCCTACATATTATGTATGTATGACTTGCGTACGTACTGACCTCAATGCTGGCCTCGACCAGCCCGTTGTGTTTGTGAGTCGCGTTCCGTCCCTGCGACGAGTCGGAGAGGGCTTCCGCGTCGATCTCATCGGACGAGCTGTCGTCAGGAATCTCGTCCTGAACAAAAAGCAATGAAGTTCAAACATTTATCTGATATACAGGATGGTCGAAGCCTGATGCATACCATTTTTTTAAATAGTTCACCAAGGAACCTGTCAGGATCCACCAGGAAAAAAATCAGTTCTCACCAGATTACAAGATATATTGTTTTTATTGAAATTTTGAAGATATCTCTGCCTTGACGTACAAATATTTTTAGAGGTTATTTATTTATTTGAAAAAGGCACATCTACAACATAAACTCATAACGATACAATGTTCAAGTTACTAATGCTTAAGTTTATTACAGACATACACAACATTGTTAGTATACATGCCCCTAAATATAGAATAATTATATTTGACAGCATATTATTTAATTTGTAATTATAAAGGAAACGTTATCAGCAGCAAAAGTAACTGTCTGTCGTAGCTGTGCTACATAGACTGCAATATTTTGATTTTATATATTGGCAAGCTATTAATGGAAAACATTTAAGTCATAAGATCCGAAAGTGTCGTGAATTCTAGATATTGGAGTGTTTCCCAACATTGGTTCTGCTTAAAGGCACCGTAAAATAGGACTTTTGAAAACGACGAGATATTTCAACAACTTCCTGACACAGTTTTGTGGCATACCTACATTACTATTGTCATTATTATTATTATTAAATAGTATACAATTTTAAACACTGAAAAAGACGACAACCTCAGGCGGGAATCGAACCACGCACCTTCCGCATTCCGGGCGGCTGCCTTAACCACATGGCTACCGAGGCCTGGCTTTCAACCGTCGACATTTGTCAGTGCTTGATGCTTATGTTTTTAGTCAACATTGCTTCATAAAATCTTAGAAGTTTTCACCTCTGAGATCCGAAAGAAATATTTTTACAAATATTTGAAATTCGGTTAAGATGAAGCTGCGTTTATAGATTATTGTTTTATCTTAAATATAAAACAATAATCTACGCTTTATCGTTTTATTAACGCTTAAATATACTTAGGTAAAATTTTTTAAACACTGAAAAAAGACGACAACCTCGTGCGGGAATCGAACCACGCACCTTCCGCATTCCGGGCGGCTGCCTTAACCACTTGGCTACCGAGGTCTGGCTTTTGGAAATTTGTCAGTGCTCTATGCTTATGTTTTTAGTCAACATTTAAATTTAAAATTTTACTTAAGTATATTTAAGCGTTAATAAAACGCTAAAATATAAGTCTACGAGCTTGGAAGTACTGGCTGACTTGGCTGACAAGGTACTGGAGATAGCACCATCATCACCACACGTCGCTTCAGCCTGCGCCCCGACTCCAAGTTCGTCATTTGATATCATGGCTAAGGAAATCAAGGAGCTGAGGAAGCAAATAAACGAGATGAATATGAAGCTCAATGAAAGATCCCGCCCCAGTTCCAGGAAGCACGCCCATTTTCGATCCAGTTCTCGACATCGGCCTAACTCACGTTCCCGTAAGCATCCAACATATTAGTATCATTATAAAGATAGCAAAGCTCATAAATATCTCAAACCGTGTGATTTTAAGCAATCGGAAAACAATTTGGGCGGTCGATAATGACGACAAGCGATTGCCCTAGTTTCCGGTCGCTTATTTGTAACTGGCTATAAAACTAAGATGCGGTTTTTCGTTGACACCGGCAGCGATCTCTGCGTCTTCCCTCGGTCAGTATTAAAAGATCGTAGATCGAAAACCGACTACATTATGCGCGGCGAACGGAACAAAAATTAACACCTACGGTTACTCTCATTTAGTTCTGAAGTTAGGGTTGCGCCGTGACTTTGCTCGGAGATTTGTTGTGGGCTGTGGCCGACGTAACAAAAGCAATAATAGGTGTGGATTTTTGTTATTACGATTTAGAGGTAGATTGTCGAAACCAACGTCTTACTGATAACAAGACTAGGCTTTCGACTACGGCTTTGCCTGTAACTTCCTAAGATAACGTTTCTTCTGTCAAAGTAACATCTGGCGACATTACGTATCAAACGATTCTCAAGGATTTTCCTGATATTACTCGCCCAACGAAGCACAATACCGTTCATCACATAAGAACAACTACGGGCCCGCTTGTTGCTTGTACACCTCGGAGACTGACCTCGGATAAATTAAAAAATTCCAAAGAAGAATTTGCTTCTGTGTTACAAAATAAACGGATTCACACATTGGAGGTGTTTGTAGCGAACCGAGTAGCACAGATTCATAATTATTCATCCGAAGAAATGGTTTGGCGACACGTTCCAAGAGAAATGAATCCCGCTGACTGTGCTTCTCGAGGATGTGAAGCGTCGCAACGTATAAATCATCCTTTGTGGTGAGGGCCCTAGTGGCTGACGGAACTAGCCAGAGTCAGATTGGCCGCAATCCCAGAGTATGTTAGCCGGAGTGCGACCTGTGCTGCGACTGCGAGCTTTTGTCCTTGAGACGAAACCTATTGGCAACACGAACTTCCTTTTAAATAAATACAGCAATCTGGACAAGCTTTTAAGTGTAACCGCTTGTATACGGCATTTCTTACATAACTGTAAGAAACCAAGCGAGAAGCATGTAGCGTCTGTTATCGCTCCATTAGAGCGTCGTCGTCGTTGTTGATTATTAAAATAAAATGCATTTATTTCGACCAGCTTAGAATCAAAGTAGACAACATTAAAATTAATATAAGATGAATAAAATAAGAATCAAAATTTAAATAAACAATTATAAAATAAAAAATCAAAACATTTAAAATACAAAATCGAAAATAGAAATAAAAATTCAAAATTTAACTCGAATTAAACACCAATATCTACTACTAAATTTATTAAATAAAATTTGAATATACTTAAAATAAAATAATAGAATAATGACAAAGAAAAATTTTGTTTCTAATTACTTACCTCTGTACATATAAGTAATAAAAGCATTTATTTGTAGTCATGTTTTATTTTCAGTATAACCTTAACCAATCAAAGGGAACAGTTTGAGAACCTTGGCTTCAATCTTCTCCTGGTGAGGTAAGGGTAAGAAATATGTAAAAAAAACAACTTGATTTAACTTTGTTTTTTTAAAGGTATTTTGACACTACAGACTGTTCTAAATTTTCAGAGCACTTTAAACCATAGCCTAGTGACCATCGACGACATCTAGTATTCATTCGAACGATTTTAGAAATTATTTCAATCTTTCCACGTCACCCTTTCATCTTCCTCTTAGTTTTTCGCAATTTACCAAATTTAGATACAAAATCATGATATTTTAAATTACAACTGGGTTATTTTTAATAATTTGTAGATATTTTGTACAAAATGGTATTGCGACACACCAGATGTATGAATAGTCTTGATTATTGGCCTAATTAATGATAAATATGTCTTGTGAAAAATTAATTCAAAGAAACTCAAAGAAACTTGAAAGTGTAATTTTTTCCCTGGCTTTTTAAGAAAAATCAACCAATAAACAATAATAAACATTTATCACATGTTGCTGTCCCGAGTTCAATGCCCAGGTGGGGCAAAGTGTGTTTCGCATTTATCAATGATTGTGGCTTTGGCCCTGCAATGAGACATTATACAGCTACACTTTACTTCACTTTTAAAGAAACTACATTTTTAAACTGTTTTTTTAAGACAAGTTAAAACTGATGGTATCCCCATACCTTAACATCAATGCTGCCCTCGTCCAAGCTTGTATCCGGAACGTCCGAATCCATCACCGCACCAGTTCTTTTAAGGCACCTCAATGCGTGCCGCTGCAGTCTTGAAATAGGTAACGTTGTATTGCAGACGGGGCACTCGCCTTGGGAAGGAGGGGTGGTTCGGCGCCGGGCTCTCGAGTAAACGCGCTGCGGAATTAATGTTAATTAAATTCTTGGAGCTTGTAACCATATTGCGTAGTGGTAAAAGAATAATACCAGCCCCTCTCTTCTACAACCAACAGCATAGAGCGGCGATGGGCTTATCAAAATAATACTAGTACCCCTTTCTTCCCTTGGGTGTCGTAAAAGGCGACTAACGGACTAAACTCATATTTTCTTTAGCTAGGTAATTCATGTTTTTATTTTTTTAGTTACTTTCCTCGTATTCGTAATGAAAAGCACAGTGTTTACATCGAGTGAAAGACTTAATTAGTCCCTAGAACTATTGGCGCCCTCGCTACGCTAGGGTCCTAAACCCCATCTAGGGAATAAATAAGCTACTTTTCAAAAGCCAACCCACAATATACTATTAACATTTAATAACTATGATTTTATAACTATGGTAGGTACCTATTTTATAATAAAACAGCACTACAAAAATTTACAAAACAAGGCATGACTTCTTAGATAATTTTGCATGTGTGCAAACTGCAAAAAAGAATGACGAGTCACGCCCATAATTGCTCTTGTAGTAATTATCTCATTATGTACATACATAAGCCCACCCAATCACAAAAAAATTATTAAAATTAGCACGATACACTTCGTTCACAAAACTAAACAGCGAAGATCGATCAGTCAGTCAGATGCACAGACTTTATTTATCAGTCCAGTGTTGCCAGAGGTAGTTTTGTGAATTCCCCGCGCCATGTTGAAAAATTCCCCTTTTTGAAATAAAATTACCCTCAAGATTACGTATAAAATCCATTGTAGCTCTTCGTATTTCGTAAAATATTGAACAACCTATATAAAAAAAAATGAAACTGTTAACAATTTTGACAGTTTGCCATTTTTTTAACAATGATTTTTGTTGTGTTAGAAATGTGATTAATGCGATTGCGATTGTTTTGATGTGCACTTATTTAGGAAGTACGAAAAGTAGGTTAGGTAGTAAGTAGTAGGTTTTAGCTATCGAAAATGGTATGATTCTTTATAGTTTTAAATAGTGACTTTCAAGTAAGTAGGTACCTACTAACTTCTAAATGTCAAAATGCAAAAACGTACCTAATTATTTTTTGTTTTGGAATCTTTAATTTTGTCATTACTTATAGCATTTCGTAATTAACTAGCAATTTATTAAAATTTTGCGTTTTATAAGCATTCCGTACGTATTTAAAGTTTTGATAATATAGCTTTAATAATTATTGTTATAATAACCGTTTTTGTCAGCTCAGTCACGGTCGGTATTCTTCTGTAACTGCTAGAAAGCCTGGACATGGACAGCCCGTGTTAGATTGTATAAATATGCTGGACAAGTGAGTGGATAAGGATAAAGAGAACAGAAAAGCAGAAACATTATTCGCACGCAACCTTGTACTCATCAAAACAAAGCCAAAGACTATAGACCATTACAGACTTACATTATTTTTTTCTTCACTACAATAAAATGCTCATCTCCTTATTCCCTTATTCCCACTTAGCCCAGATTCCAATTAATATATATGCGTAAAAACAACAATAAAAACAATTTTAAACCACATTATCCATTATGAAACTGGCAAAATAATAAAGTACCACCGAACCACCTCAACGACGAGGCGTCCCGAAACTCTCCTCCAGGCAGACTAGGTAGGTAAAGATGGTTCCCTATTTTTTTGCATAAAATTTTATGTCATAATTTAACATGACATACTTTTATATATATACTTTTTAATAGTTACGCACAATATTAATTTGGCAAAACTTTTTAGGCATATTTTTTTTAAGCATACCTACCATCTATAAGCATAATAATTGTTAAGCATACTATTTTAAAGCCTAAATATGCTTACGCATAATGATATTTAAGCATAAGTTTTATAGGCATAATAATTTTACAGGAAAAAGTAATTTTTGGAAATTTTGTGTTTGCATGTAATTAAATACTTTTCGTATATTAAGTAAACATGTTGGCGGCTTAAGGGTGGCCCAAGGGCCACCCCCGCCGCACCCTAACCTACTATTACAAGATGGTACCCAAGTTATATTTGATATACTAATACCTACCTTTTGTTTTTCAGATTCAAATAGCTATAAATAAAATGAAAAAGTTACAGAGACAAATCCTGATTAAAAACCAATCCAATTTATAGCGAATTTTGAAACTATAACCTCATCTTCTGTCTTGTCTAATTTACCAGACTATCTTTATGCCTAATAACTGTTAGACGAATAAACAATATGCCTTAAAGCGTTATGCAAAACAAAATTAGGGCAAAAGACATTAGCCTAACTAAACAATATTTATGCTTACTGAAATAGTATGCCCAAAAACAATTATGTAAACAATGATGTAAAAATATTATTAGGACAAAAAAATATATGCCTAATTCGTTATGCCAAATTAAATTAGGACAAAAAAAATAGTCGAATAATAGGGATCCCGGTAAAGATACATAGACCCACCCACATTCTTATTCTATCCGGTAACAACCATGACAGAGGAGCTACTTGCAGTACAAAAATATATGTCAAAATGAACTGTCATATATGCAAAATGTTTTAGTTCCAAAGTTTATCACCGGAAAAGAATTAATGCTTGTCGCACTCATGGACGTAATATTAATACGTCCGTGGTCGCACTATACTTCTTCCTAATTTACAATCAAAGACATTATTTTTTGTTTGTTTTATTATCCTAATATGGAACAGACAGAAGGATCGTACGTAGCCCATTCAGCCTTGCCCGATGTGATCAAACCAATATGTTTTTTCAGTGAAATAATTGCAGCTTGTTTATTAAATTCCCCTTTTATTCTCAATACCCTTTTTTGCCCCTCATATATGCATAATTCCCCCTAAAAAGGGGAATTCCCCCCAGATCGGCAACGCTGTTTATCACACACAGACTTTTTTTTTATATTTGTTCCGTAAAGGAACAGGCTAAGGTCTGAGACCATACTTCCTAGTCATTAGTTTCTTTATTTTTTTTTCCCTTGATGAAAATGAGTGTCGATTAAGATGATAAAGATGATAAATGATGTTCCCCTATCCCCTTGAGTCCTCAGTAAAGATGTGGGACTTTACTGAGGTCTCATGTGGACTTCTTGAGAGAATTTAAAAAGTGATGTTGCACTGTTTTGTTTCATTTGCCAACACTCATGCACGTTCACAAACACTAAACGGTTAATAATCCACTATTATTTCACATTTATGTTCGAAAAAACGCAAATTTTAGAAAATAAAACAAAAGCCAGACATGACGCCGAACGAAAACCGCTCTGCTCTCACGGCAACAACATAGCTCCGTGACATTTTTAATTTTTAAATTATTTAAGCAGTAATTTTGATGTGACTGTGGTTAAATAGAAAGTTAAAGTGTTAATTCACATGTGCAAATAAAATCTCAGTAAAACAATAAGTTACTCAGCAGTTATTAACTAATATTAAAAAGTGGCTTGCATCAAACTTAAAAGTGTATTAAAACATTTCAAATCTTTACTAAACTACATAAAACCAGTATTAATAATTTTTACCACCAACAGTGAACTTTATACAGTGCAAAAATTTCATGAAATAGATATTTAGTGCGTTTAATCTAAATACATAAATTTATTGTTCGTTAAATTTCAAATTTGCCTCCACCAAACAAACATTTTATCTAGTGACGCCTACTATTTTAAAAGCATCAACTTAGTATTATGAAAGCATTGCTTATTTTGATTCTTTCTCCTGTAACAACTTATTTTTGTGTTTGAACGTAAGATGGCGCTGTACTGCAGAAAATGTAAAAAGAAAATTATAAATAGACAGCATTTGTCCTGTAATTTCTGTAAACAATTGTATGATATTGATTGTGCAAACGTATCAGCAAATATTTTATCTTATGGAACCTGAAAGAAAAATTTCCTGGAAATGCACACCTTGCTTGGAAAAAAAGGCAACAAATGAGAAAATAACATCTTATTAAATCCTAGACCGTTATTTGAAGCTTACTTGTTTGAGATAGGCCCCTATCTGTTTTCCGCTTATATGTCCCTCTTTTTCTTCCCCGTATCTTGCATCTCTCTCGCACACCTCCTACCACTTCCGATATCGGGCGGGGTGAGCCGACAAGTTTGCTCGGCGGTCATCGTTCGTCATTGGCGTCCTGTTTTCCGCCGTGAAAGGTTGTCTAGACACAACCATTAGAATTTTTCGTTAAAAACCTAGTGCACTAAAACCACAGGTAAGTACTGAACATTTTATAAAGTGATTTCTAACGGTTTTACCGTTCGATGTTTAATTTGTGAACTCAAGTGTATACTTGAATTTATTTTTAGTCCCTGTTTCTAACAATTTTTTCTTTGCCTACCCCAAGTATTACGATATTTTCTTTGTGGAATTGCTTTTCAATTTAATTCGTTTTGCTTGTAGAATGAGTGATTCAAACCTAGTAACGAACGAAATAACTACCGAAAAGACGAAGGGTAGGCGCGCCTCTTCCCGTGATCGGGGCCGTAAACGAAATAGAACGTCTAGCAGTAGCTCCTCGTCTTCATCATCCAGTTCGAGCACCTCGACGAATTCCTCACGGCGTCATCGTCGCCGTCGATGGCAACATCGTTCCGATAAAAAAAGGGGGGGCAAACGTAGTGAAAGACTTCTAGGGAATCTTGCGCAGCAAGTTGGTGATCTTTGTAAACAACTAGCTCATAAAGATCATCAACCTGTTCAATCTACGCTTAGCCAAAATGAGGATGAAATTGACGACAGCATAAGTGGCATTCTATACCAAACTGAACCATTTACTGAATCTCATGATCTCCAACCTTTTAACTTTGATATGGGGACAACAGTAAAGGAACCCACAATTCCTAGGGCACCTGAGCTTTTGGTACAGTCGCTTCAAGACGTTCAACATTTTGACAAAAAGGAATGGTGTGAGGTACGTTACTCTGATGTACAAAAACAGTACAATCATACCCCTGGTTTTACAGACCTAGAAGTTAATGAAGAAGTCCGTGCCTATGATCAATTAAAACACTTGGCCTATTCAGACAAGGCTTACTCGGCTCTTACCTTTTGCGTTTTTAAACAAAATGAAGCATTGACATCAAGTTTTACCGAACTTCTATCTTGGGCTAGTAGAGAGGGTGACCTTAACCTTGAAGGTTTACGCAACAAAATAAATGATCTGTTTGGTAATGGGAACTATTATAAGGTATCATCAGATTTGTTGCAGCTAATTTGTGGTCATAGAGCTGAGGTGATTCAGATGCGTCGTGATGGCATCACAAATAGTGTACGCGACCCATTAACCAAATCTGCCTTGCGTAAGATTCCACCTTCTAACCAGCATCTATTTAGCCCAGATATGTTTACCGCAACGCTTGAAAAAGCTGGTGGGTTTAAAAAAGCCTTTCTACCCTTGAATGAGACAACAAATTTTGCCACCGCTTCGCAAGCACGGACCAGTAAGTCTACTACTCACTATCGTGGGCCCTTGCAGGGTACCAATCAAGCATGGTGCGCACCACAACACCATTACAACCAACCTTCGCAAGGTTGCTGTTATGACCGGCCCTCGCAGGGCTACTATTATGACCGTCCCTCGCGGGGAACTGATGATCACCATCTCGCCGACCGGCGCTCGGTGCCAAACTCAAGAGGCTCTTTTCGGACAACACGAGGCCACTTTAATAGAAACCAGGATTCCAATAGAGGGAATCGAAAGCGAGCTGGACCGCCAGCGGACTTTAATTCAGCCAACAAAAGACGTGAGTATTGACTCGACGAGTTTCAAGGCGGGTCGTCTTGCATTTTATCAAGAAAAGTGGAAAAATTTGGGAGCCCCATCGATATTGTTACGCATAATAAAAGGGTATCGCATACCTTTTGCTCGAAAGCCTCCTTTGATAATGCCAGATTTGAGAGGTCCTCATCGCACCTTAGAGTCCACGAGTATGAATGCGGTCATATCCCAAATGAAAAATCAAGGGGTTCTGGAGACAGTACAAAACTCTCCCAGCTTTCTATCCACAATGTTTCTTGTGCCCAAAGGCGATGGATCAAACCGCCCAATATTCAATTTAAAAGCTCTGAACAAATTCATAGAGACGGAACACTTCAGTTTGATAAATGTTTTTCGGGTGCCAGACTTTCTTCAGAAAGACGACTGGCTTTGCAAAGTGGATCTCTCTCAGGCGTACTTCCATTTGCCAGTAGCCAAGGTTCACAGACGCTTTTTACGACTAGCATACAAGGGAAAACTGCTGCAAATGACATGCCTTCCCTTTGGCCTGAGTACAGCGCCAAAGGTTTTCGCCACCTTGACCAACTGGGTGGCTCAAACGCTGAGAGCACAAGGTTTACGAATAATCGTATACTTGGACGATTTTCTGGTGGTCCACCAGGACAAAACGACTCTGCAACTCCATGTCCACCTACTATTGGATCATTTGCATCGTCTGGGATGGCAAGTAAACATGGAAAAATCAATTCTCAAACCACAAAGGAGCCTTGCCTTCTTAGGAATCCTCTGGGACCCGTGGTTAAACCGAAAAGCACTTCCGAAAGACAAAATTGCAAACATCATCAGCAAAATATCTGTAATGTTACAAAAGGGCAAGACAAACTTAAGAATCCTACAGAGCTTAATAGGGCTACTCAACTTTGCAAGTTTCGTAGTTCCAAACGGCAGGCTACACTTTCGTACTCTTCTCACGTTTCTGAATTCCGTGTTGAACAGTCCAGCAAGAGTGTTCAACCTACCACCGAATGCATTAGAGGATCTAAAGTGGTGGCTTATCGGTTGCCACAAATCATCACACATTCACCTGCCACCGCCAAGTCACTTTGTAACCACGGATGCCTCCAATGTGGCTTGGGGAGCACAACTCGATGGATTGCCCATTGCGGGATCATGGAACGAGAAAGAGAAACACCTTCACTGCAATCTAAAAGAGATGCTAGCGATATTGAAGACCCTAGAACTATACGGCGAGCTTCTGAGCCGATCGACAACCCTGTTTCAGTGCGACAATCGAACAGTGGTGTCTTATCTAAAAAATCAGGGGGAACTCGATCACGGGATCTGATGAACGTAACATACAAGGTATTCCATTATTTAGAGCTGTACCATGTTCAACTGGTAGCGAACCATATACCGGGTCTATACAACAGTCATGCCGATCACCTATCCAGGTACAAAGCTCCACCGGAATGGCATCTTGTGACGCAAGCCACGGAAATGATTTTCCGGAAATTCGGGACACCGGTAGTAGACTTATTTGCCTCGAAGCGAGCACATGTAGTCAACAATTATGTGACTCTAGACCTTCTAGACTCGGAAGCACTGTACCACGATGCCTTGTCACAAGTTTGGACTTACCCTCTAGCGTGGGTATTCCCTCCACCCTACTTGATACCGAAGGTTCTCAATCACCTCAACTCAGGGACAGGAATTTATCTCCTAGTCGTTCCTCGATGGCACCAAGTATTTTGGCGAGCGGACCTGAAATCCCGAGCGTTGGCAGCCCCTTACACAATCATGAACCTCGAACAGAAACTGATAGACATAGCAACGGGGCTACCACCTCCCAAAGTCCAACAAATGACTTTGGAAATATGGAAGTGTGGGGGTGGTCAAGGAGTCTTACCAACTGGAAAACTGAGCAACTAAACTTACTGCAGTCTTCCTGGCGTCCGTCGACACGCAGAACTTATCAAGCAGCATGGAATCGGTGGTTAAACTGGGCAATGACTATGAACGAAGATCCCTTGAACCCTACTGGACCTACGCTTGCTAGATTCCTAGCTGATTTACATATAGTGCATAAACTAGCATATAATACAATTTTGTTACACAAGTCTGTTGTTGCTACGTTGTGTAATGCAGAAACTTCGGGAGATTTAAGCTCACACGTCCTAGTTAAACACATTTTGAAGTCGATTGCTCTACACAAACCTGTTCCCCGGAAACCATCTGTTTGGAATATTGATCAACTGGTTTCTTATTTAAGTAAAGTAAATGTAGACGAGAATAGTCCGTTCGCTACTTCTAGACACACTGCCGTCCTGTTGCTGCTTTGTTCAGGAAGACGAGTCCATGATTTGACTTTACTTGCCATAGACTCAAATCATTTAATCGATAACACTGATAGTTTAATTTTGTGGCCAGTGTTTGGATCAAAGACCGACAGTACCGATCACAGACAGTCAGGCTGGAATTTGAAGGACAATCAGGAAAATAAAAACCTAAATCCAGTATATTGGATCAGAAAGACTGTAACATTACTTGAAGATAGACGATCATTGGCAAAATCTTCAAATCTTTTTATTTCTGTTAGAGGTCAACCAAAATCTGCCTCCCGAACGTTAATCGCGGGATGGATTAAGACTTTACTAAAAGAGGCAGGCATAACTGCAACTCCTGGAAGCTTCCGTTCAGCGGTAGCCTCCAAAAATTGGGTAGATAATTTACCGTTAGATATTATTTTATCCAGAGGAAATTGGCGCTCTGGCAATACATTTACTCGTTTCTATAGAAGGGAAATATTACCTGCTACTGTTAATAGCAGCATAAGTAGTATGTTTAATCCGGTTGATTGAAGTTAAGAACTAATGAATAATTTGCGACAAATACGTCGTTATATTCCTGATTGTAACCCATTTAAACATTTAAAGCTAACCTATATTATGTTGATTGATGGAAATAGAACTAATTTTTGAATCTCTCTCTTGGATTTTATTGCCTTTAATAGTAAGTTACAAAAAAAAAAATACCCAATGCACACCACACCTAAGTTTTCATAATATGGTTCTATGGCACCATTGCATAACTACTACACCCATTGTATTCTCACATTGGCATCCACTTCTACCAGGCGATAACAAACACGTCTCAAACAAGTAAGCTTCAAATAACGGTCTAGGATTTAATAACAGCGTTTTACCTGAAAATAAAACGCTTATTAAATACTTACCTTATTTGAAGCTTACATTTAATTTCTGCCTGGTGTTTTCGACTCAATGACGAACGATGACCGCCGAGCAAACTTGTCGGCTCACCCCTCAAGATATCGGAAGTGGTAGGAGGTGTGCGAGAGAGATGCAAGATACGGGGAAGAAAAAGAGGGACATATAAGCGGAAAACAGATAGGGGCCTATCTCAAACAAGTAAGCTTCAAATAAGGTAAGTATTTAATAAGCGTTTTATTTTCAGGTAAAACGCTGTTATTTTAGCACAAAAAATTATGATCCTAACTTGTCAACTGGCAGTTTTTCGCATAAAAATGTTACACACAGAAATAAGTTTCAAGTAAATGTACCATTATCAAATTCATTTCATTCTTTAAGTGATACATTTTGTGACATTGATGAGGATGATAATATCGTGTCTATTGTCTCAATGGATAATACTATCAATAAAAGCTGCTCAAATGTGGAGACAATATTAAGGGGAAAGAATAATGAATTGGAAAGTATTATAAACTCTCTTCAAGAAAAACTACTAAAAGCTGAATGTAAAATTGATAATTTGTTAGAAGAAAATACAATTTTAAAAAGGCAAATTACATATAAAAAAGTATTGGAACTGAACAAAATAATGGTATGAAATTACAATCTACGCCAAAAAAGATGTCGGTAAAAAAAAGAAGCAGCGCCAGTGAACATCCATTCATTCCACATGTCTACCAAACGCCACCTAGCGACAAAAGTGAGAACATACTATTTAGTGCAAGAAAAATGAGGAAAAATAAAATAGTGATTATTGGTGATCAACAAGGTGTAAATATTTCTTCATTATTATTGCATATAAGATCACAGTACAAGACCCCAAGGGAGTACATAATATCTGGAAACATCTATCCTAATGCACCCGCCGACTACATTTTGAAGATGTCTAAGTTGACTAATCTGGATCTCGAAGAAGATGATTGGGTAGTATTGAGTATTGGTGCTAATGATGTAAATCCGACTAAGTTATTTGCGGAAATATATGCCACTCTGAAAGTTGTAAATAAACCAAAGATTATTCTAATGAATGTTATGTACAATTCAAATTTAAATACTGTTACTTTAAATTCACGGTTAAAAACCTTTGTATCTTGCTTCGAAAACTGTATTTACCTGGAAACTAGCTACAATAAAATGATGACTAATAATAAAATATTTAAAAAAAAGTTAGCATCTAAAATAAATTTCTGTATTGATAAAAAGGACTATGATACCCATTACCTACACATTACCAGAAAAAGTCAGAATAGCTTCAGCTGCTCATTGTCAAAACCTGCTACAATCCCATATTTTTTCAATAAAATGAATCATAAAAATAAAACCAAGATTTTGTCTTCTCCTGTTTCGTGTGACCAAGGACGATATATAATATATTAGTCTATGGTGTGACGTTAGTAAGCAAATAAATCAAGGACTAAATACAACAATAAAAAAAGGAACAATACCTTATTATTTTGCGAAAGAACAAACTAATAACAATTCTGTAACTAAAAAATTTTTTCTCTAATAAAAATAAATACTCATTGAATATTCTACATCAAAATACACAGGGTATAAGATCAAAACTAGGCCAAATAGAAGTAATTTTGAATACAAAAAAATATGATTTATTATGTTTTAGTGAAACTTTTCTTATAAAAGAATATGTCAATATTTTTCAGATACCAGGTTATCAATTAGCTGCATCTTCATCACGTAACAAATCTAGAGGTGGAGTATGTATATACATTAAAAATGGCATTAACTATAAGAAACTAGACCGTGTAAATTCTTTATCAATGGAACTTAACTTTGAATGTTTGAGATGTAATGAGACTTTAACATTAACACTCTAGAAAATGATAGAAAAAGCGAAATTTTTAAAAATACTCTTACAAAATACAATGTTAAATTAACGATTAACGAACCTACTAGAATAACGCTAACATCTAAAACTTGCTTGGATAATATTTTAACAAATCTAAGGACATATAAGTCAAACGTTGAGCATATTGGTCTGTCTGACCATTCAGCACAAACAATTAAAATACCTTGTAGTAAAAGCTTTGAATTAAAATATTGGTATATATTTAAAAGAAACATTGATTCTTTAAAAATATATTAATTTATTTTTAAATAATATTTCTAAACTGAGTTTTGCTGAAGTTTACTTACACAATGATGTTAACAAAGCATATGAAGCTTTTATAAAACTATATAAAACAATCTATGATTTATGTATTCCTATTGAACGATTAAAAATAACACATAAAAGAGTAACAAACTGGCAAAGTAAAGGTATACCTACGAAATGCATGTCAAAACAAAAGAGCGATGTAAAATAAAATAATTAAAAATGGCAAAAATACACATACTTTTTTGTATTATAAAAACTATTGTAAAATATTAAAGTCTGTAATTCGTATAGCAAAAAAGAAATCTAATATTAAGTTTATAGAGCAAAGTTCAAATAAAAAAAGATCTACTTGGAATTTTATAAAACGACAAACTTGATCTGTGAATGACCTAAAACCTACAATTAATAATTTAAACGTAAAAGACACTATTATCCAAGATCCTATAACTATAGCTGACATTTTTAATAGTTATTTCATAATGAATAACACACAAAATTTGATTAAAGCCAACCATAAGCCATCCCCTATACTAAACTGCAATAGTTTTTACTTAAAACCAGTGGATATTGATGAGATGAATAAAATCATACAAAGTTTTAAAAATAAAAAGAGTTTTGGCCTTGATAGTATACCTATGAATGTTATCAAGAAATCATTCAAGTCAATATGTGAACCTCTTGTGTATATTATTAACCTAATGTTTGAAAGTGGAACCTTCCCTCATGAACTAAAAAAGGCGAAAATTAAACCGTTGTTCAAAAAAGGATCGCGATCTAATGTAAGTGATTATAGACCAATAGCTTTATTATCTTCTTTTTCAAAGATCTTTGAGAAAGTAATACATACTAGGCTTTATAACTTTCTAACATGTAACAATCTACTAAACCAAAATCAATTTGGATTTCAAAAGAGAAAATCAACAATTACAGCAATTTTTAAAGTTCTGATGATGGTATGGGAAGCTATAAACAAAAAAACAGCTTGTGTAGGCTTATTGACGTGACAACGTCTTATAAATTGGTTTGCCGGGTGACACTTCAAGAAACTGCGTTACGCTCCGCTCACGTTATGCGCTCACAATGAGAGCGAGTGAGAGGCACGCGTCCCTTCATATTTGTTTTAAATATAATTCTTTTTATAAATAAATGTTTTAAATTGTTACTATTATTTCATCCTTCTTCCTACTATACGAATGAATATTCACATTAAAATTATTTTACCACTCAAAGTCGTTGTCACGTAAAACTTTCGCCCGTATACCGACTTTACAGGCAACCAATTTTTTATTTTTTATTTATTTATTAAGGAACAAACAGTTACATATAAACACATTTTATACAAAACAAAAAATATTTAAAAACCTATAGTTCCATAAAGTAGTACATATATGAGATAAATAGTTTAGCGTAAAAATATTCATACTATGTTAAGTTTTTTTTTCCTTATTTATTACAATATATTATAAAAATTACATACTGATATAATTACTTATGTGGGATGACAACAGCACATTTCATGACACCGTGGATAAAATTTTTAAAGATTCTTTCTTAAATGTTCTTAAATTCAAACCAAACTTATCAAGCTCATGCAGCATATCGTCGTAAGTTTTACAAGAACGTCTAGGGAAAGTGTTGCTTCCGTAACAAGTTTTTGCAACCGGATATGAGAAAAGAAAATTTTTTCGACAAGATCTTCCAATCGATCGGGGAACGTGAAAATATATTTTATGTATGAGTTCAGGAGCATCTATGAGATTATTTAGTAATTTGTAAAGGAATGTTACATCACAGAGATCACGCCGGTGTTTGAGAAGCGATATGTTGTGGTGTTTTGAAGACGTATCATAATCAAGGTAAGTTCGGCCAGTGCGAAATTCTAAAGCCTTGACAAATTTATGCTGGACTCTTTCGATTCTATCAATATGAGTTTTAAAGATGGGTTGCCAGACCACTGAAGCGAACTCCAAATGACTTCGTACATATGCATTGTACAATAATTTGTAAGTAAGCGAATTTTTAAATGGTTTACTAACGCGGAGTATGAATCCAAGCTGTTTGAAAGCTTTGTTAAGCATTTGATCAATGTGCGGATATTTATAGATATGTCAAAAGCTTTTGACTGTGTAATTCATGATGTACTTCTTAATCAACTAGAAAATCTGGGTGTACGTGGTATTGCTTTACAGTTATTTGAAAGTTACTTAAAAAATAGGGAACAATAAACAGTAATAGATTCTTATATTGATAACAATAGAACTATTGAAGAAGTATTATCTGAATCTGATAAAATCGTTCTTGGAGTGCCACAGGGAAGCGTCTTAGGTCCACTTATTTTTTTAGTCTATGTTAATGAGCTTCCAAAAGCAATAAATCATTTGTGCGTTATGATTGCAGATGATGCAACAATTTTTATTTCTGGAGATAATAAAAGTAAAAGTGAGTTTGAAGATGAAATTAATAAAACATTAAAAGATATAGTTGATTTGCTTAAAGCTCTTAATCTTATAGTAAATCCTATTAAAACTACATTTGTCCAATTTCGAAATAGCAGGTCCGACTCGTTTAAATTAAAAATTTATGAATCTAATACAGAAATAAAAGAAGTTAATGAAAGCAACTGTGTGTGTGTCATGCTCTCTCAAAGTGTCTCTGCGGTGGTGGCATGTGCGTCGGGTCGTTACGTTCCCTAAAACATGGTTGAGCGAAGCGATGGCTGATTCACATGTCATACTCGTGAACGGGTGCCGCCTGTGGAGGCTGGTCTGCTCTTGCTAACTTATTTTTATTATTAGTATATTAGTAGTTGTAGTCTTACTTTTATTTTTCTGTACTGTAAGACATTGATTACATTGATTATTTTATATTGATGAATACCTGAACTTTTTATTTTTATTAATATATTTTTTATTTTTATGTCCTTGTAGTTGTTTTATGTTTTTATTATTGTAATGGAAAGTGCCCTTCTATGATAGGGAGGGCATTTTTCAATTCTAATTGACGCTGTAAAAGAAAGGGAGAAAAGAAATGCCCTTGCTGAGTTTCTTGCCGGTTCTTCTCAGTACAAGGCTCCCGCCCCATAGTTAGACTTACGAACCGATGGCATAATGACATTCATAAGTGCTGTAACCTAAACATGGCCTAACCTGAATAAATGATATTGAATCTTGAATCTTGAACTTTCTTGGCGTTTCAATTGATTCAAATTTAAATTGGAAATCCCACATAGAAAATATAAATAAAAAGATTTCTGGTTACTGTTATGCATTGTCTATTCTAGCAGAAAATTCTTCCACTGAAATAGCTAGAACTGCTTTTTTTGGTAATGTGTATCCTATTCTAACTTATGGAATAATATTATGGGGTAACTCTGTAAATTCAAATAGTACATTCTTGCTACAGAAAAAATGTATAAGAATTATTTATAACTTGTATTATGATGAAACACTTAGAGGTATTTTTAAAGAAAAGAAATTCCTTACTCTCACTAACATTTACATTCAGGAAATATGTGTATTTATTAAAACTAACATTGAATACTTTAACAGTGCAAAATCTCTTCGTAACCAGCGTAATAGATATAAATATAATTTAAGCCTACCAATAGTGAATAATAATGTATAGGTACCTACTACAAAAGTGCTTTTATATACGGTATTAAAGTGTTCAATCATTTACCAACTGAAATTAAAGCATCAGATGGTCATGTGTTTAAGCATAAGTTAAGAATATGGTTATTTTAATAATGTTTTTTACACCATCTATGAATATTTCGATTTTGAGATGATTTGAGTTCTTTGTATGTTTTCTATTTTATTTTATAACATTGCATGCCTGTTATGGTAACTGTTGATACCTATTTTAACAATATTTTTCAACTTGTTGTTACACAGTTTTACGCAATAAAGATATTCTGATTCTGATTCTGATTAGTCAATAGTCAAAATATATTTATTCAATAAACTCAATTAATAAGTACTTTAAAACGTCCAAATATTTTTTAACCTACCACCCATTCAGGACATCATTTTTTAACTGTGGCAAAGAACGGGCGCAAGAAACCACAGCGCACAGAAGCAACGACATTTACAAAATATATATATATGTATATTATATGTCGTTACCAGGTCACAAAATACAAAATATGAATTTGAATGTAAATAGTTTAATTAAATATGGTGCTCTATGTAAATTAATTATAGGCAATTAGAAATAGCTGTTGGAGTAGGTACTTGGAGCATTTCAGACCCAAGCTGTTTTGTCTTCTGTATAATCCGACACTTTATAATAAGCTTTTTTAAAAAGCTTTTCTTTGATTTTGATTTTAAATTTATCAAGATCTAATTTCTGAATATCATTTGGTACTTTGTTGTATAATCGTACACACAGACCCTTAAAAGAATTATTTATTTTATGGAGCCTAGTATAAGGCACTGCTAATTTGTTCTTACTTCTAGTATTTAATTTGTGAATATCACTGTTTTTTGAAAACATTTCAATATTTTTATGAACATACACAAGATTTTCATAAATATATTGTGATGCAACTGTCATTATACTTATATCCTTAAATCTCTCTCTGAGAGAGTCACCAGCCTGTAGGTTATATATTGCTCGAATAGCCCTCTTCTGCAGCACAAAGATAGTTTGAATGTCGGCAGCATTTCCCCACAGTAAAATGGCGTACGACATTACACTATGAAAGTAACTGAAATAAACTAATCTCACTGTATTAACGTCAGTTAACTGACGGATCTTCATTACTGCATAAGCCGCAGAGCTAAGTCTATTCGACAATTTAGCTATATGTGGGCCCCACTGAAGCTTGGCATCCAACGTGATGCCTAGAAACACAGTGGTGTCCACAGGATTCACATTCTTATCTTTAATTTGTACACTAGTTATTACCTGCTTAACATTAGGCAATACAAATCTTACACATTTGGTTTTTCCCTCGTTTAATAGCAAGTTATTAACACTAAACCAGTGAACAATCTTTGAGACCGCATTATTCACATCGTCATAATTTGGGTGTCGTCGTTTCACTTTGAATAAAAGTGAAGTATCATCAGCAAACAATACTATCTCATGACTGTCTTTTACAAAATAAGGTAAGTCATTAATATAAACCAAAAACAAGAATGGACCAAGTATTGAACCCTGCGGAACTCCCATTTTAACCACTGATCCCGGAGATCTTTTACCGTTAATGTCGACCTTTTGAATCCTGTTACTCAAGTATGAGATTAAAAGGCTCAAAGAAGCATCCCTAATTCCATAGTGGTTAAGCTTCCTGACCAAAGTTTCATGTAAAACACAATCAAAAGCCTTGGATAAATCACAAAATACCCCTAGGGCATCCTGTGATTCCTCCCAGGTATCAAATATTTGGATTAAAAGCTCAACACCGGCGTCAGTTGTAGAGCGACCCCTAGTAAAACCATATTGTTTACAATGTAAAAGTTTATTTTTATAAAAATGAATTTGCATTTGATCTAGCATTAACTTTTCAAAAATTTTACTAAATGTGGGTAGCACAGAAATAGGTCTAAAGTTAGAGGGGTCAGAAGTGCTACCCGATTTAAATAATGGAATTATTTTACTATATTTCATGAGGTCAGGAAAAACACCACAGTCAATGCATTCATTAAATATGCAAGCTAAAACTGGAGCTATTGTCATAATTACAGATTTAGCGACGTCCACGGAATTACCCCACAGATCAGCAGTTTTCTTTTTATTGAGAGTGTTAAATGTTTTTATTATATCTATAACACAAATTTTTTGAAAACTGAAATTATTTTCACAATCTTTAACATTCTCCTTCAAAACAGATTCAGCTACAGTGGGGGAGGAAATCAAGGCTTTTGTAGTTGAAACTGGAATGTCAGTAAAAAACCTCTCAAATGCTGCAGCAACATCAGCATCAGAAGTCAAGGTTTTATCATCACAATTTAAATTGTACTTATTATTACGACTTTTGACCTTTCCTGTTTCACTATTTATAATATTCCATGTCATTTTTATTTTGTCATTACTATTCTTAATCTTAGAACTCAGATAGTTTGCCTTGGCTAATCGACATACTCTTTTGAATAACTTTGAATAATTTTTAACATATAATTTGAAGTCATCGCTGGTGTTATAGTTGCGTTCACCATAAAGTTCATAAAGGCGTTTCCTACTTCTGTGAATACCAATTGTAGCCCATTCATTAAAAGTTACAGTACCACTAACTGAGATATTTTTTGGAATAAAAGTTTTATTAAATTCTGAACAATAAATGTTAAAAAAATTATTATAAAAGACATTAGGGTTGTCATTGTATTCTAAATAATTTAATTTTGTATCTAGATTGCTTTTAAAGCGTTCCAGCCGACCTGCAGTTTTTGGTACAACAGTGATATTCTTTTTCGTCACTTGTTTACGCTGGTGTGGAAAGCTGACCATTTGGCCACAATGATCAGAGTCCAGGTTATTAATAATTTGCTTAGCCAGTGGTTTTACATTTGTATATATGTTATCAATACAGGTGGCCGAAGTGGCAGTTATTCTTGTCGGCTCCAAAAATAAATGATTCAAGTTGTATGATAGAAATAGGTTTTTAATTTTAGTTGACATCGTGGAATTTTCTAACAAATTAATATTAAAATCCCCGCAAACAATTATTGTTTTACCTACATTACGGACTTTATGTAATGCCTCATCCATAACTTTTTCGAAAAAATCATATGATGCTGAAGGAGGTCTGTACACACTTAATACAACAAACTGCTCCAACTCCACACAAGCTATTTCTATTGTTCGCTCAACCGAGAGGCTCACTATGTCTTTGCGTTCCTTTAATTTAAACTTTTTACTAACAATAATTAAGGAGCCACCATGTATTGCATTTCCTCGACTGAACGAACTTCCTACCAAATGATTCTTAAAATTGAACATGAACTGATGGTCTTTAAGCCAGTGTTCTGTTATGCAAAGAATATCAATTTTATTACAGTTCATGAACAATTCAATCTCCAAATCTTTGCCCATCATTCCTTGGATGTTCTGGTGGACAATGTTTAAAGATTGTACATTTTTTAAATTTAATGATTGACATGGGCTTTTGCTAAAGCTATTTTCACATTCATTTAATTTCATTTTATCAACAAACATTTCGCAAGAGTTTTCCTCTTTTGTCATATAATTTAATTTAAATAATTAATTGGAATGTCAGTAGAAACACTACTGACGTCTATGTCAAATATACATTGCTCAATAGAAGCAACTTGTTTAGCCAAGTTTTTGGCTGACGTTTGAATACAATAGGATAGCGATAAAGCTATTTGTCGCTTAAAATAATTTGGCAGATAATAACTATCTCTTGTCAAATAAAAATTACTAACATAATTGTTAGTGTCAATTAAATGCATTATGTCATTTTTGCAAAATAAATGTAATGTCAGGTTAAGCTTATGTCTAATAGAATTTTCCTCCTGTGGCAAACTACTACAATAAGGTAATGTAAACAATATAATTTTCTTTACAATTAACTTATTCAAACATTCGAAACATTTTAGAAGGCTTGTTTTGTTCAGATTACCTCTATTACCAACAAATAATAATAAGGTGCTATTGGGTTTATATTTATGTTCTACAGCTTTTTTCAAAATATGTTGATAAGAAGCACCCGGTATACAATAATTGATAACTGAATGTCCCAAGTCAGATAACAACCGACCCATGTTTTTACCAAATTCATCACTAAATATTACCAAGTCACTATTACAATCTGTCTTACATGGAATCTGGTTGGTTGGTATAAGTTGTGGTACATTTTTAATTGTGCACTGAGTAAGGGAACCTTTGGAAGAAACATCAATCAATTCGACAGAGTAAGAATCACATGGGATTGATGAACGGCTTGGTAACTGTTTACATTTACAATTACTAGTGAGTGAATCAATCCCTTCATTGTTACCATTACACATGACTACCAGTTCATCAATGGCCAACATGTGTTCTTTTATTTGACCTTGTGAAAGATCATATTGCTTAGTAATAGATATAAGCGAGTCCTCTAGGTGTGCAATTTTAGTTTGTAGAATTTGTGTATCATTTTTATATTTTAAATTTTTATTGTGTAGTTGTGACGAGTATATATCTAATTTGTCAATTAAGTACAATCTTTCTCTATTTAATTTTACATTTTTAATAAAAAATTTGTGCTTCTTAACTAATTTTTGCGTTTTCTTAATGTACTTATTTATCTTAATATATTTTTTTAGTTTATTTTTGCTACAGCCAACAATCTTCACTGAGTGGTTGCTATTTTTATTTTCCTCACATGTAAGATCTATAGTGACAGTGGGCTGACTGCTAGCTGTCGCAGAATCCATGGAGGGGGCACAGACTACCAATTCTGATTCTGATTCTGATTCTGACGCTTCACTTTCCCGCCAAGAAGTCACATCACAGACAGACTTGGTAGGTATTATTGTTGGTTGAATGCTCTAAGGTATTAATACAGATGTCGATTTTAAATCGTTTAATCGCAGAATCGATTTTTTAAAGTCCTAAAATCGATTTTTTTAATCGATCCTAAACACGGGTGCGATCCAATGAATCAATCCAAGAAATCCAAGAATCGTCACCTTATTACATATTTTACCATTTACCTCAGGCAAGAACCCATAAAATAAAAAAAGTTGTTCGTTTTTCTTCGTTTTATTTATCTACGGGCAAGAATCCAGTGCCGTAATCAAAAAAAACTTGTTCGATTTTCTGCATAGAAACCACGCTAAAATAGCAAGCAAAGACATATAATCATCCTTCATGCTCTTACGAGTCATGGTAATGAGTTAGAAAGAGATGGAGAATGTTTGACCTGTCCTAATTTGTGTAGGTGGTCACTAGTTTATTCCACACTAGGGACGTCATTTCTCGGCATCTTATATCGACAAAAATAAAACTAAATATTAAACATGTAAATAAATACCTATGAAGGCGAAGGATAAGCGCGCCGTCAATTTATTTCTTTTTATTAATATAGTACGTTTCCAGGGCAGGCAAAAAAGCTGACAATGACCGAAGTATTACGTTAGCATCGAGAAGACAGAATTTGTATTGCTTTCCATGCACTATTGTCATTCTGTATATTTCGTTGCGTTTCACTACACACACTACATTACATACTCACAAAATGCACTTCCACGAGAAAATGATACAGAATGACAGAAGTGTATGGAGAGCAATACAAATCCTGTCTGCCGACGCTAACATAATATCTTTATTATTTAAATTTTGCATTCACAATGCCACTGCTCTGCAGTAGACCGGCCATTTTATCCGCCAACATAATAATTCTATCATTGTCGGCTTTTTCGCTTGCCTTGGAATGGAAACGATATAAACTAAATCAGACAAATTTTCAAAAAACTATGTTATGGTGCACAAGAAAAATACCTACAATATTATATTGAATTACTGTAGATACAGCTGCGTCAGATTGACCTTCGACTTCGAAATTGTTAACGGTAAAATGATCACTTTTGAATTCAACATGTTTTGCGAGTTAATAACGAAAAGCAGTGTACAGTCAGTGGCACATCGGCCCACCCTTATCTGTCAAATTAACTAGATGGATATTGAACTTTTTGCTTTGAAAGTACATTTGAAAACTGTACAGGAAAATATAAATATGAATGATTATTAAGGAAATAAAAAACTTGTAAATAAATATTTAAAACCTTTTTTTTAAATCACTGCCTCTTAAATAAGGAGGTTTTGGTTATAAAGCTTCATAATTTGTCACGAGGCGCACATTCCTGTAATTCCTGTTTGGTATTCGTATTGTCAAATATAACTTAGGTACGGCTTTTATCAATAGGATTCTGTGATTGTCATCGAAACTTTGTTCTAGAGAATGATTAACAAGATTGCTCAAAATGCTTGTTGGTACAAATGTGTCGCAGACATTGTTCATGATTGATTGATCGTAAAATGTTTGGAACATATTATATGACTGCGTTTATTCCATATCCAAGTTGTCTTCTTACACGCCGGCCGTAGCCATTCTTTATTTATATCATATTTTTTTGGAAACCTGTAACCAAAATGTAGAATTAATTTTTAAAATTAGTGAAAATGCATATAAATGCTAGTAGTAGTAATCAAGAAGACTATTAAATTATGTATATTTTTGAAATTATCAATAGGTAGGTAGGTACTTTTAAAGTTATAAATTATTAATATCATGTTAAAAGTAAAACAAGTTGTAAATGAGGCGTAAACAAATATCATAACTTAAAGATAGATGTGCCAACCACTTACACAAAATACTGATTTATCGATATAGAAATGCACGTCACTAGGCGAAAAAACATAACCTTCAACATTTGAACAAAATTTCATTGATAAATGCCATAAATCAGCACAGAACTGGACACGATGACTATTTAGACAAACTATTAGTGTGTTTTAATAGATTCATGCCATTAATTATGTTTAGGTAAAACGAAAACAGTCTGAGCTCACCGATAAAAGATTAATGTCTCTTGATTATTTTCTTTTCTTATTATAAGGGATTTACAGCCCTCAACCACACAAGTCATTTTGCCACACGTAACGCATAAATATCACTAACAATGCTATGGCTAGTTTATAAGTTTCTTCGGAAGAATACCTTGCAAATAATTAAATTTATCTGAGAGGAGCACAACTTAGCGTGAAAATAATCCGTCATTATATTTATTTATTTATTTATTTATTATCAGGCAACAAAGTTACAAAATAACAGGCCCATAGATACATACCTTAAAAACTAACATATACATAGCTTATAAACATTTATTGTTAGTATAATAACTTAAAACTATGTTAGTAATTTACATAGCCCTGGCTTGTGCTGTTTCGGTGGTGGTAGGCAATCTCCCGCGGAAACGCCGGTACACCACGCCCTTCGGCCAAAAGTCCTCCTTCATAAAGGTGTCGTCCAGCTTGGCTGTTGGGACTCGCACCACAAATGCCTTAAAACTGACATTATGTCGCGATTCCAGCGGCTCCACCCTCAGAAGGAAGTTGGTCTTTGTCTTAATGTACTCAACCACATCCTGCACGGTGATGGTGTGGTGCAGGCGCGACAGGTACATCGGCGTAGTCGGCGTCGCAGCACGCAACAGGAACTGGGGCCCTGTCAGTGCGGTACCGCAACGGTTCTGATTCGGCCGGTGATGGCGTGCCCTCTTCCTTTGGACCTTGACGAAACCGTCGTCGTCTCGATCCACGGCGGCATGCTTTGACACTCTCTGAGCGTTTCGGTTTGAAGCAGGAACAGAGGCGTAGTCACGACGGCTGGGCTTCGTTTGGATGGTGATGGTGACAGGCTCAGGCTCAGCTGTCACGTGCGGCACCGCGGGCGAAGGCGCGGGGCGGGTGGACGGCGGAGGCGGCGCGAGGGGCGCAACGACAGCGGGCTGCACGGCACGGGGGGCCGGCGCCGGCGACTGCGGGGCGCACCGAGCCGGCGTGCGCGCGGGCGCAACGGCTGCGTCAGCGTTGCACGGCGACGAGGTCGGCGTCGAAAATGCTGACTCGAAACTCAGCCGCGGCGCGTTGACGAATGCACCGCGCCGCGTGTTGACGTTTGAGTCGTCGACTGACCTACTTACTGCGAGTGACGCGCGCAAACTATCCACTTCCTTGCGCAACTCACTCACAGTATTCTGTGATGCTTCGTACTTTAGCACCACGTCCGCCAAGCCCGCCTTTAAGGTCACAATGTCCTTCAGCAAGCAGGTTACGTCGACGTGGTCGAACGTGACGGGAGGGAGCTTGTTTAGGTCCCTCGCCACAAATGTCGGCACGTCGTCAGGGTCGGTCTCCTTCAGCAGCGTGATTATTTCCTGCAGGCTCTTCGGTGCCCCATCACGGCGATGAGACACCATCTGGTCACTCTTGTTTACAGATGCAAACAGAAGCTTCTTGGCCGCAAATATGTCGTCCTCGCTGAAGCTGGACTTGCATATCTGCACTGCACTTACTTCGTCCATCACGTCCAGCTTCTGTTGCAGGAAGGCGAGGAGCTCGTTAACCACCAGTTTGTCGCTCATGGTGGTGGTTCGCGCGGCGACTCTTAATGTAACCAAGTTAGGTTGCCACTTATTTACACAGCAACAAAAAGAAAATAACGACACATTTAATCTGATGGTGTTCTAAGGACATCCAATTACATCCGTTTGACATTTACCTTGTGACAACCTAGAAAAAATAGAAACGAATGTGGATTAGAGGTTTCATTTACTCTCGTTACAGAATGAAATGAAGTTGTAGCTACCTACACAGCTGCAAGCCCTTTTTGTTTTAATCTAAGGCTGCAAGACATAAATACGACGCGCGCTTCCGCGCTTCAATGTTACATGTGTCTCGTCAGACGGCCGCCGCGCAATGGCGAGCTAACAGAGCCGCCGCGAATATTTATATGCGGCGCGCATCGACACGACAGTCACGCGACTGCCGCGAGCCGCTTCAGCCGCTGCGTGTCGTGCCGAACGCAGCGCACCCTAGCGTTCATTTAAGAACACTTAATAAACTGCTTTGTATATACGCCTCTAGTTGTAACATGTAAAATTTGTATATATTAAGCTAATAGTCAGAAGGACGCCAGTTCCAAAAGTTGCTATCCGAAATGGAACTAGGAGAGCAACGACCATCTCAGCTCCTACGCCGCATGCGTGACCTTGCTCGTGACAAAGTCCCCGAGCCAACACTACGACTCATGTGGATGAACCACCTTTCCGACCATGTGAGATCCGTTCTCGTCGTGAGCGACACCATCAGCAAGACCGCCGCACTCGACGAACTATCTCTACTCGCCGACAAAATGATGGAGCAGACACAAGAAGTCAGCCTTGTGTCGTCATCGTCAGCAAACCACCAACAACCGTCACCGACACAACCGAAGTCTGAAACACAATACCTAATTGAAGAAATACGACGATTGTCACTCGAAGTCGCATCGCTTCGCACCCGCCCGTCGCATTATCAAAATAACTACCTACGAAGCCGTTCGCCGTACAATCGACAACAACGCACGCATCGCAATCGCTCTACAACACGTTCGCCGTCTCGCTCTCGCACTACGCAACGCACCGAGAATATACCTTCACCTGATAGCGATTATTGCTACTACCACCAACGTTTTGGAAGAAAAGCAAGAAGATGCCAATCGCCGCGCTCTTTCAACAAGTCGCAACAACAACCACAGCAACATAATAACGTCGACGAAGCCTCGTTAAACTATCAAGAACGTTAGACGAGGCGGGGTCAGACGTTCTAGGTAAATCACATCGTCTCTTCGTTACCGACAAGAAATCAAAACTGAAGTTTCTCATCGACACTGGAGCAAACGTATCAGTTATTCCAAGGAGGAAAGGGACACCAATGAAAGTTTTACCATTCAATCTGTATGCTGCGAACAACACCACGATAAATACCTACGGCGAATTATCACTCGAACTCAACCTCAACTTACGAAGACCGTACAAATGGAAGTTCATCATCGCCGACGTCAGCAAGCCTATCATTGGAGCCGATTTCTTATTTTACCACGACCTGCTGGTAGACCTGAAGAACAGAAGACTAGTAGATAGACATGAACTATTGCCCCATATCAGTAACCCATATCGTAAAATGGAACCCACATAAGCATGGTAAGCAACAATCGCAGTATTTAAGTTCGTTACAGTTCTGATACACTTTAGAGCGTATACAAATTTATTAATTCGGGTACAAATATTGTCTATATGCATTTTCCAATTTATATCACTATCTATTATTATTCCCAGGAATTGAATATGCTTTACTTCATCATTATTATGTCTTTATACTTAATGTAAAGGTTAATATTTTTATATTTATTAAATTGCATGTATTTAGTCTTAATCAAATTATTTTTTAAATTGTGCATGTTAAGAAATTCAATTAAGTTATATACAGTCTTATTTATGTCATTTTCATGTTCTGCTATTGTTTTAGTTGAAGTTACTACTACAGAAATATCATCAGCAAATGCGACGCATTGATAACCGGTTGCATGAAAAATGTCGTTAATATAAATAATAAACAACACTGGGCCCAATACGCTACCTTGTGGCACACCATATTGATTGTGTTTATATTGTGATGAATACGCTACAACTTCATTTTTGTCGCTGAGTTTTTCTATAACTACACACTGTTTTCTGTTGCTAATGTACGACTTTATCCACTCTAATGCATGACCTCGTACACCAATCATTTCGAGTTTTCTTATAAGCAATTGGTGTGAAACATGATCAAATGCTTTTGATAGGTCAACAAATATACCAGTTGTCAATTTTTTGTTGTTAATACCTGTCAAAATCGTTTTCATAAGTTTATGTATCGCCAATGTGGTTGATTTGTGATTTTGGAAACCGTATTGATCTCTATGTAATAAATGGAACTCATTACAAAAATCAACCAACCACCCATGCATACACTTTTCAAAATATTTTAGAAAAAACTGATATTATTGCAATAGGACGATAATTATCAATATCGTCGGTTTTTCCTTTTTTGAACAAAGGTTTTACTATTGTAAGTTTAAGCAGTTCTGGAAACATACCAGTAGAAAACGATAAGTTTATTAAATGAGTTAAAATGGCAATGAATTCATTCACACAATCCTTTAATACCTTAGTGCAAACTTCATCATATCCTTCGGATTTGGTGTTTTTAATGACATTATTTCTTTTCTTACTTCTGTATCACTAAGAGGTTTTAGGAACATAGAATTTAATATTTGAGGTTGCATATATTTTTTTTTATGTTGTTATGAAATTCACCGTTTGATAAATTTACGAAATGATCATTGAATGCTGTAGCTATGTTATGAGGATCCGTCAATGTTGTATTGTTTATACTTAATTCACTTATATGTTTAAGTGAATGCTTCGTACCAGTTATTTCATTTTTTATTATGCTCCAAGACGCTTTACATTTATTTTCACTTTTATGGATAAAGTCAATGTTTGATTTTTTTAGAAGCATTAATACATTTCTTTAGCAATTTTGAATAACGTAAATATTTATCCTTGTTTAATTGTGTTTTATTTTTATAATATATGTATCTAAATTTCCTTTTAATTTTACAAGCTAGCTTCAATCCTTTTGTTACCCAATTACTCTTCTTTTTTTTAGAGACGTCGATATTTATTTTTATTTTTGGAAAGCATAATTTGTAAAAAAGTGTGAACAGTTCATGGAATTTATTGAAACCATCATTCAAATCGGTATCATTATAGATGTCTGACCAAGAGATGCTTTTTAGACAGTCTTTGAACTTCGAGATATTGTCACAACTATAGTCTCTCCTGTAAATGGAGTAAGACCGAGGACCTGCATATTTATTCTTTATCGGGAAACTCAATAAATGTGCAGTTTCATGATCAGAGAGATGCAGTGGTAAGACTAATGCTGAAGCATTTTCCATATTGCTTATTATATGATCTATACACGACTGTTTTCGAGTGGGTACTGTAATATGCAGTGTTAAATTATAGTTTTGAACTAAGTCATTTAGATCTTCTGTCACTTTATTTTTATTTATTGTGTTGATATTTATATCACCAGCCAAGACTATTTTTATTTTATATTTATATTTGCTTAATATCTCATTTAATAAATTGTCAAGATTAGTTAAGAAAATGTTAGAATCCGATGTTGGTATTCTATACAAACAAATGATGATTAACCTATTAGCTATAATTTCAATGCCACTACATTCAAAACTTTTTGGCAAGGCATATTTTTTTGTGCACATTAATTCCTTACAAATAATACCCTTTTTAGCTAATATGCAAGTACCACCCCTCTTTTTATTCCTACAAAATGAAGACATTAATTGATAATTTTCAACTTTAACATAATTTTCATGGCCTGACTCTAGAAATGTTTCAGTTAAACATATTACATCAGGTTCCTTATTTTCTTCAATTAACTCCAAGATAGTCAAGTCTAGTATTTCTTTTTTGGATAAAACACTGGCAATGTTTTGATGCAGTATTTTAAAGTCTGAATCTTTAGTCTCGAAAAAAGGTTTCACTATTATTAATATTAGTTGGTGTAGAATTTAACGATATTTTGTCAGCATTTACGTTGACAGAGTTATTTAGGACCTTAAAATAAAAAGGAATTGTACCTCTTTTCGGAGATTTCGCAGTATTAGTGTACTTAACGTTATCCTTACTTACATTACTTTTAATTATATTACGTAAATTTTTAAATGTCAAAAATTGCTTTTTATATTCACAATAGTCAATGTATGAATTAATTTTATAACAGATATTCTATATAAAATTAGAGTCGGAATAAAACATGAAATCATTAATGTCAATTAAGGTACATTTGTCAAAGTGTTTAGTCCACAATTTCATACAATTATACATTTGTCTTTCATTCAAGTATGGATTTCTACGAATACGAATTTCTACGAACTTGCCAACATATTAATAGCTATGCACAAATTAGAATGAAATTTATGAATATCACTGTCGTTAGAACCGAACCCTAAAATCACAATATCATCTTTATTCAAGTATTTTGATATACTTTCACAGCATCGTAACATTTCCGAGCTTGAAGCATCCGTTAGTATGGTTGCAGAAGTTATATATCTATCGTTCCATTTCCCAATTCTGAAATCGAGTATAGCAGAAGATAAACCCCTCATTTGTTCATCGCCTATAATATGAATGGTATGCACTTTTTGTTTACGCATTGGCTCCTTATATTGATGAAGGTTGCAGTTTGGACTATTTTCTGGTAAAATCGTTGCCATTTTTTGGTTACTCATTTTTCTTTCATTTAATTCTTGCTTGAGACCATTAATCTGCATATTAAGGTTATCAATTTCAATTTGGGCGTTTAGAAGTTACTGTTTCAGTTCAGAGATTTTTGCTTGAAGATAACTGAAATTATTTGTGTGGTCCAACGTATTCTTTTCTGAAGAGATAGACTTATAAGGTGTGTAATAACGAGGCAAAGAATGTTGTTTATTCTCCTGACATGGTCTTTGGCAGAGGCTTTTTATTAAATTTAATTCTTTCGTGAGCTTCATTATGCATTTATTTAAATCATTATTTTCGAGTATTTGGTTATCTAACTCGGATTCTGTAGAAATAAGGTTCATTTTTAATTGTTTATTCTCTTCTCTTAATTCATATTCGGTCAAGGTATCATTGAGTAACGTGTGCACTTTTTGACATTCGCTCAATAATCATGTTAGATTCATCTGATTCTAGGTCCTGAGTTATAATGTGAGAGTCATTGTAGTCTTCGGAGTCACACGCAGATGATAATAGAGGTGGTGTAACCGTTGTTGCCGGCGAGGACTGTACGTTTATTAAAGTCTTTGCAGCTTTTTGGCGCCTTGTCATTACATTGCTTTGTTCTGTAGTCATTGTAGATTTAGCTCGTACATGTATACAAGTGGAACATTTCCAGTTAAGCTTTTTATCCTTGTCCATGATACGATAAAATTTTTCTGATAAACCGATACAGTCAAACTCATATCTGTTTTTGCATTTCGATGAAGACTTACATTTACAGCAAACTACCAATGTTGATACCGTGTGGCTGCTTATTTTGCCTTTCTGGTTTGGAGCGGAAGATGGCATTATGGTAGGAAATATTTCAAATTAAAATATTTGTTACACAAAAATATATTTTATAAGGGGTTTGAACCGTCGACCTCCAGGAACAATGCGTAGCTTCCATAGCCGCTGCGCCACCGGTGCATAAAAGTCGACGACGAATTTAATCATCGCACTATCTGCGTCTAAATTTCACCAACTGTCAATTTATAGATGTCGTCACTTGTTCAAATGTTTGTGATTAATGACAAGTAAGGTAGTGTCTCAATAGATGGCGTTATATGGCAACCGTAGCATGTATAGACCTATGTGCATCAAAAGAAGGTTGACAATTGCATAGCACGTAATCACTTTTAAATAAAATCAACCGTCCGGGATGAGAAAATTATCTAAATTTAAGCACTTAGTTTCGATGAGTCAATTCACTTGATTGCATTGGGTCACATTTAGCACAAAAATGACTATAACAGTTTTATTTTGGCACGATTCTGGATGAAATTATGTTTTAAGTCAGTATGTTTTAAACACCATACAGTTCCAATTTTACACAGTTAATGTTCATATGTTGTTGAAGATAACACTTGTACACAATATTGGGGCCGTACGACACACAAGATTCTCAAATATTCCAACTGTTATCAACTTATAATATTTTAAATGTTAAAATGATACGGAGCCAATGTTTACCCTTAACTGACAGCTGTCAGTCTTACACAAATACTTACGTACATTCAATTTCAAACATAATAATTTTTTTATTCGTTTCGAAAATCGATACGATACCATACCACAATAACAATTTATAATAATAGTATTATAAAATATTACAGTAGGTATTATATTTTTTCTTGTTTTAGAACGGAACCTATAATCCAGCCAAATTCGATGACGAATGTTTGTAAACAGGTTAACTACTGTTATACCTGGGGCCCAAGTCTGCTAATTTACGAATGGCATAATTGAATCGCAATTGGATCGCATTGTAATTGTTTGACACATTTGGTATTCTCTTACTCATTTAAGAATACCAAATGTGTCAAACAATTACAATGCGATACAATTGCGATTCAATTATGCCATTCGTAAATTAGCAGACTTAGGCTCCTGGTTGCAGTAGGATTTTACTTTTTCTTGAGAGACATTCACAAGAAAACCATTAACTATTGTGTCTTTCTTTCAAAAAACAGTAAAAATCCTAGTGAAATAAGACATTTGCACAAATGACAGTAATATGTTTACAAACAATCGGCATGGAATAGGAACCGTGACATTTATTCACGCTCTTAGAAATCAGACATCAGTCAAAAAAAAGAAAAACCATGAATGCGTTCCAATAATAATTATATTTAATGTATTTACTTTATTTACAACAAGACCATGTATAAATACTAACTTACAAGACTGAGTATTTTTTATCATACTTTTTATATTTAAACCTCCTTTTATATTCTGTCACCAATAATGGGAATTCTACATTTTGATACCAGCAACACTACGCATACATGGCCGTTATTATTGTTAAACTTTAAATTTTCATTAAAAGTAAAAATTATACTGCAACCCATAAACATGTCTAGATAGAACCTGGCCGTAAAAAAACGTAGAAAAATTTATAGGCCAAAATTGGCCTATCGCGCAATCCTGGCGGTCAGTATCCTGGCGGTCAGTGTCATTGTGCCGTCAAGCAGTGTTTACCTCTCGCGTTTCGGTGAAATTGTTCGCAAAATGACCGTTTGCTCAGTGAAATTCTGTCGAAACTACAAAAGAAAACTTTTTTCGTAAAGGAAAGTCACGTTTCATCTATAAGTACCTATCGATAAAATCGGGTGTCGAGTGGCTGATAACTGTCTTCATGTGTCCGAGTGATTCATATTCATTCATAAATAATTTGTAATCCTTTGATATTTCTTTGTTACGATTGAATTTTCGCTCTAACGATTTAAATTGCGCAATAGCTTTGTATTTTGAGGCCCCCAAATTTTCTTTAAAATCTTGTTTTAGCGGTAACCTCACCTCATATCGCCCGTCTTCGCGCCCGACAGTTGTATTTTTATAATATTCTATACTTACATAGTTTATTTTCATTTGATATAGGGGTTGTTTCCGAAATGTCTTCAATTTCCCAGAACTTATGGATCTCTTCTAAATGATTTAATATGACGTTACACTGCAGTGTTTTGATATTTCCACTAAGTATCCACCCCAAGCGCGTATTTTGTGCGAGGGGTGAGTCATTACTTATTTTGCATACGCCTTCCAAAAGAATTATCGAATAAATGTCAGCTCCTAGTAACAAATCTACTGGGCGACTGTGATAGAATTCGGGGTCAGCTAAATTTAGATTATTCAAAAAAGTCCATGATGGTTTGCTAAATGAATGACTTGGTAAGTTTTTAATTAAATTATTCATAATTAGGGCATCTGTATCAAATCCAAAGTCTTCATTAATTGATACACACTGGATGCGTATGATCCCTTTACAACTGCTCTCCTTAGCGCCTATTCCTGATATTACTCCCTGGCATTTACGTCGAGGCATCCCTAACAGTTGCGCGGCATTCTCCGTGATAAGTGATGTCTGAGAACCCTGGTCTAATAAGGCTCGTAAATTGATATTAGTACCATCACTGGTTTGTACTTTTATAACAGCTGTCGCTAAAAGCACCTCCGGGGTTTCGCCTTGTAGCGATACGTGCGAGTTGCTACGGCCCGCGTGCGAAGTTTCAGGTCCGGGCGGTATTTTGCGGACGCTGCGCCAGACGTACTTACGTTGTGATTGCGTAAATGATTCGTGTAGTAGTGTGTTATGCGCCTGATTGCATTCACGACACCGTTTTTCAGAAATGCATGACCATAGTGGCAATAAAGACAATTTTGGCATATGTTGAATTTGTAAATAGTTGTTCGTTTCTGTAAAGGTTTCATATCTAAAAACTGTTTGCAGCAATATACGGCGTGATCGTCAGCTTTGCAAATTGGACATTTATATAGTTTTGCTGTATAAACATTTTTGTTGTAAAATGATTGCGAAATTGGTCGTCCCTGCGGCGGAAATGACTGTTTATTGTCGTAATTAGAAATTGGTTTATTGAACTTGGATGTAGAGGAATTCGATTGATTAGGGTTGCGCATGATAGGTTTGTTCGAATGCTCCGGTTTTCTCTTTGAACTCTCCATGGTAGTGAATTTGTTCTCCAAAAATGATAGAAAATCTGATATGAGTACATCTCGCGGTTGTTTCAGTGAAGCTATGTATTCACCGTGAGTTTCAGTATCTAGTTTCTGACACAAGATGTAAATTAGAAGGAGGTCCCATGAGTCGACCATTCCTAGATTTTTAATAGCATTTAAAGTTTCACGGGTCGTATCATGTATTCGCTTTAAATGATTTATGGACGGATGTGGCATAACAGGAATACTAAATAAAATATCGAAGTGCGAATTGAGGATCAGCTTCCTGTTGTCATACCTATGGGTCAGTATATCCCAGCAAATGGCGTAATTTTCTGACGATATTGATAAATGTTGAATAAGGCGTTCAGCTTCCCCTTTTACCTTTGACTTCAAGAACTGCATTCGTTGTGCGCTCGACAGAGTCGGGTTGTTATGAATGGTCTCGACAAAGAGGTCCTTGAAGGATGTCGCTGCCGCTAAAGGACGGTAACTCAATATGAGGGGTTGATTGTTCCCGATGAGATACGCACCATAATTTTCTGTTAATTGATTTGATGACTTCATTGTACTTTTTCTCGAACCTGAAGTATACTGCCTCATAGTTTGGATCCCTGCCGCCTAACTCGCTGTCCAACTCCCAATGTAACGAGTCTATTGCAGACCAACGAGCTTAGACCACACGTAACAAATGATCGAACTCCCACTTTTCCGTAATAGTTTCTAAATTAATGTTGTTAATTGTATGTTCAAACGCCTTGAAATGGCTGGTCTGTTTCCTCAGCATTTCGTCTGTTTTGCTACTGATACCTTGTGAGCGA